>OY728165.1:1050518243-1051718243 GCA_963277665.1 Viscum album
GACAGAAGCTTGCTTGTGTCAAATTGGTGCATAACTCTCTTCGCTGGCTTCGATTTGAGATGTGGTAGAGCCCAAAGAGACACCCGAAGCGAAAGTTATGGTCGTTTGAAGTTGGAGAACTTTTTTAAACTTTTTTATAACTCTAATATCTTCCACACCTTAGACCATATCACGGTTTTGATTATATGTTCCTCTATATCTCTTCATGAGCTTCGATTTGACTAGTCGTGGCACTTCAACGGACGCCCGGATCAAAAGTTATGGTCGTTTTAGTGATTTCGGGGTTTCTCACGTTTTTTATTTTTTTCATTTCATTTCGCGGCGGTTTTACTGAAACCGCCACTATTTCATGGCGGTTTTTTAAAAAACACCAATAATCCTCGAATAAAATTTAAAAAAAAAATAAAAAAATAAATTTAAAAAAAATAATTTTTTTTTGCCGTTTACGGCGGTTTTTTCGCGGCGGTTCTTAAAACCGCCGCGAAATGGCGGCCCAAAAACGCGTTTCACGGTGGTTTTTAAAACCGCTGCTAAACGGCAGTTTTCTTGTAGTGGAATGAAATTTCACAACCCTTGTAAGTCGGGTGATGTTTTCGTTGTTTTTCCGAAGGCTTCTTGGGGATGAGAAGTTTTTAAGGTGGTAGTTTGTAACGAACCCTTTTTTAGAGCGGATAAAATGCGATGGTTTTTTATCTTTTTCTTTTATCAACGGGTCGGTTTTAAAACTGAGCTTTGGAATGAGGTCCTGAGTTCTAGAGCCGTTTTAAGCGGTGATATTAGACTGCGCACGGTAGGTTTAACCGTTCGGGTCAGCCATGTGTGGTACCCCGGGTATCCGGTAGCAGGCGCGCAGGCTGCGCACAGTTTTTCAGACAGTGCGGGTAAAACCGTGCGGGTTGGGTGTGTTTTAGTTTTTGTTTAAAATTAAAATAAAAGAAAATAAAATAAATTAAAATTATAACCTACAACTAACACTCCATCCCCTTCTGTCATCCAGGACACGCGCACACCCCCCTCCTCTCCCCTTAGCTGTGCGCGCGACCCCCCTCTACGACGCTGTCTCCTTCCACCGATTTCTCCCAGTTTTTGGCGATTTCATCCTCCAAATATCCATGGTGAGTCTTTCCCTCCATTCTCCTCCCTATTTTCGGCTTTATTTCGACCTAATTATCGCTCGGTGAGATTCATCCAAACCCTAGGTTGGGGTTAGTTTTTGATTTTGTTCCTCTTTCTTGTATCGCCTACTCTAGGGTTATGCGGAAGGTCTCTCAGGACCTCGTGGGTGCGTGTTTGGTGTCCACCGCCAAAGTAGAGGTGGTTTGCGGTGATTTCGGTCCTTCGTTTGGTTTCCGAGGTAAGGTTTCTACCCATTTTTGGTTTGCGTAGCCTCTAAAATAATTTATCAGGTTTTTTAGAGGTTCGTGGTTGGTTCGGTTTAGTGCGTTCGAGTTTTGGAATGGTTTCAGGTTGCCAGATCTTAGGAGACTCACCTGTGCGGGCATAGGTACATATTTATATGTACGTGGGTTCCCTCGGCGTGCATATATTTGTCCATGGTAGCGAATATACACATACATGGCTAGTTGTCCCCGTTGCATATATAAAAAGTGCATGCATAGGTGAGAGGAGACAGGTGTATATGTATAAGCATACGTGTAAGGATCCTCTTGCACACGCTCATGGCCATGCAGAGCATGTTCATAGAGGCTAGGTGTCCTTACACGTATGTGAAATCACATATACCTCTTGGGGGAGCATCTGTGATAGTTTTAGATAGAAAGCACCAAGAGCCGGAGTGGATGGATGGATCCACCTGGAGGTAGGGTCCCTCTCCTTGCCCTTTAAATTTAAGTAAAGTAATACTGAGTTTAACATTGCACTTAGAATTTTAATTATGCAAGTTTAGTTCTGATTAAATGCTTCTGTGCAAATCGTGTGAATTGCAGAAATAAGATAAAAGAGGTTTCTTGGTCACTAAACTAACGATTTAATAATAAAACCCCTCTTTCGAGGTGCGCTTCCTTCAATCTAAAAATGTAGCAATAGTGTTTCATGATTTCCTTCCTTATTGTTTGTCTTCTTAACATTTTTATGTGTTGAATGAGTTTTAAATTAAATGCTAAATATCACTAAATGAATTATTTTATAAAGTAATGACATGTTTTCTAATAAAACTCCTCCATTGGAGGTGAGCTGCCTTCAAAATAAACATGTATTAGTAGATTTATTTTTTTGTGATTTCTTGCTTAAATGTCTAATGACTCTTTATACTTGACATTATACTTGATAAATGACATTCTTGTACTTGTACCTTACTGGTTACCTAAAATTATGTTTCTTCTTGAAAAATAATAAATGAACCATGACACCTCATATGTTCATGGCTTAACATGTAATTAGAACTTTTAGGGTAGGGTGTTTACCCTCTTCCCTTTACTTTGGTGCTTATGTCATGCCATGTCTTGTGCCTCTTGTCGCAACCTTCCGGCGATGCCTCATTATTTCTTATTGAAATTATTCGGTGGTTTGCTCTTGCCCATTGTGTCCTTCGTTTAGGGTGAAGCCCATCCTGGGTGCTTACTTTGCCTCTTGGACACCCCCCTTGGGTGTGCCCCGCCTAAACTCCGCCTCCCCTTCTTCTATGTTCTTTAAGTTATAAATGTAATGTGATAGTTTGAATTGAATGAATTTCTTGAAAAATTTTGTTGGATTGTGCCATTTAATGTCATTAATAACCCATCATTGTGGCATGATGATGCCATACACTTTTGTTACCTTCTATTTCTCATGCAAGTTCTAGAATTATGATTAAAGATAATTAATTATGAGAACTAATTAGGAAAAGTTGAGAACAGATTTGGATAATTAAATGTTAATAATTAATTATGAAATGGGAATTGTGTCGACTGATTAATTAATTGATAAATGGTAATAAATTAATGATATTTTGGGTCCTAGACATGGCGTTCTAGACCAATTTAAATGTTGGTTTTGGACATGGCGTTCCTTACCAATGGTTATCCAAGCTTGTGATATAGGGTGTTAGATATGGCGATCTACACCGAATAATTATCTAGGTGTTAGACATGGCGATCTACACCAAATGTTATTCGGGGTGTTAGACATGGTGATCTACACCGAATAATTATCTAGGTGTTAGACATGGCGATCTACACCAAATGTGATTTGAGGTGTTAGACATGGATATCTACACCAAAGGAGAATTGGGATGCTTGACGTGGCATTCAACATTAAAAGAATGATAATAATGATTTATGAAAAGAATGAGAGATGTGGGTAAAACCCGAGTGAATTGTGATCAAATAAAGAAAGGTAAGAATGAATGGATTTCAAATCTATGTTGAAATGATAAGTGAATAAATAGAGTAAGTGAGAAAAATGATAAAAAATTATTTTTATGCTTGAACCAAATTTACTTGTGTTGTTTTAAACAGGTTCTTATTCCGGCTACGGGCCGAGGCAGGTATTGTCGTCAGGTGTCCTTTTGGAACCTGGATGGGCATTTATTGTTTGTATTGTATCACTTTTTCTTGGAAATACCAGCACATTGTTTAATTATATTTCATGGTCTAGAGTGGGCTAGACCCCGGTGGTTCCGGCCTACTGAGATATATATCTCACACCCTACTTGGGCCTCCATTGCACTGGGGTACCCGAGTAGAATCAATTTCGTTGCAGGACCATGTCGTTGTTGTTTCATGTACTTGGAGTTAGGAGCAATGGACCGAGTTGGGGCTCAGGATGCTCATGGAGATCACCCACGGGGCTTGAGACTTTTGTTTATTTACTTCTGCATTGATGTGTAAGTATTTAGCGTGGTTTAATACTTCCATTGTATCATTAGCATGTCTTGCATGCATCTTCTATTTGAACGGACGTTCGCCAATTTTATTCAAACCTTATAAATGAAAAATGTTTTCCACTGCTTTCTTATTATTTACACTACTTCCATTGTTTTCTGTATTTTTGGTCCCTTTGCTTCACTTTGATAAGACGGTATAGTCTCCCCCTGACTTACCTTACACCCTCGCCGCTAGTCGGCAACCTTTGGCGTAAGGGGAGACACGCTTGAGGCCATGTCGCGGGCCGGCTCAGTAAAGACCTGAAAAATTCAAGGAATTTTTTTTTCTTAATTTTCTTGGTAATTTTATTAGAATGCAGTTTCTGAAGGCACCTAATTCCGAGGCTCGGTGTGCCCAGAATCTTTTTCTGAAGTTTAGCTCAGGTACATTCAGTGAACGAAAAAGCGGGTTTTTCTAAATTTTGAACCGGTGCTCAGAATCGGATTCTGAGGGCACCGTTGGAATCGCAGCTCCGGTAATTGCTTAGAAACACCTTTTCCGGAGTTGCCTTTGCTCGGGTGTGGTTTTTTAATTTTCAGGTTAAGTAAATGAATAAAATAAATTGGTCGCACGACTTATTTTATTTTAAGTCGCTTAACCTATGTTAAGTGGATGATGTGGGACCCACAATATCCTATCCACTTGGTAGGATATTTCTGAGGTGGGGCCCACACGAGCCCCACCGTTTCTTTTCTTCTTAAGTAACGCACCTGCATCCCCCTTTTTAATGATGTCAACTCTTGCGTTTAATCTGGATATTAAACGTCTCATTAATTGGGCGGTTTTAAACTCCTCAATTAATTGATCGTTTCTTTTCTTTTTGAATTTCAAAGAGTTGGTTTGAGTGTTAATAAAATAAGAAAACACTTATTTTATTAGGGATGGAACTTGTTGTGTGGAGAGGATTGGGAGAAAATCTGTCTTATTCAACGAAGAACGTGAAGAACGTGAAGAACGCGAAGAACGCGAAGAACGCACCGATCTCCGACGAAGAACGCCAAATCCTCAGAGATCGACTATGCGATGCCATGTACCGTGATTCCAACGATGCTTCTTCCGTGACGTTCCTTCTCCGCAATGCGACGATCCCCCTTCTGTGATTCCTTCTTCCGCGACGGTTAATTCCGCGACGAATCCTCGCTCATCGAATTCGACGAGGTAGGGATTTATTCTAATTGTTGTTCGTTAATTCTTCTGTTTCCTTTCTTCATTTCTATTGATGTCGCCTGATACCGCAATAACAGGAGGGGGTCGGACCGCATGAACACAACCGACCCTCCTCTCCGCTTTGGTTGTTTGATGTTGTTTGCGGCATGAACAAGGCAACGCGGTGCCGAAGCATTACACAGAAATATTAAAGAAAGGGGGAGAAGTGGCGCCATCACGCCGCACCGTTGAAGAGGAACCAAAGACGCGGCACGGTAGCGCCACGCCGGAGAACTAAAAAGGCGCCACAGCCGGAGCGGGGCCGCGGCGGAGGGGCGCGGTGGAGCGGGAAGACCGGCGGCCGGTTCTGGGCCACCGGCGTCGGAGCAGGGGGACCGGCCAGCGCCGGTCCCGTGGCGGTAGCAGCCGGCCGACCAGAGTGAGCCGGCCGGTCAGGGGAAAAACCAGGGGTTCGTAACCCTTGGTCGGCCAGAAGGTACGGTCCCCCACATGGGGGCTGCGGGTTCTCAACGTGGGGGGCAGCGCGCCCCCCTTCACCGCTCGGTCGTGGAGAGGATTGGGAGAAAATCCCTCTTATTCGACGAAGAACGCGAAGAACGCGAAGAATGCACCGATCTCCAATGAAGAACACCAAATCCTTGGAGATCGACTACGCGACGCCGTGTACCCTGACGCCAACGATGCTTCTTCCGTGACGTTCTTTCTCCACGACGCGACGATCCTCCTTCCACGACGCCTTCTTCCACGATGGTTAATTCCACGACGAATCCTCGCTCATTGAATTCGACGAGGTAGGGATTTATTCTGATTATTGTTCGTGAATTCTTCTGTTGCCTTTCTTCATTTCTATTGAAGCCGCCTGATACCGCAATAACGGGAGGGGTTCGGACCGCATGAACACGGCCGACCCTCCTCTCCCCTTTGGTTGTTTGATGTTGTTTGCGGCACGAACAAGGCAACACGGTGCTGAAGCACCGCACAGAAATATTAAAGAAAGGGGGAGAAGCGGCACCGTCGCGCCGCGCCGTTGAAGACGAACCAAAGACGCGGCATGGTAGTACCACGCTGGAGAACTAAGAAAGCGCTGTGGCCAGAGCGGGGCCACGGCGGAGGGGTGCGGCACCGTCGCGCCGCGCCGGATGGACCAAGGCCGTGGCTTAGGTCACGGCAGAGCGGGAAGACTGATGGCCGGTTCCGGGCCACCGGCGGCAGAGCAGGGGGACCGGCCAGCGCCGGTCCCGTGGTAGCAGCAGCCGACCGGCCAGAGCGGGCCGATCGGTCAGGGGAAAAACCGGGGGTTCGTAACCCCCGATCGGCCAGCAGGTGCGGCCCCCCACATGGGGGTCGCGGGTTCTCAACGCGGGGGGCAGCGCACCCCCCCCCCCCCCCCCCCCGTTCAACACGCGGCCGTTACGGCCGAGCCGCCGGGCCGCTGGCAGCGTCAGCACACCGGGCCGGGCTGCCCAGGCTGGGCCGGGCCGCGCCCAAGTGGGCCTGACCCGGTTCGGGCCGACCCTGGGGATATCGGGCCGGGTCGGATCGGGCCCAAACCCCCTAATACCAAACCTCTTTCAGTCTTCTGCCCATAACATGGGTTGCGGACTTCCGATCGACGCACCGTCAGCTGAGATGAAATCCTTGGATCTAGACGGTCATTTTGGTATTTTACACTCAAGGTTTCTGAGTACTTTTTGTTCGGCCGGGTTGGTTCGTACATGAAACCAACCGGGCCCTCGGAGTGGAAACACTTATAACTTGAGATCCGGACGTCCGATTGACGTGCCATCGACCTTGTTGGATTCTTCTTTATGAGACAGACCTTTTTTCTTACTCCGCTCAAGGTTTGGACGTAGTTGGAGTACGGTCGGGTTGGTTTTAACTTAAAAACCAACCAGACCCCAGGAACGAAAAAGCCAATAACTCTCAGACAGGGCGTCCGATTGACGCGCCGTCTGTGACGTCGAGTTCCTGTTGACGATACAGAACTTATGGATACATCAACTCCGGACTATGTGTTAGTTGATGTATCAGCCCCTCGGATCATGGAGCGGACCCTCCTGAATGAGCTTGCTGTGTGCGGGAACCCTAGAGCTGGTTGTGACTACGACGACGATGAAGACTGTGCAGAAATCCTCCGTGGATTAGACGGCGATGACTACAGTACTCAGCGATCCTACGTGGGTCAGTACTACCGATCATGTGTGGGTCAGATCCTGTGTGGGTCAGCGCTCAGTGGTTCTGTGTGGTCCAGCGCCTATAGATCCTATGTGGGTCTGATCCTATGTGGGTCATTGCGAGGGGTAGTTACCTATCGATCCTGTGTGGGTCATATCCTTTGTGGGTCATTGCGGGGGTTAGTACCTATCAATCCTTTGTCGGTCCGACGGCTTAGATGAATCAGTGGCTATATCTGATCATCTCTATTTTCATATGAAGAAGTATACCTGTGTGAGATGAATCTTGTTTTTCTTTCCTATGTGGATTGTGTTGTGCTATCCTATGTGGACGTGATCGAACATGGGCTCAGATGTTGGAGCCAAACTGGAATTTGGTGACTTAGGTATATGTATGGGAATGTACCTAAGCAGTGTCGGATGTTACTTCGTGATTGTATATTTTTCCTTTGTGGGTTATCCTTTGTGGATTCTGGGAGACCTTCGGGGGTCTCGGGGTCCCTACTGAGTAGCTTATACTCACCCCTGCACGGTCTATGCCTGCACTACGTTGTGTTGGTTGCAGATGATGGACATCGCCGATCGTGGTTGAGGCTTGTGGAGTAGTCGATACCTGGAGGTGGACCACTGGGCGGGACGTACATGGAACGGACGGCTGGACCCGAGGAGCTGAGGTGGATATCTGTACCTACCCTTCAGGTAAGAGTATCAGTGGATGACTCTATGTTGCAGCTTTACTTTTCAGTTGTTGTACTCCCTTTTTCATTTGTACTTTACTTTCAGTTTGGGTTTGTATTCTGGCCCACTTACTTTTCCACACTTACTGTTGTACCCAGTTTTTACTTAGTGTTTACTTCTGCTTGCTTTCTCTGTGGTGATTTTTACTTTAAAAATGAAATGCCTTACCTTTTTACCGGGAATAACGCCTTTGTGCTAGTCGCCAGCCCCTGGCCTATGGAAGGTGGGCTTGGGGTAGTCATGGCACGGGCCCCGAGGACGGTCGTGACAAATTGTTATCAGAGGAGTTTGGTTCTACCGCAGAACTTTGGACTCGGACATTTATTCTATGTGAAGCAATAGTGATAAGCGTATTGAGTGTGGTTATCAGTCCAGGGAGTCCAGTGTTGGTGTGGCGGCCAACGTATTCATACACCAGGACCCTGAATTCTGATTTCCAACTTAATTCACGAAGACATTGATAGCATGTGTTTTTCAAGTTTTCTTTGTGATTACTTTGTGTCATCTCACCAGGTATACTGTTTGACCGTGGCACACCTATTTCTTTTCAGGATGGCCCCATGATGGCATCCAGCTAGGGTTCCTAGAGTTGTGCATGACGACAGACCACCGAGCGACGAGGCCTCGGTACAGGGCCCTTTGACAGCAGAGGCACCAGCGGTACCTCTACCCGCCGAGCCACTGATTCTACCAGCCCTAGCCGCTGACGATGCACATCGCCTTAGTTCACTGCATGAGTTTCAGCGCCAGCGACCACCCAGGTTCTGCGGGGAGACAGACCCTCAGGCAGCCGAGGATTGGCTGGAGGTAGTTGTATGAGTTTTCAAGTTAGTGAGGACACCAGCAAACCTCATGGTGATCCTCGCAGCGAGCCTCCTGCATGCGGCAGCAGGCAGATGGTGGAGCTTGATGCTCTAGGTGCATGACGAGGCATCACTCCTCTAGATGAACTTTGAGAGCCTCTTCCACTCGGGGTTCGTCCCAGCCACCCTTCGTGCGGTACACATCCAGGAGCTTCTACAGCTACGATAGGGTAGCTTGACGGTTGCCTAGTACTCAGTGAGATTTACCGATCTCTCGCGCTACTCGACAGACATGGTACGAGACCCATTCTTCCGGGCCTGAACCTTTGAGTAGGGATTGAGGCATGAGATCGGGGCATCGCTGATCTCCCTCAGCATTCTGACCCAGGCAGGAGTACTGGAGTGAGCCCTTCTGATCGAGAGTTTCCTTGTTGAGCCTGCATCAGTAGCGAGACCTACCGCAGGGCGGCACGTAGCAGAGTCTTCTGCAGCAGGTAGTCGACGGATGAATCATGGGCCCAGGTAGACCATACCCTCAAGAAAACGACCTCAGGACACTGGCTCAGCAGTGCGGGGCACACAGCACGGAGCCAGTATTTCGAGACGTAGACAGTGCTACGCATGCGGTGGGCAGGGCCACATGGATCGTGACTGCCCGACCCGCCGTGCCGAGGAGCAGCAGACGGTGGAGGGGCCACCCAGGTAGAGGCATAGGGTCGACTGTGGAGGTCCGCAGAGAGCAAGCGGAGGAGGCAGAGGAGCTGGCTGAGCAACTAGTGGTGGGCTACGCTTTGAGGCTCTACCACCACCACCACCAGGAGGTCCACACTGACTATAGGGAGCTGGAGGACAGAGACAGGCACAGCTTCTAGCAGCGGAGGCCTATGACCACGGCGTTCCCGAGATGATTCGAGGTACTATCTGTGTATATTCTACCCTTGGTGCAGTTCTTATAGACACAGGAGCGAGTCATTCTTTCATAGCCGTTTCCCTTGTTTGGAGCTCAGAGATTCCGACAGAGCTGTTGGCTCGATCCTTAAGGGTAGAGACTCCTACGAAAGCAGACTCGACGATTACGCACTGGTGCCGGTAGTGTGAGCTTACTCTAGGAGGTGAGAGCTTCGGTTGGGATCTTCTTGTAGCGGCATCAAGGCCTTACGAAGTCATCTTGGGCATGGATTGGTTATCTACAGTCCATGATCAGATTGACTGTATTAGGCGCAAGGTGCGGTGTGTACGCACCGATGGGAGAAGGTTCACCTTCACCGGTGAGAAGGGAGCCTTCGCAGCACAGGATGGACTCTCGCAGAGGAGAGGACATCCCATCACTCATCAGTTGGCTAGCCTCATCCTAGAAGCAGTTGAAGTGCGGTGTCCTGGTTTTCCTGTAGTAGTGGACCAGTATGCAAACGTTTTCCCCGATGATGTTCTAGGACTACCTCCTCACAGAAAGGTAGAATTTTATGTTGATTCGTACCTCATGATAGCCCCGATATCCACTCCAGCATATCAGATGGCCCCCGCTGAGCTAGGAGAGCTACAGGTACAGTTGGAGGACTTGCAGGGCAATGGATTCATCAGACCCAGTGTATCACCCTCGGCTTCCCTGATATTGTTCGCCAAGAAGGTGGACGAGAGCTTGCGACTTTGTGTCGACTATCGTCGCCTGAACCAGGTGATAGTGAGGAAAAAGTATCCGCTACCGATGATTGATGACCTCTTCGATCAGCTCAAGGGAGCACAGTGGTTCTCAAAGATAGACCTCAGGTCGGGCTATCATCAGCTCAGAGTTCGGGATGAGGACGTGCAAAATACAGCCTTCAGATGTCGGTTTGGCCACTATGAGTTCTTGGTTATGCCATTCGGCATAACCAATGCTCTAGCAGTGTTCATGGGCCTCATGAACAGGATCTTTCAGCCATACCTCGATCGATTTGTCGTGGTCTTCATCGATGACATTTTGATATACTCGACGACTGAGGAGGAGTAGGCCTACCACTTACAAGTTGTACTAGACACACTCCGAGAGCACCAGCTTTATGGCAAGCTCTCGAAGTGTCAGTTCTAGATTTGCGAGGTCCACTTCTTGGGACACGTCATCTCGGAGGCGGGAGTTGCGGTGGATCCTGCGTAGATCAAGGCTGTGTTATCTTGGAAGCCACCTAGGAGCGTGACGGAGGTGCGGAGTTTCTTGGGACTAGTTGGATACTACCGAAGACTCGTGCAAGAATTTTCCAGAGTTGCGGAACCACTCTCAGCTTTGAGGAAGAAGGGGAAACCCTTTGTGTGGTCAGATAGATGTCATCAGAGCTTCCAAGAGCTGAGATAGAGATTGACCAGCGCGCCTATCTTGAGGCTACTAGAGGAGAGAGTTGGGTACATAGTTTACTGTGATGCGTCAGGGACTGGACTCGGATGTGTCCTAATGCAGGAGCAGACCGTGATCGCCTATGGATCACATCATTTGAGGTAGCATGGGCAGAACTACGCTACCCATGACCTGGAGCTAGCAGTAGTGGCCTTCGCTCTGAAGATGTGGCGACACTATCTGATGGGCGAGCTCTTTATAGTCTATTCTGACCATCAGAGTCTCAGGTACATTTTCTTGTAGAAGGACCTGAACCCGAGACAGTGGCGATGGCTCGAGTTCCTCCAGGACTATGACTTTGCGATACTCTATACTCTTGGGAAGGGGAATGTAGTAGCCGATGCTCTCAGCAGGAGGACGGGCATTCAACTACTTGGGGAGGCGACAGAGCAGCTAGACACTTTGCAGATATCCTTCGTGGATAGAGATGGATTAGCCTTCCTTCAGTCACTCACAGTCACTCCTCCACTAATGTAGCAGGTCAGAGAGGCACAGCATGGGGACACCTACTGTGAGATGCGGCGTGCGCCGATTTCCTCATGACAGGCACCTTATGGTTTCTCTTTAGGAGGAGAGAACGACGTTCTTTTCATTGGACGTACCTTGGTACCAGTTGCTTTATGAGAGGAGGTGCTGAGAGAGTTTCACACTTCCCCTTTGGCGGTACATCCCGGAGTGGTGAAGATGTACCAGGATCTCAGACGACAGCACTCGTGTCCGGGCATGAAGAAGGTTGTGGAAGAGTTCGTTTCTCGATGCCTCACCTGTCAGCAGGTGAAGGCAGAGCACCAGGTACCAGCAGGCTTGGTATAACCCTTGGAGGTCCCAGAGTGGAAGTGGGACGGGATATCTATTGACTTCGTGACTAGACTTCCACGCACTTCCATAGGTCACGACTCCATTAGTGTGATTGTCGACCGACTCACCAAGTCGGCTCACTTCTTACCCATAAGAGAACAGGGATTAGTGGAGAGCTTGGGACGTCTCTACGTTCAGTAGATTGTACGACTTCAGGGTGTGCCATCATCTATCGTCTCCGATCGAGATACTCACTTTACATCCCAGATTTGGAGGGGGTTGTAGGAGGAATTCGGGATGCAGCTACATCTGAGTATCGCCTTTCACCCTCAGACAGATGGTCAGATGGAGAGGAGCATTCAGACTCTCGAGGACATGCTCCGTGCATGTGTGCTCGACTTTGGTCGCAGCTGGAAGGACCACCTACCCTTGGTGGAGTTCACGTACAACAACAGCTACCACTCCACCATTGGGATGGCACCATACAAGGCGTTGTACGACCGACCTTGAAGAACTCCTCTGTGCTGGACAAACCCTGGGGAGTCAGCACTTGTGCGACCGGAGATGGTCCAGGCCATGATAGAGAAGGTCCAGGTCATCCTGGAGCGGATGAGGACAGCTCAGATCCGGCAAAAGTCTTATGCTGAGAGGAGGCGGAGGCCACTTGAGTTTGAGGATAGCGACCACATCTTCTTGCAGGTCTCACCTCGATGTGGATTACGGAGATTTGGCCAAGGCGGCAAGTTGTATCCACGCTTCATCGGACCATTCCAGGAACTCAGCAGGATTGGCGAGGTGGATTATCGCCTGGCTCTACCACCTCAGTTGCACCGGGTGCACGACGTCTTCCATGTATCTCAGCTGAGGAGATATGTGCATGACCTGATGCATATCATTGACCATGGGGAGCTGGACGATGATGATGGGGAGACTTTTGTGGAGGTCCCGGTGGAGATTGAGGATTGACAGGAGATGGTCCTACGTGGACGGTCGATTCCTCTAGTGTGCATCAGATGGCAGCACGGGAACCTCCAGGAGAGCACTCGGGAGCGAGAGGCTCAGATGCGTGCTCAGTACCCACTTTTTCTTCCCTAGTTTTTTATGTATCTTTACGGTGACGTAAATCCATGAGGTGGGAGTGATTTAAAGACCCAAAAAATTCAAGGAAAATGTTTTTCTTAATTTTCTTGGAAATTTTACAAGAACGCAGTTTCTGACAGCACCTAATTTCGAGGCCCGGTGTGCCCGAAATCTTTTTCCGAAGTTTAGCTCGGGTATGTTCAGTGAACGAACGAGCGGGTTTTTCTAACTTTTGAACCGGTGCTCGGAATCGGATTCTGAGGGCACTGTTGGAATTGCAGTGTTGATAATTGCTCAGAAACACCTTTTCCAGAGTTGGGTTTGCTCGGGTGTGGTTTTTAAATTTTCGGGTTAAGTAAATGAATAAAATAAATTGGTCGCACCACTTATTTTATTTTAAGTCGCTTAACCTATGTTAAGTGGATGATGTGGGACCCACAATATCCTATCCACATGGTAGGATATTTGTGAGGTGGGGCCCACACGATCCCCACCATTTCTTTTCTTCTTAAGTAACGCACCCGCACCCCCCTTTTTAATGAAGTCAACTCTTGCGTTTAATCTGGATATTAAACGTCTCATTAATTGGGTGGTTTTAAACTCCTCAATTAATTGATCGTTTCTTTTCTTTTTGAATTTCAAAGAGTTGGTTTGAGTGTTAATAAAATAAGACAAAACTTATTTTATTTGGGTTGGAACTTGTTTCATGGAGAGTATTGGGAGAAAATCCCTCTTATTCGATGAAGAACGTGAAGAATGCGAAGAAAGCACCGATCTCCAACGAAGAACGCCAAATCCTCGGAGATCGAATAGGCAATGCCGTGTACCGTGACGCCAACGATGCTTATTCCATGACGTTCCTTCTCCGCAACGCGATGATATTCCTTCCGCGACGCGTTCTTCTGTGACAGTTAATTCTGCAACAAATCCTTGCTCATTGAATTCAACGAGGTAAGGATTTATTCTAATTGTTGTTCGTGAATTCTTCCCTTTCCTTTCATCATTTCTATTGAAGCCGCCTGATACTGCAATAACGAGAGGGGGTCGGCCTGCACGAACATGGCCGACCCTCCTCTCCCCTTTGGTTGTTTGATGTTGTTTGCGGCATGAACAAGGCAACGCGGTGCCGAAGAACCGCGCGGAAATATTAATGAAAGGGGGAGAAGCGGAACCGTCGCGCCACACCGTTGAAGACAAACCAAAGACGCGGCCCGATAGCGCCACGCAGGAGAACTACGAAAGCGCCACGGCCTGAGCGGGGCCGCAGTGGAGGGGCGCGGTGCCGTCGTGCCGCGCCGGATGGACCAAGGCCGTGGTGGAGCGGGAAGACCGGTGGCCGGTTCCGGGCCGCCGACATCGGAGCAGGGGGACCGGCCAGCGCCGGTCCCGTGGCGGCAGTAGCCGGCCAGCCAGAGCAGGCCAGCCAGTCATGGGAAAAACCGAGGGTTCGTAACCTCTGGTCAGCTAGCAGGTGCGGTCGCCCACATGGGGACAGCGGGTTCTCAACGCGGGGGGCACCGCCCCCCCCCCCCCCCCTTCACCGCTCGGCCGTTACGGCCGAGCCGCCGGGCCACCCCGGCCGGGTCGTGCTGGGCCACTCCAGCCAGCCCGGGCCGCGCACAAGCGGGCCGGACCCAGACCCGGTTTGGGTCGACCCGGTTCGGGCCGACCATGGGGGTATCGGGCCGGGTCGGACTAGGCCCGAACCCCCTAATACCGAACCTCTTTCGGTATTCTGCCCATAACATGGGTTGCGGACCTCCGATCGACGCACCATCAGCTGTGATGAGATCCTTGGATCAGGATAGTCATTTTGGTATTTTACACTCAAGGTTTTGGAATACTTTAGGTTCAGCTGAGTTGGTTCGTACACGAAATCAATCCGTCCCTCGGAGCGGAAACACTTATAACTTGAGCTCTGGACGTCCGATTGACGTGCCGTCAACCTTGTTGGATTCCTCTTTGTGAGAAGGACCTTTTGGCTTACTTCGATCAAGGTTTGGATGCAGTTGGAGTACGGTAGGGTTGGTTTTCACTTAAAAATCAACCGGGCCCCTGGAACGAAAAAGCCAATAACTCTCAGACCAGGCGTCCGATTGACGCAACGTCTGTGACGTTGAGTTCCTGTTGACGATATGGAACTTTTGGATACATCAACTCTGTACTATGTGTCAGTTGATGTATCAGTCCCTCGGCACATGGAGCGGACCCTCCCGAACGAGCTTGCTGTGTGTGGGAACCCTAGAGCTGGCTGCGACTGCGACGACGATGATGACTGTGCAGAAATCCTCCGTGGATTCAACGATGACAACTATAGAACTCAGTGATCTTATGTAGGTCAGTGCTACCGATCTTGTGTGGGTCAGATCCTGCGGGGTCAGCACTCAGTGGTCCTTTGTGGGCCAGCGCCTACAGATCCTGTGTGGGTCCAATCTTATGTGGGTCATTGCAGGGGTTAGTTACCCATCGATCCTATGTGGGTCAGATCCTTTGTGGGTCATTGCGAGGGTTATTACCTATCGATCCTTTGTGGGTCCGACGGCTTAGCTGAATCAGTGGCTATATCTGATCATCTCTATCATCATACGAAGAAGTATACCTGTGTGAGCTGAATATTGTTTTTCTTTCCTATGTGGATTGTGTTGTGCTATCCTGTGTGGACGTGATCGAACATGGGCTCAGATGTTGGAGCCGAACATGAATTGGTGACTTAGGTATATGTATGGGAACATACCTAAGCAGTGTTAGATGTTACTTCATGATTGTATACTTTTCCTTTGTGGATTATCCTTTTTGAATTCTGGGAGACCTTCGGGGGTCTCGGGGTCCCTACTGAGTAGCTTATACTCACCCCTGCACGGGCTATGCCCGCACTACGTTGTGTTGGTTGCAGATGATGGATAATGCTGATCGTGGTTGAGGCTTGTGAAGCAGTCGGTACCTGGAGGTGGACCACTGGGCGGGACGTACATGGAGCGGACGGCTGGACCCAAGGAGCTGAGGTGGATACCTGTACATACCCTTCAGGTAGGAGTACCAATGGACGGCTCGAAGTTGCGGCTTTACTTTTCAGTTGATGTACTCCCTTTTTCAGTTGTACTTTACTTTCAGTTTAGGTTTGTATTCTAGCCCACTTACTTTTCCGCACTTACTATTGTACCCAATTTTTACTTAGTGTTTACTTATGCTTGCTTGCTCTGTGGTGTTTGTTACTTTACAAATGCAATGCCTTACCTTTTCACCGAGAATTATTCCTTGGTGCTAGTCACCAGCCCCTGACCTATGGAAGGCGGGCTTGGGGTAGTCACGGCACGGGCCCTAAGGACGGTCGTGACAGTCTCGGGTGACCCGGGTGACCAGTTTAGGGGCGACCTGGGTTGGTTCGTGACAAGAGGCCATGAGGATCATGTTTTGAATGATCTGGATTTCCGGGTTTTTGAAAATATTCAAACCCATTGGTGAAGATATGTTGAGATCCTTAGGTTGTTTCCTTTTCAAATGCGAGATCCTATCTTCATGGATGAGATTATGAACATGTGCATAAATCTTGTGCATAAATCTCACTTGAACACTCATGGCCTCGACAACTATGTTTTCCATGGCCTAACATTCTTCCTTGATATATCGCATGCATGCAAGACATATATTGTGTGCATCGTATTGGTTTGATCAGAAGATCACCATGTAGGAGTTTACATCATCTATGCTAATCAAGAGCACGACCATGTTGGATCGGCATTGGCACCAGCGAGCCGCGACATTGAGTTACTCTCCATGTGATCAGAGGTTGAGGATGAGTCCACCACCATTGGATTGGATCAGATTGATCTTGAAAGACGAAAATTATAATTCATGATGCGGTATGAGGCATGCGGTTGAGATCTCTCGCAAGATTAGATGAGAGGCTAGGATTTCCTCCATGTTTTTTAAAATGCATCACACATCAAAACATGTCGTGATTTTGTTGCAGTTTATCAATAAACTCCTCCCAAACACCGCTCATAATTATCCTCTCCCCCCTCCAGTGTCGCCCCGCACCGATTCACTACGGGCACACTTCTGTTCCCACCTATGCCTCCTGCAGGCACGCCCTTGGCACCCACTATCCACATTCCAGCGCATGGTTTGATCACTGTGCGCACACTCCGGCGGGCTTAAACACAGCCTTCTCATGCCTCTTGTGATCTGGCTCTTTCTAGGATTCCCCATGGGTGTGGTCGACCCGATGTGGTCCCACATGTGCCTCGGGTTGAGCCTATGGTAGCTAGCTTGTGGGTTGGCCCCATTTTATTTGAAATTCCTTCTAAAAAAATACTTGGAAGAATGCATAGAAATACAGGGAAATATTTAAACACAAATAAACCTCATGCATAGACACCTTAGAGTCCAAGACACTTCTTCAACATTATTCTCATCTTTATTTCTTTTTGGATTATCAAATCCAAAGTACTTTATTCATCCTAAAAGTAATGCTACTTTAATGTTGTAAACATTGTATCTCACATGATACAAGTTCTTCAAACTTTTCAAGATCAATTCATCATTCGTCTGATTTTTAACAACATAGATAATTTCTCAAGAATGGAATCCAATTCTATGAATCCATAACAATTATCCTGATATCTTCACTTCAATCAATCTCCATTCACTTTGAAGTTCCTTCTTCATTTTGACCATTATTGACACCTGTTGAAAGGAAATACATCTTCTATAAAAGGTGGTCCCAGCAATGGGGTAGTGATGACACATTCCCCTCTAGGATATGTCATAATAGAAACCACAATACACTTTGGTATGACAGACAACTGGAGAGCTCCATCTCAAAAGGATTTCCATGACATCCCTTTTGTCACATCATTATTAATATGAAAGAAACCCTCCAATTTTGAAACTAAGGTAATATGGTCGAATATATCATTTTTCATCAATTTAAAAATATATGTACCTACATAATCCTTCAAATGAGACCATATTACTTTATTTCATCTTCAACCACAAGCTTCTAGGATTTCAAGTGATAAAGTTATTCCATATATGGAAGTATCATGATGAAACCTAAACATGGTGATAGAAAATCCTAGATTTCAATGTAAAATATAATGATGATCATATTGTGATCCTAGAAATAATGTGAAATAGTGAAAATAAAAGATATAGGAATAAGAATGAAATAGTATTCCATGTCACTAGAACCTGAAGAATGAAGATAGAAGTGAGAAAAGATTATGAAGACTGTGTTTTAAGTTATAACCTAAATAATTATTAGGTACATGTGCATAGTAACGTATAATGAAACATTTTGGATTTTTTTCTCTTCATCCATTTGAACTACTAAAGATCATAAGATACATAGGGGAGATTCATAGATTTTAGTTAAAAAGGTACATAATAGATCATTATATTGTACATGGGATCATAGTAGGGTTCATGGTGGTCATAATAATATACATAAAACATAAGATAAAAACCATTATGATATTTATATATAACAAGATAAAAAGACACACTATAATCACATGATGTTGAAAAAGTAAACAAACATGAATGAAAACACAGGAAAACATAAAAATAGATAACGATTTTGGAGAAGTTTTTATAAGGAATATTTTTTGGATATGTATGAATGATATATCTATGAATGTATAGGTATTTGTGAAATCTTTTAATATTAATTATTTTGGGGAAAAATGAAACGTGTGTGACTCTAAAGAATGAATAATTTGTGCAATCACGATCTAAATTTTAAGGATGTTTAAATATCATAATTTTCAAGGAAGAGATGACACTTTATTTTCTTCCAATATGTATATTCTATATACTTATATAAAATGAAGTAGAAGAGAAATTTCCTAATACTTCAATTCCATGAAGAAATAATTTATCATAAAAAGAGATTTTTTAAATGAGTGGATACTACATATACTATAGGTTGAAAATAGAGAGAGAGGGTAAATTGAATTTAAATATACATATTTATTTATATGACGTTTGTGGAGATATCCTAGTACAAATGTTGGACCCCATTTTTTATAAACTAATGAATAAGATTATAGGGTTTTTGTAATGACCTAAGCATTTATAAATGAAAATGGTTTTTTAATGAGTAAATTACATATTAAAAAATAATTCTATAGAAAACACTTTCACTGCACTGCTTATTTGGTACCATTATATGGTCTGTCAAATTTGGAAGACAATTAAGAATTATAACTGTGTATTATATAGACTTTTTATAGTGAAAATTATGATTAGTATATTAATGGTTATGATAATTTCTGTTTAACACAAATAAAGAAAGTGATGACATCAACATATAGGATCATACCTGATAAATCACATTTAACAGAGCTTCCATGGGAGATAACAGCATTGGGAATTACCCTTGACCATTTCCAAGTAGAAATTCAACAACCAAATGATGAATTAAATCATTTATAATATATGTTAAAACTCATATAGATCACATCTAAAAACATGTTTGCTAAAATAAAAAATGCAAATCTCACCATTTCACACATTGCCCTTAAATAATTCAATTATATAAAAATTTTTATGTATCTATACCGTTTCAATATTAATCTTTATTTTTTATATTTAGTAAAATAGTTATTATATTCATTCATTTTTTATATTACTTTTATAATGAGTAAATAATAAGTTTTATAAAATGTGGATTTAGATATAATGAAACAAAACTTGTATTTTTGAGAAATTTATAGTTCCAATAAAGTCACTATTTTGATGAATTCAATAATTTTTTAAAATAAATTATATTTTAATAAAATATTATTATTAATTAATATTTATTAAATATAAATTATGATATTTATTTTGAAGTTAGGTGTTTTTTTATAATTGTGGAAAAATATTCTCAAAAAAAACAAATAGTTTTAAATAAATTGGGATTTTTATTTAAAAGTGTAAATCATCAAATTTAGAGAATTATTTCTATGAAATAAACATTATTTTTAATATCATCATGTCAATATTATCCAATAGATAATTTTTTCATAATTTTATGAGACATTTGAATTTTTGGGTAAAAATTTAATACGATATAATTATACGATATGTATTATCACATAATAGAAAAAAAAATTGATTTAATAAATACAATAAAGATTATAAAAGACCAAAATTATTTTCCCCCATTAAAATAATATGTTTTATAAGTTATTTTATATATTTTATAATGCCTTAATAAATCCCCCCAAATCCTATATTATATTTTATGGTTTTAAAATCAATTCCATGAAAACATTAGTCACATCCATATCACCAAGGGAATTATTATAATGTTATAGTATATCATACTAATAAAATAATGAAAACCACTCCCCTTTAACAAAAAACATGGGAAGGTTGGTGGTTTTGATTAATTTGTCATATAGACTCAAAAACCGATGTTTGAAAATTTATAATGAATTGTCCTCTCTATTAATATATAAACCCACCCACCCTCCATTTAATTTTCACTAAAAACTAATATATCATGTATTTACTACGATATTTCTCCTCTATTGGGATTCCATGGTTCATCCAGTAATATAATAAAAACCTTTCATGCTTTAAGAGACACCCTCTCAAGGTAAGGGATCCTCTCCTTCACCTCTTTATTCAACCACCATATTTCTATCATTCCTTTTGATTTCCAATTATTCAATTTGGGATTCATTTTTAAAAATCCCCCTTACAATAATTATTATTACCATATATTTAAATACTCATTTTGATCTCATTCACCCATTCTATAATCCATTATGTACACCAGTTATGCTGCTCAAATTATCCTATGATTTTCAAAGCCAAACATTTTTCTAGTGAATACCTATCTCAATTTCCACTCAAGGGTATTTCCCTAGTGGTACCTAGCCATTATATATTGGGTATTTACATTAATATAACCCACACTCCCATGTTTCCTTTATAATATTAAGTTTATATCATGTATCATTTTTTTATATTATGATTCTCACCCCTCTTATGTAAACTTGATATGTCTATTGGCGTATATGTACTAGTTTACATTAAGATATTCTTTGTTCATTACCTTACATTGGTTTATAGATCACCCCATTATTGTGTATGTACCAATATTATATATTTGTATTTTTTGAAGATCCAAGGATGTTAAGGCCATGTTTTAGATTTTTTAAATAAAAATTTTGGTCCCATGTTTTATGTTATTGTTAAATATACCTAATTTCCCAAAGTCACATGGAATCATAATCTTATAGGGTTGTATTATGTTTATCTTTCAGTACTAAATCATTAATTAAGATAAAATAAATTTTGGGTTGTAATGGATTACGAATAATATAGTGTAATACCACAGGTTTATCTATTATTGAGATGACCCAATTATTGATGTGAATAAGAGGAATTCCATTATGACTACTGAATATTCAGAGAGAAGATCAAATTGTTATTATCCTGTAGGAAATCGAGAAATCATATGTGATATTTATTTAACGAAGTCAATTAATATTCTCTTATAGTAAAATAAAAAGATATTTTGTGTTTTCTTTGTATCTGGTTCATTTTAGAAAAACTTTTCCAAGTACATACCCATTCACATTATTTTTATGATAGTAATAATTTTATTGGTCTAGAATATCAACTGTATCCCTTGGGAAGTATTTATAAATCTTGAAGTCAATCCACTTTAACAAATTATAGTGTCTCATTGTTTTCTTTCCTTCGAATCATACATTATTTCCAACTAAAGATGATATAGGATGATATAGAATGATTCAATCATTGAAAGAGTTAGGATGTAAAAATGAAAAAAATAAATTTTATAAAATGCATCAACACTAATTCACCCCCTTAGGTATTGAACACATCCCAATGTGATCCTTGATATTGGTATTAGATCATTAGGTCACACATCTAATTATATTCTATAATATATAGAAGCTTACATTTTCATTTTTATCATCTCATAATGACATGGAATGAAAATATAAAGGAGTTATGTCAATTTTTATTATATTATCATTCCCTCTGTGTCTTAGATGATTATATGCAATAAGTTTTTTCAAATATAAATTTATCCCTCTTTTGGAAAGAGTATTATGAAATGGTATCCCAATTATGTGATGCAATTTTACAAAAAAATAACATGAAAAAATAATATCATGTAGATTCATCAACTAATACATAGTTAGAAAACTATTATAGCTCTGATTATTGAAAATAATTACAATAAAAAAAGTTTAACCAAATAATCATGTCAACTTTTTAAAAAGTGTTCTCTAATAAAAGTGGAAAAGATCAGATTATAAATAATTCATAATATGTTGCAATTTTATATTTAAAAGATATTATGAATTTTTTTTAAAAATATTCCCTTCTATTTGTGGGAATTTTAGAAGATCAGAATGATACAACACACCTTATATATTATACTGATAAAAGAGAGTAAATAATCATAATAATTTATTATTTATGGATATCACCAATAAATGGAAAAATAAAACTGAAAAATATGATTCCTAAGGAAAAATTCAATAAATTTAGAAGGGATTGTTTTGAATAAAAAATTAATAATGATAATATTGTATGATATATTAATCATAGGTTTCATGTATTAGACTTGATAAAAAAGGAAACTAATGATTTAAAAAATGATCAAATAGAAAGAAAGATAAACAAGGCTAAATAGTCATAAAATTTATCAAAATAAAATACATAGATATATGATGACCATGTTAAAGAGATAAAAATTTAGTGTAAAGAAAAATTTAAATAAAATTATTATTAGATAAAAATCCTCAATATGGATATCATAGATCATGAAGTTAAATTTATTAATCCCCACATAGATAAACTTTATTCTATACAATAATATAATGGGAATATTTTTTTTGACATGAAACATCAAGTAGGTTTCATTGGAAAAATCCACTATCTAGTGAATAGAATATCGAGAGATGATTTGAAGGTTAATATCAATTATCTAAAAATGTAATTTATCATGCATCTCAAAAGTAAATTATTTTTCTAAATCAATTTTTATAATGTGTGTATATTTCAATTTAAAATATAAATAATGTTATGTGATTATAATTGAATAAAATTTCTCTAAAGAAGATATAGGTAATGTAATAATGATTATAAGTGGAAATTACCTTAATTAACTAGTTCAAAATTATTACCCAAAGAAATATTCTACGAATTATAGAAATTCTAGATAGTATACAATGAAAATAATAAAAATACGATATGTGGGTTTTTATTTGTTTAAACAGATTTCGTAATAAGTTATTAGAATGTTTCAATAATATTTCATCCATTTTTATAATAGAGTTGTAAAGACCCGTAAAATTCAAGGGAAATTTTTTCTTAATTTTCTTTGGAATTTTACAAAAGCGCGGTTTCTGACGGCACCTAATTCCGAGGCCCGGTGTGCCCGGAATCAATTTCCGAAGATTGACTCGGGTACGTTCAGTGAACGAACGAGCGAGAATTCCTAACTTTTGATCCGGTGCTCGGAATTGAATTCCGAGGGCACCGATGGAACCGCAGTGCTGGTATTTTCTTAAAAACGCCTATTCCGGAGTTGCGTTTACACGAGGGAAGTTGCAAAAAAAATTGTGAATGTTAAAATAAAAATTTAACTTCAATTTTTATTTTTTATCTTTCCTTAAGTGTTTTTATCCATTGGATGGAAGTTGGGTAACTACCCAACTTCCCTTGGGAGGTTAAGAGGGTGGTGGGGCCCACACGAACCCCACCCCTTCATATCCTCTAACCCCCCCCCCCCCAACTCACAATTAAAGATGTGAACTTGAGTTATAACTTATGACATTAATAAGTGAGTTTAATTTGAGTTTTTGAAATTCAAACTCTTGAATTTCAAAGGTTGGTGTTGTGTTAATAAATTAAGTGTGAGATTAATTTATTTTTGGTTAGTTTCTTTGTTTCTTGAGAGGTTTGGGAGAATCTTTGAGAGACTTGAAGATCTTCTTCGTCTTCGACGAAGAACGTGAAGAATGGTTCTTCTCCGACGAAGAACATCGACCCCACGACCTTCAAGACTCGGCGTCCCGGATTCTTCCGTCTTCATCTTCCTCCTCGACAAGGGAGAAGTCGCCGACCGTGGTGATCATCGCCAACAACAACGTACCTCCCTTCTTCGTCATAGTGACAAGTGAAGAGATGTCGTTTCCTCCTCGGACGCACCCCGATGTCCACGGAATCTACGTTCGACGCAGCGACGCCTTTCTCCGCGATACCCGACGTGCGACGTCAATTTTCAAGGTAGGGGTTGTTGTTGTTTATTTATTTGTTTATTCTTGTTCTTGGTTCTAGCATGACTAACGTGAGGATATTGGATATTTAAATATGTGTTATTGTTTAACGTGAGGGGGGGCTGGACCGCATGAACATGGACGAACCCCCTCCTTTGTTCTTGATAATTTATCCTGCGGTTGAAACAAGATGGCGTGGTGCCGTCGCACCACGCGGTTATTCGCACGATTATATTGCGCGGCGCCTTCGCGCCGCGCCGTGGAAGGAACATCAGGAACGCGACGCCGTCGCGCTGCGTCGAAGGGAATCGAAGGCGCGGTGGAGGGCCGCGGTGCCGTCGCACCGCGCCGGCCGACGAACACCGCGACTGGTTCCGGGCCGCGGCGAGACGGGAAGACCGGCGGCACGCCGGGCCGCCGGCGTCGGAAACCGGAAGGGGACCGGCTTGCGGGTCCCGTTGGAGAAAAACCGGCCGGCCAGGTGGCCGGCCGGAAGGTCAAAGACCGGGGGAATAAATTCCCCCGGTCAACTCTCAAACCCCCCCCCATTTATGAGGGGGGGGGGGGTTCCTTTGAGGGGGGCAGGCGTCCCCCCGGTTTCCTCAAGCAGGCCCTCACGAGGGGGGCCGGATCTCCAAAATGCACGGCACTTAAGCCGTGCTTCCATGCTGGAAGCTGGGGCTTAGCCCCCCGCGCGTGACCCCGCGGGGCCAGGCCACGCCGCCGCCGGCCGGGCCGCGCCGGACCGCGCCGCCGCGCCGGTCCGGCGCCGGCCGGGCCGGGTCGGACCCGGGTCGGGTCGGACCCGGGTCGGGTCGACCCGGTTCGGGCCGACCCAGGGGGGGTCGGGCCGGGTCGGCCCGGACCCGGACCCCCGTTTTCGAGACAGTTTCGGTCTTTTGGCCATAACTTGAGCCACGAACCTCAGATTGACGAACCGTCAGCGGCTACACGATCCTTGGATCGAGACGGTCGTTTCGGTATATCGCACTCAAAGTTTCGGAATACTATGAGTTCGGCCGGGTTGGTTCGTTCACGAAACCAACCGGGCCTTCGGAGCGGAAACGCTCATATCTTGAGCTACGGACGTCCGATAGACGTGCCGTCAGCTTTTTTGTGTTCCTCTTAGTGAGACGGATCTTTTGGAATACTCTGCCCAAGGTTTGGACGCAGGTGGAGTACGGTCGGGTTGGTTTTTCCTTAAAAAACCAACAGGGCCCCGGGGACGAAAATGCCAATAACTCTCAGACCGGGCGTCCGATCGACGCGCCGTCTATTGCGTTGAGTTCCTATTGACGATACAGAACTTTTGGATACATCAACTCTGGACTTTGTGACAGTTGATGTATCAGCCTCTCGGCTCGTGGAGCGGACCCTCCGAACGAGCTTGCTGTGTGCGGGAACCCAAGTGCTGGCTGCGACTGTGACTACTACTGCTACTGCTACTGCTACTGTTACTGTGACTGCGACGACGACAGTACAGAGATCCTGTGTGGATTCGACGACGACGACTACAGCACTCAGCGATCCTACGTGGATCAGTGCTACAGGTCCTGTGTGGGCCCGATCCTGTGTGGGTCCGATCCTGTGTGGGTCTTTGCGCTTAGTGGTCCTGTGTGAACCAGCACCTACAGGTTCTATGTGGGCCCGATCCTGTGTGGGTCCTTTGCGGGGGTTAGTTACCTATCGATCCTTCGTGGGTCCGACGACTTAGATGGATCAGAGATCATCTTTATCGTCTTTCGAAGAAGTTTACCTATGTGAGCTGAATCCTGTTGTTTTCCTGTGTGGATTGTGTTGTGCTATCCTGTGTGGATTTCGTTTTGCTTTCTTGTGTGGAATACGTTTACTTTCCTGTGTGGACTGAGTTGTACTTGGGCTCCGAGGTTGGAGCGTATTTGAAATTGATGACTTAGGTATATGTATGGGCATATACCTAAGCAGTGTCGGTTGTTACTTCGTGATTGTACCTTTCTTCGTGGTTTATCCACTGTGGATTTGAGAATCCTTCAGGGGTCTCGGGGTCCCTACTGAGTAGCTTATACTCACCCCTGCACGGGCTTTGCCCGCACTACGTTGTGTTGGTTGCAGACGACGGACAGCGTTGATCTTATCAGAGGATTGCAGAGCAGGACGGTACCTGGAGGTGGACCACTGGGCGGGACGTGCTCGGAGCGGACGGCGGGACCCGTGGAGCAGTGGAGCTATCTGTACCCACCCTTCAGGTGGGATTTCCAGTGGATAGCTCGGTGTAGCGGCTTTTACTTTTCAGTTGTTGTTTTCCCTTTCGATTTGTACTCTACTTTCAGTTTGGGTTTGTATATTGGCCCATTTACTTTTCCGCACTTTCAGTTGTACTCTGCTTTTGCGTAGTGTTTACTTTTCGCTTGCTTACTCTGTTGTGTTTTTTTACTTTACAAAGGCAATGCCTTCCCTTTTTACCGGTATTTACGCCTTGGTGCTAGTCGCCAGCCCCTGGCCTATGGAAGGCGGGCTTGGGGTAGTCACGGCACGGACCCCGAGGGCGGGTCGTGACAAGAGTAGCCTACATTTAGGGAGAGCAAGATTGGTATACTTTAAGATTCTTTAAATAAGGACCAACTCTTGTATATTTCAAATAGGTTTGAAATATATGAAAAAATATGTGGAAATTTAAATGTATATAGTCATAATTAGAATATATTCTATTTAAAAAAATATTATAATGGTGCAAAAAACATGAGAAATTATTATTAAATATTAATAATGAAGATATGAGGGACTAATGAAATATTCATGAGTTAATTATTGAAGATTATATTCTCAAAGAAGTCTATGATGAATACTTGTAAGTCATTCCTGTGTTATAAATCATATAATTAGTCTAGAAAACTAGTCCCAATAAGCTAAAAAAGGAAAATACTCCATGTAGTGTTAGATAATTTATTATGGAATAAGTGCACATACCAAAGAAAATAATAAATTATGTCATGATTGTGTGAATTTATAGAAGTAAGAATGGAAATATTTAAAGGGGATTCTAAGAAAACAATATTAGTACTGACTTGAAGATATAAAACATAGAGAATACAAGTATAGAAATGAAGATCTCTAAGAATGTATCTCATGAAATCCTAATAATTTTAATATAATATTTGAAAAAGTTTGAAAATTTATGAGGTTTATATGAAAAATATTCTGTTAAAGTAGAAGATAACATTCTATATAATGATGTCTAATTTGTAAATATGATTCAATAAATGTAGGACCAATTGTTTCAAAATAACAATGTTGCTGGTGAAAGATGCCTAGAAAAAACTCAAAGAAATTTTTAATAATGACAATATCTTAATAAATGATATTGAAGAATATGTGGAAATCACAATTTGATGAATTTTATATGGTGGATAGTATTAATATTAAGATCCCACACATGGAAAAATTTAAGAGATAAATGATACACAATATTTCAATGAAATAAAAATAAATAAGCATGAATAATTCTCGAGAACATGGACAATAAAATCATAGAGTATAAAGGTTGAGATGAAATTCCCTACCTTGTTTCTCATATTAAATAAAAAATGTTCCACCATATTTCCATTTTTTGTGTTATATTTTCATTCATATATTATAGATAAAAAATAGTGATGTTTATCTATAGGGGATAACTAATTACTAAATTTATGTTGGAAAAATTATTCCAGATCTGAAATATACACTATCTTTTAAGGGAATGTATCTTTATATTATATTAAATAAGTGTTAAAGAATATACACTTTGTTAAATATTTGAAATAATTAAAATCTAAAATGATACATGGAATGTAACATTTTAGTGCACTCTTAATGTACAACATCTTAAATTCCATCTATTGAATAGATCCACCTTGTTGAATTCAATTTGTAATTTCCTCTTGAGGTGATTATAGGTGAATAATTCCTTATAACTTCCATAAGTTTTAATTCAGACAAAACTATAATTATAGAATGTGCATGAAAAGTATTCATTGAAAATGTGTGTCTTAAAAATATACCAACATTGTTTTCTCATTAATAATTTTTGATATTAAGGAGTAGAAACTGATTCAATCAATGAAACGATGTTAAGAACATTTAAGGATATCTCAGGGATAATGTCTAAAATAATATACCTGGGTTTGAATGTTTCTAATATTTGTATTGATATGAGTACTTGGAATCAAGTTATTATCCCAAAGATAATAAAGTTATCAATTAGTGTAACTTCATTTTAGCTAAATCATATAGTAATAGTCCTTGAAAGTGTCCTAAAAAAGAGTTTTATTGGAATGTATCATATTCTAATTATTAATAGATAACTTCAATTACAAAATAAAACCATATTATTTTCTACACTGAACATAGATCAAATAGAATTATAGTGGAATGATTTACGAAACCTTTCATTAGAATAAAATGATACCCCCCTCTTTCAAAAATACTTTATTTTGTATCTGTAAGGGATGGATGTGAAAAAAGAGAAACCAATGAGTGAAATGGGAGATATGTAAAATAAAGAACATATTGACATGTAATTTTATACCATAAGAATTTACAAACAAAAATAGAAGGAGAATATATTTTAACCCTATTTCTATTTTATTTTATTATTTTCAATAATGAAGACTGGGTTTTTCAAATAAATATATTGATGATCAATGGAATGGAAAAAATGTGAAGAACATAATCATTATAGTGATAATAATATTATATTGTAATTATGTTAGACTTCCCATGAAAGGTTGTCAGTATGATAATATAATATAAGGATTGAAGAATTATTAGGATTCTTAGAAGGGTTTTTGAATTACCCCAATGTTTTAGATTTCATAGAGATTAATTTTTGGAAATTAATATATATTGAAGTTATGGTTACATCCATGTAGTGATAAAACATGAATTTTTTTAACCTATGGAAATAAATATGTGTGACGTTCGAGAAGTAACAGATGGTTTTATAATATTAATGGATAAGAAATGTAATGAAAGGTTATTATGTTTGAGTTCCTAGAATTGTATATATGAATCACGGTGAGAATGAATCTTACAAGCTACATAAGCACACATGTTCTCTCTATTAAGAGATATTTAACAAAGGAACTTATATATTTTATGAAAAATGAGGTGTCCAACTTCTAACCAAATTAACCACCCTAATAAATTATGAATATTGAACACACTCAACCAAGATCAAAGATGGATACTTGATGTGAGTGAGAATGGGGTCCATAAAATTCTTAAGGGTGAAAGAATATGTGATGAGTGTGTTGGGGGGTTCTTGAGGAACTAGTGTACTAGGTGACATGGTATTCCACTGGAGATTAAAAACAATAATATATTTCAAAGGAATCAATTTTCCAAATCAAAGTGAATAATGAAATAGACCTGTGATTATAAAACCAATGTGGTAATATTAAATGTTTCACTATTCATCTATTTAAAAAGATACAGAAAAGTGTGAGGATTAAAATGAAATGGTATCATCTCCTCTCATCTTCAAACATGATCTTATTGGTTTCCATGTGAGGATTTTATTCAATGTATGTAACTATCATGAAATTACATAATCATGATATTGAAAAATTAAATATTTCCTTGATATAATATCATGATGTTCATACCAAGATCTAATAAGTGAAGATGAATGGATAAAATTAATTATTGGTGAATAATAATAAAATAGTATTTCATGTCACTGGAAATTGAATAATGAATGTGTCAGTTATAAATAAACTAAAAAAGAATAGTTTCATGAGTTATGGCATCATGAATCATAGGATATATTTTCATGATATGGTATTCTAAATAAATTAAGGTTCATGCTATCTTTTCATGATATTGAATTACTTAATATCTTAAGGTACATAGGGGAGATTTGTATATTTGAGTTCATAAGGTACATAGGAGATCATAATAATGTTCTTGGGATCATTGTAAGGTTTATGTTGATAACTGTAAGGTAAATTATAGAGACCTAATACTTTTTACAGATATTATTATAGGATTATTAATTATTATTTTCCATTAATACATCATAGTTATTGTAAAGGCATGGTTTCATTAAAATACTAGGATCACAATACATCAAAGGAAACAAAAATATAGAATCATTATTTTATTCATTATAGTGATCACCTAAAATAAACTTTATCTCATAAATATAAATATCATAACCTAGGGAAAACATGAAAGAAAGAGGTGATCAATAAATCATAGTATGGGAATAGACATAATTAGGAAGCATAACATGTGAGTTAAAGGTATGTCCTGACATCATTATGAGAAAGATCATGTGTAATAAATGGAGGAATAACATAAAGTGATTAGAAATATATGATCATTGAAAAACATGAATGTGGAAAACGTCATGAAATAAATATATGTCGAGGAAAACTACAAAGATAACATCACTTGGTGGACAGAGTTCCATAATGGATTAGGGTGACTCCCTAATACCATACATAAAATCCCAAAATGCTAAAAAAAAATATCTAATGCATTGATGGGATATATGTTTCCAATACTAGAATTTAGATTCATAATATTTAAAAAAAAAATTCGTATAAGGAAAAAAATCATAAGTAATAAACCAATGATTTACCCATGGAAACAATTGGGTTTCATAATATAGTCTCGTATCAAAATCAAATGAGATTTCATAATGAAGGAATTTTATAAGTGGTAATAATTAATTTATTACCCCATAAAAGGGAGGGATAATGAGGTAGTTATATTTGTAATAGACATATATATAGAATTTATAATCATTACCTATCATTAAATATATAGATAAATATGTTTAGAGAGAAAGAGTGTCCATAACCGAAAGAAAATGGTGGTTTAGAGTGATCTCATACCTTGAGCCCTATTCTTCATGTGCTATCTTTTGCACCCAAATTATTTAAAATAATTTAATTACTTACTTGAATTATAACCTATCTTGGCCATATTTTTCCTATTATTTTATCTATTACCATTCCATATGAAATTACATAATCATTTAGGTTCATGTTAGGCGTTTTGACGTTTTTTGACTCATATATAAAAAAATAATTTTTCTTAGTTAACTAAGGTTAATTATATATTAATTAATAATATAAATAATTTTAATCCTGAAATATTTCTAATTTATATAGTTAAATTTTAATTTTAAACCCAACCGTGGAATATGGTTAATAAAAGTGAAATATGTTACAATCATGGAAATGGTTGGCTGTATATGCACATAAGTAACACTTCGATTATTAAAAGGTCAAAATGGAAAGAAGTTAAGTGTTATTTTATCATTAAATTATGATAATTTTATCATCAAAATCATATTATTTCTTTAAATACTCTTACATATTCCATCCATGTGATGCAGTAAACAGAACAAATCATAGCACTTTGTGAGGTGGTAGTCCATCGTGCATACGAACAATGAAATCATTTATTCGATGGATTTTTAGGTAAGAATGTATAGGATTCATTTATTTCAATTAATAATTAATATTTCATTAATATAATATAAAAAAATAAAATTAATCATTATTACTATCCCCATAAAGTGTAAGTGAAAAACATATTGCATCACTTTGTGAGGCTGTAGTCAGCCGAACACACAATCGATGTTATAGTATTCACTAAGGAATAAAAATTAAGAAGGAACATGTGATATTATAGTCACATAAGTATAATTATATAAAAAATATCACATATAAACATTTAATTTATATTATATTCAGCTGTGATAAGTGTTGATGGACAATTATTTACATTAGTTTGTGAGACAATCGTCTACCATACACACGATCAACAGTTTTGTTTCCCATTTTACAGAGGGGAGATTGTTTTAGGTCATGAAAATAACCTAAAATCATCTTATTATATGTAATATATTAATATTACTATATTTTCATAATTAAATAATGATTTATGTTGGTGGAAAAATAAATAAAACAGAATTATCGGTCTAGGAGGTTACCACTTATTCAGAAAACTTATTTATGTTTTTTCAAAAAACCCTCTTATGTTGGTTATCTATATCAAACCAAGGATTATAGTATGTTTTGAGGGAATTAATTAAGGAATTTTGGTTGGTATTAGACTACCCAATGGCTTTTGGATGTTTTCATATGAGAGGATATGGTGTGACCATTTATAAGAATGGGAGGAGAAACACTCAGAATTTTTTAAAAGAAAGAATTGACCCCATGTTTTTTACAATTGAAAATTGTTTACCATTAAAATAGATAATGTAAAAAATATGTCTATAAAATAATAATTATAAAAGTATGTGGTCATTTTTATCCCTAATCATTTTAGTTGACCCCCCCCCCCAGTAAACTTCTATTTACCTTAACCGAAGTATTTTTTTTACCGTTTTAACTATTCAATATGGTCAAAAATTAAGTTCAAAAAATTAGATAACATAAATTAAGGTGATTAAAACTATGGATTCAGTTTTAGAAAATTCATATTATATAGTATGAATAATTTAATTCTTTTTAATCACACTGACATATCGAAAAAGATGTCTTCCAATAAATTCTTTTTTTATGGAAAAGATGGTCTTATATTATTTGCATGATAGGTAAACATAATTAATTTAATTTAAATTAAAATTTATAGTTATAAAATATCCAAATTTCATTTAAAAAATTAAACTTTAGGGTTTATTTTAATTATATGAAACAAAGAAACATTATGCACTTTAAAATATTTTAAAAAAACTAATTTTTAAGACTAAAAATAAACATATAATAAATTTAAATATAAAGTTAATTTAAATGTAATTAATTTGAAGAAAGATAACTATATATTTCAATAATTGACCCAATGGGAATTGATATGTAACTACACCAATCCCACATCAATTGTCCATGGGTTGGCGACAATCACCAAAGGAATCTCTAACATGGGAGGCATTTTCCTAATGTACCTATACGCACACACCTAACCATCTCAATGTAGAAGTGTAGAGAAATAAAAGGAATATTTTCAATGTCTTGAGAATAACCATTCCTGAAATAAAATCTATAGTGTTTAACAATAAGATAGTGTAAACATAAAAGTAAAGGGTTACAATACTCACCCAACTAGAAAGATTTCTCAACTGGACAAAACAGGAAAGTAAATTGCTGATAGAGACAAGCTTCTGATCTCCATGTTTCAACCACTATATACAGTCCAACACACTAGGAAACCCTATGATCCGTCTTAATTACTTACAACCATATATTATTTTTATATGACATGACAAGTCCAAGAAAAGACCAAGCATGGGTGATTATATACATTCCCCGTAGGATGCCCCAAAAGGTGAATAGGGATTAGTAAGAGACATGATAGGAATTGATAGAAAGTATACATCTCAACCCAAATCAAGAGAGTAAAAATTAAAAAAAATGGATATATATGTGCTCGAACCAAATAAACCAATTGTGAGAGAATGTTCTCTCCATCTCAAAGCCCATCCCAGCGAATGAGTTCCATCAGTTCCATAAGATCCATCATCATTGTTGGATATATGGTACATCTATCTAAATTGACATCCTAGTCTAGACGCACCTTTCTAATATGCCTTACATTTGAGGGGCACAACATCTAGGATGAGGACCTATGTCCGGGTAAAATATGAGGGTGTTATTGAGTAGATAAATAGTGAATTCATTCCATGTTAAGGATGGAGGATGCCACTCAAGTAAATGGTTGAAGACCCACGCTCAGACTATCCGGAGGGTTCCACTCTAGCAGTCGATAGAGGACACATTCTTAGCCCATATAGAGGATTCCACTCCAGTAGTAGAGGAACCATTACCCGATATAACAGGAGTATCCCATTTCGAGAGAAGGTAGAGAAATTATTCCCTACCTAGCCAGAGGGTTGTACTCTCGTAATTACTAGAAGATCCATTACCAGCCCAGCCAGAGGGAACCACTCTAGGAGTTGAGAACCCATATCCTCACATTACATGAGGGTGCCACATGGTGGTTAGATATAGGACGTATTCCCTATCATTGTAGGTGTTTTTAACTTAACAAATCGACAAGGGTCTCATGCCCTTCCCAATGGGAGGGTTCCACTCTATATCCCCTTATAATCATGAAAAATCGCTGTTGTCACAAAGTGTTTCCAAAAGAAGAATCCCACTCAAAAAATCTCACATCATTTCTTAAATTCCAATATGGATTCCACCATTGAAATCTATGTAAAAAAACACGCATGTTAGGATACTAGATGGCAAATTTCTCTGTCCTAATGAAAGTGATACAAGATGTTCAAGTTTCATCATAAGGAATGAAAGGGTATACGATGTGTAAGGGGACACACACGACATGTGGTCCCACTCCATTGCCTATTCATGTCCTTATCTTTACATGGATCGCTTCCCATATAATACTAAATGATGTGTAGGGGTACTACATGGTGTATCTGAGCCACTCAAGGTCCATCCTATACTCCCTGGCTATGTCAATGTAAAGATACATGTGTTCGTATACTTAGGCACATGTCAAACGTTTGGCCATGCCTATAATCATGTACTCTCAGAGTACACACCAGGTCACCATCACAAGGGTTGCATGGCATGTGGGGTCCCACATGGCATGTAATACTTTTCTCTCATGACACCCTAGCAATCACATCCAATGGGTCACACATAGTGTGTTCTTCCGAACTACATGATGTGTAGTTAGGATTTTTCCATAAACTTATATATGCACCAATGCATCCAAATCCAGTTACACTACCATTGAATCCATTATTTGAACAACCAAAATATTGTAATCATCCTCATATCACTATTTATATCCATCTTAAGGCGAGAAATCGGATTGTTATGGTTCTCCCAAAGCCTGAACACCCTCACACACATTAACGTTGCCCACCTTCATTGATTCAGATTTCATTTCATCAAATAAGTCAACCAAAATCTAAATATCCTAAGTATCCATCCACGATTCGACATTTTCTTCTTCTCACATGATTCATCAGTGAATCTGAGGATCCTATCATGCTCAGTACCATGCAACAACATTGATCCACTTCCACATGTATTAATATTGATGAATGTGAAGAATCAAAGTGAGAAAAGTGCCAAATTAATGTTGAATAGTCATTGTTCAATCATTATTTTCCAATGAAAAAAGAGGGTATATCAAGGGTTATAAACAATTGCATAAAAAATTGGTACATTGGTGCATGAATTGTCTTGAAATTGTTGAACATAAAGAAATGGTATAATTTTGCTCAAATAGTTTAATAAAAGGAGGCTGAATGTACAAATAATGAGTCCTACATGGCCTGGGATCATTCATCTATAAACAAAATTCTCTCCAAAGAAGAAGTAAAATCATTGTGTTTTCGATGTCTTCATTTTCAAAAATCTATAGGTCCATCATCATATGATTTTGATTCACCAATAGAGGTGAATGAATATTCATCCCAAAGTTTCTCGGGTTATGCGGCAAACACTGTAAGGTCTCTATATTGTTGGATTTTTTCTGTAAAATTCTGAATTTTGATAATTACTTATAAAATAAAATTATTTATTTATTTAAATAATTTCTCCCACCCATGGCTACTTTTATCTGAATGTCCCACGAAGACCAATTTTAGGTCAAACATATGGTAAACATCACATTTCAATCTCAAATTTGGTCTCTAATTCCAGATCCAATATTCCATTTAAGAGTTATCCCATTTTCCTTAAGAAACTACAGACACATAATATTAAATATATTTAATATATTTATAAAATTAATTTTGGTAACATTAGACCTCAGAATCGCATGCCATCTCTTTTCATGGATTATAAAATATATATTGATGTATTAAAGAGTCTTAAAAGAAAAAAAAATCGTCTCTACATTATTATCACCTTCAATATTTTTATCCCAAAAAAGAAAAAATAAATAAAAATCCCATGATATTGATCCTGAATTTGGATCTCCCACTCACAGAATCTCTCATAAATTTCCCCGTACTACCACAACACATGAACCAACAGAATTTTCTATCCACACAGGGTCTTATCCTACCGATCATTGATCTCTGCTAAGTGCTTTAGAAAAAGTGTCTCTATCCATGTTGCCTAGATCACCTCAGTCAATAACGTGCATAGGGTCATACACGTGTCTCCTCTGCTCCCACACATGGTAGATGGGGTGCACATACTCTAACTATGGGGGCCTGAGAAGCATTAACTAACCCCACCAACCATTTGTAAGATCACAAATGGTCCAATGAACCTCAGGGATAGAATGCCTCCCAAGTGGAATCTCCAAAATCCTCATTATTGGGAGTCTCTCATGAAAATGTGTTCTCCCATATCAAACTACAATATTCTATGATGTTGATATGAAAAATATTTCTAATCACTATGGTCTTTCCTCATCAAATCCCTAATGACCTGGACCTTCTCCATCATTACTTGCACCACCTATAGACCCACAAGAGTTTCCTCAATGTTCTCAATCTAGTATAAGAGTGACCTATAGGGTCTCCTATACAGGGATTTGAAAAGATCCATTCTAATAGTAGAGTGGTATCTATTGTTGTACAAGAAATATACCAATGTATTTTTATCCTACTAGATCCTAACAAAGTCTAACACACAAGCCCTCAGTATATCCTCCAATACCTGGATAATGTGCTTGTTCATCCCATATTTCTTGGGGTAGAAGGTTGTAATCATTGCTATTAGGGTACAGAATGCCTCCTATAGGCCTCTCCATAACCATGAACTGAACCACGTATCAATATTGGAGAAAATGGTTGAGGGAAACCAAAGAAGGTTAATAATCTCTCATTCAGACATCTTTCTTAAACACTCCACCAAACAATGCTCCCTAATAGAAAGGAATGGTTCCAACATCAAGATTCAGTAAAATATCACCTAAAAGAATCTTGGAACTTTTATTTGAATGGGATATCTATCAATAATTCCATGTATATATCATCACATTTCTAATCTAGAATCTCAAGAGGTTGCAACACTTTTGCTACAACATGGTGCACTACCTTCACGTGGTGACAGGCGAGGCACCAATATATGAAATAGTCCATTATCTATCTCATCCTAATCAACCAAAAATGATATTTAATTTATATATATATATATATTACCCACACTAGGATATATATCCAAAGGGGAAGTCTGAAAATCAATCATAACCTACCCCCACATCAGGATTGGGACCCCAATCTATCCCTAGAAAAGGATGATGTGATTTCCTCGTTCCTAAAATCCATCAAATAAATCTCCAAAGGATGTATTATATTTTGATACCTTGTAGTAGATGTTTCTAAATTGGGACTCTCTCGCATGCTTGAGAATCAGAGGAGTCAACACCATTGAATGAATAGAAGTTATGCTCTCCTACTCAACCTGGGTCAGCTGCAAGGAATCCAACTGCTCAGAATCCTCCTACACCAAACAATCCAAAGAATTATTGATAAGGGAATCTAAAATAATATTTCCCCTCCCTATTGTATAGAATTTCTCTATGTAATAGTCTTTTAGGAAAAACATCTACAATTTTTGTCTTGATTTCAAGTCACTCTGTGTGAAAGAATAGCTGACACTCTGATGGTCTAAGTAAACCACCGAGAGACCTCCTCAAAGGCAACGTCTCCACAAACTTAGGTAAAATACAGTCACTACCATCTCAATGTCTTTCTCCATGTAGATATACTCAGGGGACTCAACTACCTCAATCCATATGTGATTACTAACTTCCTATGCATAAACATGAAGCCAAACCCAACCACTAAGGCATCAAAATACACTATGTAGTCATGCCCTCCTCTGGTAGTCTCAAAATATGTGTTTTCATCAATCTCAATCTCAAATACTCAAAGTACCTATAGAACTTCTCAGAATAGGTAAGTGATAACCATTTCCATGTTTGGGAATTAAAATCAGCTTAAATCCTAGAGAATTCTATCATGAACCTCTTGTAGTATCTCATTATTCCATGAAAACTCCACTTCCATGAAATGCTATTAGGTGGCTCCCAAGAAACACAGCATTGATATTCACTGATTCCATGGCTAAACCATTATAAAAAAATTAATATCCCTAGGAATTGAACCACATGAATCCAGAACTGGTACTTTGAAAGATTACCACAAAGCCGGTCCTCTCAAATTAAATCAAGGACCATCCTCAAATGATTTTCATGTTTTACTTAAAACATATAGTATATGAGTATGTCATCAAAGAAGAAAACCAAAAAAATAATCAAAGTACAACTGTAATATCTATTTCAGAATATCCATAAACACAGTGGGGGAATTCATCATAACAAATTGAATTATCATGAAATCATAGGGTTTGTAGTGATATCAAAATGTCATATTTGGAATATTGTCCCCATGAACTCTCAACTGGTGGTAGTCGGACTAGAGATCAATCTTCGAGATCCAACATACACCTCACAACTGTTCAAATAGGTCATCAGTCCTCATCAATGGGTACCTTTTATTTATTTTATGCATATTAAAGGGATGATAATCAACTTAAATCTACAAGATCTCATCTTCCTTTTTCATAAACAATAATATATCTTCCTTAGGGGACACACTGGGAAAAATAAAACCAATCTATTAATGGTTTTCCAACAACCACCACCACTCCCAGTGCTCGGTATGTCCCATAAAATATTTCACAAAATATTTTAGAGTGGTCCTGATCTGAAATTGAATGAAACAATCCATCTCTTTCCTTAGATGTAGTCCATTAATTTCATTGGGAAACACATCCATAAAATCCTCCATGATTGAAGGAATACATATGCCTAAAGAACCTACTGCACCAAGGGTACACTCACCATGATATCTCCCACAAAAAGAGGTTAATTTCATCACATTAGTGTGAAAAAATCTTACTCATCTATGGTGACAGTAAATATGGGATCAGATCATGGATAACAAATCCAAACCCAAGATGATTCCATAGGGTTCCATCATGATGACCAAAATGTCTCATGATAACCACCCTCCCGCAATAGATATCCCACACTTTTGACTCATAAAAGATATAGCAGATGAATTCTCCAAAAGAATATCAAGACAAATTTCTTGGTCTAGAGGCTCAATTGGGAGATCCAACTCTCAGAAGAGGATTAAAGAGAAGAATGAATGACTTGAACCTATGAATATAAATACTAATTGAAGATTAAAATTAACATATATCTTACCAATAATCATCTTGTATTCCACTAGGTTGTAAGCCTCTATAGCATGCATCTATTTGCGGTCCTGACCACATGCTCATTGAGACTGACATGGGCTGCCTGGTGGTGGTGGTGGAAGGATCTTATAATATCGTCTCCCACCCACATCTACTCCTCATGGAGCTCCAAAATCTCCTCTACCATCTCCACCTCCATAGGTTCCACTAATCCCTTGTTAGGGAGATCCCTAATCATGGAACTTCCTCTTCCATTCCAGTCTAACAGCTATCTATCTATGCTCTCCACCATATCTGGTCGGGCAGTCACATGTCATGTGACCATGCCCAACAAAAGCATATAATTTTTCTTCTTCAGGCTTCCATGGTCCTAATTTATGTCCCCAAACACATGTTTGAGCCTGATCCAATGAAGATCAATTGTCTTAAGACCCCCTCAACTAGTGTATACTAGCTGTTGTAGACAAATCATCCATGTGATACCCACTACCACCTCCATCCACCTAGAGTCCCTCTAACATAAATATCTCTATCACTAGTTCCATTTTGGACACCTACACATAGGTGGGAATGCACAATGGTTCTACACTAGAACTAATACCCATACAGATTCTTTCCTTACACTTATGTGCTCATAAGTAGACATCCTAGATCATATAAAGGGCTATCTTGTATGTTTCATGAACCTTGAAGTGCACTCGGACCCTATCATCCCTCCTTACTATAGCACAAGAATCTACAAAAACCAAATTAATTTCAAACAGGAGGGTACTACTTCTCACTAAAAAAATTCTAGAAGTTGGACCACATGAGTGTTGACACATCATGCATCTAGGTAACAAGACTCCACCATTGGATAGTTTCTTGATGGAAAATGATAATTACCATTAAAATCACCTGATTCTTCCATTTCTGGATAGGAAAAAAATATCGAATATCGAATTAGGACAATCCCCCTCTACATGGGGATCTTTCTCACCATATAACCCAGTCATCCCCTGGCACTAGAAATCATAGAGCTCTTTATGTCACTGTGCATCATCAGTCTGTCCTGCATGAATGATCTACTACTCAACTAGTGGGGTTTCCATTACCCATCCTATTAGAGGAAGAATCTTATATGACGGACCCTGAACTAATTCCTTATCACTCATCAAATCATAATCATGGTCAGGAATTGGTACCAAGATGGTTGTCATCATGGAGGCATCATGAAAATTTAATCAGGACGTACCACTGTCAGATGAGAATATATATATATATAATGTGGATCTGAATCAAGAAAAAAAGTCATAGACTCAATCATATATGAATAATGTACCATTTATCACAAAAAACAATGACTTTTCATTATAAGATGATAAGTAGGTATTATTATTCCTATTGAATGGATTCCTCGGTCTTTACAACAACACATGATTACCTGGCTTGAAATCCGCACTTGAACAATGTTAACACAATTTCCCTAAATCCCAACCAAATATTCGTATGTTAAATACTCCAAACACTTTCCCATTGATCGAACCACCTTTGATAACAATATATAATGACCCATCCTAATGGGGCTTGAGCTACAACTACCCAAATACCACCTCCATAGCCCATGGTATGGAGACAAGAGTTGAAAGGTGTATCTAACATGGTAGTTCGTTACCTAATATAACTATATGAACGCACCCAACCATATCAATGTAGAGGTTCATGTGAATAAAATGAAAAGATACAATATCTTAATAATAAACATGCATGATAAAAACTCTTGGGTGTACAAGAGTAAGAGAGAATAAACTAAAATGTAAAGGGTAAACAAAATTCCAAAATAGAAAGATGTACCAACCTGAAAAAAAAAGAATGTGACCTACTGAGAGAGACTAGCTCCTAATATTAATGCTCCGACCAATGTATGTTGTCTGATGAACCAGGTATCCCAAAACTCCTCTATAATTTTTTCCAACCCATTTATATTCTGCATAAGACACGACACCTATGGACAAAGCCTATTTTAAGGGGGGATATATATAGATACCCTATAAGATTCTCCAAAATCTGAAGTGGGATACGTAAGAGATCAGATTGGTATAGATATATAGTAAACCACTCAATCCAAATAGAGTACTAATCTAACAACAATTATACAAATATATATGCTAACACTAAAGAATCCCACAACAATAAAAAAGGGGATCACCATATCATGGCCCAGTCTAGGGAAATAGTGTCATTAGTTCTAGATGCTCCATCATCAATTCCTAGAATATTTAACATATCTCTGAAGAGACATCCAAGTCAAGACACACCTCACCATTGTGTCACATAGTCTCGGGACACAACATCTAGGTTGAAAACTCATTCCCTAGTACAATACGAGGGTGGAACTCAGCAAATAACTAGTTGACCCATGCCTTGTAAGGATAGGAGGGTTCCACTCAAATAAATGGCAGGGGACCCATGCCTATCCTAGCTAGAGGGTGCCACTCTAGTAGTTGATAGAGGAAATATGTCTATCACATATATAGGGTCCCAATATAGTAGTAGGTAGAGGACCCATGCCCAACCTAGATGAGGGTGATACTCTAGTAGTAGATGACCCAAGACCTAATACAATAGGAGGATTCCACTCAGATAAAAAAAGTACCCATGATCTACCCAGTGGTGGGGATCCACTATCTTATTCAAGGGAGGTCCCATGCCCAACCCATTGGTAGGGTTACAATATATTAGTTTATGATCCATACCCTAACTTCATAGTAGGGTTCCACTCGGTGGTTAGGTTGAGGTCCCATTACCTATCTCAGTAGGAGGGTTCCACTCTAATAATAGATAGACAACTCCGTCCCTGCACTGTAGGAGGGTGCCACTCTATATCCCCTAGTGATCCTTCCAAATCACTATTTTTGTCGAGCATCGCCTAAAGAATAACCCCACTCTAAACATCTTGAATAATATTTAAAAGGAAAATATAGTGTACACTATCCCATTATACATAAAAAACACTTAGGATAGTATACTTTAGGTCCAATATCTATGTCTAAACAAGGGATATATGAGAGTTTTATGTTTCCAAAAATGGGAAGAAGTGGTACACGATTTGTCAGGGGAGACACACGGTGTATGGTACCACTCCATAGTATTTGTATTTCCCTGTTGGTACATGCGTTTTTCCCATGTAACCCAACATGACATATAGTGGGACTACACAGCATTTCCAAGACACTCATGGTCCTACTTGTGCTCCCTAGTCATGTCTCTGTCAAGATACTCATGTCAGTGTACTTTGGTACACAACATGTTAATGGATATTCTAATGATCTTGTAATCCCTAAGTACACACAATGTCACAATCACAAGTGTCACAAGGGGTGTGGGGGACCCACATGGTGTGGGATACTTTTCTTAGCCAAATCCCCAGCCTCCAAAGCCTATAGGCCACACATTGTGTGTTATTCCAAACTACATAACCTATAGTCAGGATTCTTCCATAAACATAGATCAACGCCAATAGATCTAGATCTAGATTCTCAACCTTTGAATCCATCATTTCACAATGTGAAAGTGGTGGAATCATCCTTAACCCTTCATCTTTGGGCATCTAGTGGTTGGAAATCAGATCCTGATGTTTCATCTAACGTATGAACACCCTCACATGGGTTGAAATAACTTTCCTTTATTGATTTGGATTCCATTGCATCAAATAGATCACCTAAACCCCAAAAGCACCAAAATAGGTAAAATATCATTGTACAAGAGTTAATTTCCAAATAACACCAACAATTATATTAGTGATAAGAAACAATTTAATAAAAAAATAAAAATAGTACACTAGCACATGTAAAGTCTTCAAATTGATACTGATAAAGAAATGGAATACACCCTCTCAAATAGTTTAATCAAATGAGGTAAAATTCAAAAAATGAAGAGTCCTACCTATTTTTAGATAATTCATAAATGAAGAAAATTCATTCTAAAAAATAAGTGGAATCATTGTATTTTATATGTCTTAATCTACCCAGATCCATACGTTCATCATCGTCTAATTCTAATTTTCTAGTGGAGGTAGAAGAAAACTCCTCCCAATGGTTCTAGGGTTATGTTGATAACTTTAGAAAACCACTATAATAGTGGATTTATAATGAAATTAATAAGTATTTTAATTAATTAATTAAATAAAAATAAATTTTTTATTTGAATAAATGAACTCATCCACGATCTCTTTTATCCAAATGTCAAACTTAGACGAATTTTAGGCCATGCCTAGGGTAAAAGTCGTGTTCTAGAATCAACCATTCCCTTTCATTTCTGATCCAAGACTCCATTTAAGAGTTATAACTTTTTATTTATGAAATTTTATGATCTTAATATAAAATATTTTTAATATTTTTATAATATTAATTCCAGGAACATTGGGCCTCCGGATCACACTTTGTCTCAGTGCCTTGCTCTTAAAATATATGTAGAAATATTCCAATGTATTATAATGAAAAACATAGTATCCAAAATAGAACACTTATATAAATTTTCAATCATATTAAATGAATAATGGGACTCTTAACTATATTATTTTTATAAAAAGAACTAAAAACCTTATAAAAAATCCATATTTTTACTATTCACTTAAATATCAATATTTTTCAAAAAAATCCCAAAAAATCACAATAATGTAATATTACCATTTTAACTTGAATTTTTTTGTACAATTTATATAAAAAATTATTAAAGTTTCATAAATTAATTATAATAGTTTCTTATAAATTTTTTTTATTTTTCATGAAAATATCATTTTTTTGAATAAAATATCTTTATTAAATTGAAGTGAATATTTATTTACAATTTTTAAATAATTATATTTTGAGTAGTACCTTTTTATATAATTAATAAAGTAGTAAATAATATTAATTATTTACAATTTAATTGATAGGTTGTATCAGTCATGTTTAAATAATAATATTTTAATAATATATCATGGTTGTTTGAAAATAGTGTTTAACGTCTCATACTCTATCAAAAATTATTTTCCCATTTAAAAAATCAGTGTGGTACATTATTCCCCCTTATTAAATTTCAAAATTTAAATGTTATATTACAAACTAATGTGGAAATAGTTGATGGTACTTCTGCTTCATCACCTCTTTTGGTTTCCATGTTGCTCCCTTAAACTTGTGGTTTCTCTACAATAGTTTGACCAGGCGAGTTCTCTTTTTTCATTGAAAACTGCATCTATAATATAATAACTTAACTGGTTTCTCTTGACATGTAACTAATTTCACTAATGGTATCACCACTAGATTCAGTAAATGTGACAGTTCTGGTATGAACATCCTCAATAGGGGTACATAGAACACATCGTTTACCTAAGTTTGGTTATGTGGGAGTGGTTTTTGTTAGGAAACTAATTAGATGTGATAATGGTTCGAAAAGGGTATGATGTATCTAGGAATAAGATTTTCCATCTTTAAAAACTCCATGAATTTCTTACATAATGTTATATATAAGAACTCTATATCTGTAACATCAAACTATAGTTCTTGTATAAAATGTATGAATATATTTTCTAACAACATTTTATGGGATTCAAATGAAATTGAATGGTTTGGACCTTATTTATAATTTTTTATAAAATATTAGGTCTCATCAGCTATTTCTCTCTCACTGTATCCCATCATGTTGGAGTCTGACATCACTTCCCCTGTAGGGCCTCAAAGGAAAACTTTTAATTCATGAATGGAAGATATTTTTGTATGATAAATTTACTTGTGAAAGTTATTTATCCCAAAATCCTTGTAAATCAATTAAAAATGATCTTACCATTTACTCTAGAGTTTCGATGGTTATCTCAGGATTCCCTTCTATATTATGGTGATAATAAGTACAAAAGATGATCTCTATATCCAACACCTATTAAAGGATTATACATATCATTGGGGTAACCCTTATATATTGATCAAATAAAATGGATAGTGGACTCCAAGAAATATTACTAATTCCCTTTTGTTTATCTCATCTAGTAGGTCAAGAGAGAAATATTCTTTGATAGAAATGAAATTTATTGACTTTGAAAAAGATTTATAACCACACATATGATGTTATTTCCTTAAGTTGTCATGGGGGTTCCTATGATGAAATCCAAGGTCATGTATTCCCATTTCAATAATAGTATGGTTAATGGTTTCTTCAAACACATGGAATTATATATTTCATCCTTAACTTATTAGAATACCTAGCACTAATATACAATTTCTAAATTTTTTGACTTCAGGTTATCCCATCATAAGTTTTTGATTATATATCTATACATCATAGTGGTTCTTGGATGAATATTGAATAATTACATATGAACATCATCAACAATATCCCTCTTCTGCTCAAGTTTTGATGGGACACATATCTAGGTTCAAAAAAATATAATCCCATTTCTAGAAAAGTAGAACCCTTGAATATTTGATACCATTTTTATAGGGAATAATCCCCATTTTCATCATCCTCAATCCTATCAAGAATGGATGCTTAAGAAGTTATTTGAGAAATGTAGGATGGGGATCCTTTTATTATTCCCATGTCCATCCTATTATAGTCTAAGAAGATAGAGTCCTTCTCAATTCTTATCATTTTTAAAATCATTAGATCCTTTTTACAGAGGGAATATGAAACTTCTTTTCTTTAAAATGATTTTAATGGATTTAGTAATGATAGTCCTTGATCATATTTAACCATATTCACTAGATTTTGTTAGGTTCATTCTATGTCCGTGTGTATTTGAGTCTCTTATGATATTTATATATTTCACACTCCCCCATAGAGATAATGTCTTTGAATATTCAACATAATGATCACTTCAGCTAACTCTAGATTCAGTGTTGGATAGTTTTTCTCAAAAACAATCAAATTACATGAGTTTTAGGCTATCAATTTATCATTCTTCATTAGTACAAAACACAAAACCTTCTTTGAAGAAACATTGTATACCATAAAATGGTCTCTAGTTGATGTTACTATGTGGAATATTATAGTTATATGCCTCTTTTTCAACTCCATACAATTATCTTCACATTCACTAGCCCAAAAAAATGTGACACCCTTATATACTTTTTTGGTTTGTGGGTTTTATCATAAAAAAAATAAAAAATCATTGATAATACCTACTAGTTCAAGGAATCTATGAATCTCACTTATATGCATTGGTCTAGGCCATTCCTTTGTTGCCATTATCCCTGAAGGGTCCATAGATATCCCTTTTTTAGTGATAATATGTCCTGAAAATGATTATTTTTCATCTAAAACTCATAATTATTATACATTTTATAAATCTTCTCCTTTCATATGTTATTTTTCATAGTATTCAAATACTCTGGATTCCCCTCTTATATTTTGGGGTAAATCAGAATATCATCTATAAATACTACCAAAATTATGTCGAGAAAATATATAATTAATCTATTCGTCAAGTCCATAAATATTTATGGACAATTAGTGAGTCATAAATGCGTCATTGTGATCTCATAATTTTAATACCTTGTTTGAAAGGTAGTTTTGGGAATATCTTCTTCATTTACATTTAATTGGTGATATGTCGATTAAAGGACCATATTAGAGAAATACTAATCCCCACATAATCATTTGAAATTATTTTAACCATGTAAGGGGATAATTGTTTTTCATCATGATTTTTTTGATCTCACAATAATCAATACAGATCCACATTTTCCCATAATTCTTTTTGATAAAGAGGACTGGTTCCCACATGTTGAAGCACATTGGTGTATAAACACTTTATCAAGATTCTCTTCTAGTTTCTTCCTCACCTCCATAAGTTCAATAATATAAATTATATGTGTATTATTAGATATTGGAAAAGATCTAGGAATAATATCGACAAAAAATTCAACCTCTATACTAATATGAATACCATGAAACTATTCAGGAAAGGAATTAGTGTAATCCATCACAGTGAGAATGTATTCAAGAATGATTATTTCCTTAGTCTCAATCATTTGAGAAAGATATAATTCCTCACAAGGAAAACATTACTATATTTCATATAATGAAACAAAATGAGATTAATCCTCTTCCTTGAACATTTATAGAATCGTAGGGTTATTCTTGAATTTAAGGGTGATTTACATCACTAGGAAATTTATGTTTCCTTTATATATGGAAATAAAATACATGCCCAGAATTGAATTAAATTCAAATAATTTATCAAAAGGATTATAGAGAAGTTAAGACATAAAATATGGACAAGTGATATGTTATATTCTTTGGATATAACAATTGACCTATTAATTATCTTCACTAATAACTCAACTTTCATGTTTCGAGATGGTTCTCTAATATTTCAACTAATCCTCCATGATATAAAATAATTTATAGACAAATAATAAAAAAAATATTTGTCATACATGATTGAATAACTTGTGTGCCTATCACCACTTCATTTTTGGTATCCACCTATATAGTTTTTATGGAATAAGCTCACTCATTCTCTCAACCCCATAGAGGTTGTTGCCATTGGTTATCTTGACAACCATTGGATTAGTACATTGGTTCAAATAGTATCATTGTTCATTGTAGTTGTAACATTGAAAAATTTGATGAGGATTTGTTGGAAAATTCATTTCATCCATAATATTTGTGGGTCTCTCTATTTAGTAATCACCAGTTAGTTTCTCTTCATTACAACAACTAAATCACTTCTCGGACCCCTTTATACATTGTCCAAGATGATTTTTCCCAATCTTCTTACAAGTGGGATGTTGGAATTTCATTCCACTATTAAATTTCTCCATCATAATCTCAGATTTAAATTCTATTTTATAATTCTCACCCCCATGGGAACCTTAACATTCATTAATCTCTATTTTTTTACTTTGAGTTCATATCATAAAATTTCAATAAGGACCCTGTCTTTTTATACATTAACATTACCTCACTTTTTAATAATAATTAATAGATTAAAAAAATAGTTTCCCAAAGAACATTTTAGTTTAGTGCCTTTTGAAACTAGGAACAAAAATATTCTAACTTAGAGAAATATCTTCAATGTTTCACATAAATATCTTTCCCATTTAGTATTTATGCATAAAAACATTTCATGAAAACTTTGAGAAGGGAAGCATAAGGGGTGTGCTCAAATGAACAATATTGGTAAATAAAGGAAATTCATTAGCATATAATGAACATAAGTGTATGAAAACATGATCATGATCATTATAAGACCATACCCTACATATAAAAGATCATAAAAAAATAATGACATAATGATTATAAATTCATATCACATGAATCATAAGTAAATAAATAACATGATCCATGAGTGCATAATTCAATAATAAGTAATGGAATTATGAAATACACATAATGTTATAAAAAATACATGTCAAGTCTTCCTTAAAAGACCTTTTTAACATGTTAGTATTAGGATAATCACCTGTGTACCTGCTTCTGGCCTAGGATTCACTCTCGTGTACCCCCTTATTTTGGGATTGGTATGTCCTCCTGTGTACCCTCTTGATTAGAGCTTGGGATATCCTCCCATGTACACTCTTGTTTTGGAATTGGGATAACCACCCATGTACCCTTTTATCTCATAAAACATTTATCATTTCCTAATGGATTGGAGGGAGATATAGGTCCCCCAAATCTCATAATAAATTCATTCATACATATTCCAAAATATAATAAAACATTCATTATATCATGACCCATAAAAATAGATGAGTTTTATAAACATCACACCATAACCCTTGAGAGCATATACCAAGACTGAAAACATTTTAAAAACCATTTATTAAAAAATAAAATTTTAAAAAATTTCTTACAAATAAAACTTTTAAACATGAAAAGGAATATTCCTAGAATTGATGGTGGGTAAATCCGTACATGTCGTACGAGGTAAAAAAAAAGAACATTTGTTTTGCAAAGTAATTGGTAGAAAAATTCCTTGTTCATAAAGAGACTGGAATATTAATTTGAAAACATTCGTAAAATAAAAAATGTAAAAATATATTCTAAATATTATAGTATAGTTTTAGAATATTCTTTTAAATCCTTTTTTTAAAACATGGTTTAGAAGTTTCACAGATTTCTGACTGAAGGGAGAGGTAAATTACGACTTTCTTAAAAACACTTTCCTGATCATATTATGTTTCAAAGAATGGAGAAATGGTAAAATTAATTGGATATAACATTAATAAATATAGGTTAATAAAACTAATATAATTTCATGAGATATTAATGGTAGTATTTCATTAATGGGAGCATAATCATAAATAATCACGAAAGGCAATGAGATTTTTTTCAAAAAACTCCTACCACTTGGTAAATTTACACCAAACTCCACATGTAAGAAAATGAACTTAAATGAATATTAATATATCATGAAAATAATTATATTCATTATATTTCATTTTAAAGTCATTATATACACCTCATGGAAAAATATAGGTGTATAGCATGACATGTGTCACAAAGAAGGCAAATTGAGATAAAATTACTTTACCGATTTGGTATCTTTTAAAACATAAATACCATAAAACAAATATCATTAAATTTATATTTAAATACTATTAATATTAAGTATAAGAATCATATAATACCTCCATGGGCTCTATACACACCACCCAAAAGGAATGGGTGGTGAACAAGGCATATATCACACAAAAATAAAATATGAGATGAAATTCCCTTACCTTGTGTCTTGACTCTTATTTTAGTCATTAAATTAAATTGTATAATAAATATATGTTTATTATAAATATATAATAGAACCATATTTTTATATCTAATACATTATATGGCCTGATTATGACTTAATATTACCTTATTGTTAACAATTATATGTTTTGGTTTCCCTTCGGTTAATATCGTATTTGTTCTTTGCATGTGTCTTAAATTATTATATCATTGGTACAGATATTTATATTCAGTATATTTAAGTCATAATAATATATTGAATATATATGTTTGAAATTTAATACCCCATTCATGGAGACGGTATGTCATATGTACACATGAACATTGTTTCTGTTTTTATTATCGTATTGAATGAAAGAAGGTAAATGGCATATGTGTGTGTGTGTATATAAATATTAATGACACATTATTATATCATATATCATATAAGTTAACTAAATAAATACTTAATATATTCAATGTAGTGTGTGAATGAATCAAATTTCTTTGAGGGGGTGGGAGTCTACCCATCCTCAAACAAAATTATCTTATTTACACCAAAGGGAAAGTATAAATATATATTTTCTAAAAGGATTGAAAAAGATAAAATAAATAATTAATATAATATAGATCCTATATGAAAATAATTTCTATCATTATTTCCACCTTGAGGGGTGGTATGCAAAATTTAACAATCATTATTTTGCGAGGTGGTAATTCTCCATACACATAAACAATATGTTCATTATTCATTAGATGTAAGTGTGTGTAAGTGTAGGTAAAACCATTAGCAGTATAAAATTCTAGTTTATCTAATATAATTTTGTTTTTATAAATTCATGTAATATATATAATTTAGGGGTGGAGAAACAAAATAAAAAATAAAGGATCTCAATAGAAGTTGTTACCTCTTAATCGTGTGACTCCTTTGGGTTTGTACTAAAAGGATTCCTTGAATTTCTTTCTGAACAAGGGGAGGATTATTAGAGGAATGTAGGTATGTTTGGATGTTTATTTATAAGATAATGTATTAATCTAAGTGGTTTTATAGGTATAAATAATAGAGAGAGGTGATAGCCTTTTATAGGGATGGGAAATGAGACACATGGCATTTTGGAAAGCAAGTTAGGTGTACCCACATTTTTACATAAAAAATCCATAAAAAAACTAAATAATGGTCTTTTTATGATCCTAATAATATCCATTGAGTGGTTAGGTAATTTTGGGTCCTAAATTTATGTATTAGTACATTTGTAACCTAAATTGTTTATTAATTGTTGTAATTAATTTTAATCACTTTCAGTAATCTTTTTTGTAAAAAAATTGACCTTATTAGAAATTATAAATTATTCTGATTTCAAAAAATTAATCCATTTTTCAAAATTCAAATCACATAAGTGGAATAAATTAATTTAAAAATAATGCTACTGATGAGACGACATTACGAGTTTTATGAGTAAAAAAATTGACAATTTTTCTATGTTTTTATACCATATTTCAAAATGAAATTGATTACAATTACCTAAATTAAATTAATTAATTAAATTTTATCTAATTATACATTTTAACCAAATTAAAATATAATGTGTCCTTAAAACGAATTATATAAGAAATTAGTTTTTAATTAATAATCATTATTTTTAACTATTAATTAAAAAATAAAACCTTAATGAAAAATACCAAAATGTTATCCTAACTAAATTTTTATGTTTCTATTTCAAATTTAAAGTTTATTTTGACATATTAAATCTATAAAAATTTTAAAAATTGGATTTTAAATCGGTTCTCCATTAAAATACAGTAAAACCACCTTTATAAAATTATAGGTCTTTGAACATAAAATTGGGTTCATTCTTATCTTATAAATATCAAAAATACTATAAGATTATAAAAATATTTAATTTAATATATAACATATATATTACATTATTCTAACTCACTACTTAATTTAATGTTTTATGTAAAAAATATTTTAGGGTCATAAAAATAAAAATAAATCCTTTATATTCAATCTGTTCTTATATTTTCATTTCTAATTAATTGGTGACCTATGAATTCATATTATATTTGTGTAAAAAATCTTTTATTCATAAGATAGTTATTAATACTAATTTAATGGCTAATTTATATTAAATAATATATCATTATTTGGTAAGACTCGGTCTTTTGTGTTACACAAGACATCGAGGAAAGACATTGTTTCATGTAACACAAGGTAACCTTAATGTTCCATGTAGAGCCATATAAAATTTTTATTGTGTGTCATGCATGATTAACATGTAGTTATATTTAACTCAAGACAGATATAGTTCTTTAATTTAAAATAAACTATTTACAGTGTTTCATGATATGAAAAATATGAAAAAGAATAAATTAATTCAAAAAAAAATATTTCACTAAATCTCGAGGTGTTACATTATACCCACTAAAAATTAATTATGACCATGAAATTCATCTGGGTTTTCAAACATTTAATAATTTAATGTTTCGTTCAGAGAAATCCACATTGTAAAAATGAATACTAAAATTTCCCTTAAAAAGGGAAAGTTAGAACCATAACAGTAACCCAAAGTAAAATATAACTAGGTTTCTTTATAGGAAAACATATGTTGCAAGTGAAAACATGGACATGGAAGAGAAATATAACTATAAATTTCTAGAGGATAGTAATAGAGAATTTCTTTAGAAGAAAGTTAATGATAAAAAATCCTTAAATCTATGATTGTCTAAGGGACCATTTGATTCATCAAAAAAGAAGGTACGAGGATAACCTTTTTGTTTTTAAAATAAATTCCATATGGTTGAATAATTATCATGGGAATATATACTCACTTATTTTCATTTCCTTTCATAAGTAAAATACCATCCTTTGGTATGTCTTGACCAATTTCCACTTTACATCTTTTTTAAAAAAGAATGTGAAATTTTCATTCCTAAAGCGCTAATAGGTCGTGAGATCGATGACAAGTCATCCAATCTCTCTTGATTTACCATAAAAAAATTGTTATAGGAGGTTATCTAATATTCATATATCACTATGTGGGGACATAATAATTTTTTTCTCAAAAACATCATCTAATATTTAATCTAAAATTTCTATAAATGGTTAACCTTGTAACACTTCCAAAATATAATTTACCCTTTATTACTTAAATAACTTCTTATATTAAACCAAAAAAATATTCCTTGGGAAACATGGTTGTAACACCCCAATAATATAATTCCAGAGCTGGTGCATTATTTTAATACATTGGTATGATTACAAGGAATCAAACCACGAAGGACCAATCAATTTAGAAATCATGGAAAATATATTATATACATGAAAATTACATTGCAATTAAAAACATAAAATAAAAAAAATATATATTTTTTTTATAATTACATTATCCTCGTATATTAACTCTTCATATAAATCGTAATATACATCTTATCATCCTGGGGAAATAAAACATAATAAAGCGGTGCTCTGAGATGCTCAGTAAGGGTAAAACATATAGCGGAAGCTATAAAAAACAAGCATAAATGTTAAATGGACAGAATAAAACAAAAAAAACCATTTAAACATAATCTTCACCATAATATGGAAATAATGAATTATATAATTCCATTTAAACATTCACATGGATATTATACTAGTTGAATAATCACATGTAATATCCATAAATTATATCATAATGATGGTATGCATAATGTTGGTCGCTTTCACTATCATGATATATCCTCAAGATTTCTATTATTAGGATTTATCCTCATGATTGGGTAATTATGTGGGTATATTACCCTATGATTTTTCTCAAGATCTATCCTCTAGTCAATGTTCAACTGCTTGTAAAAAAACGTGATGGGGTTTTTTTCCATCCAATTTCATCTCATGAGACCTACAAATGCATCAAGGGGATATAGTGGGCCCCAAACATCACTTACTAAGTCTAATGCATTCCCCATATGAAAATGGGGAAAATTAAATTACATAATCATTCATATTAAAAATTATTGTAAGAAATATGAATACTTTAACCATGAACTAATAATGGTCTCTAAATGGAACATCCATAGTCAAACTGATCATAAATCATTCAATAAAATATGGGAAATAATATAATAAGATATCAAACATAGGTAAGAAAAATATCCAATAAATGATGTTGAAATGTATGAAAATACTCTATTAAAATCATTAAAAATATCTTGATACAATAACACCTTTTTCATTGAAATCATTTATTTAAAAGCTTCACACTTATAAAAGAAGACATTTAAAAAGATGTTTTGAATCAAAGTTTCACATACTACATTCATAATTTTTAAAGGAATTAACATTTTAAAACTTTCATTTCTATATTAATAAATCCTTATACCATTTTTAAAACATGTACATTAATGAAAAATATTTATAAGAATAAATATTTAAAGCATATAAAATGAGGTTTTAGTTAATGAGTCCCTTACATAAAACCATAAAAAGAATATTGTTTAAAAAAATTTAAATGCAATTAAAAATATACATAAAATTTTATTTATAATACTTATATATATATAAATTTTTTCTTAAAATAATATCAAGAATATTGAAATGGGGAAAGGATGAATTATTTAAACATTCAAAATATCCCATAATACTTTGAACATTTAAATATTAAGACCAATGCCTTCAAATTAATATTTAAATACATGAAGATAAATTTTTTCTTGATATCAAATATAATTGGGTCAATAGATACAACATACATAAGAAATAGCTGGTGAACATGGGTTATATCTCATGAATATTATATGTAAGACAGAATTCCCTTACAAAGATCATATCATTAAATTGAGTATAAATAAATGAAATAATTATTTGTGTAAAATATAAATCCACCCAATATAAGTGGATATTCATTATAAAACAATCATAGGTCATTCACACATATCTGTGTAAGAATATAACCAATTACATAGATGTTTAACTCAATGATTGGAATTTAAGTTATGATTTCTCTTACCTTAGGTTCGACACTCTCCGTACATTTTTGAAACTCATTTATAATGGTTTTAAACATTTTATTAACCTATAAAAGAGTCATAATAATATTCATGATATCATATGTGATTCATTTATGACTTTATTTTAAAATTTTATTAATAACTTCAAAGTTAGAACAAAATTCTGGGTAATAATAGCTTGGTTTATCATATGTGTATTGACTTGTTATTCATGATCTTATTACTTAGATCATAATTTACATACATCTATAATATAAAAAAATTATTTATATATAATATATTTTAATTATATAAATATATAAAATAGATAGATAAATGAAATGGGAGACCCCATTCATGGTGATGGTAATCCATACATACCAATGAATGCCGTTTCTGTTTTCTTACAGTATTGAATAAAATAAAGTAAATGAAATATATATATATATATTATTAAAATAGCATTTTTATATCACATATTTCATATTTATTACATATATACTTTTTTATAATCATTCTGAAATGTTTGTAATGGAGGATGAATCTCATCGCATCATGGAGACGGTAGGTTGTACGTACGCACGAGCGACGATATCATTCCTTTAATGGTTAAATGGTACAGAATTGGATGGAATATTAATTATAAAGAATACTTATCATGTCATATTCATTATTTAAACCAATTATATTCATCATTATACCCATCAAAATAAATTATTGATGAAAATTATTTTACACCACGGTGTGGAGACGGTAAGACGTATATACCCACACATGGAGATACTATTTTTCATATGATGGGTAAAATGAGAAAGATGGTTCTCCCATAATCATAAAAAAATATCATAATATATTATATTCTATATTTATAACTTTGTAATGTAAAAAACTTAGGGAAAGGATGTTGAAGAAGAAAATAACTTTGAAAGAGTTGGTAAAATAATTACTTCTTCTACGAGTGTCTCCTTTTGTTTTTTTACAAAAGGACTCCTTAGGTTGGATTTCATTCGAAATTATGGCCTCTAGTATTAATTTAAAGATTTTGGTAGGATAAATGGGTAGTTGTTTCCAAAAAATGGGATTTAGATGTGTTAATAAAAGCGGAGGACTGGTTCCCTTCTATAAGAGAGGGGAGGGTCACTTTAGGAAACTACAATACTATTAATTTAATATAAATTGATTTTCGATTTCAAATTGCACCAAAGTGATTTATTTAGAGGATATGGTAATTTTGGATTGAACACCTCCCAACCAATGAATTTTGAACATGTTTAGGTCACAAATGAAAACTTATCTTTTGGATTTACCCATTAGTTAAACAATTTAACTCTTACTATGAACACTTGTCTTTTTACACTTTAGGGTTAATATAGTTACAATAAAATTCCAAAATAACACCAATAAGATCATTTTGGAAATCGTGAAAATAATATTATCTATTTTAACTAATTAATTTATTTATGAATTTTATAACCTTTAATAAAATATAATTTTATTTTAAAGAATCATTTATGTCAATTTTGATATAATTCATTCTTTGTATTTTTAAAAATATCATAACGGCCTGATAACATCAAAAATATACTTCCAATATGTCAATAACATGTGTAAATTATCAAAAACATTAGTTTATTGAATTAATTATGTTAAATTATATTTATTTTAATATTTTTAATATCATATATTTGATATCCCAATTAATTAAACAATTGCAGCATCATTAATATACAAGCATTTAATTAATTCATTTATTATAAAAAAATTAAAAAAAAATAATCATCATTTTTATGAATTTCTTATCATTATAATGAATAATTATATTATATTATATCTTATCTATAACCCTATATTAAAAATTATTTTGTTTTTAAGATTTGAATATGACATTTTTAACTATTCATTAAATAAAATATAATAAATTTTCTAATCTAAAACAGGTTTCTTATAAAGGTTCATATTTTCCATATAAGAATTATTTGAATCTAAAAACACATATCCAATGAAATTAGTAAATGTTCTTGGGTAATTATATGTTATTATAATATTATTTTACCTTTAATTACCCAATTTACCTTTAACTGTGGAAAATAAAATTTAAAAGTTTCTATTTACAAAAAAATTATTCTGATCCCATTAGATCAAATTTTTCATACTAATTTTAGCCATGTATATTCATTTTTCAAAATTTAATTTAAAAAAATGGTAAAATTACGTATAATGCAAATCCTATAGATGTGGGAAGAAGGTGGTTAAAAGCGACATTCAAATATTCAAAAAATATTTATAACTAATTATTTTATAAAAATGACTGCAATGACTTAAATTAAATTTATATATATATTATTAATATATTGTTACATTAAAATAAATTTTAATTAAAATAATTATTAAAATGAAAAAGTTAGTTTTTAACGACAATACAGTAGTTTTCAAAATTCATCAAAAATTGAAAGTTTTCAGGAAAATAAAAAAATCAGCCTAATATTCTTTTGATATTTTGAATTCAAAAATGATGTCTATTTTCCTTATTCAATTTCTAAGAGTGTATAAACTTAATTTTATTATTCCTCACAAAATTATATAAATAGTAGTTCCTTTAAGAAAATAGAATTTATAAACATTTAACTATTTTAATAAAACTTATACATTTCATTATAATATGTTTTATATATGTAAAAAAATTATAAATAGAATTTAAAAAATATTTATTATTATAAATATTAATATATTTAATGGATAAGTTATAAATATACCGTTTAAATAATTATAGTACTAAAGTGTTGTTTCCCAAAAAATCAATGTTGTAAGTAACACAAGCCAAGTCCAAGTTTCATGTAATATAAGATATTGAATTTCATTAAAATTATAACATACCTTGAAATATTTGAGTGTTAGATTCTCCCCTCCTTAAATAAACTACATCCTCACAATTTAAAATTTTACTTCAAAAATAAATGGTTGATACTAGAAAATACCATTGTAAAAACCCCACATCAGAAATATGGTTAATTAAATATACTCTTAATAAATGGGAAAGGGAAATGAATAAGTCACCACAAAAGTAGTCTATGGAATGTGATAATATTAATGGAAAGTATAGATACATACATGAAGGGAAAAATGTAAATATTTATAGAGAGTGATCTCAGTCATCAATCACAAATAAGTGGATATTAAATGGAAATTTTAGGGCCTCAAATACATAAATATACAATGATTTAAAATTCAATTGGTTCATGAAAAATTAAGGTATTCGGATAAAATAATTTTTTAGATACTTTTTCCAAAAGCTGATACATTATTTTATTGTCTAGATAAGAACTCGAGAAAACATACTAGATTTTATTGCTTGTCATTTCATCATTTCGTTGTTCTTCGATCTATTTTAAATTTGTCCCTTACACCTAGAAATGAATGTTCAAAATGATTTTTTCACACCTAAAGCACTTTTTATAAATCATAAAGATCGTAAGTATTTCCTTCATCCTATAAATGTTTACTGAAACTAAAAATGTTAACACATAATATTCAATAAATCATACTTAAACCCGAACCAATAATATACAATGTTCAAATTATCACCTTCAAACCTTAAGAATCGACCAATATACTTCCATCCAAATTCACTGTCCAAAATGGTCTCTAAATACTCAAAAAGAATCTTAAAATTAGATTACTTAAACAATGTAATGTAGCTCTTGGTTTTACATACCAAATATTTGATCACCTTAAAATCTATAAACAAAACTATTAGGCTTCTAAATCATTAAAGAAGAAGTACTTCAGTACAATCCTTATATATCTCATGAATCTTATAACCATAGAACCAATGATGTAATAATTCTTGAATCCAAATACAAAATACCTATAATCAATCAAATTCACTCTTAAGCCATTAAATATGCTTCAACATCTTATTCTTCAATACCTCCTTCATATCATTTTTCTTTCGTAGTTTCTTCATTATAATCAGTATAACCACTACTCGTGTAACCATATTGATTCTGACCATTGAAAAAAACCTAAATAACAATCTTAGAAACACTAATCATAGTGATATAGTCATGAAAATTCATATATATGATCTCTAAATGATTCCATCTTCTTCTCAATCCATAATTCCATAAAATTAACCTAGGTTACCCATTACCAAATATGTTAAATGATATCATATACATAGACTTATCCTTAAAGTCTATCTTAGGGTTAAGTTTCCTAATATTTGATTACTAAAAATTGTTTCCAATGTTGCTAATAAAATTCCATTAATACAAAGTGTAACACCTCGACCCCAAAAGCCCAAATCTCATGCATTATTTTAATACATTGAAATGTTTACAAGGAATCAAATCTGAAAGGACCGGTCTATTTAGCAGTTCTGGAAAATATATTACATACATGAAATTAAAATTAAAATTAAAAACATAAAATACAACATTGAAAATACTTTTATAATAACATTATTATCATAGCTTAATCCTATATATCAATCATATTATACATCTTAGGATCCAGGGAAAATAAAACATAAAAAAATTAGTGATCTTAGATTCTTAGTAATTATAAATAATATAGAATAAGATATCATAAATAATCACAAACTTTTAAGGAAATGTATGAAACTGAAATACAATCCTTTTAAACATAATATTGAGTATAATATGGAAATAATAAATCATATAATTCCATTTAAATATTCACATGGATATTATACTAGTAGAATAATCACATTTAATATCTATAACTAATATCATAATGAGGGAATTAATAATGTCACATGTCTTCACTATTAAGATATATCTTCAAGATAGCTACTTTTATGATCTATTATCATGAAAGTTCTAGTTTGTGGGTAGAAACATGTTTTTTTTATTAAGATCTATCTTTCTGACAATGTTGAACTTCTTGGAAAACAAATGTGAAGGCTTTTTCTGAAACATACCAAGTAAGTAATGAATAATAGATATTTTTATCTATGTCTATTATTGATTTAGATAGTGTTTTAGAGGCTTAAAATGAGAATAAATCCAATCTTAAGCATGGAATACACAAATATTTTTAAAAGATTGTTTTACATCCTTTTGATGGAAAACCATTTTTAAATCTATCTTTTGACAATTTTATAAGAAATGTTTTTCAAAATAAACTTATTCTTTATGATTGGGACATCAAAATTTACTTTGTGTGAATTTTTGGTATTTTTCCGATAAAGTTCATTTTTTAATGAATAGTGAAAAATGTTGTACTTTAATTCAAAACCTCTTCTTAATATAATTTATTTATATGAATAGATTATCTTTTGAATTGGGTTTGAAGTTAAATTATAATATATTTTTACCATTTAATCCAATGGTGGTCATTGGAATCAATTTCACTTTGAAATTAGACATAAACTGGTGTCAATCTTTTGATACTTATTGTTTCATAAAAACACGCTATTTGTCATGACAACGTGAATTAATTATTAAATTAATTAATGTAACTTATATGATTTTAATTTTGTAAAATAGACATCATTTTTGAATTAATAATATCAAATATAGCTTAGGGTGAAGTTTTGGTATTTTTCTGAAAAACATCAATTTTTGTAAATAGTGAAACCACTAAGTGGTAGTTAAAGAACCTGATTTTTCGTTTAAATGAAACTTTTCCACTTCTGTGATTTGATTTTCAAAAATATGACATAAATGGTTGTCATTAAGAAGTATAATGTGGTTCAATTAGATTAAAATAATTTTTTTGGTGAATAGGTACTTATTATGTTTTTAATCGCGATTAGAGGTAATTAGTGTAGTTTAAGGTAAAAATAATGTTTTAATAATATGAAATGACCTAGAAACATGTCCTACCCTTATTTGATGTGTCATGGCCGACCAATACAATCCATGGGTCAACTCAGGGACCCCATGGAGCCAATTGGGTTGGGAAATGACATAAATAACTTTTTATTTAATGTTAAAGTAAAAATGACACAAACATAAGTTATTTTACTAAAACAACTTTTACATGGGGTTATACAATTCATATTTTTTATTATAAATAGTCATTGGAAATATATGAAGATTTAATACATCATAGTATTTGTTTTATAATTTTTAGACTTTAAATAAATCAAATTATATATGAAATCATGATGATGCAGCGATTACCTCATTAATAAAGGATTTAAATTAAATTAAATGATAATGTAAAATCAATGTCCTAAACATGTCCAAAACTTATTGGATGGGTATATTTCGAACCCTTATCACCTTACCCTCTAATTATATCAATATGGGACCTTTTGAATCCGAAACTCATTTTAAAATAAAGTAACTTTTCTTTACTTTCCAAGAGTGCCCCTCCTCTCCTCTTATAAAAGGCCCCCACCTCTACCTCCTTACCCACACTCCCAAAGCCTTTGGCTCAGCCAAACCCTGCCCTTTTTATCTCTCCACTTCCCTCTCTTACTCCTTAAATCCTCACTTTGGGCATAAGTCTTCCCAAGGAAGCCTTTGATCTCAAACCAAAGGGAGTTACCCGATTTTAAGGTAATGTCTTCACTTGAGTCCTTTTGTTTTATTTTTCTTCTCCAACCCCCTAAACTCTTTTTATTCATTTATTTTGTAACAACTACAGTATCATAAATATACTAGGATATTGTTATAATAAGTATTTGAGCTACACTTAGACACACCTATATCTAATGGTTAAAGGACATACTGTTTCTGTGGATGGTGAATTTATGCCTCCCGAAACGATGATTGTTCAACATTATTCTAACACCTTCAAAGGTGGACATTAAGATGTCACTATATTTATATATGATATATAATATGTTTATGTTTTTCTTAAGCTTCTGTATTTTTCATTTTGGGCATACCTTTATGGTTTCCATTATGGTTAAACGTGATATCTTCATTTAAGGAAGTGCGGACTACCGCCCCCTCAAAGTGATTTGATTCGTTAAATAACATATGTGGGGCGTATAAAGGATGGAACTATGATATTATATATGATATTATACTGGAATTATAATATACCTTTATATCATTATGATTACATTCTATAAAATACGAAATAGAAATGAAAGTAGCGTTCATGCGTACGTACGACTTACCGTCTCCATGAACGGTGCATTTCATTTCTTACCTCTAAATGATTATGTAATATTATAAAGGAATGTATATACTGGATATATATGATATATACATCATGATTATAATTATGGATATAATGGATACATGAACAACTTGTAATTATAAAGGGTTTATTTTTGACTCAAGTACCAATGATCGTTAAAACGACCGTTATTAACTTAAATAATTACATAGTGTTAATGACATGGAAATAAGTGATATAAAAGGAATAATGATCTTGAAAAAGGTTCTTAAGCAAGTATAAATTAACTCAAGTTTATTATTCAGGACATTAAAGAATGATCGAGTCAAGTCGGACCCGAGGTATGGGACTTCGTCTCAATCTCCTTTCATTGAGGCATATTTTGTTTTATACACAACCTTCTTTTATACGGTGTATAAACCCCTTTGACTTTTACGTTTATTCAAAAGGAATCTTTTTTATATGAAGAATTTACTAAACGACAAAAGGGAATGTTTTTTCCGTACGTATGCGGCGACAACGACTTCTCTGCCGCCGTGACCATTATTTGAGTTTCGGCTTCCTCTACAAGCCATACCTTTTTTTAAAAGAAAAATATATACCATGTTTTACTTTTCTTTTATTTTGGTATTGAAAATGGTTTTCATAATTTTTTTATATCAATGTTTTGTATTGATATCTTGTGATTGAAAGGTGGAAATATTATGTTTCCTTTATGCATTTTTTATGTGATACGATTATGTTGAGGTTCTTGGGAATTATTACGAAGACGGGTGGTTCCGTGATAAACTAAGGGCGGGTGAGCCTGATATAGCTCTCAAATGCATTGGGTAATGCGAAGGAGTAAACGTTAAGGTTTCTCCGAAGAGATTTAGGTAATATACTGTGATGGGTATTCCAAACGTAACCAAGAGGGTTACTCCATACGTAAGAATGTTATGAATGCCTCAAGTTACCTTTATGTCTTATGATTTCTATGATTTATTCATGATTTGATGAGGTATATTAAAGTGCTTATGTTTTATGGGTAAAGTATGATTTAATTCTTATGTATATATGTACCCATGTTTCCTTTCCATATTTTTATATCCCTTACTGAGATTTTTATGCTCATCCCATGTTTTTTTAAATGTTTTTCACAGGTCAAGGGAAAGGTAAATGATATGATGATAGTGTCAAGGAAGTTTCAAGAAAGAATCCATGTTTTATTTTAAATATGTTTCCATTGATTGGAAAGAAGAATACTATCTTTATGTAACCACTTTGTTTATATGTGGAATATAATGCATGTTTTATGATCTAATTCTCTAAAACTCTAAACCTGAAAAGATTCTCAATGTGTAATCTTGTAATAACTCATGATTAAGTAAGGTTTAAGGTCGGGGCCTTATAGTTGGTATCAGAGGTCGGTTTAGATAAATTTAGGAGTTAGAATTCTATTAAATGATTATCCAAAAATATTTTTTATGGTAAAATTGAAGTGATATAGTATTTGAAGATTACCTTGTTGCTTCATCTAAGACATGTTTGTTCAGAATGGTTTTCCGCAGAGGAAACAGGGAAGCAGTGCTAGGAAGGCATGCAGAACGAAATAACCTTCCAAATCAGTATCCAGAGATGGTCAGAATCAGAACTAAACAGTTTGTTGCAGTGATGGCTCAGTTCACTCAGGTGAAAAAATTTGGTTGTTTTTATTGATGATATTTTGGTGTTTTCTAAAAGTAAATAGGATCATGAAAGACATTCAAGGGTTATCTTGCAAACCTTAAAAAGAAAATAAATTGTATAGAAAATTCAGCAAGTGTGAGTTTTGGTTGCAACAAATTTCTTTCCTTGGTCACATTTTTTCTAAAGATGGGATAACTGTTGATCCTGCAAAAACAAAAGTTGTGGAAGACTGGCCAAGACCCACAAATGTAACTGAGATTCGTAGCTTCCTTGATTTGGCAGGCTATTACCGATGTTTTGTTAGAAATTTTTCACGGTTATCTAGTCAAATGACTAAGCTAACTCGGAAGGGTGTTAAGTTTATCTGGAAAAAAGAATGTGATGATTGTTTTCAGGAATTGAAAAGAAGATTGGTGAATGATCCAGTTTTGGCACTACCTTCCAGGAATGGTGAGTTTGTAATATACAGTGATGCTTCATTGAAAGGACTTGGTTGCGTCCTAATGCAGAATGATCAGGTAATTTCTTATGCTTCATGAAAGTTGAAAACTCATGAGGTAAATTACCCTACACATGATTTGGAATTAGCTGCTGTTGTTTTCGCTTTAAAAATTTGGAGGCATCATTTGTATGTAGTAAAGTGTGAAATATATACTGATCACAAAATTTTAAAGTATATATTCACTCAGAAAGAGTTAAAAATGAGACAGAGGAGATGGCTGGAATTAATCAAGGATTATGATGGTACAATTCATTACCATCCGGGAAAAGCAAATAAAGTGGCTGATGATTTGATTCGAAAAAGTAATGCTTCATTAGAAATGTTGCATTTGTAACGTGATCCTTTGGTTAAGGATTTGATGAACTTTGGAATAGATGTTTTTGGTGTAGGAAGTTCTTATGTTTTGTTTCAGGTATTAGTGATATCATCTCTATCAGATAGAATCAAGCAAGAACAGAAGCAAAACAGTGAGTTGCAGAAAAAGGTAGAGCTGGTTCAGAAAGGTAAGTTGCCTAAATTCAACATTGATAATGATTGTGTTTTGAGATTTGGAAAGAGATTGTGTGTGCCTTGTGATTCACATTTGAAGAGAGAGTTGTTATGTGAAGCTCATAGTTCTCCGTTTTCAGTTCATCCTGGGAGTACTAAGATGTACAGAGATCTGCGAGAGTATTACTGGTGGGATGGAATGAAAAGAGATATTGCTGATTTTACTGTGAAGTGTTTGACTTGTCAACAGGTTAAAGCAGAGCGGAAGTTACCGAAAGGGATGCTTCAGCCTTTACCAGTGCCAGAGTGGAAATGGGAAAATATATCCATGGACTTTGTTGTGGGATTACTGAAGACATCTCGAGGTAATAATGCAATCTGGGTTATTGTTGATCACTTGAATAAATCTGCTCATTTCCTTGCTATACGAGATACTTTTTCCCTAAATCAACTTTCCCGTTTTTATCTTAAAGAGATAGTTAGGTTACATGGAGTTCCCTTCTCCATTGTATCTGATCGTTATCCCAGGTTCACTTCTAACTTTTGGAAAGGCCTTCAGAAGTCGTTGGGTACTGAATTAAATTTTAGTACAGCATTTCATCCTCAATCAGATGAGCAGTCAAAACGAACAATTCAGACCTTGGAGGATTTGCTACGAGCTTGTTCGATGGATAATCAGGGAAGTTGGGACCAACATCTTTCTTTGGTTTAATTTTCATATAATAACAGTTTTCATTCCAGTATACAGATGGCACCATTTGAGGCGTTATATGGGAAGCGGTGTCGAACTCCAACTTTCTGGGATGAAGTGGGTGAAAGGAAGTTGATGGGACCAGAATTGGTAGAAGAGATGGCAGACAAAGTTCAGCTGATTCAGAAACACATGAGAACAGATCAGAGTAGGAAGAAGAGTTATGCAGACAACAGGAGGAAGGATCTAACTTTTGAGGTAGGTGATCATGTTTTTCTCAAAGTCTCACCATGGAAAAGTGTGATGAGATTTGGTAAGAAAGGAAAGCTGAGTCCAAGGTTAATTGGACCATATGAAACTCTGGAGAGAGTTGGATCAGTTGCATACCGGGTGGCTTTACCTCCGAGTTTATCTCAGGTACATAATGTTTTTCACGTTTCGATGTTGAGAAAGTATATGCCAGATCCATCTCATGATTTGAGTCCAGAGGTAGTTCAGCTGGAAGAGAACCTATCTTATGAGGAAAAACCGGTCCAGATTCTTGACCACAGGGAGCAAGTGTTACAAAATAAGTTGATTAATCAGGTAAAGGTTTTGTGGAAAAACCACATGATGGAAGAGGCAACATGGGAATCTAAAAATGCAATGAGGGATAAGTACCCACATTTATTCGATAAGTAAATAAATTACGGGGACACAATTTTCTAAAGGGGGGAAGGATGTAACATCCCAAGTAAGTAATTAATAATATATATTTTTATCTATCTCTATTATTGAATTAGATAGTGTTTTAGAGGCTTAAAATGAAAATAAATCCAATCTTAAGCATGGAATACACTAATATTTTTAAAAGATTGTTTTACTTCCTTTTGATGGAAAACCATTTTTAAATCTATATTTTGACAATTGTATAAGCTATGTTTTTCAAAATAAACTTATTCTTTATGATTGTGACATCAAAATTTACTTTGTGTGAATTTTTGGTATTTTTCCGATAAAGTTCATTTTTAATGAATAGTAAAAAATGTTGTATTTTAATTCAAAAACTCTTTTTAATCTAATTTATTTATATGATTAGATTATCTTTTGAATTGGTTTTGAAGTTAAATTAGAATATATTTTTACCATTTAATCCAATGTTGGTCAGTGAAATCAATTTCACTTTGAAATTAGACTTAAACTGGTGTCAATCTTTTGATACTTATTGTTCCATAAAAACACGCTATTTGTCATGACAGTGGGAATTAATTATTAAATTAATAAATGTAACTTATATTATTTGAATTTTGTAAAATAGACATCATTTTTGAATTCATAGTATCAAATATATCTTAGGGTGAAGTTTTGGTATTTTTCTGAAAAACTTCAATTTTTGATGAATAGTGAAACCACTAAGTGGTAGTTAAAGAACCTGATTTTTCGTCTAAATGAAACTTTGCCACTTCTGTGATTTGATTTTCAAAAATCCGACATACATGGTTGTCATTATAAAGTAAAATGTGGTTCAATGAGATTAAAATAATTTTTTGGTGAATAGTAACTTATTATGTTTTTAATCGCGATTAGAGGTAATTAGTGTAGTTTAAGGTAAAAATAATGTTCTAATAACATGAAATGACCTATACACATGTCCTACCCTTATTGGATGTGTCATGTCTGACCAAGAAAATCCATTGGTCAACTTGGGGACCCCATGGAGCCAATTTGGTTGGGAAATGACATAAATAAATTTTTATTTAATGTTAAAGTAAAAATGACACAAACATAAGTTATTTTACTAAAACAATTTTTACATGGGGTTATACAGTTCAGATTTTTGATTATAAATAGTCATTGGAACTCTAAAAATATTTCCTACATCATAGTATTTTTTTTATAATTTTTATACTTTAAAAAAATTAAATTATTTATGACATCATGATGATGCATCGATTACCTCATTAATAAATGGTTTAAATTAAATGAAAGGATAATGTAAAATCAATGAACTACACATGTCCAAAAACTATTGGATGGGTATATTTAGAACCCTTATCACCTTACCCTAGAATTATATCAATGTGGTACCCTTTGAATCCAAAACGCATTTTAAAATAATGTAACTTTTCTTTACTTTCCAAGAGTGCCCCTCCTCTCCTCTTATAAAAGGCCCCCACCTATACCTCCTTACCCACACTCCCAAAGCCATTGTCTCGGCCAACCCCTGCCCATTTTGTCTCTTCAATTCCCTATCTTACTCCTTAAAGCCTAAATTTGGGCAGAAGTCTTCCCAAATAATCCTTTGAGCTCAAACCAATGGGAGTTACCCGATTTTAAGGTAATGTCTTCACTTGAGTCATTTTGTTTTATTTTGCTTCTCCAACCCCCTAAAATCTTTTTATTCATTTATTTTGTAACAACTAAAGTATCTTCAATATACTAGGATGTTTTTATAAGAACTATTAGATCTACACTTACACACACCTACATCTAATGGTTAAAGGACATATTGTTTCCGTGGATGGTGAATTTATGCCTCCCGAAACAATGATTGTTCAACATTCTTGTAAGACCTTCAAAGGTGGTCATTAATATGTCACTATATTTATATATTATATATAATATGTTTATGTTTTTCTTAAGCTTCTTTATTTTTCATTTTGGGCATACCTTTATGGTTTCCATTATGGGTAAACACGATATCTTCATTTAAGGAAGTGCGGACTACCGCCCCCTCAAAGTGATTTGATTCGTTAAATACCATATGTGGGACGTATAAAGGATGGAACTATGATATTATATATTATATTATACTGGAATTATAATATACCTTTATATCATTGTGATTCCATTCTATAAAATACAAAATAGAAATGAAAGTAGCGTTCATGCGTACGTACGGCTTACCGTCTCCAAGAACGGTGCATTTCATTTCTTACCTCTAAATGATTGTGTAATTTTTTAAAGGCATATATATACTGGATATATATGATATATACATCATGATTATAATTCTGGATATAATGGATGCATGAACAACTTGTAATTATAAAGGGTTTATTTTTGACTCAAGTACCAATGATCGTTAAAACGACCGTTATTAACTTAAATAATTACATAGTGTTAATGACATGGAAATAAGTGATATAAAAGGAATAATGAACTTGAAAAAGGTTCTTAAGCAAGTAGAAATTAACTCAATTTTATTATTCAGGACATTAAAGAACGATCGATTCAAGTCGGACCCGAGGTATGGGACTTCATCTCAATCTCCTTTCATTGAGGCATATTTTGTTTTATACACAACCTTCTTTTATACGATGTATAAACCCCTTTGACTTTTACGTTTATTCAAAAGTAATCTTTTTTATATGAAGAGTTTACTAAACGACAAAAGGGAATGTTTTTGTCGTACGTATGCGGTGACAACGACTTCTCCTCCGCCGTGACCATTATTTGAGTTTCGGCTTCCTCTACAAGCCATACCTTTTTTTAAAAGAAAAATAAATACCATGTTTTACTTTTCTTTTATTTTGGTATTGAAAATGGTTTTCATAATGTTTTTATATCAATATTTTGTATTGATATCTTGTGATTGAAAGGTGGAAATGTTATGATTCATTTATGCATTTTTTATGTGATATGATTATGTTGAGGTTCTTGGGCATTATTATCAAGACGGGTGGTTCCATGATAAACTAAGGGCGGGTGAGCCCGATATAGATCTCCAATGCATTGGGTAACGCGAAGGAGTGAAACATTAAGGTTTCTCTGAAGATATTTAGGGAATATACTATGACGGGTATTCCAAAAGTAACCAAGAGGGTTACTCCCTACGTAAGAATGTTATGAATGCCTCAAGTTACCTTTATGTATTATGATTTCTATGATTTATTCATGATTTGATGAGGTATGTTAAAGTGCTTATGTTTTATGGGTAAAGTATGATTTCATTCTTATGTATATATGTACCCATGTTTCCTTTCCATATTTTTATATCCCTTACTGAGCTTTTTATGCTCATCCCAAGTTTTTTTCAATGTTTTTCACAGGTCAAGGGAAAGGTACATGATATGATGATAGTGTCAAGGATGTTTCAAGAAAGAATCCATGTTTTATTTTAAATATGTTTCCATTGATGGGAAAGAAGAATACTATCTTTATGTAACCACTTTGTTTATATGTGGAATATAATGCAAGTTTTATGATCTAATTCTCTAAAACTCTAAACCCGAAAAGATCCTCAATGTGTAATCTTGTAATAACTCAAGATTAAGTAAGGTTTAAGGACGGGGCCTTATATTTCCGCCCACTGATTTCATCTCGTGAGACCTACTAATGAATCAATGTGCTAAAGTGGGCCCCTATTATCTCATAGTATGTCCAATATTTCTCATATCAAAATGGTGAAACATAAACAACATACACATTCTTTTTAAAAACAATTATAAGAAATATGAATACTTTAAAAATAAACTAGGAATGATAACAAAGTAGAACTTTCAAAATAAAACTGATCATAATCCATTCAATAAAATATAACATATGATATCATTAAAGATCAATATCAATTAATCATAAGATCTGAAAAAGTATGTTTACATAGATTAAAATAGTCTATTATGGTAATTAAAAATATCTTGAGACAAATACCCCTTTTATATTGAAATCATTTATTCAAAAGATGTGCACTATAAAAGAAGACATTTAAAAAGATATTTTTGAATAAAAGTATCTCATACAACTTTGATACTTTTAATATGAATTAAAATTTTAAAACATTTATGTCTATATAAATAAATCCTTAAAACCATTTTGAAAACATGAACATTAATGAGAAGGATTAATAAGAATAAATCATTAAAGCATATAAAATGATGTTTTAGTTAATGAGTCACTTACATAAAAAATTAAAAAGAATTATTTTTTAAAACCTTTTAATTAACTTATAAATAGACATAAAATTTCTTTTGTAATCCTTTTATATCCATATAAGTATTTATGTGAAATAATATAACGAATATTGAAATGAAGAAAGGATAAATTCTTTAAACATTCAAAGCAGCCTATATTACATTAAACATTCAAATAATATTCCCAATATCTTAAAATAAATCATTATATACCATGAATATAATAGTACTCTATATATCAACTATTTTAGGGGTAGTACATATACCACACATAAGAAATAGGTGGTGAACATGGTATATATCTCAGGAAAATCAAAAATGAGAGAAAATTCCATTACAAAGATCATATCATTTGAGTGAAGATAAATCAATGCCATAATTATGTTTCAAAAATACAAATCTACCTAATATAAGTGGATATTAAGTATAAAAAAACTATAGTTCACTAACACATTTTCTTGGAAGAATATAACCAATGACATAGTTTTTTAACTCAAGGGATGGAAATTGAGTTATTATTTCCCTTACCTTATGTCCAATACTTTCCATATGTATCTTAGACTCCTGTATAATGTTTTCTATATATTATTAACTACTAAATTAATCATAATAGTATTTATGATATCATATATTATTCATTTATGACATTATATTACTTGTTTATTAAAAACATCCAAGTTAAAGCAACATTTCATGTAATAATTGCTCTGTTTAGCATACGTTTTTTGAATTTTTATTCTTGATCTTATAACTTTAATCACGATTTACATAATTAAATAATTTAAAACATTATTTATATATCATATATATTCAACAATTATATATATATAATTTATAGATAAATTAAATGGAAAGACCGTTCATAGAGACGGTAGGACGTATGCACGCATGAACGATGTTTCTGTTTTCTTATTGTATTGAATAAAAGAAAGTAAATTATATATATATATATATTAAAGTTGAATTATTATGTCATATATTTCTTATTTATTCAGTATATACATTTTTATAATCATTCTGAAATGGTTGTAATGGAGGATAAATCTCATCGCGTCATGGAGACGGTAGGCCATACGTACAAACGAGCGATGATTTCATTTCTTTAATAATTAAATGGTATAGAATTGGATGGTATATTAATTATAAAGAGTCATTATTATGTCATATTCATTATTTATACCCATTATATTAATAATTATACCTATCAAAATAAATTATAGATGAAAAACCATTTACACCAGTGTGGAGATGGTAATCTATATGTACGCACGTATGGTGATATTATTTTTCCTAGAATGGATAAAATGAGGAATATGGTTTTCTGATAATAAAAAAAAGTCTCATCATATATTATATTACATATTTATTACTTTTTTATGGAATCAACTTAGGAATAGAAAGTATAAGAAGAAAATAACATTGAAATAGTTAGCAAAAAAGATTACTTCTTCTTCGAGGGTCTACTTTTATTTCCACAAGAGGACTCCTTAGGTTGGATTTCATCCTAATGTATAGCCTTTAGGAATAATTGATGGAATTTTGGAAGATAAATGGTAATGTTTTGGCATAACTAAAGGGATAAAAATGTGTGAATAAAAGATAAGGTGAGGTTCCCTTTTATAAGATACGGGAGGTGCACTTTAGGAAACTCCAAAACAATTAATTTATTAAAAATTTATTAAAAATTTCAAAAATTTAAAAAGTAAGTTATTTCTAGAATAATTTGAGTATGGGTCTAAATAATCTTAACCAATGAATTTTAGACATGTATATGTCATAAAGGTATCCATGTCTTTTGGCTTTAACTCTTAGTAAAACTATTTAACTTTTACTCTCACAACTGTTTTTTCACTATAGGGTTAATATTGTAACACAAAATGTCTAAATAAACCCAATTGTATCATTTATGTCATATTTTAAATTATCATTGTTATTTTTAAGAATTATATATTTTTATGAATTTAATAACATTTTAAAAAATATTATTTATTTTAAAGCATCATTTATGTGAATTTTGATACTATTCATTATTTGTATTTTTTAAAATATCATACCAAAATGATAACATCCAAAAAATAATTCAAATATGTCACAAACATGTATAATATATCCATAAAATTATTTTATGTCATTATTTAGTTAAATTATATTCATTTTATTAGTTTTCATATCATTTATTTGATATCTCAATTAATTAAACAATTATTGTATCATTATTATTCAAGATTTTAATTATGTAATTTCTTCTCTAAAAATTAAAAATAAATTATAAAGATGAATATAATTTTTTATATTTCAAATATAAAATTATAATAATTTTTTTCTTATGTATAAACTTATATTTAAAAGGATTGTTTTATTAAAATTTAAATATGACATTTTTAACTAGTCTTTAAATAAAATATATTAAACGTCATAATCTTATAAAAGTGGCATAAAAAGGAATATATTATATACATAAATATTATTGGAGTCTAAAAACACTTATAAAATTAAATTAGTACATGTTTTATGGTAATTTAATATTATTATAATAATATTTTTACCTTTAATTTCTCTATTTACCTTTAACCGTGGCAAATAAAATTTAAAAGTTATTATTCACAAAAGATATATTTTCATCCAATTAGTCCAATTTTTTCATACTAATTTCAACCATATTTGAAATTTTTTTTTATTAAATTCACAAAAAGGTAAAATTATATTTAATACTAATCCCACAGATGTGGAAAGAAGGCAGGTAAAAGAGTTATTCAAAAGTTTAATAAATTTCAATATCTAATAATTTTTTAAAAATGATTCCAATGAAATAAATTGGATTAATGTACATATTATTTATATATTATGAATTTAAAAAAAATTTATTGAAAAACAATTATTAAAATGAAATAGTTGTTTTTTAAAAACAATTTAGTATTTTTCAAATATTCATCAAAAATTGAATGTTTTCTGAAAAATATGAAAAATTCACCGTAAGCTCATTTTGATATACTAAATTCAATAATTATGTCTATTTTACTAAATTAAATATATAATAGTATCTAAAAAATATTTTATTATTGTTTAATAAAGGATAATAAAAAGTAGTTCCTTTTAGAAAAAAATATTTCTAAACATATAACTATTTTAACGAAACATATGCATTTCAATATAATATGATTTATTTATGTGAAAAAAATATATAAAAAATTTAATAAATTATTTATTAATATTCATATTACTATATTTAACTTATAAGTAATAAAAATATCGTTAAATAATTATAAAACAAAAGTTTGTTTCATAGATATTCAATGTCGCATGTAACGTAAGCCATGTAAGTGTTTCCTGTAATATAAGATATTGAATTTATTTAAAAATGATAATATACTATGAAATATTGGGGTGTAATATTCTCCCCTCCTTTAATTAAAGAATCCTTGCTATTTGAAATTGTACTTTTAAAATTAAAGGCAGATACTAGGAAATACCTTTGTGGAAAACCTACATCAGAAATAGAGTTAATAAAATATACACTTAATAAGAGGGAAAGGGAAATGATAAAGTCACCACAAAATTAGGCTACTGAATAGAAGAATGTAAGTGGAAAGTTGAGATGTGTACATTTAGTAAAACCATAAATATTTATAAGGAGTGATTTAGGTAATCAATCAAAAACAAGTGAATGATAAATGGAAATTTTAGGCCCTAAAATTCATAAATCTAAGATGATTTAAAATTACATCGGTTCAACAAAAAGTATGGTATTAGGATAATATTTTTTAGATATATTTTCATAAATTTGAGGTATTATTTTACTATCTATATATGAAATCAAGATGACTTACTTGATTTCATTGTCTATGATACACATAATCTCATCATTTAGTTGTACATAGATCTATTTTCACTTCATTCCTTACACTTGAAAATAAATGTTCAAAATTATTTTTCACACCTGAATCACTTTTGGTAAATCTTAAGTGACGAAAGTATTTCCATCATCCTCTAAATTTTTACTAAAACTAAAAAGGTTAGAAAAAAATATCCAATAAATCATACTTAAACCCCAAAAAATAATATACTATGTTCAACTTATCTAATTACATCCTTAAGAATCGACCACAATACTTAAATCCAAATTCATTTTCCAAAAGGTATTTAAATTTCCAAATCAATCTCAATATTAGATTCCTTAAACAATGTAATGTAGCTCTTATTTTCACATACAAACTATTTGATCCCCTTTAAATCCTTAATGAAAACTTTTATGCTTCCAAATCCTTAAATAAGATGTACTTCAGTGCAATCCTTATATATCATATCAATCATATAACCATAGAACCATTTATGTAATAATTTTTGAATCAAAATAAAAAATAACCTTAATCAATCCAATTAACTCTTAAACCATTAACTATGATTAAACATATTATTATTCAATACCTCTTTCATCACTTTTAACTTTTCATAGTCTCTTCATTATTACCAGTATAACCAATAGATGTATTACCATACTAATTCTGACCATTGACCAATTGGAAAATCACGATCTAAAAAAACTAATCATAGTGATATTGTCATGAATAACCATGTATAGGATCTCTAAATGATTCCGTATTCTTCTCAATACATAAGTCTATAGGATTAAACTAGGTTATCTATTACAAAATCTAAATGATGATATGATATATCAAGACTTGTCTCAAATTCTACCATAAGGTTAGGTTCTTCAATCTTGGATTTATAATTCTAGTTTCCAATGTTGTTATTGGACATCCTTTTATACGAACTATAACACCCCAACCCCAGAAGTCCAATGTTGGTGCATTATTTTAATACATTTTCACGATTACATAGAATCAAGTCTTGAATGACCAATTAGTTCTGATGTCTTGGAAAATAGATTACATAATGAAATTTACATTACCATTCAAAATATAAAATACAACATTGAGAGTCCTTTGATACTTTCATTATTCCAGTAGCTTAACCCTGCATATCAATCATAATATACATCTTGGCATCCTGGGAAAATAAAACAAAATAAAGGGGTGTGCTTAGATTATAAGTAAGGGTATACAATATAGCGGAAACTATCATAAATAAGCATAAAATTTTAAGGAAAGGTGAAAACTGAAACACATGCCTCTTAAACATAATCCTCATCATAATATGGAAATAATAAATAAAATAATTTTATTAAAACATTCACATGGATATTATACTAGTTGAATAATCACATGTAATATCCATAACAAATATCATAATAAGGGAATTCATAATTCAGGATGCCTGCACTGTAACATCCCAGGTAAATAAATAATATTAACTTTTTCATTATTATTAATATTTTTTAATTAATTTTTTTTAATTTAAAAGGGATGCTATTTTTTATGTCGTACCAGACACACAACAATGAGTTTCTCTGAAATCTTATGTTGTACACAAGGTTGAGTCATACTGAAAAATAATAATATAATATTATAATAAATGTTAGTTAACGCCAAACCGTTGTATTTATGGGATTGAAAATAACAAACTAAAATATGATTATACATGTTTGTTAAACATATTTACATTTATTCAATTAATTTTAGAGGCTTAACATAATAATTGCTCCAATTTTAAACATGAAATACTCTAATATTCTTAAAAACGTTTTTTTACAACCTTTTGATGGAGAACCCATTTTAATTATAGTTTTTTCCACTTTTATATGTTCTATTTGAAAAAATAATATTATTAATTATAATTGGAACATAAAAATTTGCATTGGGTAAATTTTTGGTATTTTTTTGATAAAGTTCATTTTTTTGAATAGTGAGAAATACAACATTTGTAATTCAAAACTACCTTTTAATCTAATTTATTTAAATAGTTTGATTGAATTTTTTATTGGTTTTAAAGTTTAATTGGATTATAAGTTTACCATTTAATCCAATTTTGTTCATTGGAAGTAATTTCACTTGGAAATTGGACTAAAACAATTTTCAATCTTTTGACAATTATTATTTCTAAAAAACACACCTTTTGATTTTGACAATATAAATTAATTTTAAATTAATTTCTGAAACATAAGTGTTTTGATTTTGGAAAAATTTATTCCATATTTGGAATAAGTAGGCCCAAATTGTGTAAATATGTAACTTTTATTTTTAGACATTATGAATAGTGACATCAATAAATATTTTTTTACCATGGTTAAAAGGTAAATATGGTAAATAAAGGTAAAAATAATATAATATTAATATTAAATTGCCCTAACATGTGTCCTAACCCTATTGGATGATAAATGAATGACCATGGTCATCCTTTGGTCTATTTTGGGACCCCATTGAGACCCTTGTAAGTGAAAATGACACTTAAAAAAATTAATTTAAAGTTAAGGAAAATGTAACTTAAAAATATATCTTTTAGTAAAAAAATATATTAGGTTATATAAGTGTTTTGTTCCACTATATATATAAATTATAAATCTAATAGGATTTACTACATCATGTTATTTTATTTATAATTTTTAGACATAAAATAAATAAATTTATTTATGACACAATGATGATGTAGTGATTACCTTTGTAATGAATGTTTTAAATAAATGAGATTATAAATATTCAAATAAAATTATTTTTAAACTTTATATGACATAAAATAATTTTATACATAATTATGAATTAATATATTTTAATTTATGAAGGTTTTTTGAAATAATGAAGTTGTTTTAGATGTTTTAAAAAAGTAATGATATGAATTGTGTATAAATAGACATAAATGAGTTTTTAAAAGAAATATTATTGTATTAATTGATATAACAATACTAAAAATATAAGATTCATCCAAATGACTTATATAAGGTTGATAATGTCATTAATAAACCAATTTTTGTTCTATTTCCATGTTATGGTAACTATATTAACCATATATTATGAATATACAAGAAGACATGGTAAAAGATAAATAAGTTAACAAAGATTTAAATAAAATAGATAAAGATTAAAAAATATCCAAATCCTATCCAATTATTATTGGATTATTTTATTTTGACTTATTTTCATCTTATCTTCAAATTTAATGAGTTTTGGTTATTTTGAAACCGAAAATCATTTTATTATAAAATAATACTTTCAATCTTTCCTAAAGAGCCCCTCCTCCTCCTTATAAAAGGCCATTACCTCAAACCCATTACTTACACCTCTCAATAACCTTGGATTATCCAACCTCTAATCCAATAATTTCACAACATCCCTATAATCCATCTATAATTCTTACTTTTGTAAGAAGGAAATTCAATAAATATTTTTGGTTCAAACCAAGGGAGTTACCCAATTTAAAAGTAACATCTTTTCTCAAGTTCTTTCCTTGTATTTTCCAACCCCACTACCTATGATATTTTTTTTATTTTTTACATAAAAACAAAAGTATCCTTAATATATTATGTTTGTTTATCAGAATTATTCTATGTACACTTCCATACACCTCCATCTAATGGATACGAACATGGTGTTTCTATGGACAACGAACTACTGCCTCACGAAACAATGATTGTTCAATTATCTTCTTCCGCCACTCATGGTGGCCATTATGATGGAACTGTAAATATATTTTATATAAATTATATTTCAATTGTCTATATTGTTCTGTATTTTTCATTTATATCATACCTTTATGGTTTCCATAATGGGTAAATATAATAATTTCATTTATGAATGTTTGGACTACCACCCCCTTAAAGTGATATGACTCGTTCATGCCATATGTAGAACATATAAAGTGTGGAGTTAATAAAATTATATAATATATTATACAGGAATTATAATATACCCAATTATCATTATGTTTTCATTTCATTAAATATGAAATTGAAATGAAAGTAGCGTTCATGCGTACGTAGGGCTTACCGTCTCCATTAATGGTGTATTTCATTTCTTATCTTCAGATATTATGTACTGTAATAAATACATATATATAATAGATATATATGATATATATGATATCTAAATCATGAATATAATTATGAAGATAATGGAATTTTGACCTCATGGAAAAATATTAACTATAACAAGATCATTTTTTGACTCAAATTCTGAACATCAAAAAAATGTCCGATATGATCTCAAATAATTAAATTATTATTATTAGAAGGTAATAAGTGATATAAAAGGAATAATAAACTTTAATTTTTTTTGAATCAATTATAAATTAATATAAGTTTATTATTCATCAAATTAATGGATGAACGAGTCATGTCTGGCATGATGTAAGGGAACATCATAAACCAATTTTCATTCTTTGGGTTGACCTTCAACTTCTTGTTTACGTCCTGCAATAATTATGTGAGAAATAAATTTTTTTATAATATATTAATTTATAATTTCTCCATGTGTACTTATAGTGAATACACAAAATAAATCTATTTGATTAACAAAATTATATTTGTAAAGAAACCTTTCACCCTACTCTTTTAGTCAAAGATTTCTTTATTGTTATGTCTTTGAATTTCCATTTTTTTGTGTTGGGATATGTTTTTATATATACTTATTGTTATAAATTTTATTTCCATGTGATGAGAGACCATTTTTTCTTCCATAAACTCTTTTTCAAAATTTTAATGTGACGTTGTTAGGCTGTAGAAGTTTCGTAAGGGACTTCGTCTCAATCTCCTTTCATTGAGGAATATCTTGATTTTGTGAACCATTATTATCATATACGTTGTATATAATAACCTTTGACATATTATATCATGAATTTATTTATTCTCACGATATTATAGGTTTCTTTTAATTTTATTTTTTAATAATTTTTATTCATGTATTTTCTCATGGGGTAAAGGAATCATTAATTAAAACATTATTTTAAATGTATTAAAGATTTAATCTTCTAAATCTTTCTCATTAATGTCAATGTTTTGAAAATGGTTTTATGGATTTATTTATATGGACATTAATGTCTTAAAATTTTAATTCCTTTAAAATTTTCAAATTGGTATAGGACACTTTGACTCAAAAATATCCTTATAAAATGTTTTAAATGGTTTTGGAAATGGATTAGAGATGTCAATATCTTGAAATATTATATTGTGATTGGAATTTGGAAATGTTTTCCTTCTATTAGGATTGTTTTATGTGTTTTGATTAATTTTTGGTTCATGGGAATTGTTTATGTATATTGGTGGTTCTGCGATAAATCTAGGGCAGGCTGCCCGAGATAGCTCTCTAATACATTGGGTAAAGTGACAGAGGTAAACATTATTGTTTCTCTTAAGTGATTTGGGGAATATATTATGATTGGTATTCCAAATATAACTCCCTACATAGCTATTAAAGCTACAACATAAGTGTGTTATAGATGCCACAAGTTACCTTAATAATTTTTGATTTCCATGTGTTATTTATTATTCTTTTTTTTTGTGGTATGTTAAATATTGAAAAGAATGATTTCATTGATTTGTTTGTATTGATGGACTAATATTTTCTTTCTTTTTTTTTATAACCCTTACTTATCTTTTTATTATCATACCAAGTTTTTGAAATGTTTTTCACAAGGTATAAGGAAGTGTAAGAGAAGGTAAAAATTAAAGAATATTTATATCAAGAAAAGAACTCTTGTTTTATTTGAGGAGTTTTATTGTTGTGAAAAATTAGGACAGAGTAGAAGTGTCCACATTGTTATTTTTGAGATGTAATGTAATATTCATGGCCTAATTCTCTAAAACTCTAATCTAGAAAGATCCTCATTTTTAATTAATAACTTAATTCAAGATGAAGTTATGTTTAAGGCTAGGGAATTATAGTTGGTATAAAAGGTTGGTTTAAAAAACATTAGTGATGTGGAGTTTTTTTAGACACATGGGTTTCTCTATGTCTACTCATTAAGCTAAATCTTTATTTTATAACTTTTTCAGATCAAGAAACATTTGTTACAAATTGAAGGAGGATGATCTTGAAGGACATTCCAATGTATTTCTAATGACTTGATTGCAATAATTATTACAAAGTTATGTCCAGACGATCTTGAATCATTTTATGACTTACAACTCACTTGCAGGCAATTGTTTTTGAGATATCAAACACCTTTGCTATACCTCGATACAATCGTGGATCAGGGGTTGTATTTAATAAATTCCTATTTTCTCAATTTTCTTATATTTTCAAGAAAGGTAAATATTATCAAGGCATTTTCAAATATTTTACCTTATCATAAGATTGTGAAGAATATTATGAATTTGAAAAAGGTGTTGGAGAAGGAGTCCCCTGCGCAACCTATTTATATTTTCTTTTAAATTAAAGTCTTTCAGAACAAAATTATGTTATTTTAAAAGGGCTATTGATTTAATATTTTAACTCAAACTCGGTCAGACTATTTTATAAAAATCATTTCTTATTAGATGTTTTAAAATTATATGTTCTCCATGATTATTTTTCGAAACTATTTTTCTGTGAACACCCATATGACCCATGTTGTACGAGGAGTATTTGGATAAATGAAGAAGATGATTTTTAAGGATATCTAAATCATTTTTGCAATGCATGTACCATATATCTATGTTAAAAATATGATGATAAAACCAGGTAGACACCATGATCAAGGAATGATGTTCTTTTTTTGGGAATAGTGGTATTTTATGGAGGTAAAAAAATATCAATAAGACTTCATGAATTAAGATATTGAGGTTAATATGATTTGGAATGAAAATTAGAGGTATAAGACAACCATTGAAGTTAAATAATGTTAGGGTTATTTTGAGTTTTATAAGAATGGACAACACACAATAAGGGTGACAACCCGTTGTATCTTTAAAGGATTCAATAATTAAACCCACAACCAAAGGGAGACAAGGGCGCAATGCCTACCACTGGCCAACGTGAAGCCTCCAGTTTGTATGACTTATTAGTTTTAGTTAAATGATATTATGGATAAAAAATAAGTTGATTTTGGTAACTTTTGTTTTATCAAATAGATATCCTTAGTTTAGGAAAATTATTTGATGATTATATGACAATTGTTATTTTAGATGACGTTCTCTCTTTTGGGAACACAATATGCTTAAAGAAAATATAATACTATGGGATATCTTTTGTAGAGTAATGGTTGGAATTATATTTTGTAAGAATCTATGTTTTTATTGTGGACATATAACGATTCAAGTTATTAATGGAAATTATTAACCTATCTTGGAGATTATGTGATTAGGTAAATTACATTTCTGTATGATACTTTAAGAGTATCTGATGTTATTTGGAGATAAATGTTATGATTTTTGTGGAAGACTATGTGGTCAAATCCTTATGAATTTTGGGATTCAAACATAGTTTTGATTATTTTGGTGAATTTTAAAGACAATTATTTGTTTAATGGTCTTTGTTGTGCTTTGGGTATAGTTTTTTCAATTTTGGAGATTAAGAGTAGTATTTATTTTTTATAAAATATTATCTTTTTGGGGGATTATCTGATATTGTACTAACCATTTTATATTTGGTTAATGGATAAAGATAGGGAAAATATATGGTTCATTTTTCTTGGATTATATGATTCTCTAGAAGTTGATTCTGATGCTTCATTTGTGACCAATTGATCTTGAATACTCATAATTTGGTGAAAATATAAGTTTTTGGTAGAAACAAATTAAAGGATGAAACTCTACTTGAAAATTATGTTTATATCCATATGTCCTTAGGGAATCTCATAAATAAATTCTACACCTTTTTGAAAGGGAACTGAAAACAAAAATGTTGTCTGTTTACTTTTCCTAATAAGAAACCTATGACAATTTAACCCATCACAAGTTTGTGGTTTTCTTATTGTTAACATTCTACTAGACATGTTTTCTATCAATCTCTATCAGAACTTGACACTTAGTTTGTTCTCCAAATCTGTATTTCCATACATGGAATCCATGTATATGTTATCTCAGGTGACCTTTTTTACTCCTCTTTAATTCGTTTAAAGTGAAAGTTTTATTTACTCTTTTTCTGATGTTGGACTTTTAATAAAGTTTCCGATCCAATTTTAAAATTGCGAGGATGCAATTCCCCAATGGGAGGAATGACGTAACATCCCAGGTAAATAAAAAAATTAAATTTTCATATTTATTAATTTTAGTGAATTAAATATTAATTTTACTTTAAAATAGATTCTATGTTTGATGGAATAAATGACACAGAATAGTGGGATTCTATGAAATCTTATGTTGCAAATAAGGCTGAGTTATACTGAAAAATAATAATATAATATTATTTTAAATGGTAGTTAACGCCTAGTTATTGTATTGGAGATAATGAATAGAACTAACTAAAATATTATTATAAATTTTTATTAATTTTATTTATATTTTTATAATTAATTTTAGAGGCTTAAAATAAGAATAGATCTAATTTTAAGCATGAAATACTCTAATATTTCTTAAAAGGTATTTTTACCGACTTTTGAGGGAGAACCCCTTTTAAATCTAGTTTTTGTCACTTTTATATATTCGATTTGAAAAACTAATCTTATTATTTAGAAGAGGGACATCAGAACTTACTTTGGGTTGTTTTTTGATATTTTTATAATAAAGTTCATTTTTTATGAGTAGTTAAAAATACTGCATTTTTAATTAAAATCTCTATTTTAATCTAATTTATTTATATAGTTATATTTTTATTTTTATTGGTTTTAAAGTGTAACTGGATTATATTTTTACCATTTAATACAATTTTTGTCTTTATAAGTAATTTTACTTTGAAATTGGACATAAAAAATGTCCATATTTTGGTAGTTATTATTTCTAAAAAACATGCTTTTTGGTTTTTACAATGAGAGCTAATATTAAATTAATTTCTGTAACTTCTATGTTTTGAATTTTGAAAAATGGATTCCATATTTGGAATTAGGAGGCCTAAATTGTGTAAATAGGTAACTTTTATTTTTAGACATTAGGAATAGTAACATCAGAAATTATTTTATTTACCAAAGTTAAAATTTAAATCAAGTAAATAAGGATAAAAATAATATTATAATAAAAATAAATTACCCTATGTTAAAAAAACAATATTATAATAAAATTAAATTACCCTACCACATTACCTAACCCTATTGGCCGATACATGTCCAACCATAGGCATCCTTGGGTCTATTTTGGGACCCCATGGAGCCACTTGTAAGTGAAAATGACACTTTAAAAAAAATTAATTTAATTTTAAGGAAAATTTAACAAAAACATATTTCTTTTAGTAAATAAATTTTTATATAGGTTTATATAAACTCTCTGTCCAACTATAAATATTCATTATAAATCTAAAAAGTTTTCCTAAATCATGGTAATTTATTTATTATTTTTAGACATCAAATAAGTAAATTTATATATGACACAATGATGATGTATTGATTACCTTTTTAATGAATGTTTAAAATAAATGAGATTATAAATTTTAAAATAAATTTAATTTGAAACATTTTATACAATCCACGAATTTCAGAGATAATTATGACTAGTTATATTTTAATTAATGAAGGTTTTTTTAAAGACTCAAGTTGTCTTGGATTTTTTTAAAAAAGTCATGATATGAATTGTATATAAATTTACATAAATGAGTTTTTGAAAAAATTTTATTTTATTAACAGATATCATTATCCTAAAAATATAATATTCATAAAAATTTATTAGATAAGGTTGATAATGTCATTAATGAACCACTTTTGGTTCGATTGACATGTTATGGTAACTATATTAACCATATAGTATGAATATACAGGAAGACATGGTAAAAGCTAAATAAGGTAAAAAATTAAGGGTTAAATAAAAAAGATAAGGATTAAAAAATATCCAATACCTGTCCAATTATTATAGGATGATTTTATTTCTACTTATATTCATCTTATCTTTGAATTTAATGAGTTTTGGACCTTTTGAAAACAAATATAATTTTATAATAAAATAATACGTTCAAACATTGTTCACTGCTACAAATATGGCTTTTATCAGTGATAAAAATTGAATTTAACAGCTCTAGAAAAAGTGCTATTAATGCCGGAAAAGATATGGGGTTCCCTTTATCAGCACTCCAAAAAGTGCTGAAAAAGACCCCTTTTATCAGTGCTTTTTTTAGCACTGATAAAAATTAAAAAAAAAAAAAAAATACTACCAATCTCGGGGGGGCTTTTTACAGTGCTTGAGCCCCCCTTTATCAGTGATTTCCCCTCACCTCCAGTGCCCACCCACACCGCTTACACCCTTTATCAGTGCTATCCCTCTAAATCACCCTTGCGCGTGCGCCCCTGCCTCCACCCGGATTTGATCTCGAGACCTCCCCCATGCGCACCTAAGGCCTTTGTCACTCCCCTATATTGATTTGTTCTCTTATTTATGATATATCTATTTATTTATATATATATTTAGTTATATTTATTCGTATATTAATATATATTTATATTAATATTTATAGCTATATTAATATATATATATAGTTATATTATATATAGTTATATTAATATATATATATATATAGTTATATTAATATATATATATAGTTATATTAATATATAGTAGTTATATAAATATTCATATATTAGTATTTTAAATAAAATGGAAATTAGTTATTATTTAGATAAATATGATATATTTTATATGTAAATATGTTTAATTATTTACTTATAAGATGTAATTTTTAGGTGTGAATATAAAAAAAATATGTACATATAGTTATATATTTGATTATAATTAGCATTTAATTATAAAAAACGATAAAATTTCAAAGAAATAATATCAATATGAATGTAATACCTTGGAATAAATTCAGTCCCTACCAAAAAAATCCAACAATACCCCCTTAAACGAGGCTGAATATCCACAAAATGTTAAAAAATCAGGGTACCCCAACTAAAAACACAGTTTTAGAGGCCTTCTGGGCCTCTTTTGGCCTCGAAAAAACCCTGATCGGGGAGCCCCTTAGTCATAGCAACGTAGAGCTCATCGCAGGCTTCAATTTGATATGTGGTAGAGCTCAAACGAACACCTAGATCAAAGGTTATGGCCGTTTGAAGTTTGAGTTGCATTTTCAACATATTTTGGATCTTTTTTTATTTTTTTTTATTTTTTTAGTCTTTATATTTTTATTAAATGAATATTACTCCATAATAATTAGAAAATTATTAATTACATTTTTTTTTAATTTTTTTATAAGCCATTTTCACTAAATATCTTATATATTAAGTATAATAAGTGTAAATGTATATTTATACTTATCTAAAATATAATTATATATTATATATTATATTTATATCAATATATAAATATTGATATAATTATATATTAATATATTATTTTTAAATAAATTTTTTTTGAAGTCGAACCCTTTATCAGGTCTTTTTTCAAAAGCGCTCATAAAGGCCCCCCTTTATCAGTGCTACTAAAAAAAGTGCTGATAAAGGGGTACTTTTTTTGGCACTAATAAAGCCCTCCCCCCCTTTATTAGTGCTTTTTCGTTAGCGCTGATAATGGGGCGTCCCTGCCCTTGCCCAGTTTTGTGGTAGTGGTTAAAGAGACCCTACCTTATAAAAGGCCATCACCTCTAACCCATTACTAAAACCTCTCAATCCCCTTGTCTCGTCCATCCTCTACTCTAATAAGCACCTAACATCCATTTATTACACCAATAAGCCTTACATTGGGTACAAGATAATTCAATAAATCCTTTTGGGTCAAACCAAATGGAGTTACCCAATTTAAAGGTAACGTCTTCTCTCTAGTTCTTTACTTTTATTTCCCTTCTCCACTCCCTATGATATTTTTTTTCTATGTTTACAAAACAAAATCCATATCATCAATATACTCGGTTGTTGTTATGAGATGGATTTTAACTACACTTCCACACACCTCCATCTAATGGATATGAACATACTGTTTCTGTGGATGAGGAACTATTACCTGACGAAACGATGATTGTTCAATTATCTTCTACCGCCTCTCATGGTGGGCATTATGATTGAACTTTATTTATATGTGATATATATTATATTTATATTGTCTCTATGTTTCTGCATTTTTCATTTATATTATACTTTTATGGTTTCCATAATGGGTAAATACAATAATTTCATTTGAGGAAGTGCGGACTACCACCCACTGAAAGTGATACGACTTTTTAATGCCATAAGTGGAACATATATAGGATGGAGTTAATGAAATTATATATGATATTATACCATAATTATAATATAACTATTTAACATTATGTTTTCATTCCATTAAATATGAAATAGAAATGAAAGTAGCGTTCGTGCGTACATACGACTTACCGTCTCCATGAACGGTGCATTTAATTTATTATCTCCAAATGTTTTGTAATGTTATAAAACCATATATATACTTGATATATATGATATATATGATATCTAAATCATTAATATAATTTAGGAGACAATTTAATTTTGACTACATGGACAAATTGTAATTATAACAAGTTCATTTTTGACATAAATTTCGAACATCGACAAAATGTCTGATATAAACTCAAATAATTAACTAATTCTTATTGAAACGTAATAAGTGATATAAAAGGAATAATAAAATTGAAAAAGTTTATGAAGAATATAGAAATTAGATTAAGTTTACTTTTTAGGGAATTAAAGAACGAATGAGTCAAGTTAGACACGAGGTAAGGGAACTTCTTAAAAATATTTCAATTCTTTGGGCTGGCCTTCAACTTCTTGTTTATGAGATTCTATAATTATGTGAGAAATAACTTTTTTTATTGTCATGACCCATCCCCCAGGGACTAGGCTGGGACTACCCCAAGCACGCCTTCCATAAGCCTGGGGATAGAAACTAGCACTGAAAGGTGTATCCCATAAAATATGGAAGGCATTGCCTTTATATCCTATAAACATACTCAACCAAGAACACAGTAAGATACAAACACTAGAAAACTGTATAGAAAAAAGAGTGATTAAAGTAAGAATGTTCAGAATACAATCCCAACTTTAATGGTACAAGTACAACAGAAAGTACAATACAACTGAACCAAGAGAAAGACAGCTACTGGGTCATTCTCCGAGGTTCTTACCTGATGGGTTGGTACAGAACGCCTCCTCAAAACTCCACGTGTTCCTATCTCATCTGCGTACAGACACACTGTATCTTCCACCTCCAGGAACCGTCCAGTTCTGGTACCCTCAGCCTCAATCAGCACTGAGGGTCGTCTGCACCAAACACAACAAGGTGAGGGAAAAGCCCGTGCGTGAGTGAGTATAACGATACTCAGTAGGGACCCATAGACCCTCAAGGTCTCACAAAATCCAAAAAGGAGAAACCACAAAGAATTTAAACTAGTGAAAACCCTACTTTGGTATATTCCTATACATATACCTAATTTATCAAATATTACCCATCTCATTCATGAAGAAACAGAAGGCCCAACTCTTTAGCCAAAGTTCAACTGTTCCACGAAGGAATGATTACCACGAAGGTAAGTACCACACAACTAGGCCACATAGAAGAATACCACAAAGGTATCACCACGTAGGTAAGTACTACATAGGTACATCACCCATAAGAATACCAAAAAGGTAAATACTGAGCTCACACCAGGTATATCTTAGGTACAGTAGTAGTGATGATTAGATGTAACTACTGAATCATCATACTCTATTAATAGGAAGAACCACGTAGGATCCTAGTACATCATCAGACCCACACAATAACCTAATACAGCAGAGCCACACAGGATCCTTGAACATCATCAGACCCACACAGGATCCTATTAGATCATCAGACGCACACAGGATCCTAGTACATAGTCATACCCACATAGGATCCTAGAACAGCAGACCCACACAAGATCTGAGAGTAGTCCTAAATGTATTCCTAGAGAGGATCCATGTGGGATCTTCAAATATAGACCCACAAAGAATCCATTTTCATGTTATATCGAGCTACAGGGTTCCCACACTAAGATCGTATGATTTCAGGAGGATCTTCTCCTCAAGCCACAATTCAATACTTCAACTTCTATGAAGTCCCATGAAGAAGTATCCCAAAGGACTGCCACATCATAAGGGACACAACGCAATAGACGGTGCATCAAATCGATGCCCGGTTTGTATGTTATTAGCCTTTTAGTCCCAAGAGCCGGATTGGATTCATCCTCGATCCAACCCGACCATACCCCAACATTATCCAAATCTTAGGTGGGGTATACCAAAAGAATCTTCTCACTCTAAGGTTTCCAGCACAAAAAACAGTTCATCTAACGGACGCTCGGTGCCAATGTTATGGCCAAAAGAGCGGAAATGGGTCGAAGCTGGTATGGGTCCGGTCTGACCCCATGAGACCGACCCGGCTTGGGCTGACCCAACTACGTTCGGGTCGACCCAGCCCACTGGGTCCGGCCCGGCCTGCGCTGGGCAGCATGACCTGGGTGCCCCGGCCTGGCCGTGTGCGTGGGGGAGTGGCGTGCCACACGCCTCTAATCACCGAATGACTGAAGTCATTCTGTTGCCCGTAGTATGTGGGACCCTCCACGGGTCTCGCTCTATCCAGCTCGGATGACCAAAAAAGCCAGACCTTGGTCCTCCTAGTGGCCTATCATACGCCACCCCTCCGCGGCCAGCCGAACGATGTCCGCCTTCCGCCATCCGCCGCGGCCAGGTGGGTCGCGCCCCATTTCTCTGACGGCGGTGTGTCGAGTGCCACCCCACCGCGGGAGACCAAACGTCAGCCACCCTCAGACGGGTTAGGCCTTGTTTGTTTGGCATGTACCCTCCACATTAGAGTGGTAGAAAGTGGCTCAAGGGAGGTGATTCAACATGAGAGAAAAATTAATGTTGACCAATCGAAAACAAACCCCTACCTTGTAGGTTTGTTGAAATCGATGAGGAGGGAAGGAAAAACGTCAGTTCTTTATCGTTGATGACACCCCACATTGGAGTTGGTGTGTTCCTCATCATAGAAGATGACATGTTTTGAGAAGATGGCGTGTTTTGAGAATATGGCACATTTTTTAGAATATGGCGCATTTTTAGAAGATGGCATGTTCTTCGTTGGAAGATGGGTTTCTCCTAGAGCTCTCTCCAAGCCTCCCATTCGCCAATGATTTCTCCCATGCAAGAAGAAAAGAACCCCAATAAAATATGTTTTTCCATTTTTAAATTGTAGGCACCAATTAAGTTGGCATCATTAATCAATTGATCAGGCATAATTAATGGAAAGGAATCCAAAAGTCACCTCCCTCATTAAAGAGGGAGTTCAAGAGTCGGTTGGTCCCCACATTTAAGAATTCAATTTGCGTGGGTTTAGGATCGGGTGTTCCCCACCAAGGAACATTCAATTGGGAGGATAAAAATAAAATAAAAGTTATTCTATATTTTTATTTTTATTCCATGAAAAACATGAAAACTAACTTTCACCCTCGACCAACTGCAATCGAGGCTAAGGTCGCCTTAAAAAAATATCGGTGTTGCGAGTTCAATGGTGTCCTTGGATTTAAATTCTAAGAACTGGTTGAAAAGTTTCAAAAACACGCTCGCACGTTTACTGAACTTACCCGAAGAAAAGTTTAGAAATTCATTCTGAGCACACTGGGCCTCGGAATCATGCATCGTCAATTTCTGTGGACTTGTAAAATTCCAATATAATAAAAAAAAAATTGATGGAATTTCTAGGTCTTTAAATTCTCCATACCTCAGGGCGTTGTGTCCCCAAATCCACATCAAAAAAACTAGGAAAACAAGCTGGGGTACTGATCACGAACTTGAGACTCCCGCTCCCATGTTCTCTCACGGAAGTTCCTGTGCTGCAAACAAACAAACACCAGATGTATCGATTTTCCATGAAGGACCCGCTCTTATCTATATTCAATCTCTACTGGAACCTCCGTAAATGCCGGTCCATCGCCGATGTCCAGCTCGCCATTATCGATGTCATGAGATGGGTCATGTACGTATCTCCTCAACTGGTATATGTGGAAAACGTCATGCACCCAGTGCAATTGAGGTGGAAGAGCTAAGTAGTAAGCCACCTCGCCAACTCTGTTGAGGACCTGGAAGGGTCCGATGAACCTCGAAGATAACTTTCCACCCCAGCCAAATCTCTGCAAAGATCGTTGAGGTGAGACCCGTAGAACGACATGGTCACCATCCTCGAACTCCATAGGTGTCCATATATTTTCAGTATAAGTCTTTTTCCTACTCTATGAAGTCTTCATCGGCTCTGAGATGACCTGCACCTTCTCCATGGAATCATGTACCATTTCTGGTTACACTAGTGCTGACTCCCCCAGGTTAGTCTAGTACAAAGGTGATCTGCAAGTCCATCCGTACAACTCCTCTAAAGGTTCCATTCCAATGGTGGAGTAGTAATTGTTGTTGTATGAAAACTCCACCAAAGTGCAAGTGATCTTCCCAACTGCGACCGCAGTCAAGGACGAAAGCACACAACATGTCCTTGAGGGTATGAATGGTCCGCTCAGTCTGGCCATCCGTCTGAGGATGGAAGGCAGTGCGCAAATGAAGCTGTATACCGAAAGCGTCATACAACCCCTTCCATAGTCGAGAAGTGTAACGTGTATCATGATCGGATACAATCGTTGAGGGAACTCCATGTAGCTGCACAATCTCCTGCATATAGAGGAATCCCAAGCTCTCTACTGAACGCTGCTCTCTGATTGGTAGGAAGTGGGATGACTTGGTGAGTCAGTCGACGATCACCCAAATAAAATCATGATACCTTGATGTATGTGGAAGTCCCATCATGAATTCCATGGATATCCCATCCCACTTAAACTCTAGGACCTCTAAAGGATAAATTATGCCTGCTGGTACCTAATGCTCTGCCTTCACTTGCTGACAAGTGAGGCACCGAGAGATAAACTTTGCTACTGCTCTCTTCATTCCCGACCACCAGTTCCATCATTGGAGATTCCGGTACATCTTCACCACTTCAGGATGTACTGCTATAGTGGATGTGTTGAACTCCCTCTACACTTCCTCTTGAAGCGACACTGGTATCATGGTATGTCCTCTAAAAAAGATGACATGCTCCCCACCCTTAGAAAATCAATCAAGTGCATATCCTGTGGATATCTGAGCACGTCGATTCTAGCAGTTAGTGTCCTCACGCTATGCCTCTAGGACTCACTAAAGAAGTGTGGGAGTGACTATAAGAGACTAAAGAGAAGCTGGTCCATCTCGATCCACAAAGGATATCTACAAAGCAGCCAGCTGCTCTGTCGCCTCACCTAGAAGCTATATACTAGATCTCCTGTTGAGTGTATCTGCTACCACATTCCCCTTCCCAGGAGTATAAACTATCTTGAAGTCATAGTCCTGGTGGAAGTCTAGTCAATTCCACTGTCTCAGGATCAGTTTCTTCTGAGAGAATATATACCTAAGACTCTTGTGATTCAAGTATATTGTAAAATGTTCTCCCAACAGGAAATGTCGCCACATCATCAAGGCGAAGACCACTACTGCTAACTCCAGGTCATGGGTAGCGTACTTCTACTCATGTTGTCTCAGCTGTCGAGAACCATACACAATCACTACCCACTCCCGCATCAGGACACGTCCGAGTCTAGTCCGTGATGCATCGCAGTAGACTACATACCCACTGCCCTCCACTAGAAACCTCAAGATGGGGGCACTTGTCATCCACTGCCTGGGCTCCTAAAAACTCCACTGGCATCTCTCCGACCACAAGAAGGGTTTCCACTTCTTAGTCAATGATGATAAAGGTGATGCAACTCTGGAGAAATATGGCACAAATCTCTGGTAGTATCCAGCAAAACTTAGGAAACTCTGTACCTCCATCACACTCTTGGGGGGCTCCCAAGAAATTATGACCTCAATCTTCGCTGGATCCAACGCAACTCCATCCACTGAGATTACATGTCCTAGAATCTAAACCTCTCAGATCCAGAACTGGCACTTCAAGAGCATACAATAATGATGGTGCTCTCGGAGTGAGTCCAAAACTACATAAAAGTGGTAGGCATGCTCCTCCCCTGTAGCCGAGTAGATCAGAATGTCATCAATGAAGACCACGATAAAGCGATCAAGATATGGCTAGAAGATCTTGTTCATGAGTCCCATGAAAACTACTGGAGCATTGGTCAAGCTGAACGGCATGACCAAAAACTCATAATGGTCATACCGACATCAAAAAGTTGTCTTATGCACATCCTCATCTCATACTCTGAGCTGGTGATAGCCTGATCTAAGGACTATCTTTGAGAACCACCATGCTCCCTCAGCTGATCCAAGAGGTCCTCAATCCTCAGAAGTGGGTACTTGTTCTTCACGGTCACCTGGTTCATGTGATGATAGTCAACACAAAGTATCTAGCTATCATATGCCGTTTGGTGAACAAAATCGAGGTTTCCCAAGGAGAAACACTGGTCCAAATTAATTCCTTTCCCTGCAAGTCCTCTAGCTATACCCGCAGCTCACGAAGCTCCATGAGAGCCTTCAGATACACTGGTGTAGATATCAGTGTCATCCTGAGGTACAAGTGAATATAAAATTCCACATCTCTATGAGGAGGTAGACCTGAAACATCATCAGGGAAGACATCCACATACTGGTCCACCACTACAGGATAGAACGAACTCTCCACATCAACCGCTCTGAGGGTAAGGATATCCAACCGATGAGTGATCGGTTGCACTCACCTTCGGGTAAGTCCATCATGTGCTGTAAAGGCTCCCTTCTCTCCGGCGTAGGTAAACCTAGTCCCATCCGTGTGGAAACACTTCATTTCGCACCTAATACAGTCAATCTATGCATGGACTATAGATAACCAGTCCATACCCAAGATGGCATCATAAGGCCTTGACTCCACTACTTGGAGATCCCTGCCAAAGCTCTCGCCTCCCAGAGTAATATCACACTGCCAGCACCAGTGTTTAATCATCGAATCCTCTCCCATATGAGTCTCTAGACGTAAGGTTCATGCCAACGGCTCCATTGGAATATTTGAGCTCCGAATGAGGGAATTGGAAATAAGAGAATGACCAGAACCTATGTCTATCAGTACTGCAGCTAAGGTGGAGTAGACACAGATCGTACCTCGTATCATCTCCGGAGTTCTAGGGTTGCAGGCCTCAGCTACCTGGAGCTAAGCTCGCTACTGTCCTCATACTCCCTGTGTTCAGGGTGGACCTCCAGGTGGTGGTGGCAGTAACATCATGAATCGTCACCCATCGCTAGATGCAAGACCAGATCCTCTTCTAAGTCTGCCTACTACCAACGGACCTCCTCGTTCGAACTTCTATCTCTGCCAAGGTAGTCCTTAGACTGTCTGTAGATCATCCGTACGGCAGGTCGGGTAGTCTCAAGCCATGTGACCCTACCCGCTGCTTGTGAAACAATGTCTGCTCCTCGCATGACTGGATCTGTCTCCAGTGCCCCGCACAACTGAACCTGAATCCTGCGGTCGTCCTCTTGTAGGTCTGGTCCTCTTGGACCACTATGAAATTTGTCTACATCCAGCTATTTAAGACTCTTCTATGTGATGACTGGTGGTGCATCTCACTGCTGGTGAGTTCTCACCAAGAAAACTCTCTACTAAGAGGGCTCTCTCTAACACCCCCACCTGCGTCGGGATGCTAGGTGAGATCAATGAAGCCCTGATCTCCCACCTGAGTCCCTGCTCAAAGGTTCGGACCCTGAAGAATGGGTACAACACCATATTAGTGGAGTATCATGAAAGGTTGGTGAACCTTGCTGATTACTGAGCCACAGTTAGGATTCCCTATTACATATGAAGAAGCTCTTGAATGTGCACTGTACGAAGAGTCATTGGGACAGACTCTGCCCGAAACAGGCTCTCGAAGTCAGCCCAGAGATTTGTCACCTCGTTGTGAACCTGGAGCATCAAGCTCCACTATCTATCTGCTACTTCTTGTAGAATACTGACGGCAAGGATCACCATGAGATCAGCTAGTGTCCATACCAGTCGGAAGACTCTCACCATGGCCTCCATCCAATCATCATATGCTTGCGGGTCCATCTCTCCCCTGAACCTGGGTGGCCTCTGGCAGTGGAACTCATGCAACGTGCTCAAGCGGCGTGCACTCTCTACTGCTGGAGCTAGTGGCATCAGTGGCCCAATGGGTAATGGTACAACTAGTTCCTCCACTAATTCCTCTACTAGAAGAGGGCCCTCTGCCGAGGCATCGTCACTTGGTGGGCTATCAGTGCATACTATTCCTGGAAACCAAGCTGGAAGTTTTCATGGAGGCATCCTGAAAGGAAACAGGTGTTACATGGTCAATAAGTTATACTTGGTGAGATGACTCAATGATATCACAATGAAGACTCTTGAAAACACCCATGTAATCAGTTTTTTCGTGCACTTAGTTGAAAATCAGAAGTCAGGGTCCTGGTGTATGGATACGACGACCACCACACCAACACTGCATTCCCTAAACTGATAACCACACTCACTAAACTACATATTATTGTCATTTAAAAACATTAGATTCCAGTTTACTATGGTAGATATGACTCCTATGATACCAATTTTTCACGAGCTGTCCCCCAGGGACGGTGATGTGACTACCCCAAGCACACCTTCCATAGGCCAGGGGCTAGAGACTAGCACCAAAAGGCGTATCTCCTAAAACCGAGAAGGCATTGCCTTTATATTCTGTAAACACACTCAACCAATAACACAACAAGATACGAACACAAGTAAATTGTATAATAAAAAAGAGTGCTGAAAGTAAGAGGGTCCAAAATACATTCCCAATAGTAAAGGTACAAGTACAACTGAAAATACAATACAACTGAAGAAAGAGAGAGATAGCCACTGGGTCGTCTCCCGAGGTTCCTACCTGAAGGGTAGGTAAAGAAGACCTCCTCAGCACTCATTGTCTGCCCATCTCCTCTGTGTACCGACACGTTGTATGGTCTACCTCCTGGCACCGTCCACTCCTGGAACCCTCAGCCTTGATCAGTATGTCTGTCGTCTACTTCGCTCATGTAGTGGTGAGTATAATGATACTCAGTAGGGACCCTAAGACCCTAAAGGTCTCAAAAAATCCATAAAGGATAAAACACAAAGCATGTAAACCAGTAAAAACCCTACTTAGGTATATGCCCATACATATAGATATGTTATCAAATATTACCCATCTCATTCAGGAGGAAACTCAAGGCCAAATCCTTTTCCAAAGTACAGTTCTTCAATGAAGGGAATATTACCATGAAGGTAAGTACCACACAGGTAGGCCACACAACAGAATACCACAAAGGTATCACCACGAAGGAAAGTACCACATAGGTATTCCACAAAAATGAATACCACAAAGGTAAAGACTCATCTCACACCAGATATATCTTAGGTATAGTAGTAGAGATGATTAGATGTAACTACTAAATCATCTTACTCTGTTAAGAGGCAGACCCACGTAGGATCCTGGTACATCATCAGACCCACATAGGATCCTAGTACATTAGACCCACACAGGATCCTAGTACATCATCGGACCCACACAGGATCCTAGTACATCATCAGACCCACACATGATCCTAGTACATCGTCAGACCCACACAAGATCCTAGTACGACAGAACCACACATAATCCAAGATTAGTCCCACATGGATTCTTAGAGAGGATCCATGTGGGATCCTCAAATATAGACCCACAAAGGATCCCTTTCTCATGTTATAGATGACCACAGGGTTCCTGCACTAAGCTCACTTGATTCTAGGAGGATCTACTCCTAAGGCCACAGGCCGATACTCCAACTACCGCGAAGTCACATGAAGAAGTATCCCAAAGGACCGCCACGTCATAAGGGTCTCAACGCAATAGACGGTGCGTCAAATGGATGCCATGTCTATAAGTTATTAGCCTTTTAGTATCGAGGGCCCAGTTGGATTCATGCTCAATCCAACCCGACCATACCCCAACATTATCCAAATCTTAGTTGGGGTGTACTAAACGAACCATCTCGCTCCATGGTTTTTGGTGCCACAAACGAATCGCCAAACGAACACTCGGCACCAAAGTTATGGCCAAAAGAGCGGAAATGGGTTGAAGCTATTCCAGGTATGGTCCGACCCGGCTCGACCTGGCCTAGGCTGACCCGACCCAGTTCTGGTCGACCCGACCCATACTGGGCGGCCCGGCCTAGCCGCGTGCAGGGGAGAGTTTTTCACCACCAGTCTCCACTCTCTGAATGGTTGTATCCATTCAGTCACTAGTATCATGCTCGACCCACTGCGGGCCCCGCTTGGGCTAGCTTGATAGTCCGAAACGGTCGTCCCTTGGTCCTCCCGGCGGCGTGTCGTGCGCTGCCCATCCACGGTTGGCCAAACGTCGGTCGCCTTCCGCCATCCACCATGGCTAGGAGGGTTGCAGCCCACCAAATACCGACCGCCCTCTGTCCATTGTTGTGACCAATGGGTTGCGGCTCTTCTTTGGCTACGAGGTCGCGCTGCCACCTTCGTCGCGACCATCCATGGTTCCGGCCACCTTTCCCGAGCCCCACCAGTGTTGTTCGACTTCCTCCTCCATCACTAAGAATTAAAAACAACCACAATATTGGCATAGGGTATGGGCCATGTTTGTTTTTCATATACCCTCCACGTTAGAGTGGTCGCAAGTGGCTCAAGGGAGGTGATTCAATGTGATAGAAAAATTAAGGTTGATCAATCAAAACACACCCCTACCTCAGAGTTTTGTTGACGTCGATGAGGATGGAACTAAGGATTTCGGGTCTTCGTCATTGAAGACCTCCCATGTTGGAGGTGGTGCATTCCTTGTTAGAGAAGATGGTACATTTTGAGAAGATGGTGTGTTATTCGTTGGAGGATGAGTTTCTCCCAGACCTCTCTCCAAGCCTCCCTTTTTCCAATGATTTCTCCCAAGAAAAAAGAGGATCCAACCCAAATAAAATATGTTTTTCAATTTTTAAATTGTTGTCACAAATTAATTTGGCATCATTAATCAATTGATGAGGTATAATTAATGTAAAGGAAACCTAAAGTCACCTACCTCATTAAAGAGGGAGTTCAAGAGTCGGGTGGTCCCCACCTTTAAGAATTCAATTTTGGGGTGTTTAGGCTCGGGTGGTCCTCACCATGGAACATTCAATTGGGAGGATAAAAATAAAATAAAATTTATTCTATAATTTTATTTTTATTCCCCAAAAAAACACGAAAACTAACTTTTACCCTCGACCAACTGTCGTTGAGGTGAAAGTCTCCTTAAGCGAATACCGGTGCTGCGAGTTCAACGACGTCCAAGAATTTCAATTCTGATCACCTGTCCAAATGATACAAAAACCTACTCACATATTTTCTGAACGTACTTGAAGAAAATTTATAAATCCTGTCTGGGTACACCTGCCCCAGAATCACGTGCCATCAATTTTCACGAACTTGTAAAATTCCCATATAATTAAAATTATTTACCTTGAATTTCCAAGTCTTTACAGTTATTATATCTTGTATTTATAATTTCAAATTTTGTACTAATAGTGAATACACATAATCAATCTATTTTATTAATAAAATAATCTTTGTAAGGTAACCTTTCACCCTCTTATTTTAGTCAATGACTTCTTCTTCGTTATTTATTTTAACTTCCATTTTATTATATTGGGTTATGTTATTCTATATCCCTATGGATATATATTTTATATCCAAGTGATGAGGGACCCTTTTCTCTCACATCAACTCATTTTATTAATTTTAATTTGACACCTTTTGGCTTCCGAATTTTCGTATGGGACTTTGTTTCAATATCCTTTCATTGGAGTATATCTTGATATTGTGCACCTTTATTATCATATAAGGTGTATATCCTACCATTTGACATATTATATCATGAGTCTCCTTACTTTCGTGAAATTATATTTTTCTTTTAATGTTATTCTTTAATTATTTATATTCAAGTATTTTCTCACGTGGTAAGGAACTCTTTAATTAAAACATTGTTTTAAATGTTTAAAAGATTTAATCATATAAATCTTTCTCATAAATGAACATTTTTTTAAAATGGTTTAAGGACTTATTTATATGGACATTATTGTTTTAAAATTTTAATTCCTTTAAAAGTTTCAATGTGGTATGAGACACTTTGAATAAAATGTCACTTTATTAAATGTTTTAAATGGTTTTGGAAATGGATTCGATATGTCAATATCTTGAAATGTTATATTGTGATTGGAACATGGAAATTTAATCTTTCCTTTATGATGTTTTATGTGTTATGATTATGTTATGGTTCTTGGTCCTTGTTTATGTATACAGGTGGTTCTGTGACAATCCTAGGGCAGGTGAGCCCGAGATAGCACTCCAATACATTGGGTAACATGACAAAGGTAAATGTTAATGTTTCTCCTAAGATAATTAGGGAATATACTATGATGGGTATTTCCCAGTGTAACTATCTATGTAGTTGTGAAATCAACAACGTAAGTATGTTATGGATGCCACATGTTACCTTTATAATTTATGATTTCTATGTGTTATTCATGAATATTATGATTTTTTTGTGGTATGTTAAATAATTAAAAGTATGATTTCATTGATTTTATGTATTAATGGACTAATGTTTTCTTTCTTGGTTTTATAACATTTATTGAACTTTTTATGCTTATCTTGTGTTATTGAAATGTTTTTCATAGCTTATATGGAAGGGTAAGAGATGGGAATAATTAGAGAATATTTATATCAAGAAAAGAACTCTTGTTTTATTTAAGGAGTTTTATTATTTTGAAAAATTTGCATAGAGTAGAAGTGTCTACATTGTTATTTTTGAGATGTAATGTAATAGGTACAACCTAATTCTATAAAACACTAATCATGAAATGATCCTAATTGTGAATTATTTACATAATCCATGATTATGTAATGTTTTAGGCTTGGGCCTTATATCCATTATCAAGATATATCATCTAGATATCTATTGTTAGGGTTTATCCTCATGACAGTTTAAGTCTATTGGAAGATACCAATCTGATTTGTATCAGGATCTATCCTCCTGACAATATTAAACTGCCTAGAAAACCAAAGAGAATGGTTATTTCCAACTAATTTCGTCTCATGAGACCTACAGATGGATTGAGGGGATATAGTGGGCCCCAACTGTCACTTGCAGTGTCGAATGCATTCTTCATATGAAAACGGGGAAACATAAACAACATAATCATTCATCTTAAAATCTAGTATATGAAATATTAATACTTTAACCATAAACCAATAATGTCATCTAAATAGAACATAAAAAATCTAACATATCATAAACCATTCAATAAAATATAAAAAATCATATCATATGTGATCAACCTAAAATAATCATAATATCCAACAAAGGATGTTGAAATAGATGAAAATACTATATTAAAATCATTAAAGAAATATTCAGACAAATACCTCTTTTTCTTTGAAATCATTTAATTAACCACTACACACGTATAAAAGAATACATTTAAAAAGTTATTTTTGAATCAATGTCACACAGACCACTTTGATACTTTCGAAAGGAATTAAGATTTTAAAACATTCAGTTCCATATAAATAAATCCATAAAACCATTTTTGCAAACATGGACATTAATGATAAATATTTATAAGAATAAATCTATAAATCCTATAAAAATGATCTATTAAAAGAGACCCTTAAATAAAACCTTAAAAAGAATAATATTTCAATATATTTTAGTGAACTTAAAAATAGTCATAAAATTTCTTTTACAATACTTATATATATATATATAAATAGTTATGTAAAATAATATCATGAATATTGAAATTGAGAAAGGATTAATTTTTTAAACATTAAAAACATCCCATACTACTTTAAACATTTAAATAATAATCCGAATATCATAGAATGAATATCTAAATAATATTAAGATAAATTTATTCATGATATAAAATATAATAAGTGATTTACATACCCTACACCCAACAAATAGACGGCGAACATGGTTTATATCTCAATAAAATTAAAACTGAGATGAAATTCCATTAAAAGATCATATCATTAGAGTGAGGATAAATCAATGACATAATTATGGGTGAAAAAAATAAATCCACCCAATATAATTGGATATTATGTATAAAATAATTACATAAAATTCACACATATTCTTGGAAAAATATAATCAATGAAATAGATAGTTAACTCAATGAATTGAAATTGAGTTATGATTTCCCTTACATTAGGTCTAATACTCTTTATACATATCTAAAACTCATGTATAATAATTTTAAAAAAATTATTAACTTAAATAAGAATCATAATAATATTTATGCTATCATATATGATTCATTTTTGAATTTATATTACAGGTTTATGAATAACTTACAAGTTAAAGAAACATTTCAGATAATAATAGCTTTGTTTACCATACAAGTTTTGACTTGTTATTCTTCATCTTATTACTTAGATAATGATTTATATAATTAAAAAATATAAAATATTATCTATAAGTGATATATATTTTGTATATTGATATATATAATTGATTGATAATTGAAATGGAATACAACATTTAGGGAGACTATAGGCCATATATATGCATGGACGTCATTTCTTTTTTCTTATCGTATTAAATGGAAGAAAGTAAATAACATACATATATATATATTATAGTAGAATTATTATATTATCTATTTAGTATTTATTAAGTATATTAAATTTTATAATTGTTCTAAAATGGTTGTAACAGAGGATGAATCTCATCACATCATGGAGATGGTCGGTCGTATGCATGCATGAGTGATAGTATCATTCTGTTAATGGTTAAATGGTATGGAAGTAGATGGTATATTAATTATATATAATTGTTATCATGTAATATTAATTATTTATACCAATTTTATTCATCATTATACCCATTAAAATAAAGTATATATGAGAAACAATTTACACCACAACATGAAGATGGTAAGTCGTACGTTGGCACACATGGTGAAATTATTTTTCATAGGATGGGTAAAATGATGAATATAGTTGTCCAATAATAATAAAAACATATACAAATTTATTATATAATGTATTTATTAATTTATTATGTAAAAAACTTATGAAAATAGAGTAGAAGAAGAAAAAAACATGGAAAGAGTTTGTAAAACAAGTACTTCTTCAACTGTATTATTTTAATTTTAACAAAAGGATGACTTAGGATGGTTTTTTGTTCAAATTATGGCCTCAAAGATGAAGATACGAGATTTGGGAGGATAAATGGGTAGGTTTGGGTAGAAATAATGTGCTTTAGATGTGTAAATAAATGATAAGGATAGGTTCCCTTTTATAAGAGAGCAGAGGGGTACTTTAGGGAACTCCAAAAATATTAATTTAATATAAATTGATTTTGGATTTCAAATAGCCCGAAAGTGAGTTATTTTAAGTATAATGAAATTATGGGTCTAAATACTCTCAACAAACTAATTTTAGGCATGTTTATGTCACAAAAGTAACCTTATATTTTGGTTTTAACCCTTAGTTGAACAATTTAACTCTTATAAGGACAACTTGTCTTTTTTACACTACTGGTTTAATATTTTTACAATAAAATGGAAAAATAACTCCATTTGGATAATTTATGGAATATATGGTATTATCCTAGACAGTTTTCCAAATTATATATTGTTATTAATTTTATTACATTTAATGAAATATTATTTTTTTAAATGAACAGTTATGTCAATTTTTTTAATATTCAATATTTGTATTATTAATAATAGAATACCATCATGATAACTTAAAAAAATAATTAAAATATGCCACTAACATTTAAATGTTGTATATAATTTTTTTATGTCCTTAATTATGTACAAATATATTTATTTTAATATTTTTAATATCATTTATTTGATATCTTAATTAATTTAACAATTACTGCATCATTATTTTACGAGAATTTAATTAAGTCATTTTTTCTCCGAAAATTGAAAATAAATTATCATGATGAATATAAAGTTATTATTTTTTAAATGAAAAGTTATATTATAATTTATCTTATGTCTTACGTAATATTAAAAAAATTTATTATTAAAATTTGTAATTGACATTTTTAACCCTTCTTTAAATAAAATATAATAGATGTCCTAATCTAACAAAAGTGGATAAAAAAGATCATATTTTCGACAAAAGGTTTATTACGTTCTAAAAAAACTTATACAATAAAATTAGGATAGGGATAGAGTAATTTTTTTATTATAATATCATTTTTAACTATAGTTACCCTATCTAACTTTAATCGTGGTAAATAAAATTTAAAAGTCACTACTCACCAACAATTACATTGATCCTATTAGAAAAAAAATTCACACTGATTTAAAATATGTATGTAATTTTTTTTCTAAATTAAATTCATATAAATGGTAAAATTATGTTAAATGACATTCCTGCATATATGGCTAGAAGGCTGGTAAAAGAGCCGTTCAAAAGTTCAATAAATTTCTATATATAATTATATTAAAAAATGATTCGAATGTTCTAAATTGTATTGATATATGTATTATTTATCTATTGATACTGTAAAATCAATTTATATTAAAATAATTATTTAAATGAAAAAGTCGTTTTTTAACAACAATGTATTACTTTTCCTTATTCTTCTAAAATTGAATGTTTTCATAAAAATACCAAAAAAGTCACCCTATGTTAATTTGGATATTATGAATTCAAAAATTCAGTCAAAATTACAAAATTCAATTTCTACTAGTCTCTAGAATTAATTTTATTATGGTTTAAAATAGGACATAAAAATTAGTTCCTTTAAGAAAACAATATTTCAAACATATAATTATTTTAATAAAACATATACATTTAATTTTAATATGTTTTATTTATGTAAAAAATTTATAAATAAGATTTAAAAAATAATTTATTACTATTTTTATGACTATATTTATTAGATAAGTTATAAATATATCATTTAAATAATTGTAATACTAATGTGTTGTTTTACAGAAATTCAATGGTGCCTGCAACGCAAGCCAAGTCGGTGTTGCAAGTAATATAATATATTGAATTTTTTTAAAATAATATACTATGAAATCTTGGGATTTTTCTTCTAGTTACTCTTTGTACTGATAAAATTTCATTTTTGAATTTATTATTATTTTATCCATGTTGGGAAAGATAATCATATCAAATCTCACTAAAAGATGAATAATAAGAATTCTATAGGGATTATTCTTACAAAATAAAACAAAAAATTCCCAAATATGGAGGGGAGGATAATTATTCTTAATTATTTAGGTTCACATAATCTATTATAATAGCACAATATTTCACTTTTTCCTTTCCCCTCAGAGGTTTTTGTGTCTTATCATTCACATTAGTACCTTGGACTTGGGAACTTGTTAGCGTAATGGAAAAACTCTATGAAATTGAAACACTAAATTATGGTAGGATAATATTTTGGGTATTACACATTATTTTCACCATTATCTAACTTCCTCCCTTCACTTTTACATTAATCCATTTTAGGACTGAAAATTACGTACATAAAAACATTTAGTAGTCCATTTAATACAATTCGCTCAATGTTTCATCCCACAATTTGCGCTTAACAGAAAGCTCATTTTCTTTTCTCCATGGTCATTATATTTTACATTAAATTCTATATTCCTTTTCTTGTTAAGACCATGAGAATAAAACAAAACTAAAACCTTAATTTCATCCTTTATAACATATCTAACCACTTCTTTATAGATTCTAAAGTATTTTATAGACAAGGAATTTCAATAACGCGGTTTCAAATCACCAAAGAATCAATTGATTTTTCTTTTATGTTTAATGAAAATATGTGAGTATTAGCTTGTAAACCTTGTAAAAGCTTCTTCATGGGCATGAAAAGATTCATCAACCATCTTATTAAGCTTGAGGAATTCTATTTCCACAATCATATGAAGAATCTGAGGAAAGTAATTATGAAAAAAAGTTCTTTAACACATCCCAATCCATTGAGTCAATTTCGTCTTGCTGCCTCATATTCATGATTAAATTCCAACACTGATCTAATTAAAATTGGAACCGATAAACAACCAAAATGAATTTCTCAAATTACAAACATTATAGAATGGAAATATCTTTTTAGGGATACTAATCCATTGTTCAACAACAAGTGGATCAAAGGACCCGCTAAAAGAAGGCATACATTGCATCATGAAGGACTCAATAGAATGTTGTTCCCCCATTTTCTTATTTGGCAGTCCAGTATGGTCTATAGCTTAATAAATTTGGATTATTATAGCAAGGATATGTTTCATTCCTTCTACCATATAATTCAGTTTCTAAGGAGTAAAAATCACTGCATTTTTCATTGCAGTCACCATTGACATGGTTTCTTCAGGTTCTCTCCATTAACTAAAACTAAGGGAATAGAGTAACAAATAGTTATAATAGTGAGTAACCACATAATAATGAAAAGTAAATTATGTTATGTTTAATGTATAAAACCATTTTTAATATATTACACCATAGGTTTTTCCTAGGTTACTCATATCCAACTTATATTTAAATCTTTCATGATGGTTAGTGGAGAGTTTTTTAATTTACAAATTCTATTCCTCGGGAGTGTCAAACCAGGTGTGTAGTAAAGAAAATTATCATTTACCTAAATTCCTTGAGTCAATCCCAAAACATCTTATCAGTGTTTTTACTCCTAAGTACACCTATTCTAGATCCACATTCACATATAGTATCCATAAATGTATTTATTTCTAGGAAACCACTCACTCTACCCATTGCCAAAATTACATGACATTTTTCAATATTTTTCCTTATCCTTAGACATATCCCTAGACATGTACATAGTATTTTCACAATGGTTTTATCATCCGAGCATCCAAAGGATAACTAAATAATTTATACAATACCAACAATGGTGACAATAACTTTTTATAAATTAATATTTCATCACTTTTGAAGAATACTTATTACATTATAGAAATAGGAACCCAAAGACCATAATAGTTTTTTGCATTTGGAAACATGGAACAAAAATATTATAACTCGTTAAAATAATATCAATGTTTTCTAAAAATATAATACTACTTAGTATTTCTACTCAAAATATTTTCTTTATACCTAGGAGAAGAAAAACATAAGAAAGGGGAGAGATCAAATTGACAATAATGGTAAAAAAAGTATTGTGTAAGCATATCAGGAAGAAAATGGTATAATAACGTGATCATCGTCATTATAAGATAATAACATACATATATAAAAATAATTAACCAGGAAATAAATATTATAAGTTAATGAGACATAAATAATTATGAAATAAAAAACATAACCATGAAACCATAATATAAGAGTAAGAAGTGGAATTAGGGCATACACATAAGGATATAAAAACCCTATATCAGGGATGCCTACCAAGACCTTTGTAACATGTTAGGCTTGGAATGATAACTGGTGTGCCTTCTTTAAGCTTGGGATACCCTCTTGTATACCCTATTTTCTTAGGCTTGGGATGTCCCCTCATGTACCCTCTTGTTTCGGGTTTGGGTTTTCCTCCCATGTACCCTCTTTTTTCATGATAGGTATTCCCTCCCATGTACACTTTTAGCAAATAAAATATTTATCATTACCCAATGCATTGGACTAAGATATAGGTCCCACCCATCTCATAATAAAATCATTAATACATGTGGCGCCAGATAATAAAACTTTCATCAAATCATTACCCATAAAAAGAGATGGGTTTTATAAATATCAAATCATAACCCATGAAATTATATGGGTATAATTAAAATTTAATCACATAATAACCTATGGGAGAGCGATGGGTTTTATAATCATTTCATTAAATCATAACCAATAAAAATAAATGGGTTTCAAAATCATATAACCATGGGCTAGAAAATAGTGTCATAAGTATAATTTAATCAAAAAATAAACCATTCAAAAACGGATATGCATGGAGGGTTTGCAAAATTTCATTCAAGTTCAGGAGTAACATAAAAAATTGTCATCTTAGATTAAAAATAACTTAGAATGATATTTTGAAAACATTTCATGAGGAAAATATCCTTTTTTATATGAAAATTATTATTAAAATTTAAAACATTTAGAAACCCATTTTCATTCAAAATTCATTGAAAACATAGAACAAAGTCTAGAAATTATTTTCAAAACCTTTTCCCTTAAAATATTATAAAATAAACATGAACACTATTTGAAAAAACAATTCCTTGAAAACATATAAAATATGATTTAAAACTTTTTGAAACCCATTTATTTGAAAATTACCTAAAAACAATTTTGTAAAAATTTTATTTTAAACATGAAAATGAAGCATCAAATAAATTATGATAGATAAATCCATACATGTTATATGAGGTAAAAATATAACCTTCCTTTTACACGGTAAAAAAATAGAAAATTTACATTTTTGGAAAGTGACAGGAATATTCTTCTGAAAACATTGGTAAAATAAAAATGGATAAAAATATATTTTAGATATTATAGGATAATAAAATCATATTATTTGAAAACCTTTTTGAAAACATGGTTTTGAAGGATCATATATTTCTATCTTAGGGGATAGGTAAAGTTGAAGTTTCTTAAATACACTTCCATGATCATTTTATGTAACAAAGAGATGAGAAATGGTACAATTACTTGGATATAACATGAATAACCATAGGTTACAAAAACTCATAATAGTTCATGATATATCAACCATATTATTTCATAAATTGGAGAATAATCACAAACAATATTGAAAGGTGATGAGATTGCTTCAATAAATTCTTTCCACATGGTATCTTTCAACAATACTCCCTATATAAAAAAAATAAAACTATATGAAGCTTATTATGTCATTAAAATAATGAGATTCATGAAATAACATTTAAAAAGGAATAAATAAGATCAAATACATAATAACTATAATATATAACATATATAATCATATTTTTTATCATAATTTCTACAATGGGATGTGGTATTTAAAAATGAACAATCGTCGTTTTTGTGAGGTGGTAGTTCACTGTACATAAAAACAGTATGTTCATTACCCATTAGATGAAAGTATTTATAAGTGTAGGTTGAACCCTTATCATAAAAAAGACATGTATATTGAATATATTGGTGTTGTTATACATTTATGTAATACAGAGAGTGTACGAGGTGGAGATAGAAATAAAAGAAATGAGCTTGAGGGAAGTCCTTACCTCTTAATCGAGTAGCTCTTTTTGGTTTGTGACAAAAGGCTTCCTGTGATTACATTTTTCATAAGGGGATGATTCTATGAGGAAGGAAGGGATGTTGGGAAGTGTATTAGAAATATGTTTTCTGGACCTATTTAGTTTGAGAGGTGTGAAGAAGAGGGAGAGTTGGTGGCCTTTTATATGGAAGGTAAGGGAAACACTTGGTATTTTTTAAAACAATTTAGGTGTTGCGACATTTATACCTAAAAAAGTCTTACAAAAAAAACTAAATACTAGAATCTCAATGGACTATTAATGGCCATCCAATGGGTGTTGGAAACCTTTCTAGGTTTTTTTGGGTCCCGAATTTATGGTTTATTACTTTGTTAACCAAAATTTTCTCCTAATCCCTATAACTAATATTAATCACTTTCACTAATATTTTTTGGTCAAAAACTAAACTAAACATATTATACATTATATATTATAATGTTTAAAAATACAAATCAATTATCTTAAATTGTAATCAGATAAGTGGTATAAATTAATTTAAAAATAATTCTATTGTTCGGACGACACTACGAGATTTTAAAGTAAAAACATCCAAAAGTCTGATAAGTTTTTTTTACCCAAGTTCAAATTGAAATTGATTCCAATGTCCTAAATTGGATTAAATGATGTAAATATTATCCAATTAAACTTTTACACTTAATTAAAATATAATTTAACCTTATAAACCAATTATATGAAAAAGTTTTTGAATTATAATTAAATATTTTTAACTATACATTAAAAAATGAAACATTAAATTAAAATACCAATAATTATCCTAACCTATTTTTTGTTTTTATTTAAAATATTAAGTTTATTTGGATAAATTAATTCTTTAAAATTTTCAAAAAATTTCTTTGAAATGTGTACAATATTAAAAGTCATAAAAAATTCCTTTATAAAAATATTGGGTTTGTTCTTATCTTATAGCTATCAAATGTATTGGATGATTTTCAAAAATATTTTACTAAATATATAATCTATAATTTTCATTAATTTACCTTGATAATTAATTTAATTTAATGAAGATAAAATCCTTTGGGGTCATAAATATATGAAATATCCTTTATATTAAATCTATTATTATATTTCAATTTCTAATTAACTGGAAACTTATGAATTAATAGTATATTTTGGTAAAAAAATTATATTATAATAAGTTATTTTTAATACTAATTTAAGAGCTAGTATATATTAAATAATATATCATTATTCGGTAAGACTCTCCATGTTGCAGTCGTTCAGAGACCCTGGCCGCTCTTATCCTTACCCTGACCTCAAGGCCCTCTGCTTCTCTCTCAGGAGAATCTGAAGTGGTGGTTCCTCAATGGTTTTGGGAGGTGGGGTTTGGTGGATGATTTTCCCCCTCGCGTGGTATGATTTTGATTTTGGTGATGTTTTGTGTGATTCCTTTTTTATAGCGGTCGATCTACTCAAGACCTGCTCGGTGAAGTTTCTTTTGGTGTTTTTAGTATGAATTTGCTCTGTTTTGGATATAGCGGAAGCTATTGGTGGTTCACGACTATGTTGTTTCTTGTTAAGGTTTGTTTATTTTTTCATTTCGTTGGAGTGAGTTCAAAATGTATTGGTGTATTGGGTGTTTCAGATTTTCATTAGTATGGTGTTGTCATTTTACGGTGGTTACGAAGGACTCTTGCGATTTCCGGTGACTGGTGCGATATTATAAAGTTGACGACGATGGCGGTCTGGTCAACGTGATGGTGAAGAGTTTCTTATCTGGTAGTAATAATAGTGATTTTGATGTTACTGATGGCAGATAACAGTGATGTATCCAGATCTCTTGGTTCAAGGACGCGATGGATGATGGTTCGTTCGTGGGTCGTGGTGGGTTAACTCATTGATCAAGGTGGACTTTGCGGTAATTTTGAATCCTGCCTTCTGAAATTTGATTGTGGAATTTTTGAAATTTGAATTTGGTGTGTAGTGGTTTGGGGCTCTTTATGTATGGTTATCGCTTACCCAAAAATGTACTTTTTAAATAATACAAAAAAAGGATTGTGGGTTATGCAAGCCATCGAGGAAATCCATTGTGGCCTGTAAGGCTACCTAAACTCAGTGTGCCATGTAGTGAAGCTAAAATTTATGTTATGTGTAGATCATGATTAATTTGATTTTATGTATAAAATAATCCAAAAATAGTTATTTATTATAAAATATTATATTTTTAGTGTTTCGTGAATTCAAAAATATAAATAAGAATATATTATCTAGAAAAAAAATGTTTCAAAAAAACATGAGGAGTTATAATTTCCTTATAAGTTTCATTGTATTAAATTTCCAAATAATTTCACATAATTGTATTTAGACCACGAAGAGGTGTTAAAATTTAATTTTGGTGGAGATTAAAATACTATATTTGTATCATTCACTTCTTTTGGATTTTTTTAATACGCCCCAAATAGATTCTTCATCATTTTTCTCAAGGCTAAAGAGATCCCTATAGATTTTAAGATGGAGAGTATGAGGAAAATAATATTCAAAAATAAATTACCTAAATTCCTTGAACATTATCTATTTAATTTCTTCATTGGTCTTTATATTTATTACCATTTTCCACCATCGATTAGTTTTCCCCACTATACGATAAATAGCCATCACAACCATCCCTTGATCAAATCATTAAAACACATTTAAGATATTTCAAATGGTGTTTATAAATTTTCCATGAATAAATGGATTGAAATATATATTAAATGTTAGAGTCCATTATCACATAATTGATTAAATTGAATCCTAACCATTCTAGGGGATATTCGGGTGTTCCTCCTAATTCATTTTTCAAGTAAAAACAAGAGTTAACTAATGAATTATTTCAATGAAGTTTATAATTACTTATTCTATTTGTTTGGGAGTCTCATTTGATAAATCATCAATTTTCCCCTCATATGGAATTTAAATTAGTTTCTCCATTTTCAACAAATTGACTAAGAAAAGTAACATTTAGGATCATTATTTTTTAACTATTAAACACATGTATCTAAAAATACAAGCATTAAATGTATAAATAATAAGTAACATATAATCATTAAATTATGAATTTCTAGTTTTTAATCTAAATTATAACTGATTTGTTTGTTAATATAAAATCAGATGGGAATTCTTTCACTTCATAATGGTTTATAAAAAGATTTGAATTTAAAAAACATATATCTTAGGAGTGTCAAACTAGGGGAATAGTAAGGCCCATTTTCATGTACCAGGTAACTATAGAGTTAATCTTGATGAAAAATTTAAGAGTTATTACATAGAGGTACATTTTTTCCAAAACCACGTCCAACTGTATTATAAAAACAGGGATATAGTTGTTTGAAACCAAACTCCTTATACTTCACTAAAATTACATGGTATTTTTCTATACATTGTCTTATCCTTATATATATTATTTGTCTTATACCTAGGGTTCTCACTAAGTATTTATCATCCTATATTCTTTAGGTTAACTAATTTCTTTTTTCAAATACAAACTATAGTGGCCCAAACCATTTTACACATATTATTACATGATTATTAAACATAAATATCCATGAATAAAACACAGGGATCATAAAGGCCTAGTACATTATGAAAACTATATTTATAATATATCAAAGGAAACTAAAATATGAAATCCTTATTTTATTCTCTATACTGAGAACCAAAATCCATATGAGCTTCAAAATCTTTTTAAGATAACCTCATGAATACATGAAAGAAATGGGTGAGGTATAAATCCTAGTAAATGAATAAACATGATAAGGGGGCATAACATGTGAATTGACATAATAACATGATATCATTAAAGAGAAAGAAAAACTGTAATCAGTGGACTAATAACATAAAATCATAGTATCATATGATCATATATATATATAGGAATGTGAAAAAAACAAACCATGACATAATCATATGTCAATGCTAAATGTTGATACAACATCACATGGTGGATAAAGTAACAAAATAGATTATGTTCACCCCTAATCTCATAAATTATGTCATATGAGATGAAAACATTACCCAATGCATTAGAATGAAATATAATTTTTATCTCACCTATCAAAATATTATTATGCACATTCATATGTGTTCCACATAAGTGAAACAATATTAATTCGTAAACAAAATAATTACTCAAGGAAAAAATGTGTTTATAATAATGTCTCGTAACATAAAACAAAGATATTACATAAAGGAGGCAATTAAGAAATGGTAATAATTCATGTATTACCCCATAAAAGGGAATGATAATGAAATATTTATATATTTAAGAGACATATATTCATAATTTATATTCATTAAATATCATTAAAGATGATGATAAGGTGGTATAGAGAGACTGGCCATAACCCAATGAAAATGGTGGGTTAGAGAGATTTCATGCCTTTGTAATGATTTATCACAAGAATTATTTATCTCCATAAATAATACACTAAAGCTAATTATTTAATTTCTAAAGATAAATTTTCAATCCTATTATTCCTTTTACATTATTAATTACCATTTCATTAAAATTACTTAATCATTTATACTAATGTAGAACATTTTGATGATGTTTAGCGCATGTGTCTGAAATCACATTGGTATGTTGAATAAGGTCAAATGATTATTAATTAATCATCTAATGGTAATAATGACATAATTATCATTTTATAAAAATAATTATACTTTTCAAACCAACTATGAAATATGGTTATGAAAGTTGAACTATGTTCTATACATATAGATTGTAGGCCATACATGCACATGAGTAATGCTTCCATTCTTTGATGATAATGATGGAAAGAAGGTAAGTGTTATTTTATATTTATAGGATGATAATTATATCAAAAATATCATCTTATTTCTTTATATTCCCTTACACATACCATCCATGTGATTCATTAATAAAAATGTATCATGTCACTTTGCGAGGTTGTAATCCTTTATACACACAAACGATATTATCATTTTTTAATGGATGGTAAGGTAAAAATGTATATGATAAATTTCATTTGTGGAATTATAAATATTCATGAATAATATATATATATATATATTATCATAAAATTAATCATTATTACCTTCCATTTAGATCTTAAGTGAAATATGGATCACATCGCATCGTGAGGCAGAAATCCACCGTACACCCGGGTGACTTTATAGTATTCTCTATGGAATGAAAACTAATAATAAGAATATGATATTATAATTTGAGAGGAATAATTATAAAATAAATATAATATATAAATATTAAATTCATCTTTATATTCATCTTTGAGAGTCTATGATGGAAGAAGAATTATGTCAGTTCTTGAGGCGGCAGTCCGTCGTACACACAATCAACGGTTTTGTTTCCCTTTTGAGGGAGGAGGAAATGGTTGTACGAAGATATATTAAGATTAAAAAATACTAGTTTAAATAATATTTTTTTTATTTTATCATCATTTTTAGTAAATTTTTACGTTTTTGGAATAAAAAATAGAATAAAACATATAGTTAAGGATGTTGCCTCTTCTTTAGAAAACTTCTTTTGGTTTGCAAAAATACCCTTCCTAGATTTGTTTTTTGATTAAAAAATGATTTTTGGATGATGGGATGGATGTAGAAAAGTGATTTTTTAGGTATTATAAAAACCAATGAGTTTTATAAGTGTGTAATGGAGATAACATTGGGTGGCCATTTATATGTGGGGAATATGACATGCATGTAATGATTGAAAAGAAAGAATTAATACAGTGTTGTTTAGCATAAATAAGGGTAAAAATGAAACATTTTTAACATTATAAAGAATAAGGTTTAAATTATAAAGTAAAATAATGATTAGACAAGTTATGGGTCATTTGTAACCCTTATCTTTCTAGTTTAACACCCTTGTAAACCCATTTTTACATTAACTATGGTAAAAAAACATTCAGTTCTTACTATTCATTATGTACCAAAATTGAGTTTACCATAGTTGATAATATAATTTATGATGAATGAAAATATTAAAACCATTTTTCTAAATTCAATTCACATAATTGGAAATTTTTAATTTAAAATTAAACCAGCAGATGTGTCATAAAAAATGTTTTTAAAGAAATGTATTTTTAAGGAAAAGATGATCTCATATTAACTATATGAATTGTCATTAAAATTAATTGAATTTAAATTAATATATATATATATATTATATAAATTTCATTTATATAATTTCTTATTAGGTTTGATATTAATTATTAAAATGGACAAACATTATGCACTTTAAAATAGTTCTCCAAAATATGGGTTTTTAAGGTCTAAAAAAACTTATCAAAAAATCAAGTATAAAAACGATTTAAATGTTATTAATAAAATGAAATGTAAATAAATAATTATTATATTAATATATAATTATATTTAATTACTTAATGTGACTTTTATATTTCTAAATTTATTAAAGATTAATGACATTTATAGCAAAAATTGGTATTTCTCACTATTTACTGAAAAATCAATATTCTTTGAGATATCACAGAATTTAAATATAAAATAATATATATACATGATTGAAAAATTATTCTAATATTATCAAATAAAATTTCAAAAATTTCAAAAAAAATCATTATTATATTTTCTCACAATAAGAAATAAAAATCATTTTTTAAATAAATGCATTTTTTTGGATTAAAATATCATTATTAAAGATGAGTAATTTTTTATTAAGAACGTATAAATAAATTTATATTTAGTGAGTTAATTATATATAACTAATAAATTATTTAATACTATTTACAATAAAAATTTAATGGATAGGTTATATCGATCATACATTAATAGTAATATTTTAATATTATATATCAGCTTGTTTAAACTCAGTATTGTGTGTCACATATTCTATTAAAAATAGTTTTCCCTTTGGGTGTGGTATATAAACAATATTATGAAATTTTATGTTATATCTATTTTAAAAATTTTTTAAACTATGTTACAGTTCCAAACCGTACTCACATAATGAAGAAAAATGAAACACACATGCTTGAAAATTCCTGAAAAAAAAGAAAGAGATATAGATTTTGGTGATGTTTTTATAAAGTGGATTATGTAAATATATATAAGCAAGATATCAATAATTATTGATAAATTTATTAATGGTTTTAATGCCTATTATTTATGAAAATAAAATATATAGGTCCTTCGAGGGGATTATATGAGATATATCTTGATATGGGGGATGAATCAAGGTATGAAAATTATTCAAATTTAAATTTTTTTCACATTTTCCTTTAAAAGCACAATTCATATCTTTACAGCATACTAATTTAGTTCAAAAAATTTTTCTCTTCTTCTCTATGTATATTTTATTTCCAATAAACTTGAATATCCATATAATAAATATGGTTAAATTTTCCACATCGTACTAATAAGTTTACATCATATAAGAGGTAGAAACCACACAATTCAGAAATACCTCATAGATTTTTACATGGTTCACCAAAATATTCTAAACCAAGGTGTATGTGGTCAAAAATGTATCGATGCATTGAATCACTACATTCTCATTTCTCTTACAAATATTTTTTTTAAAATGTCAACACTCTAGGAAGTATCACTTCCCTTATTCTCTTTTATGAACTAATCTGGGAAGATCAACACATTTTTTAATATATTATAGGTCAACTATAGTTTAAGAACAGATCTTCCCAATATATATAGAGAAACTTTTATCCTATAATTCTAGGTAGATGTGATTTTTATCTCCACTTGAATGTTTATATACAAAGAAAATATTTAAAATCCTCTTATTTATGAAATCACTTACTCATTGGAACGATCTTACACCCATTCCAATATTACTTATTCTTCATAGTCTATGTTACTCCATATAAGTTCAATCATTTCGTTGAAATTTGGATCATGAAAAATTATATCTATTCAGATGATTTTCAAGAACTTCTATAAAAAAAATTATAAATTTTTATCCCTCAATTATATGGTTTAGATTAATCCTACTTATCTCTATCTTTAAGATATTCTTTCAGGCATTCCATACATTTAATGTGTACATTTATATCCATTAAATTTGAGTTAAATCCCTAATTATACTTCCCTATAAAATATTCTAGGTTTTTTTGAAATATTTTCATTGTGGCATGGTCCCTTATTCTTTGATGTAGTCATATCATTCATTCCTTCACCACAACATAGAATATTTTTTTGTCACATAGATTGTGAGATCGGTCAAATATTACCAAATAATCTTCTTCACTCTGGTATATCCTCTTGTAGTTGACTAGATAAAAAAATATTTCAATATTAACTACATCATAACTCATCCATTATAATGAAATTATCTATTTGACTAATTTAAACACTAGATGGTTGTGGAATAGTCTATATCCTATGATATGAGCACTTATGGTTTTAGAAAAAATAAATTCATTAATATTGTCTTAATAACCTTCTCGACATTATAAAGAGTTTTTAGGACATATAATTATTCTATTAATCATAGTTTAGGTGTAGTCTTTTATCCACAAATAGTAACCCTAAAAACTCTAAAATCATTAATAGTCATTAAGGAATTCATTGTGGCATGGTTCCAACTTGTTAACAATTTTTTCTGCTTTACATTTATACATTGACTAGCCTTCAGTGTTTCTTATAAACAAGATTCAATTTACCTTGACATAATATTCTATATAGTTTTTTTCCTCTTGCTATAGTGTAATATATTTCCTCTAAAAAATACACTTATGAAAAAAAACATTGTTACATAAATCTCTTCATAGTGTATATTTAGCTTCCGCATGATAGCTCTACTCTTCTACCCATATGAAAATCCATCTTCACCCAGTTGAAAATCCATATTTACCCATTTCCAGGTTACCATTGTTCAAGAGGAACCTTAAAAAATCATCATATACCTTTAAAAATTTTTCCTTTATAGGGTATCCTTGGGAATTATGGCATAATATATTTTTATTTATCCTTTTACAATATATTCCTCTTGATTTTACATTTAAATGAATCCCTATATACGTTATAAAAATGGGATGTACCCATTTGTGAAAGACACAATAAAAAATTCAATTTTTCTATAGAATATGTTAACTTTATCAAAAAAAATACTATGCTGTATTATGTGGTTAAATAACACCATATTTCTTTCATTTATGTAATCTTTGACTTTTTTTTGGCTTCTTATTTTGTTTGGGTGCATTGCGAGCATTAGAGGAATGGAGATTCCTTGCTCGGGAAAATAATAAAAAGTCTATAGATGAATATGTTTTTAGATTAATATAGTACGTGTATAAATTTTTAAATGGATTTATATTGTTATCCTTTGTTTTAGAGATCTATAAGTTTTTGTATCATAGGATTTCTATAGAAAACAGGGCTAAGAACTTCCTAAAAAACAAATACATGTAAGTAATGGGTTACATGAAGGGAATATATTTTAAGGTATATATTGTGGGCCTCATTATTGGAATCAAAATTTTACAGGTTGCAAAACCAATAAAAAATGTGAAAATGATGATCAAGATTTAATTTAACACAAGATGATTCGTTTTATTTTATTTAAAATTCATTGGATTCAACACCTTGAAAGGGATTCAAAACATGAATTTATTAGGTCGAGAGGTTTTAAACATGCTTCACACCTAATTATTTATCCATTTAGTATAGATTATTTCCTCATGAACCCTATGGTCGTTTTTTTGTGATTTTGGGTGATCACCCTCCAAAATTTATCTGTTTGGGGTTTGAATCTTGTCATGGTTGTGTTGCATATCCCAAGTAAGTGGAGTTTCTACAGATTCATTTTCATTGGGTGTGGTAGTATTTTTTTATTTGATTTTTTTTCATAATCATGATAAATTACTATTTTATACCATTCATTTTTTGTTTCATTTCGTTCCTTTTTTTCAAAGACTGATACATGGTTTTTCAATCTCCATTATCAAAGGTAAATAGGTTTCCATTGTTCATGAGGTAGGTCTGTCTATAAAAGTGTATATAATTATAGATTTTATATTTGTTTTATAGTCCTATATGGGTTTTTTCATTTAATTGGATTTTATTTAATATAAAAATTTCTTTTATTAAATGTGATCATGTGTTTTGAAATTTATTTTGGACAAACATAGCACTTTGGGAACCATGTGTGCATCTAAAAATGGATATATATAACCCTAGTGTGTGTGACACCTTTAGGGGTTACATTTTTGATATCTACCATCTATGGTGGGACTTTATATCAATTGGAACCAATATATTCCATGTATATTATTCTTTTATGTCTAATATATATTCTCATAGTCTAGATCGCAATGGATGTTCTCTGTATTTTATACATGATTTATCGCATGATGGTTTATTTTGTAGTTATTTTTTCACTTGTTTAGCTCACTATTTTTATTTTATACCTAATATACTCTTATATTTTTTATATGGTATGTATTTATGTAAAAAAATTATGTTTAAAATGGTTTTATTTTTTAAAATTAAGTATAACTAATTATTGTTTTAAATCTTTAACTTCTACATTTTAAATATTATGACTTCAGTATATTATTTGGTGAAATCCTAATGGGATCTATTCTAACTCCTTAATTTTTTGATTGGTAATTTGTAAACGTTGTTTTATAGTACTCTCAAGGATAGGTAAGGATATCATATATCATGTTAGGTTCTTTTCTCTTCTATCGCCATTTTTGTGGGATGGAGTAGTGGTGATGCTTAGTCACATGGAGAATTGTTAATTCTGGTCTACTTTATCATTCTTTTTTGTTGTATCTTGAAATTGTATGCATCATGGATATGTATTTAATTATTCTATGGGGTACATTAATTTTTATTATATTTTATATCATTCTTTTGGTTCTATTCTATATCTCACCAATTGGGGGACCATCTTGAGTGACTGGTCCAGTTTCCCTAGGCTAGTTCATTACTGGTTCTACAACATAGTTTATATCCTCCAAACTGATTTTCTTCATCATATTTCTATACTTATTCTCCAAAAATTATGAAAATAATGAATACATAAAAATCCTTTATGCATTACTCATTCTTTCTATGAATTTTAAACAATTACAATCAATATATATTGTAAAGAAAAAATATGATCCAGCATTCACTTGACTTATAATTACATTTTTCATCGATTTAAACTACACACATTGTCAACAAGTCTAATATAAATGTTTAGGGGTTCAAAAATCTCCCCTATTTTATATTACTGGAAATAAAACTACATTTATTTTTTAAAAAAAATAACTTATTACTCCTTATTTAATAATGAAATCCAAAGGGTAGACTTAATCCACTATGTTATTAAAATTCTCACCCGACAATGTTTTAGTTCCTAAATAAAAAACTATATTTCTTTAGTTTCACAATTAACTTTTGTTTAACACATTTTGAAATGATTTCTTTCACCCCTCCATTGAAAAAATAGCAGGGTTTTCTCAGGGGCTATTATTCCAACTTTGAGAATATAGAAAAAAATATATCTATATACTCCATATTTTTGATAGTTTCATTAAACCAGATCTTCCTACCAATTATAAATGTTCTGGTTGGAATGTTTGATTCCAAAATATTTATTAACACAAACCTCAATAAAAATAGAAAAAACTAAAATAAATATAATAAGTAAATTTACAACATATAATTTGGGATATCAGTATTTAATCTAATCATACTGAGCCTATGATTGGTTTAGGAAGCTTGAATCTATGTTAACATCTAAAATTCTATCCATGCCACTCATTGATATGAATAAAAACATATCATCTAATAATTTACACATTCCAAAAAAAAATCATGTGATTTTATCTCATATTCACACAAATCATTAGTAGAAAAGACAAAAATCACTCATTGTGAGAACATATCAATTAATGGTTCAATTGAAACAATTTTTAAATTAAACGTTGATAATCTCACCTACATTCCATGTCATTGAAACATTCATCGACTATTTTATTAAATGATGATGTTTAATAGCCATTAAAAGGCCATCACAAACTCTCCCTAAGTTGTATTATCATCTCTCAGAACTAATTTTGAAATAAATTACATCATAGGGATATCACCTATAAAAAAATAATCTTCTTTAAAAGAACATTTCTATATATTTAAAAACATAATCAGCTAATTAAAATTGTTATAATATAAATAAATATAGATGATATTCATTAATTTACCTAATTCCAATATATCTTATTCTTTTAGGGATAGATACCAATGAATTTAATTTCCATGTTTCACTAGCTAAAAACTCTATTCATCCTCATAAAACTAGTAAAATATGTTTATTTTCAAGATATTCTTTATTTTTTCAAACTAGATTTGACACATTATTATTCCTTTATTTGGTCCCTTTACCATGAATTGATTTTAATTTAAATTATAAACCACATGAAACATCATTCATAATTATGATCAGGACATTAAATAACTCATAATCAACAAGTTAAATACATTTTCTAGATACAATAGATTATACTTTTATCTCTATTTAAAATGATTTTTATAGAAACAATTCCCCATGGATTGTTACTCTCCCATAATATTTCACCACTCAAAATAATTTGGATATATTTAAAATTTATTGGGAGAGGGGAATTTTTTGTTCCTATAATTAAGGAATGGTTCTGGTCATGATTAACCAACCATTCATTTCCACACATTCCATTTCCAATTCATATATTTCGAGAAATTATTTTTGAAAACCCCTATTGGTCTTATTCATCTTTAAGTTATTTATCAATATTTACACTTATTAATATCCATGAAATCCACCAGGTTTTGTATTATCTTTGGTTTTATTTTCATTACATGCTCTTACATCTTCCACACATCTAGAGTAGTTTCATTATTCTTCCTCTATTATTGTTTTCATTCCGTCCCAGAGGGATACTGTGAGTAGGTATATATTAGTACATTGTTCACCCTTATTTTATCTTTATTAAATTCTATCATAAAATTGAACTTTTTTCCATCTTGACAGAATAATTTCTAGGATAAACACTCACCATGTATATTATAATAATGAGGGATCTTCTTGTCATTTCCCCAACTTTTATTATTGAAATTCCTTGAAAAAATTACATGATTAGAATAAATAAAACATTTTCATAATTAATTATACCTTATTTGGTATTTTATTTATTTGGATAATGGAATATCAATTTTCTATTCACTGTTGGTCATTTGGTCTTCCAAACCCAAAATATTAATGTTCCCAAATCACTCAAAATAGTAGAACTATTTAGATACCTTATTTAGTGTTTCTATTAATATATATTTTTTATGAATATTATCCTTGATTCCAGATTTTATATATAGAATTGTTATTTTATATTTCATATTCCTTTTGTTTCAATAATTATCTTATTTTTATAAGTTTTGAATGTCGTAGAGGGAATATTGTGCCATTAATTGTAGGTATTTATCCTCTCATTGAGTTGCCTAATTTTCCCATTATAGTGACCTTGGATTAACATAAATGGATATTGAATCATTTAAGATAAATATTCAACACATTAAAAAATTACATGCTTTATGAGAATAATAGATTAGTGTATTTGGAGTCCTGAAACACAATCTTCTAACTTAGTGAAATATATTCAATGTTTCCCACAAAGATCTTCCCATTTAATACTTCTATTGAAAACATTTCTTCATAATTTGGGGAAAGGAAACATTAGAAAGGGTGAGATGAGATTCCTAGTAAGGGTAAATAAATGAGATACATAAACATAACAAGAGTATATGGGTATGAGAACATGAGAATAACATTTTAAGATCATACTTTACATATCAAAGATCATATACAAAAATCATAGAATAAATGTTGGAAGTTAATAAAACAAGAATCCTATGGGAACCAACAGAATAATCCCAGAGAAGATAACATACTAATAAGACACTTAATGTGTGGAATACACGTAATAATATTAAATAATTTCATATACCTCAAGGATCATTGCCAAAACCTATCTGGGCACTTCATGGGAGCTACACCAACTGGGCAGGACAGACCACTATCCATAGTCAATTCCTTTTCCTTATAGTGTAATGAATTTACTCTCTAAATCATATTAGTAGTCAAGGATCTCTACCAAGACCATATTAGAAGTCAAGGTTCACTCCCAAGACCATCTTAGTAGTAAAGGTTCACTCCCAATACCAACTTAGCAGACAATTTCTTGCACTGAACTGAGTTCAATCCCCTTCTATCCATTTATATATCATGAGATATAAATTTTACCCAATTAATTAGTGGTATATAGAGGTCCCACACATCACATAATAAAATAATACATACATGTTCCCCAAGATAGTAAAACATTCATCATATCTTCACCCTTAAAATGATATGGGTTTCATAAACATCAAATCATATCTAATGAAATGAAATAGGTATCATAGAAATTTAATCATATCATAACCTAAGGTAAAGAGATAAGTTTCTTAGTCATTTGTTTAAATAATAACCAATGAAACGAAGCGGGATTCATGAGTGTTTCATCATTGTATAACCCATAGAATAGAAATGGGTTTCATAAAATACATTTCAATTTAAATATTTTTCATTCAAAGAAATAATAAGAATTGTGACCTTTGATAATATCCCTAGTAAATAATAAACAATATTAATGGATTTTATCTTATATGGAGGAGGATTTTGGTAGATCACATGGAAAAATATTAAGAAAAAAATACTTTCCTTGAAAATCCCTTTAATAAAAATATTTAAAAATTCAATTTCATATAAAGAGTGATTTTAATTTAATTTAAAAAATTTACTTATCAAAATATTTCTTTTGATTTAAATTTTTTAAAACATAAAGAATTATGATAAAAATTTATTTCTTCAAAGATTTGGAAAATTTAAAAAGATGTTTGAAAAACATTATAAAGCATTTTTATTTGAAAATACATTGAAAACTTATAATGAATGATTGAAAGTATTTTGAAAACAATTTATTTTAAAATATCATTGAAAACATATATAAAAGATGTTTTGAAAAAAAATAAATTTTTAAAAAATATCTTCAAAATCTTATAAAGAATGATTGAAAACATTTTATTTTAAATAGAATTGAAAACTTATAATGAAATATTGAAAACCTTTGAAAACTATTTTATTTAAACCCTAGTTTTAAAAATTGAATTTACAGAATATTAATGAAACTAATTTCATTAAAAATAACCTTATAAACAGAAAAAAGGAAGCTTCATGGAAATTAAGGTCATTATGGAAAGTAAATTCATACATGTCAAACATTTCTTTTGAACTATACAATGTTTAGAAAAGTTCCTTAATCAAAAAATGGTAGGAATATTGTTTTTAAAATAATTTTTAAAAAGTTAAATCATGGGTAACAATTTATTTTAAAAATAACAGGACAATACTATATCATTTAATAATATTTTTTAGAAAACATGCTTTTGAAGGAAAACATATTTCTGACCGAATAGAGAAATAAAGTTGGATTTTATAAAAAAAACATTTTCTTAGTTATCTTAAGTACCAAATAGAGAAAAATGGTACTGTTGCATGTACATATCATGAAGAAAAATAGAATATTAAACTTAATGAGAGATATTGAGAGTAGGATCATAGTATTTCATCCATGGAAGAATACTCATAAACAATGTTGATAAAAAATGCAATTATAACAATAAACTATTACAACTTTGGTAACTTTGAATCGTATCACTATGATAAAATAAGATAAAATAAAGAAAACAATATCACAAAAATATGAATATTCAGGATAAAAAATTTCTAAATGAATTATATATACCTTATAAAAACAATACAGGTGCATAACATAACATCTGTCTCAGAATAAGAAAATTGAGAAAAAATTAGCATAAAGATTTGGTAACTTTCAAACCATACACCACATGAAAGATATATCATAAAATTGATATGTAAATAAAAATAAATTTGTTTATAAAAATAATAGAATATATTCTTTGGATTTATATACACCATGAAAAATAAACTAGTGGTAAATATGGCATAAGTCTTGCAGAAAGAAAAGTGAGACTTGGAAACTCTTACATTAAGTTTTTACTTTCTTCATACATGTTCATACTTCCTCTATAATAAATATAATTTCATTATACATATAAAAATAACCATATTATTATTTATATTATAATATATTATTTTATTATGATATTATATTACCCATTTATTAAAAATTTCACGCTAATGTTATGTTTTAGGTAATATTTTTTTTCTTTTCAAATATGTTTTGACTTGTAATTATTGATCCTCTTACATAGATTAAGATTTACATATTTCCTGAATTTAAAAATTGATATAAATATCATATATTTTTAGAATATATTTATCTATAATAATATATACAATATTTAAATAAAAAATTAAATACACCATTCATTTTGATGATAGGCCATACGTACACATGAATGCTATTTCCATTTTCATAGTGTGCTGAGAGAAAGATATTCAATAAAATATACTTATATATATATATATTATTTTTGTAGAATTATTATTTCATGTATGGTTACTAAATACATATTTACTAAATTCCATGTAAATTTTGAATGAATCTCATCGCTTTGAGGAGGCGGTAGTCCACATGTCCAAAAAGGAAGTCATCATAATTCCACAAAATGGAAAGTAGAAAGGTATGTGTTATATAATAACTAAAAACTTATAAACACATTATAAATGTCATATATATCACATGAAAATATAAATTTCATCATTATTTCCAACCATAATTAGTGTAGATGGAAGAACACATGAAATCGATTCAAGAGGATGTACTCTTTCCGAGGCGGTAGTCTTTCATACACACAAATAGTGATTGTGTATCCCATTTGCTATATGTTTAAGTTAGTATAGGTCATAACCCTAACATAAAAAATAATATTATATTTAGAATAATAAGGTTATTATATAATCCTATTATAATATGAATTCGTTGGGTAAAAAAGAACTGAAAAAGTGCTTATTTAAGGATGTCACCTCTTCATTGGGTAACTCCTTTTGGTTTGCAGCAAAGGGATTTATTGGAAGGATTTATTAAAAAATGGAGTATTAAATGATATATTTTGCGATTTTATTACGATATTTGGATAAAATTATTCCAAGCCAATGGGGCTTAATTTGGGAGAAGAAGTGAGGGGGGGGGGCTGAGTTTCCATTTTATAGTGGAGGAGGAGTGGCATTCTTGTAAATATTAAAAGGTGGACAATATTTATAAGTCTTTCTTATATGTTGTGCCACCAATAATTTTATATTTTTTAAAAAAGAGGTAAATTGTTCTAAATATTTCAATAAAATGATTTTTTAAATGTTTTTAGGTTATTTAGAGCCTCAAATTAATGTTTAACCACTATGTAATCTTATTTTTACCTTAGTCATTGTAATTAATTTTAAATAATTTTATTAATCACTTTGGTCAAAAATTAAGTTTAAATTATTAGGAATTATAAATTATTATTATTTAAAATATGGAATAAATTTTTCTAGATCCTAGTAACAGAAGTGGATGAAATTAATTTATAATTAATCATGCGGGCATGTTGCGAAAGCGTGGTTTTAAAGGGAAAATGTTTAAAAGTTTAAAAATAAATTATATCTGATTTCAATGTGAAATTGGTTCTAGTGACCTAAATTGGATTAATTTATTTAAAATTAAACTAATTATAGTTTAAACCAAAATTATAATATAATTTAAATATATAAATAAATTAAATGAAAATGTATTTTTCAATTAAAATTTATTGTTATTCAAAATTTATCAAAAAATAAAACTTCATAGAAAAATACCAAAAATTCACACAGAATAAATTTGGATATTACTATTTCAAAAATTATGTTTATTTCTCTAAATTAAAAGTATAATTTTTTTGAAAAATTAGATTTAAAATAGATGACCCAATGAATGGTGGTAAACTTACCTTTTAGAAAAAAACACCTTTTATTCATAAAATTTGATTTGTTATTATATCTTGTCTAGAAAACATATATGATGAAAATTAAATAGTTTAATTAATAATATATATATATATATATATATATTTAATTAAATACATTTAGCATACGTTTCTTAATTAATTTATTAATGTAAAATGTGTTTGACTTCCTAAATATAGTATTCCAGCAAAATATTTTCTATATTTTTAAAAGGGTTTTATTTTCATTTATAGTTAACTGGTCCCAAAATAATATTTATTATATACACGTTTAAACCATATTTTCATAATTTAGTTAATCTTTTTCAAACCCTCCATTCCAATGCTATAGTGACAAATATAATAATTATTTAATGGTTATATTAATAGTATATTGTATTTTGATAAAACTATGTTTTACTTGTAACAAAATTTATCGAAGGGACTCAGTATTGTTTTTAATACAATCCAAACATTGTTTTTCATGTACTGAAAGATAATATAACTGTTTTTAGTGAAATATTAACATGGTGTTGAGTGAAATGCAGTCCAAACTTAGTCCTTTCATATAAAACAAGTTATATTCAATGTTGTATAAAATGAATAATATCAAAAAGATTAAAAAATTTAAAAAATTATATTTCAAAAAATCTTAGGGTGTTACATTTTAACCCCCGTAAAATGAATCAATTTATTGAAATTTATATAGGTAATCAATGTTTTAATACCTTAAAGTTACTTTCATTGAAACCCACATTCTAAAAATTAATACAAAAACTTCCTTTAAAAAGGGAAAGCTAGAAACATAACAGGTACCCAAAGTAACTCATAACTATGTTTCTACATAGGAGAACATTGGTGGAAAGTAAAAATATGAACATCAAAGAGAAATAAAACTATCATGTTTTGTTAGAGAGTTATAGAGAACATGTTTAGACAAAAGTTAACAATCAAAAAGTCGTAACCCAAAGAGGATTCAAAAATTCAATTGATATCATCAAAAATATTTATAATGGGTTAAAATTTTATATCAATCTCTTGATCTAAAATTTGAATATTTTTCATGAGGAAATGTGCATAGTGGATTTTATTCCATTTTATAAGAATGATCTCACCCTTGGGTTGTGCCTTGATGATTTTCCACTTGATCTCTTATTCTATGAAATGAAGGTGAATTTTTCATTCATAAAGCATTAGAAGATCATGAAATACAAAATTAGAAGGATAATTGATTCTATATGTATTTAGTTATCACAAAAAAGGTCATCACAAGTTATCTAGTATGCCTAAATACGCATATGGAAAAAATTAGTCTAACCTCTACATTCTTATCTGAATTTTAATATAATCCATTCCATTAATTGTTAACCATATAACCGTTATGAAATATGGAAGAACATAACTTCAGAATTAAGGTCAATAAATTCCTCAAAAATATATTAGCATTGATACCCTATATATCATATAGTGGTTCTTGGTTGTTTCATACAAAACATTAAAACACATTTTTCATGATTTCTCTTAAAATATATTAATAACATGAATCTACATAAATCCTTATTGAAAAAATACTTGTTTACTAGATCCAGTGTTTATTGGATATATTATTTAAATTTAGAATTGATATAAACACCATCCATGATAGAATAAACCACTTTTTCAAAAAATCCTCAATTAGTTCCAAGGTAATCCTTACCATTCAATTTACGTATTCATATACAACATGCTTTTATCCAAACAACATTAGATCAATATTATGGATATATTAAGGTTAATATTTACCTTAATCGTGTGTTTCACATAAACATAACTATTCCATTAAATCAAATTTATTCTCCCTTAGAACAATTCATCATATTATTGTAATTATTTAGTGAAAAACATAAACTTAACATTCTTTATATATTTAAAAATTCAAAATTATTAAATCTAAAAACATAAACACTTCGATTATTACACTTTATCCTTAATCCATTAACAAGTATACCTAACACTATTACTTAATAACTCATTAATTTCACATTTAATCTGTATTCTCATCATCATAATCAATATAATCATTAGTCATACCACCTTCTAAATTTTCCTTGGGATATTTCTTCTTAGGATGTAGATTTAACTAATTACAATTCCTTGCACACATAAAAAAATTAATGTTTTAATAATAACTTATGGAGGCCAATATTTCGATCTATTTCATTAATTAAAATTATCATTTTACCTTAGTATTTAATTTCTTTGCGCCCTTATAGAGACTCGGGATTAACTTAAATTGATATTACATTATTTTAGATGAATATTCATCACATTAAAAAAGTAAATTAATGAGGACTGTAATTGTTTACTTTCTTTTGAAACATGGCACTCAATCTTTAACTTAGGGAAATATCTTCAATATTTCCCACAATGATCTTAACATTTATTAATTCTACTTAAAACCATTCTTCATAACATGAGGAAATCATACATAATAGTGTGAGATTATTCTATGTAAGGTTAAATGAATGAAATAAATAATCCTAATAATAGAATAACGGTTTGAGAACATGAGAGTAAAATTTAAATATTATACTGTATATATAAAAGAATTTGTACATGAGTCATGGAATAAATATTTTCATTTCATAAGACATTAATCATAAAAGAGTCATGATTAAAATAAATGAGAGAATAACATAGGAATAAAACATATAATTCGTGGAATATATGTTAGAATATAAAATAATTCCCCATAAGTCAAGTCTCATTGATAAAAACTAACATGGAAATTCATGGGGTCTACACCTACTTGGTAGGACACACCACCATCCCCATTCATAGTCCATTCCTTGTAGTGGAATTAGTTCACTCACAAAACCATATTAGTAGTCAATGTTTACTCCCAATACCATCTTAGTTTCCGGATTCACTTCCAATACCATCTTAGTAGACAGATTCCTTTACAAAACCATGTTCACTCCCCATTAGAGCCATGTATATCTCATGAGATATAGATGTTTAATCAATTAATTATAGGGAGATAAACCTCCCAAAAATCACATAATTAAATCATACAAATGTGTACTAGAATATTGTAGAACATTCATCACACATGGCCCAAAAAAATAGATGGGTTTCATAGATATCATATCATAACTCATGAAATAGAACCAGTATAATAATTTTTACCATATCATAACCTGTGTAAAATAAATATATATCACAATCATTTCACCATTTAATAAACCATGTAAGGAAGTGGGATTAATAATAATTTTTTCAAATTATAACCCATAGAATATAAATATGTTTCATTAAAAATGTGTCAATTTAAACTTAATCCATTTTAATAATGAATAATAATTGTTTTCTTGGACCATATCCCTAGGTAACCATAAACTATATCAAAGGATTTCAACTTAGATGTATAAGAATATTGGAATATCACAAGAAAAAATTATTAAGTAAAATTACATTTTTTTTGAAAATCCAATTCATTAAAACTTTAAAAAAACATTTCATAAAATGAATTATTTTTAAATTTATATAAAACATTAATTGAGGAAAATGTATTTTCCTCTTTGAAAAACACTCTTTAAAAAATAAAACCTTTTGAAAAACGTTTTCATTGAAAATAGATTCAAAATATTATTGTGTAATCTTGAAAACATTTTGAAAACCTTTTCATTGAAAACACCATGAAAACATATAAATAAATATTTATGATATTTTGAAAAAAAAAATCATTAAAAATAGTTTGAAAACTTATAAATAAATATTGAAAACATTTTGGAAAACCTTTTATTTAAAAACACATTTAAGAATTATAAATAATTCTTAAAAACATTTTGAAAATCCTTTTCAATAAATTTTTTTTGAAACATATAAAGATTTCTTGATTTTTTTAAAATAATTTTATTTAAAAATATATTTCAAAAACATATAAAGGAACCGTTTATAACTATTGTAAAATATTTTTTGAAAATATATTTTTAAACATCTAAAAAATATGGGAAACATTTTGAAAATATTTTCTTTGAAAATAAATTTGAATACTTATAAAGAAAACATGAAAACAATTTAAAAATCCTTTTTATTGAAAAATAATGTAAAAAATAATAATTCCAAGAAAATTAAGAATATTTTTTTCTTAAAAAATAACCTTGTAAAAATTGAAAATAATCTTCAAGGAAATTATGGTCAAAACGGTAGGTAAATCCATAAATACGAAAAATTCCTTTACCACTGTAAAATGTTTGCAAAAGTGCCTTGATAGTAAAATGCCTAAAATAATACATTAAAAAACATTTGTAAAATGGTAAATAATATGTAAAAATTAATTAAATTTTTTTCGATAATATTATAACATTTTTAAAAACATTTTTAGAAAACATAGTTTATAAGGAAAATATATTTTTGAACAAAGAGAGAAATAAAGTCAAATTTTCTTAAAAAACTATTATTTATCATAAGTAGAAAATTGTGAAACTTTGGTACCATTATAGAAAGATATAGAGAATTTATATATTATAATAAAATTAATGATATATATGGATATATTTATCAAAATATTAAATTAATGGAAGCACAATCATAAACAATTCTGATAAACAATGAGATTGTAGAAATAAACTATTATAGATTTGGTAACTTGGAATCATAATACCGATGAGATAATAACATTAAATGATGGTTAAACATATAATGAAAAATAATTATATTCTTGGTATAACATGTAAAATGGAATTATATATGCCTCATAGAAAAATATAAGTGCATAACATAACATGTGTCTCAAAGAAGGAAAATTGAGACAAAATTACCATAATGATTTTGTAACATTCGAGCCTTTAACACTATGAATGATTGATCATAAAATAAACATGTAAATCTACAAAAATTTAAGTATAAAATTCATATAACAGATTAAAGGTAAGTATATCCAACACTCAAAATAAAAAAGTGGTGAATATGGAATAAGTCTCATAGAAATAAAAGTAATACTTGAAAACACTTACCTTAAGTATTGACTTTGTTCATACACGTTAAAAACTCATGTATAATTAATATTAGTTTATTATTAATAAATTAAAGAACCATATTAAAATATATCATAACATATTTTACTTTATTTGTACTTTTTATTACCCATTTATAAACAATTTCATGTTAAAGTTATGTTTTGGGTAATAACCTCATGAGTTTTCATATATGTTTTGACTTTTTGTTCTTGATCCTCTTAATTAGATTATGATTTACATATTTATAGAATCTAAAAAATGATATAAATATTATATATATTTAGTATATATATATATTTATAATAATAATAAAAATATTTTAATGGGAAATTAAATACACTGATCATGGAGACAGTAGGTCATATATACGCATGAACACTAATTCTATTTTCATGGAATATTTAAAGAAATAAAGTAAATAAAATATATTTATATATATATATATATTATAATTATACTATAATTATTATTTCACATATATAATTCATGTTTATTAAGCCTATACTTAACACAATCTATGTAATGTGTGAATGAATCACATTGCTCTGATGAGGTGGTAGTCCACACGTCAAGAAATGAAGTTATCATATTTTTACAAAATAAAAAACAAGAAGGTATGTGTTATATAATAATTCAATAATAATAAATAAATAATAAATATAATAATTATAATAGGAAAATATAAATTCAATCATTATTCTTAACCTAGAACGGTGTCAATGGAATAACGAATGACATCGATTCGTGACGAGGTATTTTGTCGTACATGTGAACGATGACTGTGTATCCCATTTGATGGGAGTGTTTGATATTTTTGGTAAAAACATTACATAAAAAAATAAGTATATTTATGATAATACGGTTATTGTATAATTATTTTATAATATTAATTGAATGGGTGGAGAAAGAAATAAAACAAAGGAGCTTGTTGAAGGATGTTACCTCTTATTTGGGTAACTTCTTTTGGTTTTGACCAAAGAGTTTCCTTGGTTGTATTTCTTCCACAAGGGATACTTATAGTATTAATGGATAATACATGGTAGGATACTACAATAGTATTTTTACAAGAAAAATTCTCTTGAGTTGTGTGAATAAGTAAGGGTGTTGAGTGACCTTTTTATAGTGGGGGAGGAGTGGCATTATTGTAAATATAAAAAGGTAGTCACTATTGAGAGGTCTCTCTTACATCATACGCCACCAATAATTTTCCAATTTTGATAAAATATGTTAATTGTAATAAATAAGTCCAAAACCTGCCTTTTGGTCACGTGTCTAGGTCATTTGGCCCCTTAAATTGAAGTTCAACCATTATGTAAACTTATTTTTACTTTAATCTTTGTAGTTAATTTTAATTACTTTCATTAATCAGTTTGGTAAAATAAATTGTTTACAATATTAGAAATTTAGAATATTATTATTAATAATATGTAATCTATATTTTATAAATTTTTATAACATATGTTTGAGAAATTAATTTAAAATTAATCTTGTAGATGTGTCGTGAAAACAGGGTTTTAAAGCAAAAATGTTTAAAAGTTTAAATTTTTTCATATCAAATTTCAATTTTAAATTGGACCCAATGAACTAAATTGGGTTAAATTATTTAAAATTTAAATAATTATTCTTTAAAACAAAATATATAAATATTTTAACTATATAAAAAATTATATGAAAAAATAGTTTTCAATTAAAATTTAGTGTTTTTCATTATTCATCATAAAATGAAACTTCTCAGAAAAATTCAAATAGTTATCCAAATTTAAAAATAAAGATTATTTTTTAAAATAAAAATTATAAAATTTTAAAAATTGGATTTTAAATAGGTTCCCCATTAAAATTCGGTAAAATGACCTTTTATAAAAATATATCTTTTTATTCCTAAAACTGGATTTATTCTTATATCTTGTCTTTAAAGCACATAAGATGAATGTAGAATATTTTAATGAATATAATATTCATATATCTAATTTATATAATTTATAAAAAGTGTTTTAATTATTTTATTGAGGTAAAAATATTTCATTTTATATATATATTTTTTCAGCAAAAGATTCCCTATATTTTCAAAAGGGATTTATTTTAATTTCTAGTTTAATGATCACCAACCAATTCTTATTATATACATGATTGAACAATATTTTAATAATTTAATTAATCTTATTCATAACCACCATTCCAATGTTTAGGTTAAACATATAATAATATTTTAATAATATTATTAATAGAATTTTATAGTTTGGAAAACCTAGGTCTTATGTGTAACAGAAGTTATCTAAGGAACACAATATTGTTTATAACAGGAGCCAAACATAGTGTTTCATGTACATCCTAATAATCTATGTTTTTTGTGTATTCATATCTAAAATTTTTTTTTGGAAATTCTATCTAGACTCAGTTATCTTATATAACACAAGCTATATTCAGTGTTGTGTGAAATACAAAGTATAAAAAAGAATACATTAATTAAAAAATATATATTTGACAAAATCTCGAGGAGTTAAACTCATCCTTATCCATCATATTTATATACAATTCTTTTTATTTTTTGAGGTATCTTATATTAATGTCTATTTCTTATCTTCCCATTTAGTTTCGAGAGGTGTAATTCTTGCACTCAATTCCTTTTTAGTGGCTATTTTCATTCAAATTTTATGAGGGATTTCATTTAAAACCCAATTAACTCTTTCATTATTATGACCATCATTTTCATTTTTAAATTCAATCATACTTATTCCATTTTTTCCTTTTTTTCACGTAAATATTTTCTATGATGATATTTTTCACTTCATGTATAATTTTTCATTGTTCCACTTATTCTTATTGGGATAAAATCTCTTATTAGTGGCTACATGAATACTCCCCAAATAAGAAACCAAATATTGTTAGAACATCATCACTCTAATAAAATTTTTAAACCTCTATGAGGGAGTTTGAAATTTTTAAAACACACACATTCTCAAAACCAAGGTTAGTATCCGATATTCTAGTTGTTTTAGAATTATTTACCTCAGTTGGAGAGATTGTTTATTTTATGTATTTATTATTCCTCATTCCTTTAGACATAAGTTACTCCTATATTAGCTCATTTACATATTTTCTTCCAAACAAGTCCTCTAGGTTTTTCACATATCCCTAGATTAAATTCTTAAAGTATACTTATTAAATAATTATTCTCTAAATATTTTAAAGACGTTTATAAAGATGCATCAATTTGTATGTTTCTTTAAAATGTTTCAATGATAACATTATGTCAGTTTAAAAAAAACAAATCCTTACAAAAATCATTCATGAGGATCTCCAAGAATTTCTTATATATATTCTATTGACTCCTTATTCTCACTGTTGAAATTATTTCTATTGAATATAGAATTTTTCAGCATGTATGATATTTCTTTATAATTAATTATTTAAATTCATAGTAAAAAATTTAATATCAAATAAAATTATACTCTGATACCAAGTATAGGTCCCTCAATGGGGTTAGGTGAGATATAACTTGAAATGGGGTTGATTTTGGTATATAATATATTATAATTTTATACAATTTTCCTTTACCAATCATTTCCCAATTTAGATATTGACCTCTTACAAATAATGGTCATACTTTTTCTCTTCATCTAAAATATTATCTAATTATTAGTTTACAATACCATCCACAAAGGAAATATTTTTTAAGCTTACTTATATTTATATATTTTTTTTTCAGAAAATAGATAATAAAAACACAAATCCCTTTTGAAATATTTTTTTACATGGTTTTCCACCATTGGATAATAAAAGGACCACGTGATCAAAAATGTGTCAATACATTGAATCACTATATTCTCATTTCACATAAAAATATTTTTTTAGGACAAGGTCTGTACTCTCCCAAGGTTGAATTCTATTATTTCTTCTTTCACTACATTGAGAATTTCAACCACAATATTTAAAATTGATGTTCTACCATAGTTTAAGGAAAATTATGTCTCACATGATTGGTAATAATTTCTTCATCATATTATTGGTCGATGTGATTCATATCACTACTTGATTAATTCTTATAAAGAATATATGAACTCATATTCTTGAATAAGCCTATTCTAATTTGGTTGAATATCTAATGAGTTCTAATACTCTTTCCACTTCTCCATTCCTATATCATTTAAATTTCTCATTTTCTATAAAATTTGGATGTTTCAATATTATCTCTATTAAATTTTTTTCTAGAACATCTACATAGGTAGTTATAAACTTATACAGTTTAATATAATTGTTCATATTAATATTCCATCATTATTAGTCCTTGATATTTCACTAAGTGTTCTAAACATTTAAGGAACCCAATTAGTTCTATTAAATCTGATATCAGTACCCCAATAAACATCTGTATCAAATATTCAGGTTTTATAGAAAATTTCTTGGTTGTGATGTGATCCCTTATTCTATGGTATTTTAATCATCTCTATACATTCATGAAAAAAATTATTCCCCTACAACATAGATATTGATCCCAATAATATATTTAATCATGGAATTATTTATCATGGTGTATCCTCTTATAGTTAGCTAGATCAACCAATATCACACCATTAACTACCACATAACTCACCCATGATCATGACATGATCTCCTAAAAGTATCTGATCACTGGATTGGTTGTGGATTAGGTCATTTTTTATGTCATAGAGGTTGTATACTTGAAAAATCGACCCATCCAAACTATATGAATCACCTCCTACACATCTGATGGAGTTTATATGGTGCATAATTTCTCTCTCCATCATGGTAACAATGTAGTCCAATTTACATGAAGTATTAAACCATAAAACTATAGCATCTACAACATCCAATATGGAATTAACTATGTCATGGTGTTTGTTAATTGCTAATTTTTATTACTTTAGCTTTACACGATTCCCTTTATATAGTGTTAATGACATGATATATTTGAGTTTAGTTAACATAATATCTTTTATGGTGTCATTACTCACACTAAAATATAATCACTTTCCACAATAATTTTACCTTTACATAAAATACAAATCTCCCTTACTTGGATATCCTTAGTGTGGATCTGACTTCTAAGATGTATGTCTTCTCCTATTCCCTTATGAAAATAAATATTCTCCCTACCATATATCACCTTTATATTAGATAACACTTATATATATATCTATATACCTTGATGTAAAATTCACTTATCGAGTATACTTTTATATTATGTTGTCGGAGACTTTTCCCTAGCTTACACGTGTGATTATTATTGATTTTACCATTAGTCACATCCCAATAAACATTTTCATGGATGGTATGTATCCATATTTAAAAACCTTAACTGCGTATTACATTACAATATGACATTGGAAATCTCTATAAATCAAAAAACAAGGCATATTTGGTCATTATATGGATTTGTTTCTATCCTCTAGATATATTCTATTAATAAAACTTCTTGCGTCCTTCTTCAACCATTATGGAATTATTAAATCGATAAAAATACTCTAAGGATAATTCCTTCCTTGAAGTCATAGTCGTCAATTACAATCATTACATATTATTAACAAGCATGTTGAGACATCTCTGATTTTACTTAAATATATATTATTGAAAAATAATAAATGAGAAATTGTTAATATATGTATTCAAAATCATTATGGGTTTAACTAAAAAAGGAAACATGTGTAATACTAAAGGCTAATGATTCAATGAAATTGTTATACACAATTTGAAATAGTTTAAATATGTGATTTTTTTGGGAAGTGTTGAAATTTCATTATTAATATATATATATATATATATATAATTTTTTTTTTCTGGTGGTCAAAAATATATTTTAGAACAGAGAAGTCTCAATAATGAATTCAATTTAGGAAAACCATGTGTATCGACAGACGCTGTTGATTGAATTTCTATTATATGTTCTATACATTGAAAAGAGAGAGAGAACTGACATTGAATTTACCTATTCAGATCTATGATAACAAATGATATATTCCATTATGGAGTTAGAAAAAAATTCATTATGAACTAAAGAAGAATAATTATGGGATGATTTTGAATAAGATAGTTGTAAAACTATAATTATTGTATTATTTATACATCCAAAATATTGTTTTGAAGAAGATTAATGTCCTTATGAATACTTCATATAAAAGAATAATATCATATCATTATTTTTTAGAAGGGACTCAGGCTATCCTAAGTGATCAGTATTCAGGGAAAGGAAAACATTTTTTCATTTAAAAAAATTAACATTAAGTTAGTGATTTCTCTATATCTAGTTGGCTATAGTATAACCACTCCAATTCCATACCTATCGATGTTTTTATTTTGATAAAAATATGAATGTTCTTTGTGAGTGATAATAATGATATATCATTAGGGATATAGTAATCCATCATATAGGTGATCCTCATTAATATATTTTGGTGTATCTTTTCATTATTTACTTCTTATTATATATTCATTACATATAATGATGAGAAAGGATGGGACATAAATAAATTTTAATTCCCTCTGAAAGTGAGGAGATGAAAAGTTAATATTGTTTCAAAATGGATAAAAATAATCAACACTAATTACCACCACCCATAGTGTTAGAAACATCCTTTTTTCATCCTAAAAATTGGTATCAAAGCATCATGTTGCACATCTAAGTGAGTTATACACTACCTAAAAGTTTTAATTTTTTGGTTTATCTTCCAAGGAAAACTTTTAAATTAATCTAGGAGGATTTTAATCAATTTAGGATCAGGACATGATTTATTTTGATACTCAGATGAATATAAGGAAAAACAATTTAAAAATGGGTCTGGTACCATGCCTGCCGAATAGAGCGAGAGGTCGGTAAATCTTGCCGAGTACTGGGCGACTGTCATGCTTCCCTTCCGCAGCTGTAGAAGCTCCTAGATGTGCACCGCACAGAGGGTGGCTGGGATGAACTCCGAGCGGAAGAGGCTCTCAAAGTCTGTCCAGAGGAGTGATGCCTCGTCGTGCACCTGGAGCATCAAGCTCCACCATCTTCCTGCTGCCGCGTGCAGGAGGCTCACTACGAGGATCACCATGAGGTCAGCTGGTTTCCCCACTAACCTGAAAACTCGCACAACCACCTCCAGCCAATCCTTGACTGCCTAAGGGTCTGTATTCCCACGGAACCTGGGTGGTCTCTGATGCTGAAACTCGTGCAGCACACTAAGGCGACATTCACTATCAGCGGCTGGGGCTAGTAACATCGGTGGCTCGGCGGGTAGAGGTACCACCGGTGCCTCCGCTGTCAAAGGGCCCTGCATCGAGGCCTCGTCATTCAGTGGGATGTCATCTCGCACAATGCTCGGAACCCTAGCTGGCTGTATTCATGGGGCCATCCTGAAAAGAAACAGGTGTTCCAGGGTCAAACAGTATACCTGGTGAGCTGACACAAAGTAATCACTAAGAAAACTTTTGAAACACACATGCAATCAATGTTTTCATGCATTGAGTCAGAAATCAGAAGTCATGGTCCTGGTGTACGGATACGCCGGCCGCCTCACCAATACTGTAATACCTAGATAGATAATCATACTCAATACCCTTAACACTATTGCTTCAAATAGAAGAAAGATCAGTGTCCTGAGTTCTGTGGTAGAACCAAACTCCTCTGATACCAATTTGTCACGACCCGTTCTCGAGACCCGTGCCATGACTACCCCTAGCCCGCCTCCCATAGGCCAGGGGCTGGAGACTAGCACCAAGGCTTAAACCCCGACAAAAGGGGAATGCATTCCATTTATAAAGTAAAAAAACACCATAGAGTAACCTGGAAGATGTAAACACTAAGTAAAACTGGATACAAAAGTAGTGCGGAAAAGTAAGTGGACCAGAATACAAACCCAAACTGAAAGTAAAGTACAACTGGAAAGAAAGTACAACAACTGAAAGTAAAGCAACAATGTCGATCCGTCCACTAGAAGTCCCACCTTAAGGGTGGGTACAGATAGACTCCTCAGCTCCTCGGGTCCAGCTGTCCACTCCGTGTATGTCCCGCCTAGTGGTCCACCTTCAGGTACCGACTTGCCCCACAAGCCTCAACCACGATCAGCGTTGTCTGTCGTCTGCATCCAACACAACGTAGTGCGGGCATAACCCATGAAGGGGTGAGTATACGCTACTCAGTAGGGACCCCGAGACCCCCGAAGGTCTCCCAGAATCCACAAGGGTAATCCACAAAGGAAATATATAATCACGAAGTAACATCCAACACTACTTATCTATATTCCCATACATATACTTAAGTCATCAATTCCTGTTTGGCTCCAACATCCGAGCCCAAGTTTGATCACGTCCACATAGAAGTAAAACCCAAACCGCACAGGATAGTAAGTCAATCATATTGAAGATATTGATTGAAGTCAAGAATAAGCTCACACAGGTATACTTCTTCGGTGATAGTGATGATCAGATATAGCATCTGATTTATCTAAGTTGGGACCCACGTAGGATACTAAACAAGCAAAGCTGCCGAACCCACAAAGGATTTCACTGCAGTCTTTATTTCCGATGATTATCCAATAATAACATATATTTTAATTACATTTTAATGGTATTAAATGTTCATTTTTTATCTTATGGGCCTGAGTTAGTGCATTTTCATTATGAACATCCATTCTCATCATTTGTGCACTTCATGCCTAATATACACCAATTTAAGCCCAATGAGTCATCTGATTATAAGGAATGTAATTATAAATATTTTAATTTGATATTTTGGTAACTATATATACAATTAAATGTGAAAATTTTTCATTCAGGGATCAATGGATGATTCATAAACGATGATGGAAATATTTGGAGATTAATGGAAGCAATTATAGAGAAGGAAGATTGGACACTATCCCAATTATGAGACTGTGGGGCCCAACATACAGGCCCAATTAAACCCAAATGTTTTGGGAGGATAGAATACATGTATAGTAACATATCACTCTCCATGATCCAATGCTAATTCGGCTTCCATGGTGTCCATTTAGGTGGCCTAAGTTAGAGATAAAATTCTGGGCCAGATTCTGCGGTCCAAACAAACTGTCCACTAATTTACTCATATATTGGAATCCACAACTCCAAATGGGCCCATATTTTACAAGAGGTTATAAGACATCCGGAGCTATATTTTATTCTTCTATGTACAACTCTGATTCGGACATCAAGAAGGTCTTACAAGCACTTATGTTCAGTGAAGGAAAGCTGGTTGCCACCTCGGGTCAAGGGTGGAAAAATCAACTCACCCTTACTTTCCACCCACCTATGGCCTACCACAATTAATTTAGGAGACTTGGACTATGGTAGGATCGACCCAAGGGCTCAAAAATGCCTATTTAAGGAAGTGGTGTTGGAGGATTGAAGAATCTTGGGTGCTTTTTTCAATTGTAATGTTATGCTGCAATTTTGTTGTCTCAAATTTTTCTTTCACATGTATGTTGTTCAATTCACTTTAGTTTCTTAATAAAAGTTCTTCTTCTTCTCTTATTCTTTTGTTCTTAATATCACTTTGATACAATTGGATAAAGGTGTGAATTTATTCACACCAAACCTTGTGAAATTATTCACACAATGGTGGAGTGATCATTTTATTTTTGTTGTTTTCTTACTTCTTCATTTCCTCCCTCATGAGTCTACTTTCCGCTTCCATTGAAACCATGGGATCAATGGAGGGCTAACCCACTTATGGGTTGATCCAAGTGAGTAGAAAGGGGATGGATTGAATTTTATTTATCACCTCATTAATGTATAATCACTTCCTTAATTGAGATTTTTATTTGATGATTTTTAAACTCCATCGTCCTTGTTGAATTTAAGGCCACACACTTCAAGTGATAATACGAACCTTTACCTTGAAGTGATCAAAACTTTGATCCTTCAAGTGTATAGGTGATTAGTATTAAAGGGTGTAGGCATTAAACCAGTAAGTGATGATTTTGTTTTATCTCCTTAAATGAACACATCTCAAATATAAGAAATTGAAATCATTAAAAATGGAATATGTCCAATTCACCCCAAGCGATAACCTAGGATCAAATCATTCTATTAAATTTAATTCACTTAATTCTATTAGAATTCCTTTAAACTAATCTAAAATCAACCCAAGTTGTCCACATCATAGCCAAAAACAGTCCATCGAATGTATGTTTCTATAGGTTACTTCTTAGGTCTCTGAGGATTTGACAACCCAAGCTAAACTACAAGGATCGTCTTACCTTATTCTCTTGGATAAATTTGAGCGAGAATAAAATTTTGGTGTCATTGTCAGGGACCCAAGTATGTCATCTAAACACCCATTCTATTCTCCCCCATTTCTTCTTTTCTCATCCAAAATTTCTTATCTTGTTCCTTTCTCGTTTTTTTTTCTTTTGGCGCATGTCCGCCTACACCCACGATCAATCAAACCGTCTAGTTAGGGTGGATAGTCCTTGGGTTGGGGAGTCAAGTACACAAAGGTAACTCTTTCCATTATATCCTAATATACCAAACACCCTTGAGTCAAAAATTGAGGCCATTTCAAAGGAATTTATTCAAAGAAACCAACTCATAAACCTGGGTGGAAACCAAAATGGAAACCCAAATGAGGCAGCCCCAAATATGAGGAATGAAATTGATCAAACCATGAATGACTAACTCACACCTTCTTGGACCAATGCCCCCTCATGAATTAGACACAATTCCCTAGGAGATTCCAACTACATCTTTAAACCCCTTGTCCTAAACCACCTTCCCACATTCCATGGAATGGAGTCCGAGATTCCCTACCTTCACATTATAGAGTTCAATGGAATTGTGGAAACCATGTGTCCCCCACATCAACTAGAATCAGCTAAGATGAGGATATTTCCTTTTTCTTTAAAGGATCGAGCTAACAATTGGCTAAAAAATTTGAGACCATCATCCATAAATTCTTGGGACCAACTACAAAGATAATTCTATAAAAAATACTTTCCCCACCACAAAACAATTGCACTTAAAAAGAGTAACCAAAATGTTTTTGAAAAAGAGGGAGATTCATTCTATGAAACATGGGAGAGGTTCAAAGACACTCTAAATATGGTTCCACACCATGGTTTTTCTATTCCAGAACAAGTGAGAATTTTATATGAAGGGTTGGGTCCAGGTAATAAACAATTCATTGACATGATGTGTAATGAAACATTTAAAAACAAAGCCCCAAATGATGCTTACGAATATCTAGAAAGCCTTTCTTAACAAAACCAAACATGGGGAACATCACCTTATTCTGAAAATCCACAAAGAACTACTGGAATTCATACACTTAGAGAAGAGGAAAGCCTTAGGACTAAACTCGCAACACTCTTTAGAAAGGTTGAAGAGATAGACCTTAGGAAAGTCCATGAAATCCAAACGGTTGACCCTGTGTGCACAATTTGTGAGAAACATGAACATAAGACAGAAAAATGCCCAACCATTCCATCCATAAAAGATGTTCTTTTAGGAGGACCCCCAGTGGAAGTAAATTTTTTGAACTTTCAAAAGCCTCAATACCAAAACAACTTCAAACCAAGGTATAATGACCACCCAGGCATCCGCTGTAAAGATAACCAACAACCTAGCCAACCACAGGGAAAAAATCCTTACCCCCATCAGAACTACAAAACCCATAACTAGTTCCAAACCCAACCTGCCCATACCAACAGCCACCGGTCCATTTTCAACAAACCATCCCACCTCCAAAATATCCCCCTGGGATAAACCAACCTACTCAAGCACCCACCCAAACTGTTCCACAAAGCCTACTAGAACAACTATGCAAACAAATGGAAAGGATGAACTCAAAAGTCTCTTCCCTTAAACAAGAACTTCAAACCATAAAAACTGGAAAGTCACCCATGCCTACTCAGGTGGTGCCATCCTCAACTTCAAGGGGAGAGTCTAGTTGCACTCAAACAACTCATGAAAAACTAAAGGCTGTGACTATTTTAAGAAGTGGGAAATCAATTGAGAAACCTGAACAAATAATTCAGAACCCACCTAAAGATTCAAACTTGGATGAAAATTCAAATGACCCAGAAGATCAAATGGACGAAACTGATAACATTGTCAAGGAAACAACTCTTCAACAAACAACCCCACAACCTGCACCATTTCCTCAACGCATGAGGGGGAATCCCAAGCCTGAAATGAGCGAAACATTGAGGGAAATATTTTCACAATTCAAGTTGAACATACCACTTCATGATGCAATACAAACCATACATGCCTAATCAAAGTAACTTAAGGACTTGTACACTTTTAAAAGAAAATTTTCACATAAAAACCATGTCATTTTGCCTGCTAATGTGAGTACCACCATTTAAGGGATCATTCCTCCAAAGTTGAAAGACCTAGGTTTCCCTTACATCAATGTTGAACTAGGAGAAAGCAATGTTGTCAAGGTCTTGTATGATCTAGGTGCTAGTGTCAATATCATCCCCTATGTCGTGTACTGTCAGTTAGGCCTAGAAGAACTCCAACCCACATCTGTCACACTTAAACTTGCTGATCGTATCATTAGGATTCCAAAGGGGATTTTAAAGGACGTTCTGGTAAAGGTTGCAAACTTCATCTACCCTGCTGACTTCATTGTCCTTGACAACCATCCAAACGTAGGAAATAAGGAACAAACCCCAATCATCCTTGGTTGTCCTTTTCTTGCAACAATCAACTCTGTTATCTGAGTCCGAAATGGGAACATGACCATCACCTTTGGGAACATGAGTCTCGGCATGAACATCTATAATGCAAGCTCACAAATAGAGGATGACAAGGAAATTCATGAAGTAAACATGATAGGAAGTATTGATAATGAATCCATGGAACATCAAGGAATATTTGATGAAGGTTTAAGTCAGGATAAGCTTGATTTCCTTCGTTCATATGAAGGAAGTTTATCTCCTTGTCTTGAATCATTTTCGAATTGCTCTTATGATGAAGTATTAGGTCCAACAATTAGTGAAACCTTTCAAGAAACCACTTTCATGGAGACCACTCTAAATTCCTTCCCTAAATCTGATCAAGCCAATCTAGTAGCTGAAACTTCTACATGTGGGGAATCAGTCCTATCTGAAACTCTAAAAAAGGAAATTGAACTTGATCCAATTTCCCAATCTTCTTTTAAAATTCCGAACCAACCTGATCTTGAATTGAAGGAACTTCCCACTACACTCAAGTATGCTTTCCTAGGGGACAATAAAACACATCCTATTGTCATTTCTTCTTCTCTTGAATAAAATCATGAGAGGATGCTTCTAGATGTCCTTAGGAAGCATAAGAAATCCATTGGTTGGACCCTTTCTGATATTCCTGGGATTATCCCACTTATCGGGACTCATAGGATTGTTCTGGAATCTGATTCAAAGCCATGTCGTCAACCTCAACGGCAACTCAATCCTCGTCTCATGGAGGTAGTAAGGAAAGAACTTCTGAAATTGATAAAAGCCGGTACCATATATCCCATAGCTGAGAGTGAATGGGTGAGCCCAATCAAAGTGATTCCAAAAAAGGCTAGAATAATAGTGATAACCAATGAGGATGGAGATATTTTTCCAACAAGGGTGAGTAGTGGATGAAAGGTCTGCATTGACTATAGGAAGTTAAACTCATTCAACAAGAAGGACCATTTCCCCTAACCATTCATTAACCAAGTCCTTGAGATAGTGGCAGGTCATGCGTTCTACTGTTTCTTAGATGGGTACTCAGGGTATAATCAAATTGAGGTCTCCCTAGAGGATCAAGGGAAGACTACATTCACATGTCTATTCGGAACCTTTTCCTTCAAACACATGCCCTTCGGGTTATGCAATCCCCTGGAACCTTCCAACGGTGCATGATGGGAATCTTCTCAGACATGGTAGGGAATTTTCTAGAGGTCTTCATGGATGACATCTCTGTGTTTGGGGATACATTTGAGGGATGTCTGAGGAATGTAGAGAGAGTCTTGTCAAGATTTGATGAAAAGAATCTAGTCCTAAAATGGAAAAAATGACATTTCATGGTTAAAGAGGTACTAGTTATAGGTCATCTGGTCTCAGGTAGGGGATTGAAGTTGATAAAGCCAAGGTTGACATCATTCGTCACCTTCCATCACCCAAAAACTATCAAGGAAGTAAGGTATTTCTTAGGACATGATGGTTTCTATAGAAGATTCATCAAGGACTTTAGTTCAATATCCCGTCCCCTTTGTGCTCTCCTAGTAAAGGATGCTCCATTTGATTGGACAGAAAGCTATGAGGGTTCATTCTCAACCCTCAAATCCTCTCTCACCTCTCCTCCCATTATAAAATCTCTAAATTGGAACCTTCCTTTCGAACTTATGTGTGATGTCAGTGACTTTGATGTAGGAGCTATGTCAGGAAAACGTTGTGATAAAACTCTTTATGTCATTGCTTATGCAAGCAAATCCTTGAATGATGCCCAAATCAACTACACCACCACTGAAAATGAGTTACTTGTTATTGTGTTTTCCTTAGAGAAGTTTAGGTCCTGCCTCTTAGGATCCCGCATCACTGAGTTCACTGACCATTCTACACTAAAATACCTCTTCCAAAAACAAGATTCTAAGGCTAGACTGATTAGGTGGGTCCTTCTCTTACAAGAATTTGACCTCACAATCAAGGATAAAAATGGAGTTGAAAATGTTGTAGCTGATCACCTCTCTAGGATGGAATTCAAAGACAACTCAAATCACCTTTCTGTGTCTGATTCATTTCTTGATGAACACCTATACTCTGTGAATGACTGCCCTTGGTATGCTCACATAGCCAATTTCTTAGTTACAGGAGTCGTTCCAAAATTCCTAGGGACACAAGCTCGAAGGAAGTTTCTTTCCCATGTCAAACACTATGTGTTTGATGATCCTTACCTATTCAAGTTCTGTCCTGATCAAATCATTAGGATATGTGTTCCTGAGTTTGAGAAATAATCCATCCTTAAATTTTGTCATAGTGAGGCATGTGGAGGTCACTTTTCCTCTAAGAAAACATCTGCTAAGATTCTTCAATGTGGTCTCTTCTGGCCCACCTTCTCAAGGGACTCCTACACATTTTTTCAAAGCTGTCCTAGGTGTCAACAAGTAGGGTCCATCACAAAGAGGAATCAAATGCCACTCACTCTCGTCTTAGTGGTTGAAATCTTTGACTGCCGGGGAATTGATTTCATGGGTCCCTTCCCAAACTCTTGGGTATATATTTACATTCTCTTAGCTATCGATTATGTCTCTAAATGGGTTGGGGCCATTCGTACAAAATCCAATGATCATAAAACTGTGATTAGATTTCTCAAGGAAAACATATTCTTTAGATTTGGAATTCCTAGGGCTATCATAAGTGATCTTGGAACTCATTTTTGAAATTGTCCATTCTCATCACTTATGGAAAAATATGGAATTTCTCACAAGGTTTCCACTGCTTACCATCCATAGACCAATGGTCAAGCTGAGTTAGCCAATTGTGAAATCAAACAAATTCTTGAGAAAACTATCAATCCCTCTAGGAAAGATTGGTCTAAGAAACTCTTAGATGCTCTTTGGGCCTATCGAACCACATATAAAACCATTTTCGGAATGTCACCATATAGGTTAGTTTATGGAAAAGCATGTCATTTACCTGTTGAAATTGAGCATAAGGCCTTTTGGGAAATTAAGAAAATGGATTATGACCTCTCATTGGCCGGAACAAAAAAGGAAATTAGATCTCAATGAACTGGAGAAACTAAGGATGAAGGCTTATGAAAATCAAGGATCAATTAAGCTAGAGTTCAAGCCTACCAATCTAGGAATATCAAGGTAAACCATTTTGAACCGGGAAAACTTGTGCTCTTGTATAGTTCAAAACTTCATTTACACCTGGGAAACTTAAAGTCTAGATGGTCAGGTCCTTTCATAGTGCATCATGTATACCCCCATGGGGTAGTAGAGATTCAAGATCCCACTAGTGGTCACATTTTCAAGGTCAATGGTCAAAGGTTAAAAAAATTCATTAAATCATTCAATAAACAGGAAATAGATGTTGAGTTAATTGAGAAAATCTATGAACCAGGAAAAAATTGATAAATTTAGGATCTATGTTGGGCTAACGACGTTAAACAAAGCGTTTCACGGGAGGCAACCTGTGGTTTTTATGTTTCTAATCTTTCTGAATCATCTTTATTTTTCAAATAAGATTAATTAAACATTTTTATATTTAAAAATTAAAAAATAGACTTTTGACCTGTTCTTCTATTATGAGTATGGATGGGTACGAAAGGGGGGCACTATATTCATTTGTGTCACGTGGTGTGATCCTTGAGTAATACCTCACCCAGAAATTTAAAAAGAAGACAATGTATCATCAGTTTATTTTGTTTTATTTTTATTATTTTATAGGTTAATATAAAAATAATAATAATAATAATAATAATAATATAATAATAATTAAAAAAGGGGACATGCCATAGGCCGTGGGGAAAACCCCGTCACAACCGGCAAAGCCGCAGGGACTCGAACTCGGGAACGAAGGGAGACAGGCGCGTGCTCTTACCACTGACCTACGGCTTAATGTTCTTACTTATTCTATAATTTTTATATATATACTTATATTTTACTTATATATATATATACATATTTTTTTGTTTTGTTTGTTTGTTTTCCTTTTTCCACTAGGGAACTTTGCAAGCGACATGGATATCAAAGGACTAAATTCGAGCGACAAGAACTTCAAACTTCAACCACCAGGTGACTTCATTCCATGATCCTCATATTTCAATTTCCTTATTGAACTCCCCTTTTATTCCTCTACCCCATTCTAAATTTTATTTTTACGAAAGTAGGGACAGTTTCATTCTAAGTTGGGGGGTGTGGAAACAAAATGTTTGCTTTAAAAAAAACACTGATAAAAAAAGAAGTAAAATTCCTTTATCATACATATAATAACATCTTTTCCCACATTAAAACTACATAGAAAATAACTTTTATTTCCTTGACTCTTAATTTAATTCATTATTATGTTTAAAATCATTGATTTTCTAAGTTTGGTTGTCCAATGAAAATTTTCATCATTTTTATTTTCATCGATTAAATCAAAATTCCACAATGCACGTCCTCTAGACTGTGGGGTACTAATTTGAATTTTTGGGGTCTCATAATAAATAGCATAGGCTGGTTTGATTTTTATGAATAATATGAGTATTCAAAAAAATATAAATAAATAAATAAATAAATAATTGTGTGTAGAACAATAGATTGATAAAATGTGAGGCTTTCGACACTTGGGGATCGTGACTCCAGAGTTGTCTAGCCATGATTTTTTCAATCTATCTCTATTTATGGTAATATGACTTTGTTTTTTATTATGTTAACTCGAGATGATGCCCGAGTATGTGGGCTTCACTTGGTGCCCTAAGGCCTTTGAGTCTGGGAGTCATCGGCAAAGTCTTGCTACATGGGTTAATTTGATTAACTGCAATCTCAATTACTATAGTAATATTGAAAAAAAGAATCCAAAAAAAAATAATGAAGAATACTCATATTTGGATTAAATGTGATTCCACCTAGCGCTTCCATGAATTCCCCCTTGAATGAAAATGAACCCCCATATCTATTGTGATTCACAACGCATCATTACACCTAATTGAGTTGGATGAAGTATGATGATGGATTTGATCAAAGGAATGGGCTTGGGCTTGGGATTTTATTTTAAATTCATCTTGTTTTAAATTATCTTGATAGGTTATAAAAATATATTTGTGTGCAGTTTACATTCTGAGCACTATTTTTCATAATGTGTTTGAAAAAAGGAATTCAAATAAAATCATTGAATTATTTGCTCGGGACTAGCAAATATCAAGTTGGGGGGTGTGATTATCCAATAAAAACATATATTTTAATTACATTTTAATGGTATTAAATGTTAATTTTTGATCTTATGGTCCTGAGTTAGTGCATTTTCATTAAGAACATCCATTCTCATCATTTGGGCACTCCATGCCTAATATACACCAATTTAGGCCCAATGAGTGATCTGATTCTAAGGAATGTAATTATAAATATTTTAATTTGATATTTTGGGAACTATATCTACACTTAAATGTGAACATTTTTTATTTAGAGATCAATGGATGATTCATAAACGATGATGGAGATATTTAGAGATGAATGGAAGCAATTCTAGAGAAGGCATATTGGACACCAGCCCACTTATGAGACGGTGGGGCCCAACATACAGGCCCAATGAAACCCAAATGTTTTGGGATGCTAGAAGACATGTATAGGAACAAATAAAGCTGCATGATCCAATGATAATTCGGCCTCCATGGTGTCCATTTAGGCGTCCCAAGTTAGAGATAAAATTATGGGCCATATTCAGTTGCCCAGAAAAACAGCCCACTAATTTGATCATATCTCGGAATCCACAACTCCAAATGGTCCCCAATTTTACAGGAGGTTAGAATACATCCGGAGATCCATTTTCTTCCTCTATGGCCCACTCTGATGCGGCCATCTATAAGGCCTTACAAGCGAGTATGTTCGGTAAAGGGAATTTGTCTGCCACCTCGGGTCAAGGGTTGAAAAATCAACTCACCCTTACGTTCCACCCACCTATGGCCTACCACAATTAATTAAGGAGACTTGGACTATTGGAGGCTCGACCCAAGGGCTCAAAAATACCTATTTAAGGCAGTGTTGTTGGAGGATTGAAGAATCTTGGGTGCTTTGTTCAATTGTAATGTTATGCTGCAATTTTGTTGTCTCAAATTTGTCTTTCACGTGTAAGTTGTTCAATTCACTTTAGTTTCTTAATAAAAGTTCTTCTTCTTCACTTATTATATTGTTCTTCATATCACTTTGATACCGTTGGATCAAGGTGTGAATTTATTCACACCAAACCTTGTGAAATTATTCACACAACGGTGGAGTGATCATTTTATTTTTGTTGTTTTCTTACTTCTCCATTTCCTCCCTCATGAGTCTACTTTCTGCTTCCATTGAAACCATGGGATCAATGGAGGGCTAACCCACTTATGGGTTGATCCAAGGGAGTATCAAGGAGCTAGACTGGATGTTATTTATCACCTCATTAATGTATAATCACTTTTAATTGAGATTTTTATTTGATGATTTTTAAACTCCATCATCCTTGTTGAATTTTAGGCCACACACTTCATGTGCTAATACGAACCTTTACCTTGAAGTGCTCAAAACATTGATCCTTCAAGTGTATATGTGATTAGTATTAAAGGGTGTAGGCATTAAACTAGTAAGTGATGATATTGTTTTATCTCCTTAAATGAACCCATCTCAAATATAAGAAATTGAAATCATTAAAAAGGGAATAAGTCTAATTCACCCCGAGCGATAACCTAGGATCAACTCATTCTTTTAAATTGAATTCACTTAAGTATCTTAGAGTTCATTTAAACCCATCTAAAATCAACCCAAGTTGTCCACTTCATATCCAAAAACAGTCCATAGAATGTACGTGTCTATAGGATACTTCTTAGGTCTCTGAGGATTCGACAACCCAAGCTAAACTACAAGGACCGTCTTACCTTCTTCTCTTGGGTAAATTTGAGCGAGAATCAGCCATCAAACCCATGAAGGATTTCAGTACGGTCTTCATCACTGCCGAACCCACAAAGGATTTCAGTGCAGTCTTCATCGCCGTCGAACCCACATAGGATTTCAGTACGGTCTTCATCGCTGCCGAACCCACATAGGATTTCAGTGCATTCTTCATCGTCGTCGAACCCACATAAGATTTCAGTACGGTCTTCATCGCTGTCAAACCCACATAGGATTTCAGTGCAGTCTTCATCGTTGTCGAACCCACGTATGATTTCAGTACGGTCTTCATCATCGTAGTCGTAGTCACAGTCATCTCTAGGGTTCCCGCATACAACATGCTCGTTTCCGGGAGGGTCTGCTCCACGAGCCAAAGGGGGTCGATACATCAACTGACACGTAGTTCGGAGTTGATGTATCCCAAAGTTCCTTCTCAACAAAAGGAACTCAATGTGACAGACGGCGTGTCTATCGGACGCCCGGTCTGAGAGTTATTGACTTTTTCGTTCCAAGGTCCCGGTTGGTTTTTAAGTAAAAACCAACCCGACCGCACTCCAACTTCGTTCGAACCTCGATCGGAGGAGGCCAAAAGATCTTTCTCACTAAGAGGAATCCAGCAAAGTCGAAGGCACGTCAATCGGACGTCCGGATCTCAAGTTATAAGTGTTTCCGCTCCGAGGGCCCGGTTGGTTTTGTGTTCGAACCAACTCGGTCGTACCCAAAGTTCTCCAAAACCTTGAGTTTAATATTCCAAAACGACCGTCTCAAACCAAGGATCGCATCGCAACGGACAGTGCATCGATCGGGGTTTTGTAGCCCATGTTACGGGCATTTGAACAAACCTGTCCGAGAAAAGGGGGTTTTGGGCCCAGACCGACACGGCCCAAGACCCCCTGGGTCGGCCCGAACCGGGATAACCCGAACCGGGTCCGGGTCTGGCCCATGAGGGCATGGCCCGACTTGGTGGGAATGACCCAGCCCGGTCGTCACGGCCTGGCCCGGCCTGGGCATCAGGTGGCCTGGCGCGCTCGCGTGGCCCGCGTGGCCAGCTCGACCAGCACCGAGCTGAGCGGAACAGGGGGGCGTGCTGCCCCCCTGATTGATAAACCACGGCCCCCACGTTGGGGGCCACTCCTTAGGCCAGCCAGGGGTTCTGACCCCCATTTTCTTAGAAGTCGGCCGGCCGGTGCTGCTGCTGCGGGACCGCCGAGGTCCCGCCCCTCCGAGGTGCCGACGGCCGGTGGTTCCGGCTGCCCCGCCTTGCACCGCCGCGACTTCGAGCTACGACCTTGTCCGACCGGCGCAGCGCGATGACGTCGTGGTGTCTTCGTGGTTCTCTGGCGCGGCGCGATGGCGTTGCTCCCCTTCGTTGTGACCCAACTCCGGCCGCAGGTTCGTTTGGCCTCAATGGCGCGGCGCGGCACGACGATGCTATGCATCTTCACCACATTTCCCCATGTTTCCGCGCATTGTCGTTGCACCGTGCCGCCTTCTTTCGAACCGCAACAAACAAAATCATCAAAGGGGGAGGAGGTTCGGCCATGTTCGTGTGGTCCGACCTCCTCCCGTTATTATGATAATAGGCAGCCCAAATAGAAGTGGATTAATGGAAAAGGAATAATTCACGGGCAAAAACAAATAACCCCTACCTCAAGCACTGTTTAATGAAGGTTCGTCGTGGGGAAGGGACTTCGCGGAAGATGGCGTCGCGGAAGGAGGATCGTCGGCGTCGCAGTACACGGTGTCGCATCGTCAATCTCCGGGGAACTAGTGTTCTTTGTTGTCTTCCGTCGGAGGCCGATGTTCTTCATCGTTCTTCGCGTTCTCTAACGAAGAAGATGAAGATTCAAAGGCTTTGACAAATTCCTCTCCCAATACCTCTCGTACAACGAAACAAAAATAATAAAATATGGTGTTGCCTTATTTTATTACTCATGAAATCTGTTTTTGAAATTCAAAATTAAATCACGATTTAATTATCGAGAGTTGACCAATTAGTGAAGCATTTAATAATCCTATTAAACGCGGGAGTTGGCTTGGCATTAAAGAGGAGGGTGCGGGTGAGTTACCAAATTAAATGCATGTGGGAGGTAAAAGGAAAATAAAGGGGGTGGGGCTCGTGTGGGCCCCACCTCACTAATATCCTACCTAGGAGTTAGGTTATTAGTGGGTCCCACTCCAACAACCATGCCTAAGTTATCATTACTTAGAATAAAAATAAAATTGTAGCACAATATTTTATTTTTATTCTTTAGTTAACCCAATTAAAAAATTAACCTCATCCGAGCAAACGCAACTCCAAAAAAGGTTTTCTTAAAAAATTACCAGCGCTGCGATTCCATCGGTGCCCTTGGAATTCGATTCCGAGCACCAGTCCAAAAGTTAGGAAAACCTGCTCGTTCGTTCACTGAATATACCGGAGCTAAACTTTGGAAAATGATTTCGGGCACACCGGACCTCGGAATCAGGTGCTGTCAGAAACTGCGTTATTATAAAATCCCAAAGAAAATTAAGAAAAAATTTCCCTTGAATTTTACAGGTCTTTACATTACTCCCACTTCAGGGCTTTATGTCCCCGTAAAGATACATCATAAACTAGGGGAAAAATGTGGGTACTGTGCACGCCTCTGAGCCTCCCGCTCCAAAGTGCTCTGCTGGAGGTTCTCGTGCTACCATCTGAAGTGCACTAGAGGTATCGACCGTCCACGTAGGACCCACTTCTGTCGATCATCGATATCCACCGGGACCTCCGCAAAAGTCGCCCCATCGTCAATGTCCAACTCCCCATGGTCGATGATATGCGTCGGGTCATGCCCGTATCTCCTCAGCTGAGATACATGGAAGATGTCGTGAACCCAGTGCAATTGAGGTGGTAGATCGAGGCGATAAGCCACCTCGCCTATCCTGCTGAGGACCAAGAATGGTCCGACGAAGCATGGAGATAACTTGCCGCCTCGGCCAAATCTCTATAATCCACGTCGAGGTGAGACCCGCAAAAAGATGTGGTCGCCATCCTCGAACTCCAGTGGCCTCCGCCTCCTATCATCATAAGACTTATTCCATCTTTGAGCTGTCCTCATACGCTCTTGGATGACCTGGACCTTCTCTATCGTGGCCTGGACCATCTTCGGTCCCACAAGTGCTAACTCCCCAGGGTCTGTCCAGCACAGAGGTGATCTGCAAGGTCGGTCGTACAATTACTCATATGGTACCATCCCGATGGTGGAGTAGAAGATGTTGTTGTACGCGAACTCCACCAAGGGTAGGTGGTCCTCCCAGATGCGACCAAAGTCGAGGACACATGCGTAGAGCATTTCCTCAAGAGTATGAATGGTCCTCTCCATCTGACCATCCGTTTAAGGGTGAAAGGCAGTTCTTAGACGTAGCTACGTCCCGAATGCCTCCTGCAACCCCTTCCAAAGCCGGGAAGTAAAGAGAGCATCTCGGTCGGAGACGATAGATGATGGCACACCATGAATCCTTAAAATCTCCGGAACGTAGAGATGTCCCAAGCTCTCTTCTGAGCCCTGCTCTCTGATGGGTAAGAAGTGAGCCGACTTGGTGAGTCGGTCTACAATCACCCAAATGGAGTCGTGACCTCTGGAAGTACGTGGATGTCCAGTCATGAAATCCATATACATCCCATCCCACTTCCACTCCAGGACCTCCAAGGGTTGTACCAAGCCTGCTGGTACCTGGTGCTCTGCCTTCACCTACTGGCATGTGAGGCATCGAGAAATGAACTCTTCCACAACCTTCTTCATACCCGGCCACCAGTGCTGTCGTCTGAGATCCTGGTACATCTTCTCCACTTCTGGATGTACCGCTAAAGGGGAAGTGTGAAACTCTCTCAAAACCTCCTCCTGTAAAGAAACGGGTACCATGGTACGTCCTCTGAAAAGGACGTTGTGCTCTACTCCTATTGAGAATCCATCAGGTGCCCATCCTGAGGATATCTACACACGTCGTGTCTCACAGTCAGCATCCCCATGCTGTTCCTATTTGACCCATTGTAGTAGTGGAGTGACTATGAGTGATTGAATAAAGGCTACTCCATCTCTATCCACGAAGGATGTCTGCAAAGAGGCTAGCTGCTACGTCGCCTCCCCGAGAAGATGAATGCCCATCCTCCTGCTGAGGGCATCAGCTACTAGGTTCCCCTTTCCAGGAGTATAGACTATCTCAAAGTCATAGTCCTGGAGGAACTCGAGCCATCGTCGTTGTCTCAGATTCAGGTCCTTCTGTGAGAAGATGTACCTAAGACTCTGGTGGTCAGAGTAGACTGTAAAGCGCTCGCCCATCAGATAGTGTCACCACATCTTCAGAGCGAAGACCACTACTGCTAAATCCAGGTCATGGGTAGGGTAGTCCTGCTCATGTTGCCTTAACTGACGTGATATATAGGTGATCACTTCCTGCTCCTACATCAGTACACATCTGAGTCTAGTCCCTAATGCATCACAGTAGAATACGTACCCTACTCCCTCCTCTGGTAGCCTCATGATAGGTGCGCTGGTCAATCTCTGTCTCAGCTCCTGGATGCTCTGCTGGAATCTGTCTGACCACATGAAGGGTTTCCCCTTCTTCATCAAAGATGAGAGTGGTGCCGCAACTCTAGAAAAGTCTGGCAAAAATCTCCGGTAGTACCCAGATATCCCCAAGAAACTCCGCACCTCCATCATGCTCCTGGGTGGCTCCCAAGCTAACACTGCCTCGATCATCGCAGGATCCACCACAACTCCCGCCTCAGAGATGACGTGTCGCAAGAAGTAGACCTCACATATCCAGAACTGACACTTTGAGATCTTTCCATAAAACTGGTTCTCTCAGAGTGTGTCCAGTACTACCCGCAAGTTGTAGGCGTGCTCCTCCTCAGTGGTCGAGTATATCAATATTTCATCGATGAAGACCACAAAAAATCGATCAAGGTATGGCTGAAAGATCCTGTTCATGAGACCCATGAATACTGCTGGAGCATTGGTTACGCTGAAAGGCATAACCAAGAACTCATAGTGGTCATACCGACATCTGAAGGTCGTCTTCTACACGTCCTCGTCTCGAACTCTGATCTGATGATAGTCTGATCTAAGGTCTATCTTTGAGAACCACCGTGATCCCTTGATCTGATCGAAGAGGTCGTCAATCCTCAGTAGTGGATACTTTGTTCCTCGCAGTCACCTGGTTCAGGCGATGATAGTCAACACAAAGTCACAAGCTCGCGTCCGCCTTCTTGGCGAACAATATCAGGGAAGCCCCGGGTGAAACACTGGGATGGATGAATCCCTTGCCCTGCAAGTCCTCCAACTGTACCCATAGCTCTCGAAGCTCGGCGGGGGCCATCAGATATGATGGAGTGGATATCGGGGTTGTCCCGGGGTACAGGTCAATATAAAAGTATACCTCTCTGCGAGGAGGTAGTCCTGGAACGTCTTTAGAGAAAAACATCTGCATACTGATCCACCAGTATAGGAAAACTAGGAATCTGCACGTCAACTTCTCATATGATGAGGCTAGCCAACTGATGAGTGATGGGCTGTCCTCTCCTCTTCCGGAGTCCATCCTATGCTACAAAGGCTCCCTTCTCACCAGTGAAGGTGAACCTTCTCCCATCGGTGCGAACACACCGCACCTTGCACCTAATACAGTCGATCCGAGCATGGACTGTAGATAACCAATCCATGCCCAAGATGACATCGTAAGGCCTCGACACCGCTACAAGAAGATCCCAGCCAAATCTATCTCCTCCTAGAGTAAGTTCACACTGCCAGAACTAGTGCATAATCGTCGAGTCTGCTCCCGTAGGAGTCTCTAACCGTAAGGATCGAGCCAACGGCTTTGTCTGAATCTCCGAGCTCCGAACAAGGGCAGCGGCAGTAAAATAATGACTCGCTCCTGTGTCTATAAGAACTGCATAAAGGGTGGAGTAGAGGCAGATAGTACCTCGAATCATCTCTAGTACGCCGTGGTCATAGGCCTCCGCTGCCTGAAGCTGAGCCTATCTCTGCCCGCTAGCTCCCTGTGGTCGGGGTGGGCCTCTTAGTGGTGGTGGTGGTAAAGTCTCAAAGCATCACCCACCACCTGCTGCTCGGCCAGCTCCCCTGCCTCGTCAGCCTGCTCTCGGCGGACTGCCACAGTTGACCCTCTACCTCTGCCTAGGTGGCCCCTCAACCGTCTGTTTCTCCTCTGCACGGCAGGTTGGGTAGTCACGAGTCATGTGGCCCTGCCCTCCTTATGCGTAGCACTATCTGCTCCTCGGAAGGCTGGCTCTGTGCCCTATGCCCTACACCTCTGAGCCAGTGTCTTGAGTTCGTCTTCCTGATGGTCCAGTCCGCCTGGACCCCTGTGACATCCATCTACTGCCAGCTGCAGACGACTCTGCTACATGCCGCCCTGCGGTAGGTCTCACTACTGGTGTAGGCTCGGCAAGAGAGCTCTCTATGATAAAATCTCTCTTCAGTACTCCTGCCTGTGTCGGAATGATGAGGGAGATCATCGATGCCCTGATCTCATGCCTCAGTCCCTGCTCGAAGGTCTGGGCTCGGAAGAATGGGTCTCGTACCATGTTCGTCGAATAGCGCGAGAGGTCTGTAAATCTCACTGAGTAATGGGCTACTGTCATACTGCCCTGGCGTAGCTGTAGAAGCTCCTAGATGCGCACCGCACAGAGGGTGGCTGGGACGAACTCCAAGAAGAATAGGCTCTCAAAGTCCATCTAGAGGAGTGATGCCTCGTTGTGCACCTAGAGCATCAAGCTCCACAATCTTCTTATTGTCTCGTACAGGAGGCTCGCTGCGAGGATCACCATGAGGTCAGCTGGTGTCCCCACTAACCTGAAAACTCGCACAACCACCACCAGCCAATCCTCGACTGCCTGAGGGTCCGTCTTCCCACGGAACCTGTGCAGTCTCTGACGCTGAAACTCGTGAAACACACTAAGGAAACATGCACTATCAGTGGCTAGGGCCAGTAGCATCGGTGGCTCAGCGGGTAGAGGTACCGCTGGTGCCTCCACTGTCAAAGGGCCCTACACCGAGGCCTCGTCGCTCGGTGGGCTTTCATCTCGCACAACGCTCAGAACCCTAGCTGGCTGTCGTCGTGGGGCCATCCTAAAAAGAAATAGGTGTTCCACGGTCAAACAGTATACCTGGTGAGCTGACACAAAGTAATCACAAAGAAAACTTTTGAAACACACATGCAATCAATGTTTTCATGCATTGAGTCGGAAATCAGAAGTCAGGGTCCTGGTTTACGGATACGTTGGCCGCCGAACCAACACCGGACTCCCTGGACTGATAACCATACTCAATACCCTTAACACTATTGCTTCACATAGAAGAATGATCAGAGTCCTGAGTTCTGCGGTAGAACTGAACTCCGCTGATACCAATTTTTCACGACCCGTCCTCGGGACCCATGCCGTGACTACCCCAAGCCCACCTCCCATAGGCCAGGGGCTAGAGACTAGCACCATGGCGTAAACCACGACAAAAGGGGAAGGCATTGCCTTTATAAAGTAAACAAACACTATAGAGTAAGAAGGAAGACGTAAATACTAAGTAAAACTGGATACAAAAGTAGTGCGGAAAAGTAAGTGGGCCAGAATACAAACACAAACTGAAAGTAAAGTACAACTGGAAAGAAAGTACAACAACTAAAATTAAAGCATCAACATCGATCCATCCAATGGAAGTCCCACATTAAGGGTGGGTACAAATAGCCTCCTCAGCTCCTCGGGTCCGGCCATCCGCTCCATGTACGTCCCGCCCAGTGGTCCACCTCCAGGTACTGACTTGCTCCACAAGCCTCAACCACGATCAGCGTTGTCCGTCGTCTGCATCCAACACAATGTAGTGCGGGCATAACCCGTGCAGGGGTGAGTATACACTACTCAATAGGGCCCCCGAGACCCGAGAAGGTCTCCCAGAATCCACAAGGGTACTCCACAAAGTAAAGATACAATCATGAAGTAACATCCAACACTACTTAGGTATATGCACAAACATATACCTAAGTCATCAATTCCAGTTTGGCTCCAACATCCGAGCCCAAGTTCGATCACTTCCACATAGGAGTACAACCCAAACCACACAGGATAGTAAGTTAATCATATCAAATATATTGATTGAATTCAAGAATCAGCTCACATAGGTATACTTCTTCGGTGATAGAGATGATCAGATATAGCCTCTGATTCATCTAAGATGGGACCCACGTAGGATACTAAACCACCCAAGCTGTCGAACCCACATAGGATTTCAGTGCAGTATTCATTGTCGTCGAACCCACGGAGGATTTCAGTACGGTCTTCATCATTGTCGAACCCACATAGGATTTCAGTGCAGTCTTCATCGTTGTCGAACCCACATAAGATTTCAGTACAGTCTTCATCGCTGCCGAACCCACATAGGATTTCAGTGCAGTCTTCATCGCCGTCAAACCCACATAGGATTTTAGTACGGTCTTCATCGCTGCCGAACCCACATAGGATTTCAGTGGAGTCTTTATCTTCATCGAACCCACATATGATTTTAGTACGGTCTTCATCACTGCTGAACCCAAATAGGATTTCAGGGCAGTCTTCATCATCGTCGAACCCACATAGGATTTCAGTACGGTCTTCATCGTCGATGTCGCACTCGCAGTCAGCTCTAGGGTTCCCGCACACAGCATGCTCATTTCTGGGAGGGTCCGCTCCACGATCCAAAGGGGTTAGATACATCAACTAAAATGTAGTCCAGAGTTGATGTAACTCAAAGATCTGTCTCAACAAAAGGAACTCAATGCGACAGACGGCGCGTCTATCGGACGACCGGTCTGAGAGTTATTGGCTTATTCGTTCCAGGGGCCCGGTTGGTTATTAAGTCAAAACCAAACCGACCGCACTCCAACTATGTCCAAACCATGAGTGGAGTAAGACAAAAGATCCGTCTCACTAAGAGGAATCCAGAAAAGTCTACGACAGGTCAATCGGACGTCTGGATCTCAAGTTATAAGCGTTTCCGCTCCGGGGGCCCAGTTGGTCTCGTGTTCGAACCAATCCGACCATACCCAAAGTTCTATGAAACCTTGAGTGTAATATACCTAAACGACTATCTCAATCCAAGTATCACATTGCAACTGACGGTGCGTCGATCGGGGGTGCGTAGCCCATGTTACGGGGGTTTGAACAAAACCTATCCGAGAAAAGGGGGTGTTGGGCCCGGACCGACCCGGCCCAAGACCCCCGGGGTCAGCCCGAACCGGGTCGACCCACACTGGGTCCGGGTCCAGCCCATTAGGGCGTGGCTCGACCCGGTCGGCGCGGCCCGGCCCGGCCTGGGCGGCCGTTGGCCTGTCGCGCTCGTGCGGCCCGCATGGCCAGCTCGGCCAGCGCCGAGCTGAGCGGCACAGGGGGGGCGCGCTGCCCCCTGATTGATAAACCGCGACCCCCATGTGGAGGACCGATCCTTTGTCCAGCCGGGGGTTATGACCCCTAGTTTCTTTGAAGTCAGCCGCCCCGGTCCAGTCGGCCGGTGCTGCTATCGCGGGACCGCGGGGGTCCCACCCCTCGGAGGTGCTGGCAGCCGGCGGTTCCGGCCGCCCCACCTTGCAGCGTCGCGGCCCTGTCGGACTGGCGTGGCACAACGGTGCCGCACCCCTCCGCCATGGTGTCTTCATGGTTCTCCGGCGCGGCGCGACAGCGCTGCGCCCCTTCGCTGCGGCCCGACTCCGGTCGCGGGTTCGTTTGGCCTCAATGGCGCCGCGCAACGGCACCACGCATCTTCACCACATTTCCCCACGTTTTCACGCGGTGCCCTTGCACCGCGCCGCCTTCTTTCAAACTAAAACACAATTATCAAAGGGGGAAGAGGGTCGGCCGTGTTTGTGCGGTCTGACCTCCTCCCGTTATTATGATAACAGGTGGCCCAAATAGAAGTCGATGAATGACAAAGGAATAATTCACGGGAAAAAACAAATAACCCCTACCTCAAGCGTTGTTGAACGAAGGTTCATCGCGGGGAAGTGACATCGTGGAAGACAGTGTCGCAGAAGGAGGATCGTCGGCATCGCGGTACACAACATCGCGTCGTCGATCTCCGGGGAACTAGCGTTCTTCGTCGTCTTCCGTCAAAGGCCGGCGTTCTTCGTCGTTATTCGTGTTCTCCAATGAAGAAGATGAACATTCAAAGGCTTTGAGCAATTCCTCTCCCAATCCCTCTCTCACAACGAAACAACAATAATAAAATAAGGTGTTGCCTTATTTTATTACTCATGTTATCTGTTTTTTGAAATTCAAAATTAAATCACGATTTGATTATCGAGCGTTGACCAATTAATGAGGCGTTTAATAATCCTATTAAACGCAAGATTTGACTTGGCATTAAAGAGGTGGGTGCAGGTGAGTTACCAAATTAAATGCACGTGGGAGGTAAAAGGAAAATAAAGGGGGTGGGGGTCGTCTGGGCCCCACCTCACTAATATCCTACCTAGGAGTTAGGTTATTAGTGGGTCCCACTCCAACCCCCATGCCTAAGTTATCATTACTTAGAATAAAAATAAAATTGTAGCTCAATATTTTATTTTTATTCTTTAGTTAAATCCATTTAAAAAATTAACCTCACCTGAGAAAACGCAACTCCAGAAAAGGTGTTCATAAGCATTTACCGGCTCTGCGATTCCATCAGTGCCCTCGGAATTCGATTCCGAGCATCGGTCCAAAAGTTAGGAAAACCCGCTCGTTCGTCCACTGAACGTACCCGAGCTAAACATTGGAAAATTATTTCGGGAACACCGGGCCTCAGAATCAGGTGCTGTCAGAAACTGTGTTCTTGTAAAATCCCAAATAAAATTAAGAAAAAATTTCCCTTGAATTTTACGGTTATTTACAATATTTATTGAAAAAATATCTATACATTATAGAAATATCAATATAATGAATCAAGAAAATAAAAGTTATTTTCTATATCAAAATTAAATGATTATTCTAAATATATTCTTCTAAAGTGTCTATATATCAATTTAAAATATTTAAAAAAATAGGTGAGGAAACAAGAATACAATTTTACTGGTGTATCTATATTGGATATAAGTATGATTATAAGTTTTATTTAAATAAATAAATCCCATATAGTTATAAAAAATGCATAAAATCTGAATTCTATAAATTCTATGTTCACGACCCCCTCTCTCGGAAGACACCCCTCTAGGATCTGGAATGAAGGAAGATAGATAGTGACCCCCCGAGCCTGACCACTAATAGGACCCGGGTTGGCTAATAGCACTGAGTGTACAAATAATATCACAAATGGGAGGAATTTCCCTCAATAATAAATATATAATGATATATGATAAATGAATAACATGAAACTCCATGAAATAATATAAAAAGTAAAAAAATACATCCCAAAAATGAGTTTATAAATTAAATGGTTATATATAAAATTCTCAAAATAAAATACCCAAAAATAATGTTAAGGTAGAGAGATAGAAAAATCTTCAAATATCATGCTAGAAATGTCAATCACAGTCCACATATTCCTCCTAAAAACCTAAAAATAGACCGTATATATGTAGGCTTAGTACACATGTTTACTTTGTAGGGTATCCAAAGTCTCTATTTTATATGTGAAAAGAGCCTACTAATGCACTAGTGATAAGATAGTAGAACCCACATCACATAAATATGCCAACTAGCCAAGTATATCACATTATGGGAATTTCTAAGTCACCTAGAAGGGAGAGTAGGATATAGGGTATATCTATACACATATCATCAACACCAAGATATTTTAAAAAACACCCGTAAAATATATACAGGTTTATCATCTTATGATGATCAAATCGATTGTGGTAAATATATAAATAACAAGGAAAATAAAAGGTATATATATATCCACACACAATTCCAATATATGTGTTTAACAAAAATATTTCCAACCAACTCACAAAATTACCACCCATACTCACAACACCACTAATTTTGATTCCACCAATAAATGTATAACACTACAAAGCATTCCACAAGCCACATTTCATATTTTATCTTCATCCTAAAAATAATTTATTTTCTATATTTCACATTACCAACATATTCCATTATGTAGACCACTTAATGTCACATTAAACATAAACCAAATTTAACCACACTTCTTATTTTTAATTCATCCATTATCCATTTCTATCACATTAACCAAACTATCCCATTCCATTTAAATTTCAAAATTATCATTTAATTTCAATACTACTAGGGAAACTGGCACAACACAACACTATAAAAACAAATAACCCATTATCCTTTTCAATACAAACATTCCCACATGATCACCATTTCCCACCCACATCACAACCAGTTTACATAAAAACCACCCCATAGCACGACCATACAATCTGTCGCATAATCGCCCACATCACAATTGCCCAACACCGCACCACAGTACAACTACACCATTACACATAATCCCTATAAACCAAAACCACACATCACAACACATTTTACATCACACAAGCATAAAATCTTTTATATTTATCAAGGGGGTTTTCATAAACTCCACTTCTTTATTTAATAGAATTATCACACAACCATGAATATCACATGGAAAACATTCATAAATTTTATAAGTAATTATCCATTTAAATTTAAACTGATATCAGTAAATGTACAAAATTAGGATCCAATATACATGTCAAATCTAAAGAAAAAAAATTACCTAATAGCCATAATTTTCAATGGGGCATCAAGACCGTACAATCACAATATCAATATAATATAAAAAACTATAAAGACATGCAAATGATTATCATTACCATTAAATTTAAATTATCTATATCATTATATGTATTAATCAATTTCAAATAATATTCCCATATATATGAAAGAGTATAGCCCCTATTCTATGACGTAACTAAATGAGAAACGAAGGAACCCTACCTGAAATAGAGCATTCTGATAAGCTGCTCATGGTTGGATCAAAAGGAATGACACCATTGATCACACCAATGATATAGAACAACATGATTAGTCTAAAATAACATCCAACAACACCTTCCTACAAATAAAAAAAGATCCCATTGATTGAATCCATCCCTAGATGAGAAAAAAGAAGATAATAGGGAGGAAAACCAGCAGTATATTAATTAATCTTTCCTAGAAATACCGTCGTACTTTCTCAAAGGGGTTTGGCCATATGGAATTCATTTTGGGATGACAGAGAACCATTGAACACACTTGGTTCAAATACGAAATGAGAGGTAATTTAAAAAAATGATTAGGTTGTAGGGGTTGAATGAAATTTTACCTAGTCTTTATAACATAATGAAATGGAATAACCCGTAGAAAAATTCCATAGTACTGCTAAAAAATAAAGAAAATATGGGGTAGTTCCACGCACCGCACTAAAACCCAACTTGTCAAAGTCCCTATAGTATTTAATACAATAATTGTGTAATTGAATTTATTATATTGGTAGGGGATACACCATGTCCCATAATCTAGGAAACAATGGTGCATAAGAAGGAAGAACCTATAAAAACATCCTCCAAAAACTACACTCCACACCTAAAACCCCTAGTAAACATACACTCTAGTGAGAACTCATGTAAACATCATAGTATATATCAATGTTTCAGCAACCCCCAAAAGAATAGTAGCCTCGAAACCCCTCCTCCCTGGACCCTACGTCATCACCTCCAAACATTACTGTGCATCCATAGGTTCCACTCCAAAGGACCCATTTCTGGTGGGTTTTTCGATTATCTTCACTACCCCTTTCACTATCTAAACTCCTCTAGACCTCCTCTAGACATTTCCACTGCCATATTTCTTACAAAGTAATGGGTTCAAAGGCCCATACCATTATATTTATAAATTCTAGATAATATGTATCAAAAGAATAAAAATAATATTTGTGGGTTTATTGTGCTTAAATTTTCTTGGGAATAAGTAATTTTAATGTTATAATAATATTAAAATTTTAGGATAAAATAAAATCCTAATCTGATTGGTATAAAGATTGGGTTTCATTAATCTTCATAGAAAAATGATAATATCCTTTTAGTTTTCAAATAGATTATAAATATTATAATATCATTGATAAAATTACAATATTTTTGTTCACAATGAGTTTGTATGTATCTTAAAATCAAATAATCTTGTAATAAAAACAAACAAGAAAAGAATACCAATAAGATAGAATAACCATATATATAGAACAACATGAGAAATAAGTATGAGGAAACTATTGAATATATTTTTTTTAGAAATTCCATGAAGAATGTTGGTAAGTCATCCTTTGGTTTCAATAAAAAGAAGAATTATGTTCAATACTATCCCAATAAGACAATGAAAAATTATATATCAAATAGGTATATCTTCTTATACAATGTAAAAGTATGATATTTCAGGAATACATGTAAAAAGGACATGAATGTGAGTATTATTGGAACAATGTAAGAGTTGATTGATAGGAAAGACCCAGAAAAGAGTAAGAGGACTGACTTAATCAAATTCATTCCATAGAATTCATGAAGAGGAATCATGAACTATCAGAGTTATTCTTGTGAATTCATGATAAATTTTCTAATAGATTTGTAAAAATAAAATAATGATGGAATAAGCATAAGAAAAAGATATTTGTAAAGGAAAAAATAATATTCCACATGGAGATGTAAAATTTCATGAAAGGTTGTCAACAAACGATCACCCCAAAGTGTTTCATAATAACATTGATGGGGGATAAAAATTAATATACCCAATAGAGTGGATTGTTTAATAATTAAGAAATATCAATAATATATCTTTAATAATTTTAAGAAATGAATAGGTGATTTGTTTTCCAAGATGGAACATATTATAAATTAGATCGTACACATGGATATAAAAAAGATAACCATACTTCTAAATATAGATATGAAATCCAACAAAATCTGTATAATGAATTGTCTTTAATTTATAGAAGAAAAGGAAAGGGTTCCATGGTTGAAATGATATTCTCAAAATTGTCTCTCACATTAATAAAAATATTTCCACCTTATTGAAAAATTAGTATTTATAATTGAATGAATACAATTTTTGGAATTAAAAGTTATTATTATACTCAATAGGTGAACTATTTAATGAAATTAAGCTATAATTACAATTCCATATCTAAAAAATATTTCTTCTAGGGATGATCTATCTTCTGATATTCTAAAAGAACATCAGTTAAGGAAGGTCATCCTAGATAAAGATGTAAAAGTACTCAAATATATAAATAAATATCAATTGATACATCTTATTGTAATCTTAATATATGACATTTTAAAATACATATATTAACAATATTCTCTTTGATTAATAAATTGTGAATTTTCTCCTTGAGGTTTAAAAAAATTAAGAAATCATGAGAAGATTCTAGGACATTTAATTCATACAAATCAAAAATTGTGGGAGGTCTATAAAATTTTATCAATGAAATTTTTTATTCATACTCTTTAATCCATGGATTCTCAGGAATAAATTCTAATATAAATAGGTAGAAGCTAAATTAATCAATGAGAATAAGTTGATGAAATTTTATAAGATATCAAGGATGGTATCAAAAACTTTCTACCTTCCATTGAGGGTTTCGAATATATATATTAAGATATGTAATGGGTATCAGGTTGTTATTCTAAATATAACTACTATATTCAACTAATATAATAAGGAATTATCTTTAACATAATTTAACATTACATTTTTTTTCATTTTAATGAGTTATATTGGTTGGTATTATATAATACTAGTCAATTTAAGTCCTTGATGTCTAAATCACACCCTCATGCTTTCTACACTAAGAATATATAAAGTTTGATTGAATTATTTTGATTAATGGAATATTTATTATGAATGATATGATATCATCCTTTTTTTAACACATTATACTTATTTTCAATGAAGGGGGGGATAATAACATGAGATATGTCATTGTGAAAAAGGGGATATAATTAAAAAAAATATTTACAAACAATTTTCTACATTTAGTGTTTATAATAAATTACAAATGGTTAGATTTTTAAACCCATTTGGTGTTTTTGTCTTATTTGTTTCTAATAAATAATAACAGTGTTTCATTTAAATATTTTGATGATCAATGTATGGGAATGATGTTAATGAACTTAATATTGATAGTGATAATAATATAGTCATGGAATTATGGGAGAGTTCCCAAGAAAAGGGGTTAGTATGAGAATCTTATATGATGATTAAATAATTATCTTGATGCTTCGAATTTTTTATGAATTATAGTAAAGTTTTTCATTTCATGAACAATAAATGTTTGTAAAATAATATTTGAATAAGTGTTGGTTTCATTCTTATAGTAATTAAGAATCAAATATTCTATAAGTGGTGGAAAAATATATTTGAACTATTTTATAAGTAAATTATGGTTGTATGATATTAATGTATCTGACATTAACTACATGTGTATTTTTTATGAGTGCATAGACCAGTTTGTATGTATAGTTGTGAGAATGACACATACATTATTTTCAATATTTAATTTGGGCTCTGTTCATTAACATATGATAGAGGAATTTAGATATTTTAGGAAAAAAATTTCAAAACTCATGGAAAGGTAAAATATATAAAAAATTAGGAATATTGAAGAAACATTACCAATCTAAAAGTTGGTTAATTATCAAGAGTATCATGATGATTCATTTAAGGACTTTTCATGGAAGCATAGGGGATTATTGTGTGGCACATTGCTTGAGAAACCACTATGTGTGGATGTAATGAAGACCGCCAGAGAGAACTAGCTCAAATAGATTTCAATAGAAACCCTTTTCAATGATGAAGTAAATAAGGAAAAAACCCTCCAATTATATTATTTATTTGTAATGGTGGAATGCATCGAATTTCATCCATTTAACAAATGGAGATATGTGAGACTTCAAATGAGGTATAATCTCCTCATGTCATATTTAACCTCAATCTTCCAAGATTTTATGCAAGTATTTGAAAACATGTATTCAAGTATCATAAAACAACTTAAACAATATTATAGATAATATTAAATGAAATAATATCAATATTTCATACCTTTTCCAAGAAATAATGTGGAATAGAAAAAATTAATGAGTAATGAATAATAATGAAAGAGGATTCATTATCATGGGCACTTGGAGAATGTAGATTATAGTGAGAAGGAACCAACAATGTCTATGTTTCTAAGGTTTATCCTAAATCCTCATAAGGTAAACGATCTTTGTATTGTATAATGAATCCAATAAAATTCATGTTGTCCCTATATATAGTTGAGATACTAAATGTTATAAGGTATACATGGGAGATTCATATAGAGAACACATGAGATCATCATAATGTACATCCAAAATTATTGAAATATATGGTACATACCTTTACAATATTTCTACATTCTAAGATAAATACTATATTTCAATAATGTGATAAATAAAAATAAAACTCTTAAATTTAAAAACTCATGAAAGCATCCAAATACATACAAATATTGATGAAATTTTTATAAATAATATTTTACATAAAATTAGAAAGAAGATACTAGGGATCATAATGATATTGATGATTTTTTTTTAATATGGCTTCTTTGGTAAAATTAAAAAAGAAACATAAAAAGTACTACATAATGAAGATTTTGTTCAATTTATATATAAAATTTAAGGAATATTCAATATACTAATTTTTAAGGAAGATAATATGTTCAATTATATATATATACACTAAAAATTCAATGAAATTAAGTATGAAAGAGAATTATTGATACTGGCTTCCATTAAATAATACCTTGAGTACTTAAGGATAGAGTTTAACTTAGTTGATTCTGCATATTTTGTAATTTGAGAAGGGATAGGGTGGAAAAAAATTTATATACTTGTTCAGTTATATGAATTAGAAAGTGATATTCTAGTTCTTAAATAGAGTTCCATTCCTTATATAATAATGCATAAGATGATGAGGAGGACTCTAAAGAATATATAGGTAACACTCTAATTGTTTTATTATTGAGATAGCAAGATGATTTCTATAAAAAAGACACTTTAAGCTAAGAGGACTCTAGATTTAGTAAGAAAATTAAAACATTATTATTCAGAAGGAAACTGAGATATTATAGTTTTTCTTTCTTTAATTATGTGAAACTAATTTTCTTTTACTAAAATAAATAAAATTTCGATTCTCTGTCTGTATCTGGGCGGTGATAGAATAATAATTCCAATATAATTCCATTTTATATAGTTATTTTGAAATTAAAATGGATGTTTTTTATATGTAATGGAAACCATGTTTCATTGGGTGAGTATTCATCCATATTGGAGGTGAACTTCATTAATAAAACATGGTGTCTTATTGTGTATTTTCCTTCTTATCATATACGAATCACAGCTGAATATTAGATAACATGATATAGAAATAAATATCTATTAACTAAACAAGTAAGAAAATGAAAAAAGGATACTTGTTCTACACTAGATAAAAAGGAACAACAATGTTTCACCCCCACCTCACCCTCCCCTAAGTGTTGGAATCATCTCTACGTGATGACTTACAATACCGAGGAGAACTAAGTGTAAACCTGCCCTTATATAGTCATTATTGTTTAATTGTGTATTGATTAACATACCAATGAAACTTTACAATCATTTTTCTTGATATATATGTCAATAATTAAAATCCATAAATGTAAAGGAATTTTATAAAGTAATTCAAATAAATATATTTTCCCTATTTCAATTTTTTATGATTTTCTTAGAATTTTTTTCCAAAAGTATGTACACAATTATTTTCCTTTTAAAATTGTAAAATGAATATTAATGGATATGGTATAATTAATTATTTTATGTTCCCATAAAATTTTGTTTCCACCTTAAATATTGATATAATTATGTTAAAAAAATCTAATTTTTCAGGAGAAAAGTATTCATACAATTCTTAAATTTAACTAAATATTTACCTTCCTCGTGTATCAGAAAATCTACCCTTTGTTTAATATTTTATCTTTAAAAATCACTATAATTTGGAAAATCATTTTTCAGATCAAACAATGTAGGCATCAATTTAAAATATTATTTTTTGTGTGTGTTTTATATAGTAATAATAAAATTACATAGTAATTTTAGATCACCAATTAGTGGGATTAATCAAATATAAATATCATCATCATGATGCTCAAGCCTAGAGTAATATATAGATGATATATCATAATTTAACTTTATATGAAGTGTGGAAATAAGTTATAATTTATTATTATAATAATCCATGGACTATAAGTGGTGATTTATATTCTATATGGTTTCATTTTATTCAAATATTTATAAGAAATAGTTTTCAAGATTCATTTGTAAATTTAAGATACATGTGATAATGTTTCTTCCATTTAGGAATTTTTTTTGTGTGTTGATGTTTACCATATTAAATTATTTTAATTTTATATCATGTTAACAGAACTAAAGTCTCAAAACAACTTTTAAAGTGTCCAAATTAGGTAATAATTGGAGTTTACCATACAACATTAGATAGACATGATTCATTATTCCCATATGTTGATGCATCATATTTATAAAATAATTTAATTTAAACATAGTCATTTTTAAATAAAATGAAATAATTAAATATGTATATATAATTTCATAACTCAATCCCATAAAATATAACATTTTTTAGATTTATATGTTTAATGGATGTGATCATTTTCATCTAGTAACATGTATTTCATGATATATAGTCTATAATTATTCTAAATTTATGTTTTCTAATACACATTTCACAATATTCATAATCCATTTCCCCCATATTCATGCATTTCCATCCTCCTCACATCTAAAAAACATCATCTTTATCTGATCAGATTGTTCCATGTTATATCATCTCTCCCTAAACCTTGATCATATTCTTGATTTCACCTTTCCCCATAATCCAAATGTAATGACTAAAACATGAATTCCCAAATAGAATAAGTTACTTTTCCACAATATATCATATGCACATCTTTATCTCTCAATGTTAGAAGAAACATGTAGGGTTGAATAATATAAAAGAGGGAGATGGGTTTCCCTCATTTATATGATTTTTTATAGCAGTCACAATGACTTGCTATGTCTGTAACATCCAATTTGAGATTCCTTTATATAAATCATAATACTGGAAATCAATGGAAATAATAGAAGCATAAAATGATATATAATGTGTTACATGACATGTAAATGAATTTTTATATATAATATGACCAAAAAATATTAAAAATATATACATAATTTTTATATAAACATAAAATCTATACATCTATAAGTGGTGTGGTATTAATTTGTCTTAAAGATCCAAAATGGTGAAACTATTTTCATAACCTATCTAGAACGATACTAGGGATATCCACTATTTCATCCACTAATCCGATTATAAAAATACCAAAAAAAGACTCACCATGTTTCTCACTCTGTGTATACTAGATCTCGTTCATGAGGGCCTTTCATATACATGTTTCATGTAAAATATATTATGTATGGATCATATTAGGGAAATGTTGGGTATGAGTAAGACAATACCTAGTATATAGTCTCCAACTGTCCCCTAATGACCAATCATAAATTAGAGGGAATTCCAATAATATTAAAAATATGGAGGAACATGCATTATGATGATATTTTTACTTTTTATGTAAGTATACATAATCAAAAGTAATTACAAGTAACTTTCCCACTCAAAAAGTTTACTTAATAGTACTGCCAAGTTAGAGACCCAAATTATGATTTGAGAAGGTAATTTATTATCATACCCCTATCAGAGGCAGTTTCAATACATGTAAATAACTCACACATGTATATAAAAGAACACATACATATATTTTGAAGTGTGTAAAATAAGTTATGGTCAAAATGATACAAACGTGGGGAAAATATATTGGTTATGTTGACTTAATAAAATCATACAAACCATCCCAGGGAATAAGGGAGTGGGTATAATGAGTCAAGAAATAGTGAGACTATCCCAATCGACACCTTATTCTTCAACACCTGAGTAAATTCTCCTACTCACATGAAAATATATACATATATTCTATTTTCCTAAAATCTCCAACAAATAAAACGAAAAGTCAATTCCATGAAAAGAAGGTCAAAGGATAGTAACATGGATCTGAAGATTGATATCTCCAAATCTTTTGACACCATCAGATGGAGCTTTCTTTTCACCATCCTCAAAATGCATGGGATTTCACAAAAGTTTGTTGATCATATTGCATCCATTATCTCAAGTGTCAGACTCTCAATTCTTGTCAATGCTTCTCCTAGGGTCTTATTTTGATGTTCAAGAGGGTTTAAGTAGGACGACCCTCTCTCTGGTATGCTTTTTTCTATTTCAGAAGATTACTTAAGTCAGTGCATCACAGATCTTGGAAATTTTGGCTAGTATCAGAGGATGATTTTACGGTGAGACATGTATGATCCCTCACATCGTTTCTATGCTGATGATATTATTCTCTTGGGGAGGGATGATAATGGAACTATCAATTCTATTAAATTCATTTTTTCACACTATTTAGAGGTTGTTGGATAGGTTGTTAATTGGGTAAAGTCATCTGTTTTGTTTGGTGGAGGAATCAATACATCGAAGTAGAATAGAGTTTCACTAAATCTTGGGGTTAAAAGGTAAGAACTTCCTTTCACTTATCTTGGAGTGCCTCTCTTCTGGGGAAGAGTTATAAGATTCCATTTGGAAAACATTTCTCTGAAAATCACAAACCAGTTAGAAATTTGGAAAGACAAAAATATGTCGCAGGTAGGGATGATTTTCTTGGTCAATTCAGTGATTACATCAATGTTCGTTTATTCCTTTTCTCTGTATAGATGGCCTAGAACCCTTATTATAGAGCTTAGTTGTAAATTCAGAAACTTTACTTGGACCAGCTTGATTCAACAAATGAAATTTTCCATCGTTTCATGCAAATAATGCGTGAAACTCATGCACATGGGTGGACTAGGTTTCAAAGACATACTATTATTCAATGGCGCCTTGATTAGTATGTTCACATGGAATTTAATCTTAAAATCAGATGAATCCATGGAATTTCTGAAAATCCAATTTGTTGAAAAACTCTCCACTAGGTACTCTTACTATCGTTTTTCTTTTGTTTATCCTGCTTTAAAGCAGGCTTATGATGAGTTGATGGCATGTTCGAAATGGATTGTTTGCAAACACTCCCTTCTTAATTTTTGGACTACTCCTTGGTTGTCTCGGTCCATATGTGATGACATTGTCATCCCTCCTCCCCTAAAGAAGTTAACAATTTCTAATTTTCATAATACCTTATTAAGTAGCGGCTTGATTCCTAGTCAGATTGGCATTGAAATTTATAGATACACTTATAGTTATTGTGACACTTTGGTATAGATGAATAATTTGAATGGCATGTTCACCACAAAGGGATACTACATGTCTCTCTATGGTGTTTACTTAGAACCTCTATTGTGGGTAAAAGAATTTTAGAAGCCCTTTAACCCCCAGCCTTTTCGTTGCTCATTTGGAAAATTTGGAAATAGAGGCTTCCATTGGAGGCCCTACTGAAGAGATCTGGAATACAACTGGTTATGGACTGCTTATTCTGCTTGGAGGCTGATGAAACAATCAATCATATCTTTGTCTCATGCAACTTCAGTTGAAAATTATGGGCTTATGTGCAGGAAGCATTCCATTGTTGTCTACCCGCTGGTTCTATTGAGGATTTGTTTCATTCTATCTGCAAAACCAAGTGTAGTGAGCAGGTTTATGGTCTTATCTTGGCAGTTGCGGCCATCTTGGTGGCTTTATTATAGAAGGCAGTAAATTCATTGATATTTAACAGCATTGCACCCTTGGTTCATGCTGGTATTTTGGATATTCATTGTTCAGTCCATACTGCTTCCAGCATTCACACTGGAACCATGTGGAATGATGTTCCTGACCTTGTATTGTTGAGATCCCTTGGTGTTATTAGAATGGAGAGGAAACCACTGATGATGAAACATGTTTGATGGATTCCACCTATCTCTAGATGGCTGAAGGTTAATGTTGATGGAGCGGCTTCTGGCACACCGGGTCCCTCCGGATGTGGTGGAGTCTTCCGCACTCACAGAGGTTTTGTTAAAGGATGTTTCTTCCACTTCATTTGCAGTAGGTTCGCAATTGAAGCGGAGATCTGAGTGATGATAAAGGCAATCAGATATTTTTTCCACTATGGATGGAATGACTTATGGCTTGAGTCAGACTCGTCTGTCACAGTTTATATTCTTAGAGATCAGTCGAGGAACGTACCATAAAAGATTTTGTCGGTATGGGTTGAATGTCTTCGACTTGCAGAGTCTCTTTTACTTGAAGTTTTACATGTCTATCGTGAGGCCAATCAATTTTCTGATGCTCTCTCCAAGAGGTAAATTTTAGAGGTGAGTTCTATTTGGTCGTTTGTCTTACTTGAGTTCTATATAGTCTTTTTTCAGGCTAATTATCATGGTGAGATTTATACTCGCCTTTGTAGACCATCTCTTTGAATTGAAAATTTTACTCTTTACTTTTTATTTGATTTTATATGGTGCAGGATTTCCTACCTCCAGATATTTTTGGTAAAAGGAAAATCTACATAACATGTTTTAAAAATATAAAATGATATGAAATAATAAATGAACCCATATAAATGGTATACATAAGAAAAAAAACATCAATTCCTCCCATTATAATTTCATTAACCTTAAATATAGTAATATTCATGTAATAAAAAGTATAGTTAAAATATAAGTAATGTGATTACCAAAACCAATGTGATCACATAGAAAAAATAGGTTAGTTTATGCATAAAATTTAAAACTTTCATCAAATGGTTTGAAAAATATATACTAAAGGCGGTTTATTACATTGTGGTTGGCATATCCCAAAAATATTACTAAGCTCACACTTTTTGAGTACAGGAGGGATAATGGGTACCCCTACATAATATAAATGAAAATTATTTCTTGAGGAAAAAATTCTATGATTACACTTGGAGACACCACCTTAACATAGGGTATTTTAGGGATTTATAATGATTTTATTTAGAATGAAAAAATCAGGAAACCAAAACCATGACATTAACTTTTATTCATTAAGACCAAGACAATTCATTATTTATACCAAATTTAATTTGATATATTGGTTTAATTTAAATAACCTTTGGTTAAGATAACCTATAATTATATGGGATTCCATGGAGTATCAATAAAGAGGAACACTACAACAAATATGTCTTATAATAGTGCTAAAAACGTCCTTTAACAGCGCTAAAAAAGTGTTGTTAATCTTGGAGAAGATAAAGGGGCATCCCCTTTATCAGCGCTAAAAATAGCGCTGATAAAAGTTCCCCTTTATCAGCGCTAAGTGAGCACTGAAAAATATATAATATATCAGCGCTATTGTGAGCGCTGATAAAAAATACCTTTATCAGCACTCAAAATAGAACTGATATATTATCCATTTATCAGCACTTAACTAGAACTGATAAAGGCCAAAGATCCTATCCAAATCCAGAACCTGCACAGAACCTGCCCCGCACCTACACACATTACAGCACCTGCACAGTCCAAACAAAACCTGCACACAGCACACACAACACCCACACAAAAAGCACAGAAGAACAAAAAATGATACATACATTTACTTGAAATCATGAATACAAAACAACACACTTCTATATACATTTCAAACAATGTTTAATTTGGTTACAATTGCATTTATCCAACAAACAGTTAATAAACAATGATGTTTGATCCTTTTTGCATCCATCCGCTCTAAAAAATTGTCGTCCATGGTGGCGGTTTCCGAACAAAGCATTCGAACTGAGGAAAAAGATTTCACCTACATAATAAAACAAATATTATGTTAGTAATACAATAATGAAATAAAGAATGGGGTTGCTAAATGGAATTATACTAGTGAGTCACAAAACATAAAACAACCAATTATACTAGTGAGGAACAAAACATAAAACAAATATTATGTCACCCCATTCCATAAAAAATAAGCACCCATGCCCCCTTCCCCAGCACACCCTCTACACACTGCCCACCCCCGAGCACACCCCCTACCCCTGCACACTCCCTGCCCCCTGAAAACCCCCTGCCTCCTTCCCCAGCACACCCCTGCCCACTTCACTTCCCCCTGCCCATTGAACACCCCCTACCCACCCCCTATATATTCCAAAAGAACCCAGCACACCCCCTACCCCTTCCCCCTACCACTATTCCCCCTTCCCCCTCCCCCAGAAAACCACCCCTGCCCTCTCACCCTGTCCCCTGCACATCATAAAGAAAATACCTTGTATGGAAATTGTGTTCAATTTACATTATACACATCATATATATCAACACATTCTCATGTACTTTCATTCAATGTAAATACACATATATAGAATCTCTACATCTCATAAAAACCCCTCTTTAAAATTCACAAACACATTAAATCCATTTGAAAACACCCATTACACAACTTTCTCATTTCTTAAAACACATTTAAAGGAATTAAGCATGAAAATCCACAAGAAATACAACTGCATTCATTTTAAAAATAACTTTAAAGTCTATACACACCCCAAATTCCTTTGATAACACATTTTTAACCACACAAACATTTTATATAGTACACTTAGTAAGCAAATACAGGATAATAAAATCATCATATAATGTAAAAGCATGGAATCACCTACATAAAGTGTGGAATATTCCGAAATCTGCTGGAAAACATAAAACCACACCTCCACAATACCTTAATAAGGACTGATTAAACATTAATACTGAATATATTAATGGAAACCCATGTTTAACATGTGGTATTCCATGAGTTTAACATCCCACAAGGATAGAGGGTCATGATTTAATGTCTTAAAGAGATGTAAGTCCTGGGTGGATCAAAACACTTATAAAGGTGGATTAGGTAGGTACATCTCTAGGAGAGAGCACCTGGAATGTTTACCTGATAGATGGATCAAAACGCCCAATGAGGTCTGACCCAAGTGTGGTTCATCCCATACAGGTAAGGTTTCCCATTTTGAAGAATTATTCGAAAGCCACTAAGGGAAATACAAGAGGGAAAATAAGTGAAGTTGTACCCCAGTGAGGGGGTCACCATGGTTTATCATTGGTTGGGATTTAACCTCATGGAGGCTTCCTACGTACCCTATTTAGAATACAAGCATCAAAACCCATATATTTAAAAGAGGTATGTTGTGGGTATTACCCATGGTTAGCTTCCCTTCACACTAGGAATACTCTTGGTTGGATGAGTATGGGTCTTGTGGGGCTTATGCATTGTCAGATTCTCAGGTTCTTCTAAGAGTAGCAATGGTCTGAATGGGACATACGTGCTAAGATGGACCATGTGAATGGCGTGATCCTTGTAAAGAGGCACGAGGCACAAAAAACATGTGGAGCTATCTGTAAACATTATTTATGGTGTCCATGGGTCTTATCAGACTCCCCATACCTTCCATAAACACCTTAAAACATCACGAGGACTAGATTCTACATGATGGTGCATCACATGGTTGATTATTTTGATGATGTACTGGTCGTTTGAGCTTGGATTTCATCTCAACCAGCCTTTCCCTTACTTGAATTATCCTGGGACACATATTTTGGTTCCAAAAAATCCCTCAACGATACTGATTATATCATGCATCTACCGAGAAATAATTGTGCAAGTCAAACAACAACACATGTGATCAAATACAAGTTCAAACAAACGAGATACAGAAAATGGATTTTGTTGATCCTCGGTGGTTTCGTCGTTCACCCCATACGTGCTACACACCATCATGCCTTAATTAAATATTGATTTGTTCAAAGATCAATAATATGAATCCAGGGATTGAAAACATTGAGTAATAAATTAAGATTTCAATACATCGGAGCATTCTCAATTCACCAAAGAAGGTTGGAGTATAATCAATGATCATATATAGATAACATAAGTGGTAGTAATTCACCTTCATCCTATTTGTGTAAAATCTTCCATCAGGTATGTTTCCCACTCATTTCTAAACACATGTATATCATCTTCTAAATATGATTTTTTGTGACAATAATGGTTGTACTGAAAAAATATAAATACACAAAGGATTAATAAATATTTTAAATGAACTTGTAATTATTTTCGAAAATACTTCATCAGGGATGTTAGTTTGTTGATTAAATAAGATCTCTTTCATAAATTCACAAACATAATAACCACTGTCCTTTTCGTTTGTTTGTTTTGGACACTACAAAAACATCGACAACAATATGTAATTTGTTTTGATATGTGTTTGGATAGGGAAATGTTATTATATATAACCGGATACTTTTCCAGTTGTAGATCTTGTAGGCGTGCTTATCCTTATGCCCTGGATTCATTCCATGCATTAGTCGATATTGATGCACCGCCCTATCATAACAGAATCCTCATTAAAATATAAAATAAATTATATAAATAGATGTTTAGTTTTAAAATGTTGGATCTAGTGTATTACAAATTAACAAACGCCATCATGCGTGGTCGGTTTGTTGGATATCCATGCGTTGAATCCAGAAAATAAATCTTTGGAGTATCCAAATTGACTGTAATCAGCATCCAATGATCCCTAAAAATACAAAACGTAATAAGTAAAGAAATAAATGAAAATATTGTTGATATGATTAAATTGTAGAGTTTTACCCCTGCATCATTGGTATTAAAAAGAGTCTATCATCCGTAATTTTGATTTCAAACGATTTGAGCAGGGATGACATTATTGCAGCCTCTTTAACAGAATCTATTTCGTCTTTTGAAGATGTGGTGTGAGGACTAACGAGTCCAAATTTTTGTTCATGGGGAAACCCCTTCAATTGTTTTTCATGTATACGTCTGCGACAAATATAAAATGTATTTAGTCAAAATTATCAAAGTATATTAGCTTTTGTAAAATCAAATCATGAAAACATAACTCATGTATACATTTACAACTGAGGCACCTAGCCATTCATACTTGAGGAGTTTATTTACATTTTCAGCACTAATGAAATTTGATATCTCCTCTCCATACATATCTTTTTCGAAAGCAACTATGTGAGTACTGCCGTCTTTCAACTTTGTATCCACATGAGCCTGCAATGATATTAACTGTGGATATAGAACGGGTGGGGTGAATGTGCTCTCAGTAGACCATTTCAATCGGTTGGTTGATCCTTGAGATAGTTTTGAGCTGATATTTCGTTTCACCCCACAGTCTTTGTCATTCTGTAATAACAGTCATCGGTTCAGACCTTTTTCATTAAATGTTAAAGGTCCATCTTCAAAAATAAATAATAAATGAATACCTTTTTGTCGACATGTTTTTTTACAAGAACTGTTGGCCTTGTGATGAATGTTCCAACAGCTTGTTCAACCGTATGAATGTCGTCATTGTCATTTGGAACAGGTAGCTTGGCACTCGGCTCATTAGCTATGTTAATTGACACTCTAAGATGATCTTTTGGAAGTTTTCTGTTGTGTAGCATGTCGTTTCGCGTATTGAACACAGTAGACCTCGCTACAAGGCGATAGGTGGGGGTTGATAAATATAAATCAAAGTCATTTTCACCCTATGGAATATTAGTACAGGAAAGGTATCAGTGTCTATGTAAATCACATTTCACAGAAACAATTATTAAAACATTGATTACCTCATCTAAGTCAGTTTTTTTAGGGGAATGTCTCACCTCAAAGCTGGTGGGGGTGGGGAGAGATCGTCACACATGGGTTTTTGTTGAGTTATTTCTTCTCTTTGCCTCTCCCCCATCAATTTTGCTATCATCTCTCTCTGTTATTGTAATTCTTCTTGAAAAAAAGATAATTGTTCTTGCAGCTTTTCCATTTTTTCATTTTGATCCTCCACTTCTTTTTGAGAATATGTTCGGGGTGTCACCCCAAAACCCGCACCTCTAACACGACCATACTTTTATGGCTTCTTCAAGGATGCTGAAAGTATGTCTGCATCTGGTGCGGTTTTTGTTGATTCTTGTGACTATTTTAGATAGAAAATATAGAAAAATAAGTAGTTATTGTAATGTAATAGCAATTTAAAGAAAATCAAATTTATATTATGTCATACTTACACATGTTTCCCACACATTTTTTATGTTTTCATCTATCAATGACCCCTCTTTATTTACACGAGCCTCCTTCCATAGTACATGGCGTGGGATGGATATGGATTTCAATTTCGATTCATCAATCTGCATATAAACATAGAAAAATGGTTATGGTGTTGTTTTATGTCACATACTAGTTGTAGGGTAGATTTAAAAGACGTACCATTTTTTTATCAAGTTCAGTGTACCCCATCCTTACTTTACGGTAAGGGTACGCTGGTTCTGTTGTGTGTTTTTATTTTTAGCACTCAGTGGCTATTTCATAAATAAAAAACTATCAATCAGAGTTATGAATACAAACAAACGTCAAACAACGTATTACCCCACACAATGTACCTGAAAAGTATGCTCCCCACGACGGTTGCTAAATGCATCCCATGCTCCTTGGGATATCAAGTGTGCATAAAGAGGAGGTGGGTGCGGCTTGATTTTCCCTTCTACATCTTTAAGATGATATTTTGTTAAAATTGTGCGGAAACCTCTATGAATCATTCCTACAACTCTTAATACATATTCCTTGTGCGAGAAATCTACTATAAATTCACTCTACAATGGATGATGAAGAGTAAGTCAATGTTTTGGTATTTTATTTTATTTTAATAAATTAAAAAATGATATCATAATGTTACCATAATCTCTTCCCACATTAGTGTCTTCAGCCCGGTGACAACATGGTGCCACGATTGTACATCAATCAGCACGCATTGTCGAGTGATGATTCCAATGTAGCTACTGAAGATGGCTTTGTTGGGGTTAACATGTTGGCCTCGCTTATTCGATCCCACCTCAAATTTGATGCCTTTTGCTTTTGCCTTAAGGATTTTGGCCAACACTGTCAAACTACGATGATCTTGTTTTTTTTGTGCTTTCAAGGATTCATTTCCTACCATTTCCTCAGAAGTAGCATCAATATCTTCCCCCAGAGCGCTATCATTGGTAATGGGACCAGCATCAATAGGTTGAGAAACCTGTTGTACCTTAGCACTGGGACCAACAACAACAGGTTGAGAAACATGTTGTTGCTCTGCACTGGGACCACCAGCATTTGGTTGAGAAACCTGTTGTTGCTCTGCAGTGGGACCACCAGCTGCTGGTTGAGAGTCCTTTTGTGCCCCGGGATTAGGCGCATCAGCCGGTACAGATGTCATTATCTGCAGAAGTGGTTTAATATGTAATTTAGATTACATAAAAATGGGAGCGAACAGATAATAACATAACGTAACACAATGTATGTTACAATAAACAAATAACCTGATTATTGTACTCACCTTTTTTTCTTTAAAGGCTGAAGTGATATGACTCCTCTATTGACTATGTAAATTCCTTCATTGTGGTCTCCTCTGACATACAAAACGCCGTCTACATTTGGAACGCTGTAAAATGATTGTGAAGTCCCTATAAAAGGGTCAACCTCCGTTGAACTTTCATCTGACCCTTCAGTTATTTTGGTCGATAACAGAAAAATTGACCAATTTAGGTTTGTAGGGTCTGGAACATAAAATACTTGTACTACCTGTGATGCCCTTATAAATGGTTCGTCTTTCTCCCATTCCTTACTGAAATCAAATTTCACGAATCCTAATTCATCTATTTTAACAGCAGTCCTATTATCAACCAACTTGCATTGAAAAATCGTCACTTTGAATTTCGTATAATCCAACTCCCATATTCATTTGATGATGCCAAAGTATGACATATTCGCATAAATTATATTTTTGTCCTTAGCATCGGAAACATGCATCACCTCAGCCACAAGTGTAACCCCACTATTCTGCATGGTACTGTCTTCATCATGTTCATTAGTATAGAATGTATAACCGTTAACTGCATAAACATTGTAAGATAATACGTACACACTTGCTCCTCCGGCTAGCCATCGAAGTCGTTCTGAAATTGAGTCTGTATTTTCATCTTACTACTTAAAAATATGGTCTCGAAACCATCCTATAAACTGTCGATTATGTGTATCTGATATCCATTTTTCACCCCTAGAAGGATTCAAATGCCTAAGAATTTCTTTGTGGGTTTGAACATATGGGTCAACGTCGAAACTGTTATGCAAAATGTAAAGGTGGGCCTACTCCCGATCTGTAATATTGATTGTGACAACCTCTCTTCCAGAAATTCCTTCATCCTCAAGCCACTCGGTTTGATGAGATTTCGTTAGTCCAACAATTTCCACACTAGATAGGTATTCGTTACAAAATTCAACAGCTTCCTCAACAATATATTACTCCGCAATACAACCCTCTGGCCGACTTCAGTTTTTGACATACCCTTTCAAAATCTCCATATACCGTTCAATGGGGTACATCCATCTATAATGTACAAGACCACATAGTCGAATCTCTCTCACCAAATGAACCATCAAATGAACCATCATATCGAAAAATGTTGGTGGGAAGAACATTTCCAATTCACATAATATGATGGCAATTTCTCTTTCCATAGTTGGCAATTTCGCCAGGTCTATAAATTTGATGCATATAGCTTTGAAGAAGAAATATGATTCGTTAATGTATGGCAGACATTCTTGGGAAAAATGCAACGTAAAGCTATAGGAATTAGATCTTGCATCAAAACATGGAAGTCATGTGATTTCAGACCCTTTAATTTTAAATCTCCCATTGACACGATGTTCTTGATATTTGATGAATACCCCTCTGGAACCTTTACGTCATCCAAGAAGTTGAAAAAATGATATCTCTCCTGCCTGGAAAGAGTGTAAGCAGCAGGAGGAGGAAATTTTCGTTTTTCACCCTTCACTGATGCCAACTCTTCTCGTATTCCCATCTAAACCGTGTCCAATCTAGCTTTAATTCTATCCTTTGTTTTCCCGGGTGCATTTAGCAACGTGCCGATGACACTATCACATAAATTTTTTTCAACATGCATAATATCAAGAAAATTTCTAACATACAGACAATTCCAGTATGGTAATTCAAAAAAAACTGATGTCTTTTTCCAACAAGTTTTCATAAGGTTTTTTGAAAATGGTTTACCAAAAGTAGTGTCCAAATCATTCACTTTCTCAAACAATTGATCACCTGTTAGTGGAGACGGTGTTGTACGTTCCTCTGAACATCCGCCGAATGATGTCGTCCAAGATCGGTACTTATGTCGTCGGGGTAGAAATCTGTGATGTCCTAGAAACACAGTTTTCGATGAATATTTCAACCTAATTGACTGTATACCTTTTTCGCAAACGGGACACCCTTGAGTTCCTTTAATGCTATATCCTGACAAATTTCCATAAGCAGGAAAGTCATTTATCGTCCCGTACAACATGGATTTCAAAGTGAACTGTTCATTTTTGTAAGCATCATACATCGTAACACCTTAATCCCACAATATTTTCAAATCCCCGATCAATGGGGCCAAATAAACATCAATATCATTACCCAGTTGTTTTGGTCCTGATATAAGCACAGATAACATGATGTATTTTCATTTCATGCATAACCACGGTGGTAAATTACAATTTACCAACATAACCGGCCATGTACTGTGACTGCTACTTTGAAAACCAAAAGGATTCACCCCATCTGTAGATAATGCCAGACAAAGGTTTCTCAGATCGTTCCCAAATTCAGGATACTCGTGATCAATTCTATTCCACTGAGGAGAGTCTGCAGGGTGACGCAGTTTCCCATCTTTAATTCTTGTATTTTCATGCCATGTCAATTGTCTTGCAGTCTCCTCACTTCCATATAGGTGTCTAAACCTAGGAATGATTGGAAAGTACCATACAACTTTCGTAGGACTAGAATCATCTTTCTTGTATCGGGAAGCACCACACTTTGGGAATTCTTTAAGTGATTTGCAGTCCTTGCGAAACAATATACAGTCATTCGGGCAAGCATGTATTCTTTCTGAGATCATACCCATCGATCATAGCATTCGTTTGGCATCATATGTTCAGCTTGGGAGTTCATTATCTTCTGGGATCATGTCATTCAGGAGAGCAAGTAGTTCCGTAAAACTGGATTCACTCCACCCATTTCCTTCTTTCAAATTATACAGCTTCAATACGGATGACAATGCTGTATATTTAGTGCAACCAGCATACAATGACGTTTTTTCACAACTCTTTAACTTCTCAAACAATTTTTGGCAATCACAAAGTTCATCTTCAACTGTACTTTTCATTTCCTCAATACGATCTTCATCATCGTTCACATCTGTAATCACACCCTCCATACGATCGTCTTCACTGTTCACGCTTCTAATCATATCATATGATCTATAAAATGTTGTGTTCTCTGAGTCACTACCTACATTGGGTTTTTTCCCATGTTTATTCCAACATGTATAACTTCGATCTATTCCTTGACAGATCAGGTGTTCCTCCAACTCCTCTGGACTAATTTTTCTTGAATAACAACAGCGTAAACACGGACAAAGGATTTGAGAAGGGTCACATGCATGATCTTCTGCAAATTTGATAAACTCTTTCACGCCATATTCATACTCTTTTGTCAATAGATTGGAATTCATCCATTCTTTATTCATATTCATCTTATTTATGGGTTCGATCTCGAGAACTTTTCTAATATTATGTTTTAATTAATCAGGTAGCATTGTTTAGGTTTTATAAAAACAAACCATGGTACAAATTCCTTTAAACACATGTAAAATCCATATACATGGTGTGTCCAGTAGGGTGAACATCGTGTATGTATAAGATATCTGATTTAATTTGACATATATCAAATTTATTCCAAGTTTTTCTTACAAAGGCTGAATGATGCCTTAGAAAATACATGACATGCAAACAAGAGAAAACCAATGAGTAACAGGAGAATACAGGCCATAACTACTCCTAAAAGTAGTCCATGGTAGGTCCATCGATGTCCAACTCATCTAATGGTATCCTAATGTCAAATCTATCTTGGAGAAGATCATAGAACCTCATAGATGATCAATGTGGCTATCAATGTGTGGATGAGGATACATATTCATGACTCTCATCAGGTTCAATCTCCAATAGTCCAACAAAATAATAAATACCAATCAACCATCTATTTTAGAGAACTATAAAACCCCATGGTAAAGTACTATGCCATATGAAACCATTATATTTATATCATCAAATTATAATTCAAACAAATGATGCTCTTTTGGTGTTATTTTAGAAATTGTGATAGAAACTGAATTTTCTCTCAAAACTAACTAGATTATAAAGTTTATCTCTTTATTAAGAAGTAAATTTTATACCTCATCAGTAAAAACATCCTAAAAAATGTACTACCATTGGGTAAAAAGAATCCTACAACATTCTAGCAACATCTACAATATGCCTGACTATTTGAGCCATTAGGGTACAGTAAATATATAATTATAACATGCAATTTAAAATGAAATGTGGAAATAGGAAATCATACAGACTCCTGATAAACCCATAATACAAAACATATCACCTAGTATGTCTGTCACATATACAAATAAATAAATTAGGAAAAAACATGCTACAAAGCATAAAGGTACCATTAAATACATACATTGGTCATCTTGTTTTAGAAATTGTTTATCTTCATTCGTGCCTTGTACTTTCACCCATGCATTCGAAGGTGAGTATGCGTACATGATAGTTGACCTTCTTAGAGAAGAGTTTCTGGAAGAGTATAAGAGACATGAAGCAATGAAGATCTTTCTATTCATTGTGGCAATCGTCTTGTGCAACGTGGCCTAAGTTACAATACCTGCAAGTTATAACTTAGGCCGTGTTGCACAAGCCGATTTCCAAATTGTTTGTAGCAACCACATTTGCTCCAAAACTCTAATGATATTCATTGATTCATGTCTCTTATACTCTTACAGAAACTCTTCTCTAAGAAGGTCAACTATCGTGTACGCATACTCACCTTCAAATTCATGGGTGCAAGTACAAGGCACAGATGAAGATAAACAATTTCTAAAACAAGTTCACCAATGTAAGTATTTAATGGTACCTTTATGCTTTGTAGAATGTTTTTTTTCTAATTTATTTATTCGTATATGTGACAGACATACTAGGTGATATGTTTTGTATTATGGGTTCATCTTTGTCTAATCATATAACTATGAGATTATGCTATGTGATGAAAATTAATATGGATCCATCATCATTTCCATTGGGATAATATTTGGGAATCCATATAACCATAAGATTAAAAACTATTTCCTTTGTATCTCATACATAAATATTCAACTCGAAGGGGTAGAACTTACCGCCCATGGTAACTCAAAATAAAAAAAATGAAAACAAGGGTTGGTTATCCACAGAAGTCATCACACATAACCTTGGTAGACCTCTCACACATGTGAACCATCATAACTAACCAATTACCATATACTTCATCTTAGATTCAAGATATCCCTATGGAACCTATAGGGTATCCAATTCCACATCATTGACAAACAACCCACTTGTGTTGCTAAATGTCAATAACATCTCTTATTTTGACACTCATCACTAATTATGAATGACATCCCTAGACATAATCATAATCACATTAAGACCACACTATCTATTATGGAAATCCTTACTGGAATTAGGCTCAAGATATGGTATCATTCCTATCTCACATCTATATTCACTATTTAGTCCTCACACACACAATATATAAATAATATACCAAGGGAATACCATCCATGGAACTCACCTCCCACCTTGAGAGCACGAGGAGGGGGAGGAAGAGGCGGCGGTGGTCGTGGCAGCGAGGGTGGAGGCGGCGATGGCGGCAGAGGCGGAGGCAGCGGTGGCGGCAGAGGCGGCGACGGTCGTGGCAGTGAGGGTGGAGGCAGCAGAGGCAGAGGCAGTTGTGGTAGCGGGAGCGGGGGCGGAGGCGGCGGAGGAGGAGGATGAGGAGGACGAGGAGGACGAGGAGGACGAGGAGGACGAGGAGGATGAGGAGGATGAGGTCACGTGGCGAGGGGCCTGGTTCAGCTTCCGTGAGAGCTTGACCGCGTGCAAGCGAAAATGGCATGTTAGGGTTATTAAATAAAAACCGACAGAACCTTTATGAGCACTCGTTAAAAGCGCTGATAAAGAGCTACCTTTATCAGCACTAAAAAATGCGCTGATAAATGTTACCTTTTATCAGCTCTAAAAAAGTGCTGATAAAGGGGTACCCTTTATCAGCACTTATTTTAGTGCTCATAAATGTACCATTTATCAGCGCTTTTATATAGCGCTGATAAAGGCATACCCCGTTATCAGCACTTTCTATTTAGCACTAATAAAGGGCAGCGCTTCCCTTGCCCCGTTTTGTGGTAGTGGAAGGTTAGACAAATCTATCTCTTTACTATGTGAATAAAATTATCTTATGACTGATTAAATCCAACAAAAACATAATTTGGTATAGTATTTAAATGGGAAGAAGGATAGGGGAGTGGGTTCTTGAGAGGTATTCAAATAATAGAAATTGAATAATGAAAAAAGGCCCAGAGTATTTAAATGTTTAATTTTAAATTCAAAAATATAGAAATACAGCTTTTAAATGGATTTTCATAGTAATATACTAGGTTTTAATTACATATTTGTTAGATACCAAATAGTTCAAACATAACCACATCCATACATAGCCTTCCAACCGACTACCTTTTCCATGTCTTTGGAGGACCAAGTGTCCCCCTGGAGCTTGAGTCCATTACTTTATAATCCCATTACTTTGATGATTCCTCCAATTATAACAACAATTTCAAGATACAATAAAAATGAGATAAAATGGGATTAAATTAAAAAGTATTCTCCCATAAAGAATTCATTATATTTAAATCTTTCCCACCATCATGATTTTCATAACCAATAACTATAGCCAACATCTTGAATTAAAAAATATATCCACTAAATTTTTAACTCATCCTCATACTCCAATGTTTAATATTGGAGGTTTAAATTCATTTTACCTTATATAAAAAAGAGGTATCACCTTACCCCATAACACCATCTAACTTTTATTGATGATTCAAATGTGATGCTCTGTAGAGATTGCATCAGCTTTATGGTCAATATAATTTTATGGATTTATGTGTGTATGGTATAGAATATAAATTATTAATTAGTAATCATTAAAAAATTTATTAATATAATAAAATTTTATAGGTATGTCTAGCTAATATTAAACATCCCAAATTTAGACTAAAATATCAAAATAATTTATAAATCAAAGGGATATAACCCCCTATTTAACCATCCATCGATGTCCCAATATTACCGAAATGGGATGAGTAACATGATCGACCACCTTCAATTTGATGGTTCTCCCTTGACAATTGGCATAATAGTTTTACTACCTTTGAGTAGCTGTGAGGCACTTATAAGCCATATTTACTAATTTTATCATCTCCTGGATGATAAAAGGTTTAATAAAAGGTTTAATAAAAGGTTAATTTCCAATCTCCATCAAATATAGAGGAGAAAAATATGGTGTTACATATATGTACTCATACAAAGGAAAGTTAATTGATTCATAATAGTTGTTATTATAGGATAATTTCACTAAGGATAGGTGATCCTATTATAAGAGAAAGTTTTAAAGATTTAGTGCATGGAACAAATCCTGAGGAATATTGATTTTATTTTATTCCCCAACATCATGGGTGTGAAAATTTGTACTCTTATTGTCCTTGAAACCTAGAACCCATTATAGACCATGCTGGAACTAAGATTAAAAATTAGGTTCCCAATAAAATACAATTATAGCTGGAATAATGTTATTATTTAGAACATATCTTATATATATAGATCCCACATGATCTCATCGTATTACCACCCTATTAAAGGAGGTGTCTATACAGTACCATTCACCACTGATACTCTATCATTATCTGCAGAAAAGTAAGGAATCTAGACTTAAACCATGGGATATTGTTTTCCATATAACGGAATCAAATTTTGTGTTGAAGTTTAAGATAAAAGATCATGATTTTAATGTGATTATCCCAGGTAGAATCATAATATTATTTCATCACAATATTTCTTTCACCCTTTGGAACAACCAGCCTTCCATTGACATATAGTATGGATAAATGAACTCATAACTATCTCTTAGATATCTCCCCACCACCGAGTCTCTCTCAAATAATGAAAAATTCATGATCAAAAAATTGAGTCATTTACCTATTTCACAGGAGAGGATGCAGGGTCTATTTTGAAAATAGGTATTTAAAAATGATCATCAATCACATCCAAGTGAATTCACTCATCAATGTTACTAATCAACATTAATCCTTTGGGTTTTACATCATTTAAAGGTTTAATTTCCTTTTAATATCATCTAAAACTTAGTTTCCCTTAATAACAGAATACTGTATATCAAAAGATTAAGATTAATGTTATTCTACATAGAAACGTAGCACGAGGTTCAAGTCTTATTACAAAAAGATGTATTTAAAATTATGTTTATCCTAGGGAACTACAAACATTAGACATATAGGTAGTTCATCAAACACTTCATGGATTGAATTATGGTGACTAATTTAAGATAATGTGTAAGACAGATTCTTTATACATTATTCAATTATATTGAACCATATTCCACTACTTAAGGATCCTATATAAGGTAAAAACTGAGTACAACGTAATAAGCCTCACATTACACCTAAATTTTCTCATCTTGTTAACGTGGAATAATTACAAGAGTATTGGATAAAATAACCTTTCTCTCTAAGAATGTAAATTCACTTTTTTATGACCAATAAAATGTATCTTATTTTTTAGTCAAAGTGGTCATAGTAGTTTTGGTATTAGTGGAATATTGAATGAAACTGTGAAAATACCCAGAAAAATTAAGATAAAACATTATTTCCAATATGTATGAGGGAAACAAAAATACGCTTACTAATTCAATCTATTTTTGATCTATGAAGATACTAGATTTAAAAAATACATTCCTAATAATCATAACTTCCTAAATCATAAATTGGAATTTAGGGTTGTTATTATACATCTTCTATCCTCTAATATTTCAATAATGATAAAATTATATTAACTATGCTAAACATGAGGCCTAAAATAGAAATCAATTTCATACATAATGATAACAAAAAAATATTCTAATAAGTGAGGTAATGCCTATCAAATTAAAGATATCAATACAGTTGGAACATTAGTATAAGTACCTGATCCTTATTCAACGCATAATTTTATTATTTAAAACAATAATTCAATTTATTCCATGACAAAATATCTTCTCAATTTTATAGTTTTATAGAATTAGTTAATACTTATTAAAAAAACCCATACATTAAATGTTGGACACTTCTACTCATTATCATTTTTTTAATAATATATTAATTTTAAAATGAACTATATTTTCTTTTCATGAAAAATATTCTTGATTTTAAAATTGAATTGATCAATATTCCTACTAATCCTCAAACATTGTAAAATATATTTGAAATTTTTTTATGAGAACCAAAACCTAAGTTTTATAGATTTAAAAAATTAATAAAGAAACCTATTTATCCACAATAAAACAATGAGATCATAAAATAGAATTTTCCATTCACATAATAATTTTTTTCTCAAATTATAGATTACATACACTTAAAATCACCTTTACAACACAAATTTTGTAATAAAATACTTTATAAAAACAAATAAGTGAAAATTCATAATCATTGTAACACCCAAAGGTTTAAAAAAAATGAAATGCATGAAACTTAGTTTTAAGTTGATATTTATCAATATCCATTAAAAATAATTTTTCTTCTTCTATGTTTTTAATTAAAAAAAATTTCATCTATAATTGTGATCTATAAGTTATTTGGAGTCTTATAAAACCAACTTGATTTTTTGGGGAATAGTAACATGTCATTATGAATACTAATATGAATAGTAATATGACCCTAATGAATTTTAAATTTTCTTAATATTTTATTTTCATAAGGCATCAAGATAATGAAAACTTCATTAATTTTTAATTATGTTAAAAAATTAAGTTATAGATTTAAAATTGTTATTTTTGAATAAATTATGATTTTATTTAAAAAATAAATTAATAATATAAAAAATTATTTTAAAAAATAGAGTTCATTTTTTAATTCTACACATCGAAAAATGGTTGGGGTGAATTTTTTGGATTTTCTGAAATTCTTGAATTTTTGATGAATAGTGAAATACAGTAAAATATTGTATATTCAAATTATTAGTTAAATACACTATTTTTGACAACATCGCTGATATAAGACCACTTGGTTCGAACTCACTGGCACTTATTACTATTTGGGGTCACATGAATCAATACTATTCATAGTATTGAGAAAACAATATTATAATACTGATTAAAATAATGTAAAATCCCTCTTCTCCTCAACTATAAATACAACTCTCATTCCCCTCTCCCTCTCGCACCTCTCAAGCCTTGATAACTATCTAAGCTATACCAAATCCCCTCCCCAAGGATATTCCCCAATTTTTAGATCTACTGGTCTCACTAAAAGGCCAAAACCTAAGGACTTAAGTAGGATCTCTAGGAGAAGTGATCCAGAGTAAGAATCATCTTCCTTTTTTAATGTGATTTCATTCCAATTCCATTCTTTTCTAACAATCTATTTACCTCCAAAAATCCAGGAGGTATGAAATCTCTAGAATGTTATACAGTTCTTATGTTACCATGTTCATGTAAAAGATTTATCATCTTACTTCCACTCCTCTACCTCTTATCCTAAAAATAAAAACACCGTCCATGATGTGTCGTTTTACCAAAATCATGGATGATGTGTTTGAAATATCCATTACATAATTTAAGTATGAACATAATACCATTTTAATTGTTTAAATATAGTTTACTGTGTATTTTTTTAACCTATTTAGTGTTCTTGAATGAACTTCTATGCATGAAAATAAATTATATAATGAAACAAGTTCATGATTATCGAGGAACCACAAAAATGATCTAAACAAACATCGTTAATGTTTTATCTAATGATCTGTCATCATATATGATAAGAAAATTAATTATGATTTAATTATGTATTTTAGAAACATATTAATTCAATTTTCATTATACTTATAAAATTTAATTTTTGTACGATAATAAAATCAAATACAAACCGTAAATTCGGTAAAGAACGCACCGAAAACAACGGAAGGAACAAAATAATAATAATTAATAGGTGAAATGATTATATGAAATTATCATATAAGGTGTTATAAACATAAATATTTTTCCTTATGATATTAATAAAACTATTTTAACCATTATATAGGAGGTTTAAACGATGTTTATGTAATACAAACCCAAGGTAAGGGACTTCTTAACCCGATTTTCATTCGTTGGGATAACCTTCTAATTCACTATTTATGTGGTATTAAAAAAATTCTTATTGGTTTTTATATTATATTGAATTTTTTTATAGCGTATATACATATTCCATCCACTATAATAAGTCTCACTTGAATTATATGATATTTGTAAGGGTCATTTTCTTTTAAAATTTTCTTTTAATATTCTGTTTTACAAAATTCAAAAGAATTATTTTTATGAAATTAGTCATGTTGTATGATTAATTTCAGGTTCTTTTGAATTTATTATGATGAAGCTTAAGAATAATACCTACTCCCAATGCATTGTGCATGTGTAAGTTGTAGGTCGGCTGTATGGTTACTCCAAATATAAATGTGATGGTTACACAAATTATATGGTAGTTGTGGGGGTTACAAATTTTAAGGTAGCCAAGAGGGTTATATGATTATGTAAGTAATGTCCCAATATACCTTTATGGATATATTTATGTTCATTATTTCTTTGTAATCTTGTGTTTTTCAAAGTATGTATATATGGGTGTCAAGTATGTTTTTGAAAATGATTTCATGCGTTTACAAGTATTCATACAACTAATGCTTTCTTTTTTTCTTTTTTTATATCCATTTCAAAGATTTTTTTTCTCATCCAATGTTTTTAATTTATTTTCAAAGGTTAAAAGGTTGTGTAAGACAAAGAAGGAAGACAAGTTAAATGTTATGAATATTTTTCAAGGAAATCATGTTTTATTTGAAAGTATTATATTTTAGAAGAAATGGATACTATTTATGAGGTAAAATGTCTATATGAAAGTGGAATGTTATGTATGTATTATATCCCAATTATATAAAACTCAAAACTTGAAAATATCCTCAATATGAAAGAAAGTGAGTTCCTGACTAAAATTCAATATTATTTAATGTAATAAGGTCGAGTCCTTATAGTTGGTATCAGATGATGGTTTAGATTACTTTAGGGGTTAGGATGATGTAAGTAGAATACCATAATTTTTTTACTATACAATTAATTTGAAATTATATATAATTTAAAGGTTACCATGTTACATAGACTAAGATATTTTTGTTGAGAATGGTTTTCCACGTAATAAATAGAGAAGATGAAGAGGAGAGGTACTAACATAATGAAATCCTTTCTAATATACGACCCGAAATGGTAGGGATTGGAACTGAGAAGTTTGTAACCATAATGGATCAGATGACATAGGAAATAAATGTTGGTGTTGTTTATAAAAATGAACAACCATAGGTACCACAATGGAACATAATGATATTGAAACATTTTATAAGACAATATCCTCCTTCTTTCAATGGATCTTCTAACCCAGTAGTGGTAGAATGATGGATTCAGGCCCCTAATATAATATTCAATGTTATGGGATATTGAGATAATAAAAAATTAAGTCTTTACATTTATCTTTTTGAAATTAAAACTAATTAGTGGTGGTCAATGGTCAAAAATATTGGGGATAAAGAGAAGATTTATGCCTTTGAGTGGGAAGAATGTAAAAGTTTTCTCCTTGAAAAATATTTTCCTAAGGTGCTACGACTTATGATAGAGAAGAAATTCCTTGAAGTGAAGAAAAATAAGGAAGATTTAGTGACTGTTTATGAAGGAAAAACCCCCGACTGGCATGTTATGCTCCAAATATTATTTGGTATCTCGATATAAAAATAAACCTCTTTTACTCAGTATTAAAGCCAAGGTATAGAAGGGCATTGGCATCCTGTGAATTAAAAAGTTATGGGAAACTTATTGGATGTGCTGAGAGGTTTGATATGGAATTTTCTAATGATCATATGGACTTTGGAAATAAGAATAAGAATATGTCCCATTGGAAACTGATGGGTAAGAATCAACCAAATAAAACTGACGGTAAGAAATTCTTGTTTCATGTTTGTGAAAAGTGTGGTGAAAAGTACCCTGGCGAATGCCTTACCAGAAATGGGAAGTGTTTTCTATGTGGTAAATTTGGGCATATGTCTTGATATAGTAATGAAAATGATCCAAAGAGTAACCCTAATAAGAAAACAATAAAGTTTTTTAAATTTATAGAGTTGAGTAATTATGAAAATTCATGTCCAAAGAGAGATCTGAATGATGAAAATAATCCATAATATAAGTAGAAATGTGTAGTGAGATCCTCTATGACTATGTCTGTAGATGTCGGGACATCTAATGGAGTTGTATCAGGTACCTTGTTTGTTTACTCATATTTTTCTATTTATTTTCTTTGATACGAGGTCTACACATTCCTTTATTTCTAAGTAATTTTCTGGTAAATTGGAAATATCATGTCAATAAATGAGAACAGAACTTATTATTAAATCACCAGGGGAAATATTATATCAAAGAGGAATTATAAGAATCTTTCTTTTATGGTTTGTGGAAAACAAATTACCCACAAACCTTGATGTTTTTTCCATATTAGATTTCGATTTCATTATGGGAATGGATTTCCTTTCTGTTTATCATGCTAAGTGTGAATGTGGAGATAAATATGTTTTTTTCAAAAAGGGTTTCATTTTGTATAAAATAGTGAACCCATAAAATTGATAACATATCAAGAAGATGAGACACTATTTAGAGATAGAAATGAATGTTATCTTTCCCATATTAGTAAGAACAATGGAATTATTCAGGTTAATGATGTGCCTGTGGTAAATGAATACCATGATGATTTTACTGGTGAGTTACATGGTGTCATACCAGATTAGGAAGTCTAACTTACAATTTACTTAGTTTCTGATGCTATGCCAATTTCAAACCCCCCATATAGAATGGGTAAAAAGGAACTTCTTGAATTGAAAAACTAGTTGCAGGATTTTATTGTTAAAGGATTCATTGGTATTAGAACTTCCCCATGGGGTGCTCCTATTTTGTTCATTAAAAAATAATGATGGTACCATGAGACTTTTCATTGATTATAGAGCCTTGGACAGAATCCCTGTTAAAAACAAGTATCCTTTTCCTCATATCGATGACTTGTTTGATCAGCTTTAGGGAGTTTAGTATTTTTCAAAGATTGACTTGAGATCTAAATACCATCAGTTGAAAGTGAAGTAGGATGACATACTGAAAATAGATTTTTGTATTAGATATGGGAATTATGAATTTTTTTATTCCATTTGGGTTAAATAATTCACCTTTTGTATTAATTAATATTATGAATATAATATTTCATTAGTTCTTACATAAGTTTTTAGTTGTGTTTATTGATGACATTATGGTATTTTCAAAGAGTTAAGAGGTGTGTGAAAAACCTCTCAGGGTTGTTTTGAAAACCAAAAAATAAAAGAAACTTTATGGAAAATTCATAAAGATGAATTTTTGGTTTCAACATATTTCTTTTCTTGGAAACATTGTAAATTGGAATGGAATAAAAGTTGGTCCTGCCAAAGAAAAAGTGGTTATTGAATGCAAAACACCTATAAATGTTAAAGAGATTCATAGTTTTATTGGATTAGTAGGTTATTACTAATAGATTGTTAAAAACTTGGCAAGGTTATCTATCCTTCTAAATACGTTTATGTGAAAATGGGTAAAAAAAATTTGGACAAAATAATGTGATGTTTTTTTTCAGGCACTAAAGAAGAGATTGTTGAATGCTCCCGTTTTGGCCCTGCCATCCAAAAATAGAGATTTTTTCATCTATAGTAATGCTTATTTAAAGGGACATGGTTTTGTTTTTATGTAGAATGATCATGTAATTTCTTATGATTTAAGGAAACTAAAACATCATGAGTTAAATTATCCCACACATTATTTGGAATTGGAAGATGTGGTTTTTTCAATAAATATTTTGAGGCATGATTTATACGGATCCAAATGTCAAATATATACTGACTATAAAAAATTAAAGTATATATTCACTCAAAATAAATTAATCATGAGGCATAGAAGATTGATTGAAATGATAAAGGATTATGAATGCACGATCAATTACCATCCAGGAAAATAAAACAAATTGGTGGATTCCTTGAATAAAACACACCATGCATCATTAACCTTGTTATGTTTGGCATATGATCCCTTAATTAATTATTTGATAAATTTTTTCTTAGAAGTTTTTGTTTCAGAAAATAACTCTGTTTTGTTTTAGGTTTAAGTATAGTTATCATTATTAATACATAATTAATCAAGCACAAGAGGTAGATCATGATCAATAGAAATAGGTAGAATTAGTTAAAATTGTAAAGTTTCCAAAATTAATCATTGATAAAGATTGTTTATTTATATTTGGTAAAATGTTGCGTGTGCCTTGTGATTCCAATTTTAAGAAAGATTTGTTGTGTGAATCTCATTGTTATCCATTTTCAGTTCATCCTGGATGTACTATGATTTAAAAATACCTTTAAAAGTAATATTGGTGGGATGGAATAAAATGATATATTGCAGATTTTACCATGAAATGTTTGACATGTCAATAGGTTAAAGATGGGAGAAAGTTACCGAAGGCGATTTTTCAGCCTTTTCTAGTGATAGAGTGTAAATGGGGAAATGTATCCATGGACATTATGGTAGGACTACCTAGGACTTCTAGAGGTAACAATGTTATTTTGGTTATTGTTAATCGACTGAAAAAATCTGCACATTTTCATTCTATTCGAGATACAATGTTGTTGAATTAGCTTTCACGACTGTACCTCAAAGATATTTTTAGGTTATATGGAATTCCTCATTCCAGTGTATCTGATCGAGATCCCAGGTTCAGTTCTAAATTTTGGAAGTGTCGTCAGAAGTCATTGGCTACAAAATTAAATTCAATTACAAAATTTTATCCTCAATCAGATGGGCTATCAAAATGAACAATTTAGAAACTGGAGGATATGCTTTGAGCATTTTCAATGGACTATTAGGGAAGTTGGGATCAATATATTTCTTTTGTTGAGTTTTCTTAAAATAATATTTTTCATTCTTGTTTGCAGATGGAACCTTTTACGGCATTGTATGGGAAGTAGTGTAGAACTCCATCTTTATTGGATGAAGTCTAGGAAAGAAGTTAATGGGACTAGAATTAGTATAGGAAGTGGATGAGAATTTGAAGATGATCCAACAACATATGAGAACAGCTCAAAGTAGACATAACAATTATGTAGACAACGTGAGGAAAAAATATTTTTTCGAGATAGGTGATTATGTTTTTCTTAGAATCTCACCATGGAAGAGTGTTATTCTTTTTGGTAAGAAATGAATACCAAGTCTACGGTTCAGTACAAGTTATGAAATTCTAGAGAAGTTTGGACCAATAACCTATTGAGTAGATTTGACTCTGAGTTTGTCTTAGGTACATAATGATTATCATGATTCAATGTTTAGAAAGTGTGTTCCAGATTCATCTCATGATTTGAGCCAAGAATCCATTCAACTAGAAGAGAACCTTTCTTATGAAGAAAAACCTATTCAGATCCTTGATCAATGAGAATGAGTTTTAAAGAATAAGGTAATTCACTAGTTAAAGGTTTTGTGGAGAAACCATATAGTTGAAGAAGAAACATGGGAATCTGAAAATGATATGAGGTAAATGTACCTTCACATGTTTAATAAGTAAATAAAATTTCATGGGCGTAATTTCCAGAAGGTGGGGATAATGTAACACCCCGTGGTTTTAAAAATAAATTGAAATGAATTAATATTTTTTAATTAAATATTTATAACTAGCCTTTAAGAATAATATTTCTTCTTCTATGTTTTGAATTTCGAAATAATGGTCATCTACAACTGTGATTCGTAAGTTATTTAGAGTCTAATGAAACCAACTTGATTTTTTGGTGAATATTAACATACCCTTATGAATAGTATTATGAACAGTATTATGACCATAATGAATAATAAATTTTATTATTATTTTATTTTCTTAAGTCTTTAAGATAATGTCAACTTGATTAATTTATCAAGATGTTAAAAAATGAGTTATAGATTTAAAATTGTTGTTTTTGAATAAATTGTGATTTTATTGAAATATTTAATTAATAATATATAAAAATTATTTTTAAACAATTGAGTTAATTTTTTTAATTCTACACATCAATAAATGGTTAGGGTTAAGTTTTTGTATTTTTCTAAAATTCTTTAATTTCTGATGAATAGAGAAATACGGTAAAATATAGTATATTCAAATTATCAGTTAAATATACTAATTTTGACATCATCGCTGATGTAATCCCACTTTTATCGAAATCACATGAACTTATTACTATTTTGGGACACATTAATCAAGAATATTTATAGTCTGGAGCAAAAATATTAAAATAACGATTAAAATAATGTAACATCCCTCCTCTTCTCTACAATAAATACCCCCTCATTCCCCTCTTCCTCTCACACCTCTTAAGACATGAAAATTATATATGTTCAACCAAATCCCATCCTAAAGGATCTTCCCCTCATCCTATAGATACTAGTCTCACCAAAAGTCCAAAACCAAAGGCCTTAAGGGGGATCTAAAGGAGAAGAGATCAAGAGGTAAGAATCCATTTCCCTATTCATGTGTTTTCTTTTCAATTCCTTTCTTTTATTATAATCCCATTCCCTCCACTTATTCAGGTGGTATGAAATCTATAGAATCATATATATTATATATTTTACCATGTTCATATAAAATATTCATCATATTCCTTCCACTCTTCTCCCTCTTTTTCTAAAAATAAATACATCGTCCACAATGTGTCGATTTACCAAAAATCATGGACGAGGTGTTTTCAATATCTATTACATACTTCAAATATGATCATAAAACCATTTTAATGGTTAAAAAAAATTTAATGTGATTTTTAACCTATTTAATGTTTTGGAATCAACTTATATGCATGAAATTAAATTATATAATGAAACAAGTTCAAGATTATTGGGGAACCACAAAAAATGATCTAAACAAACACAATCAATGTTTTATCTAATGATCCATCATAATATATGATAATAAAATGATTTATAGTACCAATATTATTTCTGAAAACATATCAATACCATTTCATTCCACTTCTGGAATTTCATTTCTGTATGATAAGAAAATCAAATAAAAACTGGCCATGGAAGTCATGTAAAGAACGCACCAAAAACAGGGGAAGGAACAAAATACTAATAATTAAAGGGTGAAATGATGTTATGAAATGATCATATAAGGTGTTATAAACATGAATATGTTTCTTTAATATATTATAAAACTCTTTTAAACATTATACATGAGGTTTAAATTATTTTGATGTATGAAAAACCCATGATAAAGGAATTCTTAACCTGATTTCCATTCTTTGGGTTAACCTTATACTTCATTATTTATGTGGTGTTAAAATTTTTTGTTTTACTAGTATTCTTTATATTATATTAATTTTTTTTATTTACAGCATATATAAATATTTCATCCACTCAAATAAGTTTCACTTGAATTATATGATATTTGTAAGGACTTTTTATTTTAGAATCCCCATTTAAAATTCTGTTTTACAAAATTAAAAAGTAATGTTGTAAGAAATTATTCATGTTGTATGATTATGTTATGGTTCATGGGAATTGTTTATGAATAAGGTTGGTACCTATATATCCATTAAATTCATTGGTTATGTGTAAGTTGGAGGTCGTCCATGTGGTTATTCCAAGTGTAGCTGTCATGGTTACACAAATTGTAAGGTAGCCACGAGGGTTACAAATTATAAGGTATCTTAGAGGGTTACAAGATTTTGTCAGTAATGAACCAAGATACCTATATGGTTATATTTATGTTCATTATGTTTTTTGATAATCTCAAGTTTCAAAAAGTAAGTATATATTGGTGACAAGTATGTTTTTGAAAATTATTTCTTGTATTTACAAGTATTCATATGACTAATGTTTTATTTTCTTTTTTTTATATCCCTTACTAAGATTTTTGTGCTCATCCCATGTTTTTAAAAGATTTTCATTAGTTATAAGTTTGTGTAAGATAAATAATGAATCAATGTTAAATGTTATAAACATTTTCAAGGAAATAATGTTTTATTGGAGAAGTATTATATTTTGGAAGAAATAGATATTGTTTATGTGGTACCTTCCCTATATGAAACTGAAATGTTATGTATTATTATATCCCCATTCTCTGAAACTATAAACATGAAATGATCCTCAATATGAAATTAATTTATTTCTTGAATAACATTAATGATTATATATTTTAATAAAGCTGAGTCCTTAGAAACATTATAATTCTTTATAAAACATGAGAACCCTTCAAAAACATTTTAATAAAAAAACTTGTTACCCTAATATGGATTAATTATTTCATTAAAATAAAATATCAGTAGAATACATTTTCAAATAAAATTGTTTACATAAAAAGTCAGTATCAATCATATAAAATACATGTAGTTTCCTTGGGATATTAACTACCCAGAACTCTTATAATAACCCTTTCAAATATTAGGACATGAGTCTTATATTCCAACATAACTCTATTGAAAACACAATCATTAGCCAATTAATTAAATAGTTATATCAGGATCACCCCACATTAGCAAAAATATAAAAGGTCTATTATATAAATTAAACACAAAATGTATTTGTATTTTCATCATCAAACCCATAAAAATGTACTTATTAACCCATAATAAAAACATTTATGAATATTTACATATAAATTTCCTTTTAAAACCTATTTTAAATACCAAAATAACCATAATAAAAGAAGGATTGTTTTTCATTGAGAAATCATGTAATCTTATAATGAAATATAAATATAAAATAATGTTTATAGTGGTGGGAAAATCTGTTGATACTGTGTATGAAAAAATAGAGCATTCCTTTTGAATTTTTTAATGAAAGTTAAATAATTCTGTATAAAATTCCTGAATATAATACTTTTTGAAATCCTTTAAATGAAATTAAAAAATATATATAAATAGTCCATTATAAATCCTTGATGTAAATATAAATATATCCATTGAAAATCTAATAACATTTACGTGGAATAAAATGTTTTATAAAATGAATCTATAAAAAAATTATAACAAGGTATTAAGGTAAAGTGTACCTTATATTAAATATAATTTTTAATGGAAATTATTTATCTTAAAAAAAAAAATTTATGTACCTTGTTTAAATTAATAAAAAATTATTTCATTTTTAATATTCCTTTTATTTCATTTATATCCCCATTAATCTTAATTACTTAATTTATTAATTATACTTCAAACATTTTTAAGGTCTTTAGTTAATTGGGAATCTATGCCCTTGTCATGTAATGGGTTGCCTCTTCTCCCAGTCCATTTAAGAGGTTGTTTCTTTATGGTTCAATAAAGAGGGCTTGCCCCTCAACCCTTAAAAAAGGTGTTTAGTTCATTAGTCCAAAAAGACGTCGGTAAGTTGAACTTAGTCAAATAGATAGTGATTATATAATTTATAGAATGTTAATAAATTGATAAATTAATTTTTTATAAATTATTTATACTTTTATAGTGATATATGTAATATTGTTTTGAAAAATTAATTATATTAAATTCCTAGATATGGAAGGTTGTATGTACACAAGAGTAATGTTTCCATTTTTCAAAAATCATGATGTAAAAATGATAAGTGAAAATTATATTTACATAATAATTATTTTATCATAAATATATTTTTATCTCTTTAAATACAAGAATATATACCATCCTTGGTAGATGGTGTTGAAAAAATAATCACATTGCTTCATAGAAATGGTAATCCACATAAACACATGAATGATGTTATCATTTTTCAATAGATGGAAATGAAATAAAATAGTTGATATAATATATTTAAAAATGGTAATAATTTCTTGAACATAATATATATAAATTAAATCCAAATTTATAACTATCCATGATATGTGGGGATGGAAAATGATTTACATCTGTTCGTGGGGTGGTAGTCATCCACACATATGAACGATTTTTTCATTTTCCATTTGATAGAAGATAATATGGATAAAGGTTTTATCATCAAAATAATAACTTATATTTATATGAGAGAAGCTTATTTTTTTTATATTTTAATGTTTAAGAGATATTTTGTGGAGAAAAATAATATATAAAATATAAACACTTATTTAAGTGCTTTTCTTATTATTCGAACAACCTATTTTAGATTATACATTTGACCTCATATGGTGGGTATTATGATCAAAATAGATCTTCTAGGATGTGGGTATGGATGTTAAAATTTGAATTTGGTAAGGATTGGAAAAGATAAGTGGATCTTGATGTATTTATAAGAGAGGATAGAGGGTTTCCTTTTATAATTGGAGGAGAGGACACATTTTAAATTTTTTAAATGATTAACATATATTAATGTCTTATTCAATAAAAATTGATCCAAAGTTGAATATTTACAAATATGAGATGATATATGGTCGAAATATATCTATATATTTGTTTTTATACTTAATTTTAGGTCATTTTAATCCACATCTCTTTAGTTTTAACCCATTTTTACTCATATTGTGTTAAATGAATTGTTTTACAAAGTATCTTTTCACAATGAAAAAATTAAAGTGAAATCATTACCAAATAGGGAAAATAGGATTCAATATAATAATCCCATTTTAATAAATTAAATTTATAAAAGTGGTATAATTACATAAAATAAACCAACAAAACATGATGAAAAATGTTTTTTTTTTCAGAAAACAAAATACTTTTAAGTAAACAAAATGTTCTTTTACCAAGTTCTAGTATAATATTGTTTAAAATATCATTGATTGGATTATTTTTAATAATAATAAATGAATTAAATTTAAAATATATCATAAATATAATTTTACATAGAAAATATATGAAAATAAAATATGTCTTCCAGTTAAAAATCGTTATCTTCTACTATTCACCAAAAAATCAATTATTTTTAGAAAAATCACAAAAAAACAAAATAAGTTAATTTTTGAATATATTATATATAAAATTTAATTCAGTTTTTAAAATTTTATTTATATATTTTTTGAATTAAGATATTATATACTTCAATATAACACATATACACAAATTTAGGGTGAATAAAACTATTTTCTTTTTGATTGAAAAATTACTTATCATTATTAAAATGAAAGTAAAAGTATAAAATCAAATTCGTGAATATTAATAAGGAATGACATACATTAATTATTTAAATTACCTGGGTTGTTACATTCTTCCCACCTTTCATGAATTTTAGATTCAAAAATTTTATTCATTAATTAAAAAAGTCTGGATATTTTGCCTTCATTGAAATTTTTGATTCCCTTGATGCCTCATAATTTATATGGTTTTCCTATAAAACAAATCTAGTGAAATAGCTAACTATGTGACACATTATCTCTTCAATCAAGAATCTAAATACGGTGTTCCTCATATGATGGTTTATCTTCCAAATAAAAAACTTCAGTTCTCATAACATGATATGTATCTGGAATATATTTTCATAAAAATGAAACATGAAACACATCATTTACCTAGGATATACGTGGAGGAAATTCAAGACAATAATTAACTAATCCAATATTCTATATAATTTCATATCATTCAATTAACAATGTAATTAACGTTATTTTTTTAACAAAACACATAACACATTTCTATAGAGAACATTTAATAAAAAATGATCGCCTACCTCAAATTAAAGATCTTTCCTCAGGTAAACTTTATAACTTTTATTCATGCTCTAAGAAATCCTCATATAATGCTGAATAATAATCAACTAATACCCAATTTTTTCTTCCACTTATATTCTAACCAAATTCCTTTCCCCTTCATCATCCCAACAAGATACAGTTTGACACCTCTTTTCATATAATGCCTCAAAAGGTTCTATTTTTATATTCAAATGTAAATTTTTATAATAAAAAATTAAACTAATGAATGATATTGATTCCAATATCTCTAGTAGTCTATTGATATGATAAAATAATGTCTTTCCATTTTGGAATGTTTCTCTCTAAATATCCAACTGATTAAGGATGAAATATTTGTAGTGAAATATAATTCAATACCCAATAACTAATAAATAATTTTCCAAATATTTGATGTTGATATTTTCTTCGGATTAGATACAATGTATAGTGGCACACTATATCACCTAACAATCACTTTGAGATATAGTTAATAAATTATATCATAAAACATAGTATCTATAATAAATCAGAAATATTAAGATTTATTCAATTGATAAAAAACAAAAAAAATCTATATTAGCATATGATGACATTCAAAATCCCACCATGAAATATAAAGATATATTTTCCTATTTCACTATAATGCAAGAAAATGACAAAGAATCCCCTTCAGTAATTTCCATTCTTTTTAACTCGTTGGTTGGTAAAACATTTCTTAGTAAAGTATATTATATTTATTTTATTATGGCCTACTAGAAATGTTACTGAATGTATCTATACATATTATAACTTTCTTGATAAATAGAAAATACAGAACTATGAGATTTGATGAATAATTATAACTTAAAAATGGAATCATAAGGAAGAAAATATATCTTTCAAAATATATTAAAACCTTATTCATCAATATTGAACTCGAGAAAAACTTCCATCATACCATATTTTACCTTTTACTATAAAACTCGATCCTCCTATGTTTTTTATAATTATTTTCAACAATGATGACTACATTGAACCCCCAAACAAAATTGAGTAAGTTACTGTATAAAAAATATTTAAAAAATATCCATCAAATAATTTACCAAAGTATGATGTTCCCATCATAACATAGTTAATGAGGCATTATATTTCTTAATTAAACAATCTATTGCTCTATTTTTTATTGGAAATTAATGAATCTGGTATTTATAATCCTTAATCAGTTCCTTTAACAATCTAAATGTCATGTTCAACTATTTCTGAGTGAATATATTATTCCAAATTTGATAATCTATATATATTTTACACTTTAATATCTATAATTTATGTTTCCGTATTTTTAAATAAAACACTAAAAATTTCAGTTTAAGGTCATGTGCAGGATAATTTAACTCAAGAGTTTCCAATTGTAATTAAGAAAAAGAAATAAATTGATCATCCAATAAAAAAATACAACTAAGTCCATTAAAATATTTTTCTTTATATATAAAATATCACCATATCAGGATAGCAGGGCCAAAACTAGGGCATTCAATAAAATTATTTTCAATTCATAGATACACTCATCACATGCTTTTATTGAGTTGAATTTTACTCCTTTCCTTGTTTGATAAGTTAGTGGGATAGATAAACAAGCAATATTTTCAAAAAAACATCAGAAATAACTCACTAAACAAAGAAAAATACAAATATCAATGAAATTTGTAGGTTATGGAAACACTTCAACCACTTTAGTTATGGTTGGATCAATAGTTATTCCATATTTATTTTTAATAAGTCCAAGGAACGAAATTTTCTCAACCAGAATTCTTATATATTTGTTTTTTCATTTAAATTATTTTCTTATGATTTGTAAAGAAAAACATTTTAATTTTTACCATGTTCATTCTAACATTTATAATATAGGTATATGTAATCAATAAAAATAACAAAAAATTTATTCAATAACTCATGGATATATATATTTATAAGGATTATAAATCCATTTGGATAATCTTTAACCCAAATATCATAAACATGAACTCATAATACCAATAAATAGTGACAAATTCCATCGTTGGAATGTCGTCCTTCTTCAACTTTAGCTAATAGTACCCAATCCCAAGATCACTATTCAAAAAATAATGAGCTCCATAGAGTAGATCAAACAAGTAAACATTATGGGAGAACAAATACTTATTCTTAATAGTGATGTTATTCAATGGTCTATAATCAATGAATATTTATGTGGAACTATCTTACTTTTTGATAATAATAAAATAGGTGTTCCTTATGATGATGTTATAGGATGAACGGATCCTATATCAAGAAAATATTTTAACTACTTTTTCATTTCCATAAAATCAACTTGATATATTCAGTATCAAGGTATTGATATTGTCTTAGAATCAAGAACTAGTTAAATAGTAAATTCAATATTCCATCCATATATAATTCCATGAATTTAATCCGGAAAAACATCTAGATATTTATTTACTATTGTAATTTAACCAATTTGAATTTTGTCTTTCTTCTTTGTATATTTGAAATATAACATTCATTTCCATCATTAATTAACTTATCATATTATTGATATGTTATCAAATGTATGAATTTATTAATTTATAATTACTGAAAGTTAATGTGAAAAAAACCAATTTGTCTCTATAATATATTTTATGATGATAAAAAAATCCAATACATGCCTAGAAGAACATAAACCTCTATAATGGGTAATAAAATAAGGTTTTTAGGTAAATAATTTCCACAGAAAATAAAAAAATATTATAGCTTCTTCTTTTCTTAACAATACCCTCAGGTGTTCCTAATAAAAAAATTCCACATTTCTTGAGGTGAAATTTCCAATTTATCACCAAATTTCTTTGAAATTACAGAATGTGTCGACCCAGGTCAAAAAATACATTTAAATAATATATATAAATAAGTAATGTACATAACACCACATCACTTGATGGTTTGAAATCAACTAATGCAGTCAAATTCTTTTTTTCAATTGCCTTTTTTTATTATCTTCACTACATTCATCCATTATTCCACACTTCCAACTAGTACTCACAAAATGATCCATTTAATTACTATTAAACTATATTGCCCCTATCTTTTGATTATTTTTCTAATCATTAATGTGATCTTTTTCCTTTAAATTACAAGAAAATGTCTAAAATCACCACATTAGAAACACTTCGCATATTTTATAATGCATTATTCATGTTTATTTTAACCACACTTATCCCAACATGGAAACATAATCTTCTTACCATTAGATTTTCTTTGATGCATGCTTCCAATATTCTAGTCACTAATACCTGTTCTATACTTGTTTTCATAAAATTATTAATCATAAAAAATATTTATTTCTACCATCTCATCACATCGAAAAAATTTCTCATAACATTTAAATTTATTAGAATCCAATTCTCATTGATATATTGGAATCAATCCTGAGTAAAAATGATTAATTATTCAATCAAGATCATGGGTAAAATTTTGTGTGTACCAGGCCAATCGAGTTATGTTTGCTTCATTCATGGACCCTTAATCTTCATCCATTTACATCAATTAAAATAATGGATTTCTCAAACTATGATGAAAAACCTTAGTAAAATATTTCTAGAGGAAAATATTCTTTAATTCATACCATTCCAGGGTATCAATGTCATCTATTTATCTAATATTATTAACCATTAATCACCATTGATGATATTCTACTTCAATTTTATTATTTTGATGTTCTAAAAACACATGACTCTGTGTATTCTCTATAAGGATTTATTTCACCCTTCAACTATCATATGAGAATATGATCCACTGAATGAAGGGGTTTCTCTTTCATGAAATGATCTACTACAAATATGTTCCTCTATAGTGAATATATTTTATCTCTAACATGGATACCACAACCATTTTTCAGTGTATTCCATAATCATCATACATCAATTTAATTGGTTTATAAACTCCTTATAATATATATGATTCAATAATTCTTGGTAAAATTTTTCAATGAACTACTATTAAGAATTCATATAGGTGAGTCATTAGTCCTCTTATCCATGAGATATATTTCCCACCACAAGATAACTGACCCATTAATATAATGGTGTCTATCCAATCGTAGTGTTTCTTCATTGTTTTGATTCTTTTGAAGATGTAACGGAGAATATTAATCCTATCCTTTCCCACTTGAGGAGATATATAACCTAGAAATATTTTAGTGAACGATGAAACAAAAAAAAACCCCATGATATTAGTGGTGATTGGATCCTTTCATATAGATCCTTGACCAAACACTTTAATAATTTTTACAAGCCCCTATATAAGGACCCGACCATAAACATTACATAATCTTGAAATATGTCAAGAATACACATTGAGAGATATTTTCAGGTTTATATTTTTAGATAATTAGGCCATAACTATTACATAACAACATGTACATTACATTTAGACACTACTACACAATATCCATTTTTCATAAAATAAAAACTCTTCAAAAAAAGAGACATGTCAAGTTCCATGTTTTAGATAGCATGACCTTTCCTTGATCTCATCCTTGACCCTATTCATCTTTATGTCCTATGAAAAACTTTTCAAAAATTGGGATGAGCATAAAAATCTCATTAAGGGTTATAAAATAATGAAAATAAACATTATACAATCTATAAATACATATCAATGAAACCAAACTTTTTAATCATAACATGACTCATGAAGTCATAATATTTATGAATAACATACAGAAATAATAAATCACAAAGGTTACTTATGGAATCCATATCAAACTTACATTATAGCTATCACAGCTAAATAGGGAGTTACACTTGGAATACCCATCATATTATATTCCTAAAATATCTTAGGAGAAACATCACATTTACCTCCTTCACGTTACCCAAAGCATTGGAGATCTACTTTAGGCTCACCTGCCCTAGGATTATCACAGAACCAACCGTATACATAAACAATTCCTAGTAACCATAACATATTTATAACATATAACACAATAATAAAGTAAATATAACATTTCCCCATTCCAATCACAATATATCAAATCAAGATATTTAAGTAAACAATGCTTTATCAAACCATTTTCAAAAAACCATTTAAAACATTTAATAAAGAGATTTTTGAATCAATGTTTCCCATACCACTTTGAAGATTTTAAATGAATTATAATTTGAAAATATTAATTTCCATATAAATAAATCCTAAAAACTATTTTGAAAATATGTACATTAATGATAAATATTTAGAAGAATAAATCTTTAAAATATTTAAAACGATATTTTAGTTAAAGAGTTTTTAACAAAATGAGAGATGATTTAATACAAATAATTGAGTAATAACATTAAATTATAACATTATAATATCATGAGAATAAATGGATTAAGGATATAATATGTCAAAGGATAGTATATACACCATTTAAGAGTGAATTGGTTCGTAACAACAATAAAGCCTTAGTGGAAATGTAAATTGAGATGAAATCTCTTATAAAGATGGTAAACTTAAATTAAGGATAAATCAATCACATAATTATGTGTGAAAAATATAAATACACCCAATATAAGTGGATATTAATTGTAAAACAATCATACTTCATTCACACATATTCATAGGAGGACATATTCAAGAAGTACAAGTTGAACCCAAGGAGTTGAAATTGGGTTAAGAAGTTTCCTTGTAAAAATTAGACAGCCTAACGGCGTCACTTTAAAATTCATAAAATGAGTTAATGATATTAAAATGGTATCTCATAACTTGGACATAATGTTTACATCAATAATTATATATAATAACATATCCCAACATAATATGTTGTAAATTAAAAGACATAACAAAATGAAGTCTTTTAAAAAGAGGAGGGTGGAAGGTTCCCTTACTGATTTGGTAAATTACAAAACATATGCCACATGAAAGAAGGATCATACAATGAAGATGTAAATAATCAAAAATGAAATTATATTACACAAGTATTACAATCATGTGAAGTACATACACCACACAAAACGAAATAGTGGAAAATATAACATGAATCTCATGGGAATAAAAAGTGAGATGAAACCCTTTACCACGTCGTAATCAAATGAGTCCTATGACCAAAAGTTAACAAACACAAAATTAATAATGTACTAACATGAATATAAATATAATAATGATAATATATATCAAATGGAATTACATGATACACCACCTGGAATAAATAAGTGGCGAACAATTGGAAATCTCGCGGAATTAAAAGTGAGATAAGAAAATCCCTTACCTCATGTCCGAATTGACTTGTTTTTTCATTGTTCTTCCGGAATAATGAACTAAAGATAATTTTTTACTTTATTAAGAACCTTTTTCAAGTTTATTATTCCATTTATATCACTTATTACCATAAAAACGTTCGTTTTGTTTTTATATTTGGTACCTAAGTCAAAAAGGAACTTCTCATAATTACATGTTGTTCATGTGGTAAAAGGAACATTATATCCAGAATGATATTAATGATTTGGATATCATATATACCATATATATTCAGTATATATATGTACTTATAATAGTAAATAACATTTGTAGGTAAGAAATGAAATGCATTGTTCATGGAGAAGGTAAGCTGTACGTACGCATGAACGCTACTTTCATTTCTATTTCTTCTTCTAATGGAATTAAAACATAATAATACATAGTTATATTATAATTGTAGTATATATAATATCATTAACTCCATCATTTATACATCCCACATAAGGCATTAATGAATCATGTAACTTTTAGGGGGCGGTAGTCTGCACCTCCTCAAATGAAATTATCGCATTTACCCATTATGGAAACCATAAAGGTAGGATATAAATGTAAAATATATAAGCATAAAGAAATTGTAAACATAATATATATCATATATAAATAAATTTCCATCTTAATGGCCACCATGAGAGGTGGTAGGATATAATCGAACAATCATCGTTTCGTGAGGCATTAGTTTTCCATCCACAGAAACAATATGTTCTTCACCCATTAGATGGAGGTGTGTGTAAGTGTAGTTAAAATCTTTATCATAACAACATCCTAGTATATTTATTATACTGGTTTTGTTATAAAATAAGGTAATAAAACGATTTTAGGGGTTGGAGAAGTAAAATAAAAGAAAATAATTTAAGATAAACTATTACCTTTAATTTGGGTTACTCCCTTTGGTATGAACCAAAAGGACTTCTTGAAGTGCCTTCTGCCTAAGTTAAGTCTTCTAGGGGGAGGATAGGGATGTATGGAGATTAATTGGGCAGAGTTTTTACAAGCCAAAAGTCTTGATAGGTGTGAGTAATTGGTTATAAGTGGTCTCCTTTTATAAGAGAGAGGAGGGGCTCTTTCGGAAAGTGTGAAAATATTATTTTATTATATAATGATATTCGGTTTTAAAAGGTCCAAAAATCATTAAAGTTGAATATAAGATGACTCATATTCGAAATAAAATCATCCAATCATAATTTTAAATGTTTTGGATAATATTTTAATCATTATAATCTTATTTATTTAAATCATTTATTAATGAGGTAAACAGTGCATCATTATTGTGTGATAAATACTATAATTTATTTGATGTCAAAAAATTATAAAAAAATACCATGATGTTGGAAATATTTTTAGCTTCCCAATAAATATTCATAGTTGAAAAGATAATTTATATAACCCCTTCTAAAAATTAATTTACTAAACTATATTTCCTTTTGTCATTTTTGCCTTTAATTTATGTTAATTATTCTAAAGTGTCATTATCATTCATAAGTGGCTCCATGGGGTCCCAAAATCGACACAAAGATTCACATGGTCTGTCATTACTCATCCAATAAGTTTAGGATAGGTGTTAAGGTAATTTTTAATTATTATAATATTGTTTTCACCTTGAATTAACCTATTTACCTTTAACCGCGGTAAATAAAAGTAAAAAGTTACTATTCACCAAATATTATTTTTATCTTATTGAACCACATTTTTACTTATTAATAACAACCATATATGTCTAATTTTCAAAATTCGATTCACAGAAGTGGTGAAATTTCATTTAAATGAAAAATTCAGTTTTTTAACTACTACTAAGTGGTTTCACTATTCATCAAAAATTGAAGTTTTTCAGAAAAATACCAAAAATTCAGCCTAAGAATTATTTGATATTCAGAATTAAAATATGATGTCCATTTTACCAAATTCAAAACATAGTAGTTGAATTAATTAATTTAAAATTAATTCCTGTTGTCAAAACAAATAGCGTGCTTTTAAGAAACAATAACTATCAAAAGATTAACACATGTTTATGTCCAAATTCAAAGTGAAATTAATTCCAATGACCAACATTTGATTAAATGGTAAAAATATATTTTAATTAAACTTTAAAACAAATTACAAAGATAATCTAACCATATAAATAAATTACATTAAAACACATTTTTGAATTAAAATACAATACTTTTCACTATTCATTAAAAAATAAACTCTATCGGAAAAATTCCAAAAATTTTCCAAAAGTAACTTTTTATGTCCCCATTCTATAGAAAGATTTTGTTTGCTCAAATAGATCATATAAAAATGAAAAAAAACTAGATTTAAAAAGTTTTCTCCATCAAAAGGTGGTAAATCGACATTTTATTGAATATTAGAGTATTCATGCTTAAAATTAGATTCATTCACATTTTAAGCCTCTAAATTTTATTGGATAAATGTAAATACATTTAACAAACATGTATAGTCATATTTTAGTTAGTTTTTTTCATTCCAACTAATACAACGGCTATGATTTAACTACCATTTAAAATAATAATATTAAATTATTAGCGTGCAACGTAAGATTTCAAAGAAACCTCATGTTGTGTATCGGGTAAGCTATTGAACATAGAAACCCCTTTAAAGTAAAATTAATATTTAAATCACAAATATTAATAAATATCAAATTTTTATATTCTTTATTTTCCTGGGATGTGACATCCTTCCCCCCTTTTGGAAATTGCGTCCTCACAATTTTAAAATTGGGCTTGGAAACATCATTGAAAGTACCACATCAGAAAAAGAGTCATTAAAACTATCACATTAATACAAAGGAAGAGAAATAAAAAGGTCACCAAAGATAACCCGAACTAGGATCCCATGTAGGAAAAAATGGATATAGAAGAGAAAACAAATGGTCAAGTTCTGATGGAGAGTAATAGAAAACATGATTAGGAGAAAGTTAACCACCAGAAAATCACAAAAATGTGATGGGTTCAACAGTCCTTGATTACCCAGTAGGAAAAACTAACAGAAAAAGTTTTTGTTTGAAGTTACTTTTCATAAATTTGAGGAATTTATTTATGATCTTAACTAAAAACATAATGAAACATACTTACTTGTCATGTTGCCTTTCATCCTTTACTAAATTCCTTCCACAAACTCATCTTTTCTCTAAATGATGGGTATTCAAACTGACTTGGTCATATTAAATGTGATAAAATCAACTTCTATAGTATCACATAATCTAAAAAATATGAACTATGTATTTCCCATATCTTTAGACATCAACCAAAACCAAAATGTTTAGTATAAGATCAGATAATCCCCAAAAAGGATAACTTTTACAAAAAGAAAAACTACTCTTAATCTCTAAAAAATTAACAATACCCAAATTTCAACAAAGACCATTCAATAAAAATATGTCCATCAAATTATTCAAATTAATCCAACTAAGATTGAAACCTAAATCTCATATGGATTTAATCACCTAGTCTTCCAAGATAAATCTTAACATTTATCTCCAAATAATATCACTTACTCTTAAAGTCTCATATTGAAAAGTAATTAACCTAATCACATATTATCCATGATGGGGTAATCATTTCCATAGATAATGCAAAATAAAATTATTATTGATTCATAAAATAATCTAACTAAAAAGAATTATTCATACTAACCAGGGACTTCACGTAGTCCAGTGGTAGGTGATAAATCCCAATCTCCCTTTGGTTGTGGGTTCGATTCCCACGGCTTTGTCTGATGTGACGGTTTGTCATGCGGTCTACATGTCGTCCTTTTTCAAAAACTATATAATTTTATAAAATTCCCAAAAAGAGATAAATTCATCAAAAATAACCATAACATATTTTAACCACAAATTTTATCTAATAACTTTCATTTTTCATCCCAAAATGTATTAACATGTAATTGCCTCAAATTCCAGGATCATATAAACCCAAATGGTTCTTTAAAACTATATCCAAAAAAGAAAAGATAATTATTTACTACTGGAAAAACTACCTATACCCACGGTTTTGGGAACTGTGGGGCTGAGTGGCATCGGTATAGGGTCTTAAACTTTCCCCACTGTTTGACAAACTGTGGGAATAATTTTTTTACACCGTGTCAAACCATCCTCCATGATGTCAAAGTCTTCTTCCCACGGTTTTTAAACCGTGGGTAAAAATATGAGAAATCTGCAACCGCTGGGACTTGAACCCGCGCCACACCGCGACCTGAGGAATTATCCCAACAGACTCCACCACTTCATCCAATGTACTTATATGAATATATATATCTATATTTATAAATATATATTAATCTGCAAGAGTATTACAAAAAGAAGAAGTCGGAGGGTTTCGAACCCGCGTCAAACGCAGCATACTTAAACCGATCTAGCGCTTAACCAACTAAGCTAACACGACTACGCCATTATAAATCTTTATTTTTAATTATATACTAATACTCATGTCTGTATTAAAAAAAATAAGTCAGCGGGATTCGATACCACAACCGCTGCAACAATTGCGCAACACATAACCAACCAAGACACAGATTTAATTGGTTTATAAATTTCTATCAACTTATATATATTAGTTCAAATCATGGGTATTAATTTTTCCCGCCAAATTGTTTTTTGTTTTCCCGCGCCTTTTTTTTCAACCAGGTTATTTATCCCCATGGTTCTAAAAACCGTGGGGATAGGCCTTCGAAAAAAAAATTATCCCCACGGTTTTTCAATAACCGTGGGGATAGGCCTTTAAATAAATACCTATACCGACGGTTTTACAAAACCGTGGGTATAGGAATTCGAAAAAAAATCTATCCCCACGGTTTTAGAAAAACCGTGAGTATAGGTGACCAATACCCATGGTTTTCCGGAACCGTTGGTATAGGTTCCCACACTATACATATACCAACAGTTTTCTTAAACCGTGGGTATAGAGCAACCCTATACCCACGGTTTTGGGAAAAACCGTGGGTATAGGTCTTTTTTCCAGTAGTGATTCCTTGAATAAAATTCTCATATATCAAACATCAGGGTTACACATACTATAAAAAGTCTTCTAATGTAATCCCATAATCAAAATAGCCTTAATACTTTTAAGCATTTCACCATCCTAAAATCTACCATGACACTTGAATCCCATATATGTTGACTTCTTACACATTCAACATTCTTAATGATACATTAACCATTCCTTTCCAACATATTCTGAAATAATCCTTTCCTAAAAACAAAATCATGAATCATATCCTAAGATTCAATAATATCAAAACATATGTTAAGAAATAATCCATACCTTTCATTGGTCATTGTCAGTTTCTTCATCCTCAATATGAATGGCATTAGGTATTGGTAAAAACATATTTGTATGATACTGGTGATTCAAATCCCAAAACTTCTTTGTAGTACATGTGTTTGTATAATGACCATGCACACCACATTTAAAACAATCAATTGATCCCACAGAAAGAACTTCTTCCCCTTTCCTAGAGTCAATTGGATGTTTCCTTTTTCCATGTAAGGTTATTGCTTTATGACCTTCATTTCCACATCTATAAAACCTTCCCATCCCTTTGAAACATTTTCCTAGGTGCTTCTTTCCACAACCTTGATACATAGGTTTTTGAACATACTTACATTTATGATTAATACCTGAACTTCCATAGGGATTTGTTTCTCACATAAATGTTTTCTTATAAGAATAACTAAGGTTCATGTGGTCAATCATGACTCCAGATTGTTGGTTGAGAATAACCACAAGAGTTCTCATTGCTACTCTCATTTCATTCAATTGCCCATTCAGAAAACCGTCATAGTTTTCTTCACATCCATTATTACTTTGATGCCTACTAGATCCATCCATTTACTAAAAAAAGGTTAGTGTGATTATATCAGTAATATCACCATATAATATCTTATGAGGTGGGTAAATACTAAGATAGACTTATTCATGTTATATTAAACTCATTAAAGTTATCTAAAAAAACTATGAATCTTTACAATATGCTAACCATTATGGTTATGTCACTTGTAATTAAATAACACCATAACATCTAAAGTTATCTAAACTGACCTCGAATACCAACTATAAGGACCCGGCCTTGAACATTACATAATCTTGAAATATGTCAATAATTCACATTGAGGATCTTTTCAGGTTTAGATTTTTAGAGAATTAGGCCATAACTATTACATAAAAACTTGAACATTACATGTAGACACTACTACACAGTATCCATTTTTCATAAAATAAAAACACTTTAAAAAAGAGACATGTCTAGTTCAATGTTTTAGACAACATGACTTTTCCATGATCTCATCCTTGACCCTATTCATCTTATGTCCTATGAAAAACATTTAAAAACTTGGGATGAGCATAAAAAGATCAGTAAGGGTTATAAAATAATGAAAAGTAACATTATCACATCAATAAATACAAATCAATGAAACCAAAATTTTTAATCATAACATACCTCAGGAAATCATAAGATTTATGAATAACATACAGAAATCATAAATCATAATGGTTACTTATGGAATGCATATCAAGCATACATTGTATTTATCACTAATATGTAAGGAGTTACACTTGGAATACCCATCACAGTATATTCCCTAAATCTCTTAGGAGAAACATCACATTTACCTCTGTCACGTTACCCAATGCATTGGAGAGCTATATCAGGCTCACCCACCCAAGGTTTATCACAGAACCACCCATATACGTAAAAAATTCCCAATAACCAAAACATATTCATAACATAAAACATAATCATAAAGTAAAGAAAACATTTCCACATTCCAATCACAATATATCATATCAATATATTGAAGTAAATAATTCTTTATCAAACCATTTTCAAAAAACCATTTAAAACATTTAATAAAGAGATTTTTGAATCAAAGTGTCCCATACCACATTGAATATTTTAAATGAATTATAATTTGAAAACATTAATGTCCATATAAATAAATCCTAAAAACTATTTTGAATATATGTACATTAATGATAAATATTTAGAAGAATAAATCTTTAAAATATTTAAAATGATACTTTAGTTAAAGAGTTTTTAACAAAATGAGAGACGATTTAATACAAATAATTGAGGAATAACATTCAATTAGAACATTATAATATCATGACCATAAAGGTATTAATGATATAATATGTCAAAAGACAGTATATACACCATATAAGAGTGAATTGGTGCATAAAAACAATGATGTCTCATTGGAAATGTAAAATGAGATGAAATCAATTATAAAGATGGTATCCTTAAATTGAGGATAAATAAATCACATAATTATGTCTGAAAAATATAAATACACCCAATTTTATTTGATATTAAGTGTAAAAAACATATGTCATTCAAACATATTCATAGGAGAAAGTATTCAAGAAGTACTAGTTGAACCCAAGGAGTTGAAATTGGGTTAAGAAGTTCCCTTGTAAAAATTCGACAACCTAACGGCGTCACTTTAAAATTCATAAAATAAGTTCATAAGATAAAAAGGGTATCTCATCACTTGTACATAATTTTTACATTAATAAGGATATATAATAATATATTTCAACATAATAAGATGTAAATTAAAAGACATAAGAAAAAGAAGTCTTTTAAAAAGAGGAGGGTGAAAGGTTCCCTTACTAATTTGGTAACTTACAAAACATACACCACATGAAAGAAGGATCATAAAATGAAGATTTAAATACTCATAAATGAATTTATATTACATAAATAGTACAATCATGGGCAGTACATACACCACATAAAACAAAATAGTGGCAAATATAGCATGACTCTCACGGGAATAAAAAGTGAGATGAAACCCTTTACCACGTCGTAATCAACTGAACCGTATGACCAAAACTTAATAACCACCAAATTAATCACATAATACCCTGAATATAAAGATAATCATGATAATATATATCAAACCATAGTACATGATACACCACATTCAATAAATAAGTGGCGAACAATTGGAAATCTCACGGAATTAAAAGTGGGATAAGAAAATCCCTTTCCTCGTGTCTGACTTGACTTGTTTGTTCCTTGTTCTTCCTAAATAAAAAACTAAAGTTAATTTCTACTTTATTAAGAACCTTTTAAAGGTTATTATTCCGTTTATATCACTTATTACATGTTATAAACATTATGTAACCATTTAAGTTATTAACCTTTATTTTGTCGATATTTGGTACCTGCGTCAAAAATGGACTTCTAATAATTATATGTTTTTCATGTGGTCAAAGGATCATTATATCCAGAATGATATTAATGATTTTTATATCATATATATCATATATATTAAGTATATATATTTACTTGTAATAGTACATAACATTTGTAGGTAAGAAATGAAATGCACCGTTCATGGAGAAGGTAAGACGTACGTATGCATGAACGCTACTTTCATTTCTATTTATTATTTTAATAAAATTAAAACATAATGAAACATGTATATATTATAATTATAGTATATATAATATCATTAACTCCATCCTTTATACATCCCACATAAGGCATTAACGAGTCATATAACTTTGTGGGGGCGGTAGTCTGCACTTCCTCAAATGAAATTATCGTGTTTACCTATTATGGAAACCATAAAGGTATGCTATAAATGTAAAATAAAGAAGCATAAAGAAAATATAAACATAATATATATCATATATAAATACATTTCCATCTTAATGGCCACCATGAGAGGCGGTATGAGATAATCGAACAATCATCATTTCGTGAGGTGTCAGTTTTCTATCCATAGAAACAGTATGTTCTTCGCCCATTAGATGGAGGTGTGTGTAAGTGTAGTTAAAATCCTTTTCAAAAAAGCATCCTAGTATATTGAGTATACTTTTGTTGTTATAAAATAAAGTAATAAAAATATTTTAGGGGTTTGAGAAGTAAAATAAAAAAATAATTTAAGAGAAACAGTTACCTTTAATTTGGGTTACTCCCTTTGGTATGAACCAAAAAGTCTTCTTGAAGTGAATTAAGACTAAGGTAAGGCTTCTAGGGGGAGGATAGAGATGTATGGAGATTAATTGGTCAGATTTTGGACGATCCAAAAGGCTTCATAGATGTGAGGAATTAGTTATAAGTGGTCTCCTTTTTTAAGGGAGAGGAGGGGCTCTTTAGGAAAGTGTGAAAATATTATTTTATTATATAATGATATTCGGTTTCAAAAGGTTCAAAAATAATTAACGTTGAATATAAGATGACGCATATTCAAAATAAAATCATCCAATCATAATTGGACCTATTTTGGATAATATTTTACTCATTATAATCTTATTTATTTAAATCATTTATTAATGAGGTAAATAATGCATCCTTATTGTGTCATAAATAATTTAATTCATTTGACGTCTATAAATTATAAAAGAAATAAAATGATGTAGGAAATATCTTTATATTTATAATTAATATTTATAGTTGAAAATATAATTTATATAACCCCTTCAAAAAATTAATTTACTAAACGATATTTCATTTTGTCATTTTTGCCTTTACTTTAAGTTAATTAATCTAAAGTCTCATTATCATTCATAAGTGGCTCAATGGGGTCCCAAAATCTACCCAAATATGCTCCTATTCGTCCATTACTCATAAAATAAGTTTAGGACAAGTGTTAAGGTAATTTTGAATTATTATAATATTCTTTTTACCTTGAATTACCCTATTTACCTTTAACCGCGGTAAATAAAAGTAAAAAGTTACTATTCACGAAAAATTATTTTAATCTTATTGAACACCATTTTACTTATTAATAACAACCATGTATGTCATATTTTCTAAATCCAATTCACAGAAGTGGTGAAATTTTATTTAAATGAAAAGTTCAATTTTTTAATTACTACTAAGTGGTTTCACTATTCATCAAAAATTGAAGTTTTTCAAAAAAATACCAAAAATTCAGCCTAAGAATTATTTGATATTCCGAATTCAAATATTATTTCCATTTTACCAAATTCAAAACATAGTAGTTGAATTAATTAATTTAAAATTAATTCTTGTTCTCAAAACAAATAGCGTGTTTTTAAGAAACAATAACTATCAAAAGATTGACACTTGTTTATGTCCAAATTCAAAGTGAAATTAATTCCAATGATCAACATCGGATTAAATGGTAAAAATATATTATAATTAAACTTTAAAACCAATTAAAAAGATAATCTAACCGTATAAAAAAGTTATATTAAAACGCAGTTTTGAATTAAAATACAATACTTTTCACTATTCATTAAAAATGAACTTTATCGAAAAAATTCCAAATATTTACCCAAAGTAAATTTTGATGTACCCATTCTAAAGAAAGATTTTTTTGCTCAAATGTAACATATAAAGGTAAAAAAATATATTTAAAAATGGTTCGCCATTAAAAGGAGGTAAATCGACCTTTCACTGAATATTAGAGTATTCATGCTTAAAATTAGATTCATTCACATTTTAAGCCTCTAAAGTTTATTGGATAAATGTAAATACATTTAACAAACATTTATAATCATATTGTAGATATTTTTTTTCATTCCTTCCAATAAAACGGCTAAGCGTTAACTACCATTTAAAGTAATAATATTAAATTACTAGTGTGCAACGTAAGATTTCAAAGAAACCTCTTATTGTGTATCAGGTATGCTATCAAACATAGAACCCCCTTTAAAGAATAATTAATATTTAAATCAAAAATATTAATAAATATAAAATTTTTCATATTCTTTATTTTCCTGTGATGTTACACCCTAGAAAACCTAATGGTCTATGGTAGGTCAATCCAGTCGCAGTTGATCACCTTCCCTTTCCTAGTAAAAATGATGTGGTTGTCAAGGTGTAATATTCTATAAAAATATAGATAATGATATCAAAACTACCTTCCTAGAACAACAACCCCCTTAAAATAATTACACTATATAGGTCTTGTATAACTCTGTTCACTTATCCCTCCCTTTTATTTACCAAAATATATTTAAAATTTTAACACCATTTATGAACTATTTTAATAAAATTAAATGAAAAATAAATCATTTATAAATATGTAAAATCATGGTTTTGGTATAGAATAAAAGAAAAAATATATCAATGGAATAAAAAGAGCCTATAAACCCATAGGAATTAATTGGTAAACCATATTTACCTATTCTTTAATAATAAACGTACGGTAAAACATTATTTATTTAATATTTTTATTTCAGTAAATATGAGGCATTTAGAGGTTTCAAAAATTATATAATAGGAAATTGAAATGAATTATATTACATGCCAATACTCCATATTTATGCCAACCTATCAATGTTTAGAATGATTCCTAAGACCTAGGGACATAGTATAGAATCATGGAAAAATAAAAAAGTAATCACAAGATATCCAAATATACTAAAGATCCAACCACAATCAATTAATGTAGACATATTTATGGGATACTACCTAACTCTCAATGGTCATATTTATCTATCTACTCTCAATTCCCATACCCATGTTCCATATCTGTACTGTTATACTATTTTTTAATGGCCATGACATGAATACCCAAATTAAACAAAAGCCACATCATCACTACCCCACAAGAGAAACTCTTGATCACTATATGTTATTGTAAACATTGAGGGATGAATAATATAAAAGTGTTAGATGGGTTCCCACCCATTATATTAAGTATTAGTCTAGTTACAATAAATTTTTATTTGTTTCAAAAATGATCTAAACATTAGTCATATTACTAATATAATCATATATAAATGTAATTTAGTGAAATATATGATGATGAAAATTTTGTAAAATGGAACGTACAAGAATTTCCACATATAACAGGACCAAAAACATCAAAACTATATAATTAATGTGTAATATATGGTAAAATATAAATATAAATAATTAGTGTATTATATATGTTCCCTAAAGATCCAAAATTATTCCTTCATGGGTGGAATAGATTCAAAAGGATATAAAGAATGGTTCCTATATAATCCACTAGTCTTGTTATCAATAGACCATAAAGATTCTCCCCAGTATATATGCACTATGTGTACTAGCTTCTATACTAGAGGGCCTTTCCAACACCAAGTTTATGTGTAAAAGTGTATAAATACATCCCAATGGGGCATGTGTTAAGAATTTGTATGAAAATGACCAATAGGTATTGACCATCCAAATAATAATAACATATCATAATCTAAATTGAAATATATCAATACTAAAAATAAATCGATACACATAGTACATTATCACGTATTCATTTCATGTAATAATACAAAAAAAAGTAATTATATGTAACTCCCCACTTTGTATGGATCTATACTGGAAATACATGCTTCAATACTCATCTTAGTATCTAAACAATTATACAATGTAATCCCTCAAGGTCAAGAAATGTCTATGATAGTAAATTAATCCCAAATATATTATATACACACACAATTATATTTATATTTGTGAACAAAATAAATTAGGGACCTAGTGATTGGTCTAGGGGTAAACAGAATTAGGTATTGTGAGTTATTTATTTCTTGGGGCCTATCGAAATTAGTAGGAGAATGGTTATAATGAGTCAATACATTATGGTATCATCCAAAACTACCCATATCTTTGTCAACCCTTAGATTCTTTCTCAAGTTCACATGAAAAATATAAATACATTCTACTTTCCTAACATGGATAAAAAATGAATGAAATTATGTGTAACATGTTTTAGAACCTGTGGATTGGCATAAAACTATAATAGAACTTATTTCAATGATGTATATAAGAAAAAACAATAAATTCATAACATTCATATATTATTAACCATAAATAAAAAAATATTCATGATACAAAAAAACATAAGTGCAATAAAATAAAAGTGATTAACAATCCAAATATGCTATCCATGAAAAAACTAGGCTGATTTTAGCATAAAATTTATATATTTCATAAAAAAATAGAGGGAGATATGTCATAATTGTTCCAAGAATGACCTTCTATGTTCGATCGAATAGACACAAAACTAGATTGAATGGAGGATCTACTATAGATAAAAGATATTTGACTGGGTACTTGAGAGGTACTCAAACAGGAGGATATGATTTGAAAATTCCAATCACAAAAAATTTATGGGGATAGTTTTAAATTTATAAATACTAAAATAAACATTGGAAAATCCAATTTAACCTTTTATGTAGTTGTTATAGAATCATTGAGTGCTTGGTAGTTCAGGTAAACCGATTAGTTTCCATGTCTAGGTAAACTGTGAGGAAGATATTCCTCAAATATGTAATCAAATAATATATTTTTATGATTAATAATATGGTACAATTAAGATAAGTCGTGAAATATATCATATATATTACAAAATGAATTTTACATTCCATTGGGTATATTGTTTCTTATAAAATGTTGATATTTTTTTCCCATTTCCTATCAATCATATAGTCTGACATAGCTAAATCATAAGAAATTATGAATCAAAATGTATGATTTACATTACACACTATCATTATCAAGGTATTTTAATATTAAATATTTATTTTCTGAATCCAATTCTTATTATATATCTTTAATATTAGGTTTCATATTATGGAATAATTGGGAGATTGCTAATAGACTATTGGTCATACGGATGTGTGCCCAAAAATTTCTGATTTATTTATCATTGATCTGGATGTCCAAAAGAAACCTCATTTAATTTTTTAACAATGATGGTTATAGTGGATTACATTATTATATTTATGAGAATATTTAGTTTAATTTCTCTAGAATTTTGAAATTTATTTACTCTTAATTATGAAAAAAAAAATTTATTATAAATATTATAGATGTTCCGAAGTTATTTGGAATCATTTTTGAAATTTTATATTCCATCCAAAAATTAGAATAAAACCCCATGATTATGCTTAATGATAGGATAGGGAATTTTAATATTCAACCATAGGTTTTAATGGAACAATAATTTTGGGAACCTATCATTTGTGAAGAACACTACATTTGAGTGTATAATTTATGGTATATTGAACTAACATCTGTAATCGACTATACATTGCGAGTTATGCTATTTGATTTTTCCTTATGAAGAATGACCTCATGTTAAATTAGTCATCTATAGGATCTGAATTTTTTATATTTAAAATTTTTTCTACATCAATTTAATCGAAGTAAATGTATCAATTTAGTAAATTAAAATATTGTTTGAAATTCACTTTAAAAATAGATTAATTTTTTACTTTTTCTATAGTATGTGATAACTTTTAATGGATTATTAAATTCAAATTTTGAATGTAAAATATTTTTTAAAAATATAAATTTATATGGTGATATTTTAGGATCTTCTTGACAAGAATCAAATAAGAAATCTTATTTATTCTCAATGGAATTATCAGTTTGATCTTTCATATGCAGTACTGTTGATATATTATGGTATAATTTTTTTCAATAGATCTCTACTTCTATTGAGTTCAGTATGCAGAATATCTTTGAAATTTCATCAATACATTTTGGAAATATTGTTTTTGTTTTTGTTACTATATCTACAAATTATTAATCTTATACAATTATTTATGTTTTTTTATCAGGAATACACTTTGGAAATACATGTTATAAGCTGATTTTGTGTATCCATTTAGATGGTAAGAATTTATTTTTTTTATTTTTGTGTTATTTTTACTTTTCACAACATAAACACAGGTATTCTTTAGGAGGACTATGTTGTGAATAATTTATTATATTTCTCTGAATATATCTTATTTTTTAGTCATAACATATTTTATGAATGAATTCAAAAAGAATCTTCAATTAATGACTTTTACTTTTTTTTCAAAAATCTTAAGTGTTGATATTTTTGGGTAATTTTTTATAATATTTGAGTCCTTGTAGAAGTTGTTTAACAAGTTTTTGTTACTTACCTTCAACTATCAAGATCCCTTGGAAAGGATATTCTAGTTAAAATCACTATTATCATAGAGATTGAATAGGTGGAGTATCCTAAGGGACCATTATTCCCCTAACTGCTATAAAAAAATTTGTGACCATTTCTTTGTTTTCCAACACATATTCTATTTAAAGAAAAGGGAACAATATCACATTCCAAATCATAGAGGGGGATTAGTTTTAAATTATCCAAGTGTTTTCAAAATGATAAAATCCACCCCGACCCATCTTGTATATCTGTATCAATTCCAATATAACAATTAGTATCGAATGAGTTCTCTCTTCATGAATTTTGTTGAGCTATATCATGCTTATGAAAAATGTATTTATGATGAAATGTTTCAATGTATGAGCTCAAAGAAGTTATTTTAATTATTATTGCAACATATTTTAATAGATAAAATTATGGATTCTACAAATGTAGTATGATTATTTATTTCAAGAATCTCAGTTTTAATGTTTAAATGAATGATTCCAAATAGTATAAAATCCCCAAATAATATCCCAGAAAATGGGATACCACAATAGAATATAAATATGATCTGAAGTTGAGAGACACGAATACTATAATTTTTGGACATAATGTGAAAAAATCAGTGGAAAATCACGATATCCTACTTTATATGAGAAGTGGAAAACAATTGTAGTTTCCTATGAAGGAACTTATAAACATATAAAATTAAGGTAAAAAACTGTAAAATTAAAATTTCATACTTTCAAAATGTATGAATATGAAATTATTGCTCAAATAAATAGAATATTGACTAAAATATAGTATGGTTCCATTTCCTTAGTAACTCCAAATACTGATCTAGATAATTCATTAAAGGTAGATAAAGTATTACCCAGAAAGTGGAACTAAAAATCCACAACCATCAGAAAACAACTCCTAAAAAAATGATGATGAATAAATTGATTGGTATTATAATGATGTGTGGAAATAAAATGAAATATGGAGAAGAAGATCAAAAAATTATCACAAATGAGAATACAACTCGAAATGATTCTATATAAAAAAATAAAAATAAGTTGAAGGAGAATTCTATAACCGTGAATAGTTCTAATTTATTCAAAATTTAGAGAGGAACATTCTACACATTATACAATATTAAATAGGTTATTTAAATCAACGAAATACATTAAGAATTCATTCAATGATTCCAATTATAAAAATCATTATCTTAAAGGGGTTAGATGTTAGGAATTAAGGTAATTAGGGCATATGAAACTTGATTACCCATAGATGAAAGGAAAAAATGTAGAAACATGAGAATAATCTCTAGATAAATGAAGATTATGAATGAAAAGTAAATAAAGTCTTGACTACTATATGTAGTATTTCTAAAAATTGAATAATTTTTTTATGTTTTGATTCTAAAAATGAGAAATCAAATCAGATAGAAAAAATGATATTGATGAAAAAAGAAGATTAAGTGAAAATCTATAGGTATGGAAATGAAATATGGTATATAGAAAGTGGATATTTAAGTAAATTTAGTTGAGAATTTTCCAATTTACATGTGATATAAATTGTATATTGAGGTTTGGTTAACATTGGTGTTAACTATAAATATCATTAATATTAAATCTATTGGAGATACTATATCAATTGGTATTAATAAGGCTCACTTCATTCAATGGTTTAATAACAATTTGATAAATATATATAGACATTGTGATGCTGTATTTTCTATTTATTTCTCTTGAAATTATTTTTAGTATTTAAAGACAAAATTATTATGTTTAGATCACTTATAACTAAATTTGTTTGAACTTTACACCTTAGTTCATTGTGTAAATTGAATGTTAATTGTTCAAGTATTGAAATAAGTGAATCAATCATATTGAATATGAGACTTATTCATTGTAATAAATTTTATTTATCTAATTTATATTAGAAGATGATAGTTTCTAATCTTCCAAGTATTATTTTTTTATGAGAATAGAATTTCTGATAAATTATAAATTTTCAAGAAGAATAAGGCATCATTGATATAAATTAAAAAGGTTGAAATATATAAAGCATTAGAAATTCTCCATATGGATTTTTTTGGACCATTTGGATTATAAATCATGGATGGTATATTAATTTATTTTTTTTTGGAATATGAATTTCCATATTTACTTTGGATTACATTGTTATATTTTAAAGTGATTTTTTTTCATTTTTTAATATTTTTTATGTTTATATGAACTGAAAAAAAAATTAAAAAAATAATTGATAAATGAACATGGTGGAGAGTTTTCGAATTAATAATTCAATTCTTCTTTCACATACCTAGGTATTAGAAAACATTTTATAATCCAATAATACCTCAATAGAATAAAATTATAGAAATAAAAAATAAAAAATTTTAGGTAATTGCTAGAAATATGATTAATGAATATATTTTACCTACTTATTTTTTTGGAAGAATATTTTATTAAAAATTTACATAAAAAGAATTGATTTTTAATTAGTCATTTTTTTAAAAATAGAAATTATGATTTATTTAATAATTTAAAACATAATTTTGGACACTTTAAGGAATTATCATCTTTTTCTCTCTATGCTTCTTAGTGTTTCCATTGAACTCCATAATTCTTTTCTTATCCAAACCTTATGATTGATGGGTAACACCAATCTATATTTTCTCTATGAGATCACATAGAATGATTTATTCATAGCTACTAAAGTCTCTTATTGATAACACCGTTTTGGAGACTCAGTTTTACTCTAATAAATAAATAATAATCCTTAACTTCAAGTTGGATTATTATTCGATAAGTATACCTCACAATATTATAAATGTAACCTCATAGGTACCAACAGATTCACCATCCTTTAACATTATAACATAGAACTCATTCTCTATTTTCATATGAATAATTTAATTGAAGTAGTTTTTAAAAAATAAGATCTTAGACACATCCCACTCCTTAGAGTCAATTTCATCTCATTGCCTCATTTTTTTTATTTGAATCCACCATTGATCTGATGCACCATAGAAATGATAGAAAACCAAAATAAATATTGTTTATTATATTAATTTGAGAAAAAAATGTTTTAAAAGGTACTAATACACTCCCCATAAAATATTGGACCATAAAAACCAATAAAATATGGTGTATGTTTCTTAATGAAGTACTCAACATAATGTTTTTCCTTGCTTTTATCATTTTAAAGTTCAATGTGATTCATAGCGTGATAATTTTTTTGTGAGAATAGAAATGATATTTTTGATTCCAAATCCAAAAATACATGGTTTCTATGTAGAAAAATCATTGAATTGTTTATTTTATTTAGCATTGATGTAGTTCCTTCAGGTTCCTACCATATTTAAAAATGGAAAAACATAGTGTGTTCATTAATATTGATATTGGGAAAACATGTAGTTGTGAAAAAACAATTATAGAATTTATAAATCAATACATCGTATTTTAGATACATGTCACCTAATGTTTAATATAGTATATTAAGGGTCATCATATATAAAAATAAATCATGAGAGTTTATATAAAACATTTAAATTAAAAAAAATATAGAACCGAAGAGTGTCAAACCAAGTGTGCAGTATGGCCCGTTGTTATGTACTAGTTAACAATCAAGTTAATATTGACATAAATTATTTGGAATTATTACCCCTTGGTAAATCTGTGCTAGAACCACATCCACTTTTATTATCCATATAAGGAGTCAATTATATGTTTACCACATAATCTATTCCTTAACAACACATTAAGATGCTACTTTATAAGTAATCTTATCCAATGGGTTCTAATTAAAATTTTCACATGCATGTTTCTAAAGGATAACCCAACCAATACTCTGGTACCAAATATAACAACCCAAACATTTCATACATAGATATAACATATTTTTTTATGAACATTCAATAAATTACACAAACACTTGCATGTGTATCGTAAAGGTATAGTGCCTTCATAAAAATTGAAATGTAAATGACTAGTTCATAATATTTATAAATCATATCACACTTAGTTACTCATAACATGCATCCTTCCATGAAATATCATAAATAATACATATCATCATAACCTAGAGAAAAGAAACATAATAAAGAGTGAGATAAGACAATCGGTAAGGGTAATAAAGTGTTATAATAAAACATAAAATGAGACAAAGGGTATGAGAACATGTTCATAACATATGGAAACCCTAACCTTCATATCAATGATAAAAATTTTGATTCATGGAATAAATATTGTAAGTTCATATGAAATGAATCATAAGGAAATTAAAGAATAAGAACCATGAGTGCATAACATTGACAAAATAAATAAAATATTAGATTACATATATGAATAGAAAATAATTTCCATAGTATTAAATGATTATTTTTAAGAAATTCATTATGAACTGGGTTCTCTCCCCAAACCATTGTTGTATAGAATATTCACTCAGAAGCCTATCAAAGTGGACAAAGTCCATAACTAAATGTGGTTCACTCCCTATTTCAGTCCTGTTTGTCTCATGAGATTTCAGAATTTTGCAAATAAAATAGAGGGAGATACAGTTCTCAGACATCAAATCAGAAAAATCATATATACATGTTCTATAAGATCAAATAATATACATCATATTTGAAGATATAAAAAGAAATAGGTTTCATAAAAATTTAATCACAGTATAACCTATGGAAAAAAATAGGTTTCAAATCATTTCATCATTTATTCATATCATAACACATTAAAAAATAAGGGGTTTCAGAAGCATAATTTTATCATAATAAACCATTCATTGGGATAATAAAAACATTATCCTTGAATGTTATCCCCATTATAGTATATGTAACATAAAATCATTTCATCTTAGATAGAAAATATGTTTGAAATATATATTGGAAATTTTATTCAGAAAAATAACATTTATCCTTTAAAAACACTATTTTCAAACATACAAAATTTCCAAAATAATTTTCTTTGAAAATAACATTATAAATATTTAAATTAATCTTCAGAATCATATTAAAAAATTATTGATAAAAATTTCTTTTACACATTGGAAAATATTTTTTTCAAACATAAAACATTTGAAAACATAATTTTCAGTGAAAATAAACTCCAAAATATTTAGCGTAATCTTTAAAACATTAGTTGATCATTAAATTTTTTAATTTTATTCATGTCATACATGTAAAAATAAATATTATTTTCACATTTTTGTTAAAATCAAAACAGGCATTGTTTGGAAAAAAAGGATATTCCTTTAAAAATTTATTAAAATTAAAACAGGGGAAAATGTATTTAGTAAATTATTTTATAGTAGTAAAAGAATTCATTAAAATTTTTATTTAGAAAACATGGATGTGGAAGAGAATGTATTTTTAGGAAAATAGAAAAAAAAATCTATTTTTCTTAAATATGATCTTTTGAGGTATTTAGTAAATAAAGAGTGGAAAATTAAGGGAGGGAATTTATTCTCATGAAGTAAAAAGATGAAAATAAAATTCAATCATTTGTTGAGATATGAATCATTATATTTTTTCATGGGAAGAATAAACATAAACAATACTGATAAATGATGAGATTGTATCATAAAACCCTTAATACTTTGGTAACATTAAATTATAAGAAAAATTAAATAATAACATTAAATGAAACATATAATATCTTGATATTAAAAAATTCATGATATTACATGTCAAATATTCTTTATATATGCTTCAAAAAATAATCTAGGTTCATAAAAACACATATGTCTCATATAGGTCATATAGAAAAAAATCACTTACCTTAAGTCTCGAATTTCATCATATAATTTTGAAACTCATATAAAATAAATATAAGTTTATATATAAATCTATATAATAATAATAATTTTATGTGTCATACCATATATTATTTACCTATTAATCTTTATTACCTTTTTTTCAATCATTGCTTGTTAATATAACGTGTTTGGTAATAACTGTTTCTTTTTCTTGTGTGTTTATTTTTATTATTTTTGATCATTTTACATTCATCATGTTTTAATAAAATACATATTTTAAACATCATATAAATATCATATATATTCAATATATATATTTATATTAATCTATTAATGTTAGATATAGAAAATGAGTTACATCATTGATGGAGACAGTAAGTCGTACATACACATGAATGTTGTTTCCATTTTCTAGATGGATCAAAATAAAGTATGTAAAATAAAATATCACCATTGAAAATTAATTTTCATTTCATATATATCACATTTACTCATTAAATATGTCATTATTTCCTTCCTTGTAATGTGTTAGTGAAAAATAAATCACATCGCTTCGTGAGGTGATATTCTTCCATACACATAAGTGACGTTATTGTATCCCTAGTGAATGTAAAGTAATAATTAATATGTGATATCATGAATAAAAAATCATTATAATATCATAAAAATAATATATGTATATATAGATAATAAATCCATAAATATATCCATCCATGATAGGTGGTCATGAAAACAAATAATATTGGTTTGTGAGGTAGTAGTCCACAATACACTTGATTGATTGTTTCTTTTCCCATTTGAGGGAAGAGGAGATGGATATAGGTCATGGAATTAAAAATAATAACATAAAAGTATATGGAATATACTGAGGTTATTATCTCATAATTTATTAATAATATTTTAAGGAATTTGAGGATGAAATAAAACATAAAAACACTGGATTAATATTTTTGCCTCTTCGTCCATGAGCGTATTGAGCATTTTAACTAAATAATTCCTAAAATGATTTAATAATATGATATTAGTGAAATAATTAATTTAATTAGGGATTTATTTATCCAATAAATGTTTTTTATAAGTGTTAAGTTTAGAGGAGAGAGGGTATGTCTATTTATAAGTGGGAGATAGGACACACTTGAATATTTCGAAAACATTAAATTTTAACCATGTTTTTACCATGAAAAGATGAAAGAAAATAGGTAACTATAGAACCTTATAATAAATATAAGGTCAAAATATTCCTATAAAATGATTTTTTAACAAGTTTATAATTCATTTTACACATTATGTTTTTAGTTACCCCCCCCCCCTCAAAACCCATTTTAACATTAACTATGGAAATTAATTTATACTATATTCAAAATTAATTATGGTAAAAAAATAAATTGAACATATTAGATAATTTTAATAATACTTATTTTAAATATATAATCAATTTTTTAGAAATTAATTCACAAAAGTGTCAGAATATATTTTTAAATTAAACCCGTATAAATGATGAAAAGGAAGTTTTTCAAATAGAAATCATTCAAATTTTTAAAATTTTATTATATAAAACATTAATATGAAATTGATTTAAATGACCTATAATGGTTTAATTATAATATAATTTAACTAATTATACAATAAAAAAATTTTAAAATAAATTTTAACTATATAAATTCTTAAAATGAAATGTTGAATTTCAATAAAAACTAGTATTTTTAACTATAAATTAAAAAATAAATCTTTTCAAAAAAATCCAAAAACTTCACCCCAAGATCAGTTTTAAATTTTCATTATAGAAGTGGATTTATTTTAAAAAATAAAAATGTTTTAAAAAATACTCTGATTATTTTTTCACAAATGCAATAAAATCATTTTTTTAAGATAGAAATGTTGAAATATACAATGAATCTACTAAAACCTTTGTAATTTTTCATTAATATATTTTATTTATATAAAACCATTATAATTAAAATGTAAAATGTGGTTATTATTTTTTATACGGAAAAGTTTAACGACAAGGACATAATGACCATGTTAAATAGTATTATATATAGTATATTGTGGTTTGTTGGAACACGATTATACATGTAGTGAAAGTTATCGAAGAAATTTAATTTCTTTAAGAAGAAATGAAATATTTCATAAAATTTTGGTGGTATAAAAAATATATTATTTTTTAAAGATTAATTATTTTAATCTCTTTAAAATTTCATCAGGACTTTCTGAGAAAAATAATTTTCTTGATGTTTTAGTATATACTTATTATTCATCTAAAATAATTAAATAATGTTTTTTATCAGGAATAAAATTTGTAAATTCATGTTATAAGTTGGTATTATGTATCCCTCTTACTTCGAAGAAGTTATTTTTTCTACCATTTGTTTAGTGAATTTTATTTACAACAACCCAAAAATTATTCAAAATGACTATGTTGTGATGTATTTAATATATTCATTTAACCATATTCTATATTTTCAATTGAATCATCTTTAAATAAATGAATTAAGCATTTTTTTTAATTCAATTAAAAAATAACCTATTATTTAAAAACATAGAGGCATGGGCCATTTTGATGATTATTTTATATCCTATTTGAATTCTTGTAAAATAATTGTAACAATTTGTAGATGTTTACACTAAACTATTTATATTCCTTGGAAAATAAAAAACAAGTTAAAATCACCATGCTTTTGGAGAGAGTGTTAGTGGAGTGGACTAGGGAGATTGTGTTCCATGAAACACTATAAAAAATGGTGTCTTATTTTCTTTATTTTTCACTAAATAATCTAGTTAAAGAAAAGATAATGGTATCTCTTTCCAAATCGAAATGTGGGTTAATATTTAAATTAATTATGTATTTTTAAATGAATATAATTCACTCTCCACCCACCCATTTATCTTCATATCAATTTTTCCCATACATATTCAAGGGTTACAAAAGGTTTGAAACTGAATCCCTAACACTTAAATATTTTAATGTATGAGTATTCTTACTCAGTGGGTGTCTTAAAGGTATTTAAAAGGATATTGTGGCTTTGAGATTGGAATTTTTTTCATATAATCCTTGTTCATGATTACTTTTTAAAATTCTCCATGAAGCTCCCTTATTTCTATATCCTTGTACCTATGAAGTACTAGAATACCATGGATACAATGAAGATCTTACCCATTAATTTAGTGATTCAAATTTTCTTATGATACACCATATATTTAGGAACCCATTGGTTGATCCTATGGAATATTCATAAAACATTGTGATTAAGTATAGGAGCTGCAATAATCTTTTTTGTATGATATATTATGGTTATTTATTTATATTATTCATGGTTTGGGTTACAATACATGGTTATCATGGTTTTGTGATTTTTAATGTATTTAACTAACCCTAATTTATGTCATTTTATTCCTATAAATGTGAAAATATTATAGGATCATTCTTTGAAATTTGATTTATGAAACCATGTTTAAAAGTGAAGGAAAATGTATATCCTATTGAATTTATATTTAATATCATAAAAAAATATAAAGAATGAAAAATATATTTATATACAACATAGTACATCATAATCTAGGATATAATCATTTTATATGATATACAATATCATAAAATGTGATATGTTAAAATTCTAAAGTTTTATATATTTCATAGACTATGATATTTTAAATAGTAAGAAAAATAGTGATGATTGTATGTTTCGAGACAATCATATCTTAGGTATAATATTGATACTATAATAAAATAATTAACAAGTCACTAAAATAAATATTGTGAACGAATATTTATTTATCATTTAATATGTTAGATAATGATGCATCTAAAAGAATACATTTTAGTGGATACTGTTAAATGTATTCACATAAAAAATTTATTTTTTAAAGATTTAAAATTTTATCTTAAATTATACATTTTAGGAATTTTTTATAATTTATTAAAAAAGTTATTTTGGAATATTTAATTAATTTATAAAGTGTTTACAAGATAAATAATCAAATTTTATTTTTTATTATTAATTTTTTTTTAATATTTATTAAATATATATTCTAAAATATTAAATTTCAATATTAAATACCTTTTAAATTATATATAATTAATTTCTTTTTAGATATGAATGGTTTATATAGAAATAATAAGGAAATTATTAAGTGTTTACAAATTGGAAGGTAAGTAAAATATAATGAATTTTATAATGAATTAATAATTTTTCAAATTTAAAGGCCTTAATTGACTAATTTTTTTAATTAAATTCAAAATAGGTTTTGATAAATGGTATAATTATCATTAAAATAATATTTAATTAGTGATGTTTAGATTGTTAAAAAAAATTACATAATAAAATGGGAATTTAAAATGCTAATATTTCATTTAATATCATGTGTATATAAAAAATTGCATATAATTAAGAATATGAATGAGTTCATATTATAAATAGATATAAAAATATAATATTTAATCAATTATGTGATATACATAATTAACATATAATTTTTAAAGTGTTTATAATTTATTTTTCATAAATTTCTTATATATATATCTTATATTTAAATATATGAATTGTTATCTTATTTAGATTATTATTTATTTTGTTAATATATATAATTTTTATATTATAAATAGTTAAATGATTTTGTTTAAATTTTTAAACTACTTCAACAAAATTTTCTTCAATCATGTAAAGAATTGTTTTCCAGGTATGAAAATTGAAACAGATTTTATTTACTTCAATTTGGATTTGTAACTCCCCGACCCCAGTTACCCAGATTCAGTGAATTATTTTAATATATTGACATGATTACTAGGAATCAAGTCCCGAAGGACCGATCAGTTTAGTAGTCTGGGAAAATAGATTACCTTCATGAAGTTCAACATTACAACTTGAAAAGAAAAACAACTGTAATTTATTCCATTTGAAATGTCCAAGCCTCCTAGATTATTCCTGCAAGTCACCCATAACTAACTTCTTCATATCCTGGGAAAATAAAACATAATAAAGGGGTGAGCTCAGAGTCTCAGTAAGAGTAAGTAATTTAGCGAAATCTGTAAACTTTTAAGGCAATTTGTTTGATAAAAACAAATGCCTTTCAAACATAAACTTGAACATAATATGGAAAAAATAAATCAAACATTATCATATAAACATGCACATGGATATTATAATAGTAAAATAATCACATGTAATAACTAATTTCATAATGAGGGAATGTATAGTACCAAACTTTAATTTTAGTGTCAAGGCCTCCTGCCAGGACCTATGGACTAATTGTACCTGGACCCAAACCCGGAGAGCCTCCGTAACCGGACTCCATCTCGGAGAGCCTCTGTAGCTGGACTCCAAACCGGAGAGCCTCTGTAACCAAAATCCATCCCAGAGGGTCTACTATAATAGGAACCCAACCCAGAGGCCTTACTTTTACTGGTCCCCAACCCGGAACATACGATTCTGATACATTCATTATAAGAAAAAGTTTCAATATAACATAAACATTCGTATTAAAACTAGCATAAGAAATGTAAATACATTATCCATAAACCATGAATCGTATAAAATAACATATCAATAGTCAAAAATATCACAAAACATTCAATACAATATGGAAGATTTGTATCATAATAAATCAACTTCAAACAAGTTTAAAATCCATTAAAGGATGTTGACAAAGATGAAAATGATCAGTAAAATGCTTTGAGATAAATACCCCTTTTTCATGAAATCATTTAAAATTATCACAATTTATAAAGGTATTCATTTAAAAGGGATTTTTGAATCAAATTGTCCCATACCACTTTGAAACATTTTAAATGAATTATCATTTCAAAACATTCATGCCCATATAAATAAATCCTTAAAATCATTTTAAAAACATGAACATTAATTAAAAGGGTTTAGAAACATAAATATTTAAAACATTTAAAATGATGATCTAGTTAAATAGAACCTCCCATAAAACCTTAAAATATTCCTTTTGAAATCATTTTTATAAAATATGGTTATCTATGATAAGTATGTCCCAGAAAATACTTACACATTAACAATATCAGAAAATAAAGAGATTGAGGAAATAACCCTTACCTTGTTGTAATCAATCGAGTCGTATGAACAATAGTCAATAACCACCAAATGAATCACATAAAATCATTAATATAAATAAAATAATGATAATATATATCAAATTTCAGTACAAAATACACCACATGCAATAAATAAGTGTTGAACAATGGAAATCTCACAGAATTAAAAGTGAAATAAGACACCCCTTACCTTGCACTTTCCTTTGGTCGAGGGTACATTCAACCTCTTGTATAATAACCATTGTATGTAATTAGATTATACCAGAACCATATTTATATTTATTATATCATACAGGATTCATTAATGACTTTATAATACCCATTTAATAATTATTTTCATGTTAAATTAACATTTCGAGTAATAATCTCTTTCTTTATCGTACATATTTTAACTTATTATTCTTGATCGTATCATTTAAATCATGATTTAAATACTTCCTAAATACAAAAATTTATTTATATATAATACATATTTAGAATATAAATATTATATTAGATATATATATATATATATATATATGAAATGGAAAACACCGTTTATGGAGATGGTAGGTCGTACGTACGCATAAACATTGTTTCTGTTTTCATATCATATTGAACGGAAGTAAGTGAATAAGATATATGTAACTACATAAATACATAAATATATATATATATATATATATATATATATCTCTAGTATAATTATTATGTCATATATTACATACTTATTAGTAATATATATTTTCATAATAACCGATGAATGGTGAATGTGGAAATTAATCTCATCGCGTCTTGGAGACGGTAATCCATACGTATGCACGAGCGACAATATAATTTCCTTAAAGGTGTGGAATTGGATGTAATATTAATTTTACAGAGACATTATCATGTTCTTTTAATTATTTATATACATATTACTCATCCTTATATCCATCCAAATAACATAGTGTTGAATAACAAATTACACCACGGCGTGGAGACGGTAAGTCGTACGTGCGCACGCATGGTGACATTATCATTCATAGGATGGACAGAAAAATGAATATGGTTTTTCAATATTTATAATAACATCACAGTGTATATAAGGTACTGGAGTTATTATTTTGGTATGGTAATAACAATGAAATAGTAAGTGGAAGAATAAAAGAACTTGAAAGAGGGTGGTGAAATAATTACCTCTTCTTCATGTTCTTCCTATTGATTTGATCAAAATGGATCCATAGGATGGCTTTATGACCAATTTAATTCCTCTAAGATGAAGTTAGGATATTTGGGAGGATATTTGGGAAGGGTTTGGGTGAGCCAAATGGATTTGGAGTTGTTAATTTGAGAGAAGGGGAAGCGCTCTTTTATAAGAGGGGTGAGGGGAACCTTAGGAAAAACTTAAAATATTATTTTATAATAAATTCATTTTCGGTTTATAATGGATCCAAAATGAATTATTTAAAGGATAAGGTGTGTATGGGTATAAAAATACTCATCCAATATGTTTTAGACAGGTTTGGGTCACTATATTAACCTAGTCGTTTAGATTTAACTCTTAGTTAAATAGTTTGACATTTACCATGTCTCTTTGTATTTTTATATTATATGGTTAATAAACATACTATAAACTTCCAATAGAAAATAAAGTGGTTCATTAATGAAATATTTAATATTATTTAAGCCCTTTTACTGAACCTTAGATTTTTAGGAATATTATATTAACCAATAATATAGTAATTGTTTTAAAAATTAATTTATGTCAATTTTGACACTATTTGGTATTTGGTGTTTATGAAAGTCATCACAACTTTATTGCTTCAAAAAAGATACATTTACTCCATCCTAACATGTCATATTCACCTATAAAATTATTTTATGTCATAAAAACTTTGAAATTATAGTTATTTTAATATTTATAATATCATTTATTTGATTCTTTCATTAATAAGGTAATTATTGAATCATCATTGTGTCATAAATAAATTTAATTATTTAATGTCTAAAAATTATAAATAAAATACCATGATGTAGGAAATATTTTTATCTTTATAATTAATATTTTTAGACGAATTTATATTGTGTGTAACCCTATATTAAAAATGTTTTAGTTATTAAACATTGATTTTAACTCTTTTAACTCTTCTTTAAATAAAATAATAATAAATGGTCTAATCTAATACAAGTGGACCTAAAGGATCATATTTCATTCCTAAGGTTGTTTTTGGTCGAATTACACTTATCCAATAGAATTATTACATGTGTTAGGGTAATAATAATATCATTTTTACCCTCAATTACCCTATTTACTTTTAATGGTGGTAAATAAAAGTAAAAAGTTACTATTCACTGAAAAATATTTTCATCTTATTGAACCACATTTTTATTAGTTATATCAACTATGTCTCTCGGATTTTTGAAATTTCAATCACAAAAGTGGTAAAATTATGTTTTATGTGAATTTGAAAATTCTCCTAGGAGGTGGGTAAAAGATGGTGAAAAGTTCAATAAAATTTCATATATCTAATTTTATTACAAAATGACTCAAATGGATTACATTAAACATATATATGTATTATGTATCTATTTTGACTGAAAATAAATTTAAATAAAATAATTAATTAATTAAATGAAAAGTCAGTTTTAACCAATAACGCAGTGTTTTCACTATTCATCAAAAATTGAAAGTTTTCAGAAACATATCAAAAATTCACCCTAAGCTAATTTTTATATTTTGAATTCCAAAATGAAGTCTATTTTACCAAATTCAAAACATATAAATTTCATTTATTAATTTAAAATTAATTACCATTGTCAAAACCAAAAAATGTATTTTTAAGAAATAATAACTATCAAAAGATTGACACTTGTTTATGTCCAATTTCAAAGTGAAATTAGTTACAATGATATAAATTGGATTAGATGGTAAAAATTTAATCTATTTATAATTCCAAACCATTAAAATGTATAATTTAACACTATAAATTATTTTGATTAAAAAAAGTTATTTTCAGTTAAAATATAGTATTTTTCACTATTCACCCAAATATGAAAGTTATCAGAAAAACACCAAAAATTTATTGAAACTAAATTCTTATGTTCAGATTCTAAAGAAGAATTTCTTTTTACAAATTGAATATATGAAATTTCAAATATTGGATTTAAAAAAGGTTCGTCATTAAAAGGCGACAAAATTGCATTTTTTGAAAAATACTTCTTTTATCTGAAAAAATGAATTTGTTCTTACATTATGTCTAAGAAACTCATAATATGGACTCAAAAAATGTAAGTATTATATAAGGTTCAAAATTTAGTTAATATTATTCATAACCACTTTTGAATAGCTAGTTTGGTAAGTCATAGTACGCTAGAACTCGGTGTTGCGTGTAATGCAAGTTATTGAAATACTTTGAAGAAATAACATACTATGAAATCTTGGGGTGTTACATTCTTCCCTCCTTCAATATATTGAATCCTCTCAATTTTAAATTGTTCTTCGAAAATAAAAGGTTGAAAATAGAAAATACCATTGTGGGAAAACCCACATCGAAATTTGGGTTAATAAAATATAGTCTTAATAAGAGGAAAAGTGGAATGAAAAAGTAACCACCAAATTATGATCTCTATTAGGAGAACATTGGTGGAAATTAAAGACCCATAATTAAAGGAAAAACATTAATATTTATAGGGAGTGATTGAGGTCATAAATCACAAAAAAGTGTGAAATTGAGGGCCTCAAATAAATCAATCTATGATGATTTAAAATACCATTGGTTCAACAAAACATAAGGTATTAGGATAACACATTTTCGATTTTAATATACCTTCCCTAAAGTTTAAGAATTAATTTACCCATATAATAATAGGGAAAAAATTATATATATATATATATATATATATACTTTACAAGTATAGTTTTATCCTTCAATTAATTCCTACCACAAAATCATCTTTCACTCCAAAAGATTTCAAAAAAATATATTCTATTTATCCTAATAGTATAGGGTTCTAAAAATAATGAATTTATAATTCACCTATCATACCCTTTAAAAAAACTAGATTATACAATCTAGGGACTTCATGTAGTCCATTGGTAGGAGATAAATCCCAATCGCACTATGGTAGTGGGTTCGATTCCCGTAGCTTTGTCTGACGTGACGGATTGTCACTCGGTCTGTGTGTTGTTCTTTTTATAATGATCCAAAAATAACCTTAAAAATAATATACAATTTCAAACATAATCCATTCCAACCTTTAGAATTTTCCAGAATACTTCTATCCAAACACACAGTCCAAAATTTATAAGAAAGTTAAACACAATGAAGATCCTTTTTTCCATGTAATAACATGTGAACACCTTCATCATGTATTATTTTAAAACATGGTAACACCCTGGATTACCATAAAACCTTATTTATTACATTCATGCTCCCTTATCCTTTATATAATACTGGATATATTCCTTATATCCAAAAATTTTAAATATTCCAACAATGGTGAAATAAACAAACCATTAATCAGTTCCAAGATAGTCAAGAATATCAAATATAATTTATCCTAATCAACCATCTCTTATTAAAAAATTACTACCTCAGTATCAGAACCATATTAAGATTTATCTTTCCTCTAAACATTTATTTTCCAAAAAGTTTAACTTTTTGATGAGTCTCTTTTCCAAAAACCGTATAATCACAAATCTTCCATGATATAGTACTGTATTACAATCCTTATTTATTTCCATAATTTATATAACTGGAATATCATCGACACAACACTAAAATGAAATAATATTTAAAGAAAAACATAAGAACACTATTAATTCCTCTTCATCTGTGGTAGTATCATAACTTGGTTATTATCCAATAGCATCATTTGGGGTATACTCAGATGATTTGGACATTGATTCACACAGTGACCCAACTCCTTATAGATGATGCATTGTACACATGAAACATTTTTCTTATCCTTGCAATCACATACTTGGTGTCCTTTTTCTCCACACTCATAACAAACTCTCATTCCATTCAAGAAATTACCAAGGTGATTATTTCCACAATTATCACATATGGGAAAATTCATCTTTGCCTTCTTCCCTTTATCCATATTTCTCTCTACCATCCTTTTCTTCTCTGGATTCCCTTAAAATCCATAGGACTCAGAGAATTATTTACTTATCTTATTAACACATGATATTATTTCTTCATATGTTGAGAATACATGGGATACTATTTCCCTTCTAAATATTGGCTTAATACTATGAAAGATAAGATACTTCTTACTATTTGGATCATACATATTGTTGGAGTTCTCATTCCTTCAACCAGGCACTATTTCTATACAATGGCATACACTAGGTCAGTTTATGAATTGCAATTCATAATTCCAAACTTGTAAAACAGTTGAAAAAAAAATAAACAGTTTATGGATATAATCTATAATCATAAAAATGTTTTCTTTGAGGAAGTATATACTCATAAACCATTCCTAATGGTTTGTAAATAAAATGGGAATTATCCTAAGCATATACCTCGGGAGTGTTGTAACCAAGAGTGCAGCAAAACCCGTTTTCATGCACCAGTTCCTATTTGATTCTAGCTCAAAGCTGTGTTTTTAGGTTTTACCCCTAGGTACATCTGTGCCAGAGCCGCCTCAACCTTCTCGTATTCAGAAAAGGATGTATTACTTGGAAAATTCACAAAATCTCTACATTACTAAAATTCTATACAGTTCTTATATACTAATTCTCAAAGCCTATGTTAGGATAATGTGATCTAATCAGAGTTTATCTAAATCTAGTTTCCAAGGTTTGTACTAAACTTCCTATGATACCAACTGTAATGCCCCTACCCTAGTTACCAAGAGTCGGTGTATTATTTTAATACATTAGAATGATTACAAGGAATCAAGTCCCGAAGGACCGATCAGTTTAGTAGTCTTGGAAAATAAATTACATACATGAAGTTTGACATTACAACTTGAAAAGAAAAACAATAGTAATTTATTCCATTAGAAATATCCAAGCCTCCTAGATTATGCCTTCAAGTCATTCATAACTAACTTCTTCATATCCTAGGAAAATAAAACATAAGAAAATGGTGATCTCAGATGCTCAGTAAGGGTAAATAATTTAGCAGAAGCGATAAACATTTAAGGAAAGTTGTGTAACAAAAACAAGAGCCTTTAAAACATATACTTGAACAAAATATGGAAAAAATAAATCAAACATTACCATATAAACATGCACATGGATATTTTACTAGTATAATAATCACATGTAATAACTAATTTCATAATAATGGAAAGTATAGTACCATACTTTAATTTATGTGTCAAGGCCTCATGCTAGGACCTATGGGCTAACTGTAACCGGACCCAAACCTGAAGATCCTCTGTAAACAGACTCCATCCCAGAGAGCCTCTTTAACTAGACTCCAACCTAGAGATCCTCTGTAACCTAAATCCAACCCAGAGGGTCTGCTGTAACCGGACCCCAACCCGGAGGGATTACTTTTACCGGTCCCCAACCCGAAACATACTAGTCTAAAACATTCATCATAAGAAAAGGTTGAAATATAACATAAAAATTCGTATTAAAAATATCATATGAAATGTCAATACTTTAACCATAAACCATGAATTATATAAAAATAAAACATCCACAGTCAAACATATCACAAAACATTCAAGACAATATGAATGCTTTTTATCATAGTAAATCAACTTCAAACAAATTTAAAATACATTAAAGGATGTAGACATGGATGAAAATGATCAGTAAAATGCTTTGAGAGAAATACCCCTTTTCATGAAATCATTTGAAATTATCATAATTTATAAAGGTATTCATTTAAAATGGATTTTTGAATCAAAGTTTCTCATACCACTTTTAAACCTTTTAAAAGAATTATCATTTCAAAACATTCATGTCCATATAATTAAATCCTTAAAATCATTTTGAAAACAAGGACATTAATTAAAAGGGTTTAGAAAGATAAATCTTTAAAACATTTAAAATGATGATCTATTTAAATAGACCCTCCCATAAAACCTTAAAATATTCCTTTTGAAATCATTTTTATAAAATATGGGTATGTATGATAAGTATGTCCAAGAAAATACTTACACATCATCAATGTCGTATAATAATGAGATTGAGGAAATAACCCTTACTTTGTTATAATCAATCGAGTCGTATGAAAAATAGTCAATAACCACCAAATGAGTCACAGAATATCATGAATATAAATAGAATCATGATAATATATTTCAAATGGCAATACATAATACACCACATGAAATATATAAGTGGTTAACAATGGAAATCTCACAGAATTAAAAGTGAGATAAGAAACCCCTTACCTTGCACTTTCTTTTGGTCGAGGGTACATTTAACCTCTTGTATAATGACCATTGTATTTTATTTTATTATACCAGAACCATATTTATTTTTATTATATCATACATGATTCATTTATGACTTTATACTACCCATTTAATAATGATTTTCATGTTAAATTAACATTTCGGGTAATAATCGCTTTCTTTATCGTACATATTTTAACTTGTTATTCTTGATCGTATCATTTAGATCATGATTTAAATACTTCCTGAATATAAAACCTGATTTATATATCATACTTATTTAGAATATAAATAATCATAATACATAGATATATGAAATGTAAAACACCGTTTATGGAGACAATAGGTCGTACGTACGCATAAATGTTGTTTCTGTTTTCATATCATATTGAACAGAAGTAAGTGAATAAGATATATGTAAGTACATAAATACATACATACAGATATATATATATATATCTCTAGTATCATTATTATGTCATATATTACATACTTATTAGTAATATATATTTTCATAATTGTCGATTAATGGTGAGTGTGGAAATGAATCTCATCGCGTCGTGGATACAATAATCCGTACGTACGCACGAGCGACAATATCATTTCCTTAAAGGTGTGTAATTGGATGGTATGTTAATTTTACAGAGACATTATCATGTTATTTTCATTATTTATAAACATATTACTCATCCTTATATCCATCCAAATAACATAGTGTTGAATAACAAATTACACCACGGCGTGGAGACGGTAAGTCGTACGTACGCACGCATGGTGAAATTATCATTCATATGATGGATAGAATAATGAATATGGTTTTTCCATATTTATAATAATATCATATTATATATAAGGTATTGGAGGTATTATTTTGGTATGATAATAACAAAGAAAGAGTAAGTGGAAGAATAAAATAACTTGAAAGAGGGTGGTGAAATCATTACCTCTTCTTCGGGTTCTTCCTTTTTATTTGATCAAAAGGGCTCCTTAAGTTGGATTTATGACCAAGGTAAGGCCTCTAGGATAAATTTAGGATAGTTGGGATGATATTTGGGTAGGGTTTGGCCGAGCCAAATGGATTTGTAGGTGATAATTTGAGAGAATAGGGAGTGCCCTTTTATAAGAGTGGTGAGGGGCACCTTAAGAAAAACATAAAATATTATTTTATAATAAATACATTTTAGGTTCCTAAAGGTTAAAAAATGAATTATTTAAATTTTAAGGTGGGGATGGGTCGAAAAACACTCAACCAATTGTTTTTAGACTGGTTTGGGTAACTATATTAACCTTATCTTTTATATTTAACTCTTAGTTAAATAGTTTGGCATTTACCTTGTCTCTTTGTATTTTTATATTATATGGTTAATAAACATACTATAAACTTCCAGGAGAACCTCAAGTGGTTCATTAATGAAATATATAATATTATTTAATCACTTTTTCCAAACCTTATATTTTTAGAAATATTATATCAACCAATAATATAGTATTTGTTTTAAAAATTAATTTATGTCAATTTAGACACTATTCGGTATTTGGTTTTTTGTGAAATTCATCACAACGTTTTTTCTACTAATAATATACATTTAATCAACCCTAACATGCCATATTCACCTATAAAATTTTTTTATGTCATAAAAACTTTGAAATTATAATTATTTTAATATTTATAATATCATTTATTTGATTCTTTCATTAATAAGGTAATTAATGAATCATCATTGTGTCATAAATAAATTTAATTATTTAATGTCTAAAAATTATAAATAAAATACCATGATGTAGTAAATATTTTTAGATTTCTAATTAATATTTATAGTTCAATTTATATTCTGTTAACCCTATATTAAAAATGGTTTAGTTATTAAACTATGATTTTAACTCTTTTAACTCTTCTTTAAATAAAATAATAATAAATGTCCTAATCTAATCCTAGTTGATATAATGGATGACATTTTATTCCAAAGTTTTTTTTGGTCGAATTAAACTTATCCAATAAAATTAGGACATGATTTAGGGTAAGAATTATATCATGTTTACCCTTAATTTCCCTATTTACTTTTAACCATAGTAAATAAAAATTAAAAGTTACTATTCGCCAAAAATTATTTTCATAGTATTGAACCACATTTTTCATACTAATATCAACTGTGTCTCTTATATTTTTTAAATTCCACTCACAGAAGCAGTAAAATTAAGTTTTATGTGAATTTACAAATTCTCCTAGGATGTGGGTAAAACACGATGAAATGTTCAATAAAATTTTATATATCGAGTATTATTACAAAATGACTCCAATAGACTACATTGAAAATATATAGGTATTATGTATCTATTTTTACCTAAAATAAATTTAAATAATATAAATAATTATTTAAATGAAATGTCGGTTTTAACCAATAACACAATGTTTTTCACTATTCATAAAAAATTGAATGTTTTCAGAAACATACAAAAAAATCACCCTATGATAATTTTGATATTCCAAATTCAAAAAAAAAATGTATATTTTACCAAATTAAAAACATATAAATTTGATTTATTAATTTAAAATTAATTCTCGTTGTCAAAACCAAAAAGCATATTTTTAAGAAATAATAACCACCAAAAGATTGACACTTGTTTATGTCCAATTTAAAGGTAAAATTACTTATAATGACAATAATTGGATTAAATGGTAAAAATATAATCTATTTATACTTCCAAACCATTAAAATGTATAATTTAACACTATATATTATTTTGATTCAAAAAGTTGTTTTCAGTTAAAATATAGAATTTTTCACTATTCACCAAAATTTGAAAGTTATTAGAAAAACACCAAAAATTTATTCAAACTAAATTCTTATGTATCGATTATAAAGAATAAGTATATTTTGTCAAATTGAATATATAAAAGTATCAAATATTGGATTTAAAAAAGTTCCACCATTAAAAGGTGGTAAAATTGCATTTTTTGAAAAATACTTCTTTTATCTGAGAAAAATGAATTTATTCTTACATTATATCTAAGAAACTTATAATATGGATTCTAAATTATAATTATTATATAAAGTTCAAAATTCAATAAATACTATTCATAACCACTTTTCAACGGCTATTTTGGTAAGTCATGGTGCACTGGAATTCGGTGTTGCGTGTAATTCTAGTTATTGAATTACTTTGAAAAAATATTGTACTATTAAATCTTGGGGTGTTATAGGATTGTCTTGAGTTATGACCTGAATTTCAAGGTTGACTATTTTTTATGCATATGAGGTGTTAAAATTATGATGTAATTGATTCTAATATTGAGTAAAGTGACCATGATTAGACATAATTTTCATCAAATTTCTCATTGGCTAAAGGGTTATTCATTTTCTATTTTAGTGGGGGTCAGTTATTTGTCTCTCCAAGATTACTCTTGTTAGATTTTTTTTTTTTGATTTTGTATCATTCTAAACCATTACATGGAAGTGTTTTATGTACCTTATGTATGATATTTATTTGAATATATGTGAATGTAATTGGATTTTATATGGGGTTAGTAACACAAGTTATGACTATTTTAAAGGGATACACATCAATATAGTTTGTACATTTCAATTTAAATGAAGGAATAATATTTCAAAACTAAATCAATAATAAGAATGCATACATGTAATGGTAAAACAAAATATAATATGGTGAGATTAAATCTCTTTTATATTATATTGACTATAATATTTCTTCCCAATAAAACACTTATAGAGACCTCGATCATCTAACAGGGTTGGTTAAAATGAATTTGGGTACCCTGAGACATTTTTTTTAAATAATGAAAGAAATGGGTGACCTTGATTGGATTGACTTCTTGATTTTTGGTTTTTATCTTAGTTGAAATTATTTTGGATATTCTAATTGTATTTATTTATAAAATGAAAAATGTTTATATTATTTATATGATAGACTATGTAAGGATTTTCCACTAAAAAATCAAATATTCAAACATTGTATGATTGGAATTATGGTCCACCTAGATGGATAAATTATGGGATACATTATAAAGAACTAAAATTAATAATTAAATATAGATATTCACACAATAATGAATATGATGGATTCACAATATAATTACAATTTAAGTGGAAGAATAATTAATAAAATTCCATATTAGATGAATGTAAAATATGATACTCATTTGATAACAGGTACTGTTATAGATAGAATAGATTCATCATAATTAATTATGTATTAGACTATAATACATTATAAATAAGAAACTTAATGTAATAAATTTATTAGATAGGTACAAAAACCTAAGAATCATTTATTAGGAAAGGGAAAATATCAATATTTTTGTTTACTACATTCCTAACTAACCAAATTATAATGATTTTAAACAATAAATCTATATTCTTATGATAAGAATACATTAATTCACATGATTTTTTAAAGGAATAAGATACAAGGTGACCGTAAGATCTTTATTCCCCAATAATTTACTTGATATGAATTTTTTTTACTTAGAGAGTATCGATTATTCCCAAAGGATTATTCCACCTATAGATATCATTGTATAATCATCATTGGAAATTATTTTACAATTTGAATGTGTTAAATAAATTATTACCCTATTTTCTCATATTTTTGTAGATAAATGACATTAAATACGATTTCTAGGATATGGTGTTTTACTAGAAATTAATAATAGTGAATATTTAAGCTAAAAAAAGGAAAACATATTAAAATAGTAAAATAGAAAACCTATTAAATTTAAACTTAAGTGAGGTGTCATGAAGTAGGATAAATTGTTCCCTATGAGATGGAATCATATTAGATAAATGAAGGTGTTTTGATTCCATTTTAGTTATTAGTGTTACAAAATTTAATTCTTTTATTTTGAAAAGAACGTGATGCCAATTTATGAATTTAAAATAATTTATGTGTATAAGAGTTAATGATCAAGAAAATAATTGATGGAGATTATAGTTTGTATTTGATCAATGACATATTGTGTCTTAGTATCATGGATTTGAAAGAAAATGAATATATGATGCTTAAATAAATCTGAATAAAATAAGTGTATTTCGAGCTTATTTATATTATATGATCATAGAAGCTATATCATAAAAAAGAGTTTCTATGAATAATAGGAGATGGTTGTTCTAATACGCATTGTTTAGGGTTACACATATTTTGTTATATTTTTAAAAAGAATATAAGGATAAATATTTTTTTATATAAGATAATGTTTATTTATATTCTTATTAAAATATAAGGCATGTGATTCCACCACCTATTAGTGGATTATTTTAAAAAATGAAATACTATTTTTAGAAAAATTCTCTAAACACATAGAATTCTATATAAAATATTTCTAATAATATTTTAATTTTTAAATATACCAAATTAAAAAAAAGTTCTATTTTTCTAAACACAAATGGAGTTTGTGTATCGTAGCCTAAAATTATAAATATAATATTTAATCTAAGAGGGTAGTGCGTTTATGTTTGAACATGGTATTGTTTAATGTAAAATAAAATAAAATATTATTCCACTAAATATTCAATAAAAATATCACTTTATATCCTAATAATTTTACTTTAAATTGCAAAAAAAAAATTAAATAGTAACATTTGGATATTTTAATGAATTAAAAATCAATTTTTATATAAAATTATTTTAGGATAAGTTGGTAAAAAAATGTCATGTGTTACATATTATTACCAAATTGATCTCAAGAAACAATTCTGATAGAAAATGATGTAATACTGAAAATTTTGATGAACCTGGAAGGAATTCTAAAAAAACTATAGAAGTTATTAAAATTGTAACATTTTATGTTGTGAATTTAATAATTTTTAATATTATATATATGATTTTTATATATCAAATTTATTAAAATTGTATAACATTATAAATTTTACAAAAAATGAATTTAGTTTTAATTTTTATTATATTGTCACATGAGGATGTTGAATGAACTACATAGAGATGTAATGAGTTTAATCAAATCCTTTAAACTGTAGAAAACATTACAATGGTCTAGATGTTTATCATATGGATAAATATTATATAAATTCTTATGTATGGTGTTTTTTTGTTTTATTAAAGGATTTTAATAATATAAATGTATCACATTTCCGAAAATGTGGTCTCAATTTTGCCATATTTTCTCAGGAAAAGAATATTTATTTCATAAAAGAACTAATATTTGACCACTTAAAGTATTACTTATTGTTATCCCTAATGGTTGTTTCTCATGGAGTATAGTGGGTTGTGATGAAATTTTAAGTTTATCTTCTTTTAGATATCATATAAAGATATGAAATATTTATATAAGGAAAAAATGTGTTTTGTGCACTAGATATCCCCCATGTATACCACATGGAGTGTTATGCACTTTGATATTTGTATATTATGAGAAAATGATTCATATCGGTATTTTCCCATACCTAAGTATATAAATATACCTTAAATTAGAAAATTCATTATATAATACCTTTCTTATCAAATATTTAAGTATTAGATAATCTTTGGGTGCTTGTTTATGTTTCTGGTCATGTAATCAGTAGATGATTAATCAAAAATATTTTCTTCCTCACATATGAAGAGTATGAAACATAGACCATCAATTTGGATTGAAGGACTATATAGTTGTACCTGTATAATAGATGTGATGGGATTATCTATTAGATTTGGGAAATGTGATGTACACATACATAAGGTTGAATGATATATTATATATTCACTAATATGGTTAGTCTATAATTGTACTATCAAGAACATATGAGTAGCCTATATAGGATAGAAATACTTTGTGTACTATATTTACTCAAATTCATATACAAAGGTTTCATATAAAATCTTATTCTATTATGTTTTACGACTATTGGACAAAGTTATAGAGATATATGATTGTGATAGAGATCACACCAGATCCTTCATTAAATTCTGTATGATTGATGATTTTTCAAAAGTTTCTCTTTATATACATTTAAGAATTTAGGATTTCATATTTTTTACAAACACTAAAAAGTCCCATGGTTTCACACTATATGTTTATGTAAAGGTTACTGGGTTTTATAAAACTCATAAATATAATCAAAAAGTGTTTTAGAGTTTTTCCAACGGTTTTCTTGATGGATGTTCACAAGTTATTCCATATGATGCTATACAAAATAAAGTTTATGGTAATTTTTTAAAAAGTGTTATGGAAATTATCCAAAAGTAATTTTGGATATTGATAAACTAGTTATATTATATGATATAACATAAGTTGAAATGGAACTAAATTTCCATGTATTTAATAAGAAATTGGGAGAGATATTTCCTAAATATATAAGCACATATGATGTGGTTGTTCAATTTCATATGGTATAAAATTGATAAATCATATCATATAACATTAATATTTTAAATATAATATTTCAATACATTGGGTATATCCTTAATTACAATATATTGAGATCATTTTTCTCCAATTAGCAATAATATTTTATAATATAGTTTCATATTGACTAAAATTATGATTATATTTTATATAATTAAACCATTGGGATAATAGTAATATCTATAGGATAAAATTTTTAAATAAATAATTTTTTTCTGTTAAAATTTTTAACATATAGTTAAATCCATGTATACTCAAGGATTTTACTCGTGGGATATAAATAGTAGTTGAGGCATTGATATGGGTATATTTTTCCTAAGACCCTAGCCCAAAATATATTCTCCCAATTCATCATAAAGCTCACTCTATCCAACATCCATCTACCTCAAGAGGTATTAGAATATATTGGATGTGGGGAAGAACCCACCCAACTATTTTTTTATTGAAATCAAACCTTGGATAAATCAAAAAAGGATGATCCAATTGGGTTCTCTTGTGTTATCATCATAGAAATGTGTGATTGGAGAAAAACGTTACATCAATATATGGTGTAAGTTTCATGAATGTTATTTATTTATAATACACATGGATTCAATTTTAGTACATTTTAATCTTTGGATTATGGTTTCAAATGACTTCTATAACCTTGATCTAGTTTTGTTTGATCCCATAAAAGATACACACTTGGTACTTAGTGCCCTCATAGACATTGGTTCCTTTTATTTTTCACCCCCTTTCTCTATATATTCCAACTATTCTATCACTCAATTTTTTTCAAAAAATTTAAAAGGATTATCATCAATATATTTTTGGTTATTTAATTCCATCCACCATAAATGTATTTCTTCAATTTCTTGTAGCTATATCTCAATTCAAAATGCTCAGTACCTTTTCATTTCCACCAACATCTTTGTTCCTACTCTGGTATTCCTTTGGTATCATAAAATTCAAAATTAGTCCTTGAAATCTCCTATTGTTACTAAATCCTCCTCAATCTCATAGGTTATATTCTTCTTCTACTTTAATTTCGTGTTCTTGAAACCCTATTGTCTATGGTTCTTCAATTTAAATTGTATTAACATATATATCAATCACCCTATAATTTTATCATTATCTAATTTAAGTAAATAATACGTAGATAACCCCAATATAGAGTCCATGTGTTGCAACCAAGGAATATTTTGTGGGATTTTATTATAATTGATGGTGGTTATCTAAGATAAAAATACATATATGTAAGTAATATAGAAGGAAATTGAAATACACAATGTTGTATTTCTTCTTATAAGGATGAAAATGGAGTTGGAATATAAAATGTTAAAGTATCTTTATTGGGACTGAAAAGGTGTTTGTATCTAATAATTAAAGATGTTCTAGAAGTAGACTTGATAAAGATTGATAAGTAACTATAAGTGGAAATGATTAATTATAATTAATAATCAAGGAATCGATGAAATTTTATAAGTGATGAAGCTTTTTGGGGAATTCCATAAGTGGAGGTGTTTCAAAAGTATAGATACTGAAAAAGTAGGGATGTTTGGTAAGTAGATAAGTTTAAGAAATAAAGTAGGTTGGAGTTAACTCTTGAAAAAGGTTCCATCATGATTTATCATGTTCCAAACATGAAACATTATCTTACAGATATAAATAATTAAACCCTAGTGTTCCATAAGAAGTTGGATGAAAGAAGTTGCTCTGACTGTTTGGAAAGGTGGAGCTGATTTTTGAAGGTGGTTATGTGTGGAAGAAACTATTTTTATAATAGAGAGAAGTGGAATAAAATTATTTAGGTGGATAGAAATATAATTCAATTTTACATAATTGAAGAATGATGGATCTTTGGATGAAGAATGTCATAGTCAATATTACGTTTTTAAATAAAAGGATGATGTGCCTTGTATATGTAAAATTAATCTAAAATAATTGAGTTGTGTTACATTTTTCATAGGTTGAATAAAATTTTTCAAGAGTTGTTATTGTTATATAAATTTTTCTACATTTGTTTGATATTAATTTAAGTGAAACATATGTGGTTTAAAAATAATCCCACATAGACAAGTAGTTTGGATCGTATAATAATAAATGCCCGATTCTAAGGCCACTTCATATTAATATGGATTTTTTTAAACTGTATAAGATTATCACAAATAGTATAAAGCATTACTAACTAATAATCTAATATCCCCTCTAATCTAATAGGAATAAATGAATGCTTCTAAATTTTTATATTGTTAATTAGGAATTTCAAAACACTGTAAGAGATCAATATAATATTTCTTAATGTTCCATAAGATTATGAAAATAGTTATATGAGATTAAATAAATGATTTAGAGTCAAGTTAGATTAAGTCTATGAGTTTTTGTAGTGTTGCCTAAAATTAAAGCAAAATCTACCCAAATTTTTTCAATCTTATCTAAATATCATATAGGATTAAATCAATTTATCTTGTCTTGTTATCAGTGATTAACTCATTTTTTTTAATGTAAAACTCATGGGAATTTTTACCTATTTCAATGTATAATTAAAATTAAATTCTGATGGGGGGTTTAAATGATTAATTAAATGAAAATTTTAATTGTAAATTAGATGGATAAACTTTTTTAATAATTTAAACATTATTTTTTTCAAATTTTAAACAATATATTATTGATTATTTAAATAGATAATTTAACATCGAATCATATGAAGAATCAAAATTTCGATTGTGAAAAAATTAAATATTGACTGTGAATATTTTCATGGAATATTTTAATGGAAATTCCAATGAATATTTAAATAGATAAATTCATAGAGATTCCTAAAGAAATAAAATTAAAAACTTTTGGTGGAATAAAAATGAAATTGTGTTTCGATATTTATTGGTGTAGTTACATTTAAGGAATAAACCCATGGGAAGTAATTATAATATTTAATGGTCAAATTTATATTGAGAATGTTTTTAGAGGTTTCATAGTTAGTTAAATGGATAAAAAATAGAGTAGATCATAGAGGTATTATCTTGATAATCGGAGAAGATCATTTGGTAATATTATTACCACAGCTTACGTGTTACGCAATCATCTAGTTTTTAAATAATATTGAGGATCTAAAAAATAAAAGGAAACTACTTGAAATAATTTCCATAGATTGTGAAGTTATTTTTTATAATAATAAAATGAACTAAAGATGTAGTTTTTGACCATGGTAAATTATGTGTTGTTTGTTTAATTATTATAGAATAATAGAAGAAAAAAATATAGAATTTTTAAAGGCAGTATAAAAAATAGCATATTGGAGTTCATAAAAATTGGAGTTTACTGGAATGGTACATGAAAAAAAATCTATATAAATGAAGAAGAAATATGTTTAAAAGCCACAATTATTTTATTATAAGAAGAAGGGAAATGATAAATAGAATTTTATAGAGTTTCATTGCTATATTAAGCCATTAAAGAAGAATATATAATGAAACAATATGATTTCAACATGGAATAATCCTCAACTAGGAAAATATTGGTTGGTGTTGTTGTGTATTGGAAGATATGTAGTTGATAATCACATTAAGAGGGTAGTCTCATATATAATTTAAATAATTATATATAGATTAAACTATTTATAGGGATTTTATCTCATTCAGAATTGAAGAGGGTGAGTTTTGGAAATAGGGACCTTATGAGAGCATCTATATAGATATATGGATTCAAGGATTATTATTTCTTTATACTTATCTAGATAGGGACCAAATGTATATAAATTTATTAGATACTTTTAACTATATAAATTAACCATGACATACATTTAGGCGTTCAAATAATTGATAAATATATATTTCCCCTAGGGTGAGGATTGAAAAATCCCAAAAAAATACAATGTAGTGATTTTTAGCATATAGTGATCATGAAAAAACAATTATCCATCAAATATTTCATGGTATTGTATTTTTTTCACATCACCAATTTATCATTTTTTGATCCATGTACATAGATATATGTAATGAACCATGTATAATCATTAAGTAATGTTCATGATTTACTTTCCTATATAGTGTTTTTTTGTGCAGGTTCCATCAAGAGTTATAGACTGAAAAAGTTCCTTTAAATTAGGTAATAATATCTGATAAAGGGGTAGACACAATCAAGTAAAAAAATTTATATAGGTAAATTGATTATTGAGAACCACATCCCACTCCCTATTCAATTTCCATACATTAATATTTTTTCTAGTATTTGGTATCACATCCTAAAGGCTCTAACATGGATTTAAGTTTTAAAAATATTTTTTTGAATTTGATAAAAACATTTAATAAATGATGATACCTCTATTTTAAATATAATAAAGTATGATGGCTAGAAAAAAAGAGATTATTTGTTTAAAATAGAAATGTAATAAAGATATCATGGACTTTATACTTATAGATAGTGATTTTAAAAATCACAATTAACTAATTGGTGATGTGGAGAAAAAAATATTTTATTATTTTCAATTAAAAACATTGAATACAATAACACCTACCATTATGTTACTAGATTTGAGATACAAAAATAAATAGAATTTATAAATGGAAATTAAATAGAATCCATCAATATTGAGTTATCACCATTAAAGGTGGAAGAAGGATTTCATATTTAAAAGGGAACAAAAGGGTGGAATGGGAGGAAGAATCCCAACCCACTAAAGTATATGAAAATGTTATATATGATAATTATGGTACTAACATTTTTATAGAAGATACATGGTATTAAAAAAAATTATATTCCCACATGAATAATGATGTAGATAATTACTCAATGGATGAAATGTAAATTTTCTCAAGTCATAAATATATAATATTTTCATACAACAACTATGATGAGATCCAAGCATCACGTGAAAAGGTTGATCAATTAACGATTATAAATAGAGTGAATTATTATTTCATAAAAGATTTTATAATGGATAAAAAATATTAAGGAAATTATAGGTCTTATTAAATTAATACATAATGAAAATTGCTTCAATGTTGAATGGTTAAAGTGACCTACTTGAATAACTTTCACACAAAGTGGGAAAACATTCCACACTAAAGGAGATAAATGAATGAATTATCACTCCAAAAACATAACCTAAAGATAGAATAAAAAATAAAGAGGAACATGGATCAGGGATAGAGAATATGGTTGGATAATTTAAGGATAAATATGTGAATATCCAATATTTTGAAGAAAAAAATGAATTCCATAAAAGTTGATTGAAATTTTAGAATCTCTCACCATAGTAGCATAAATAAGTGGATTGATTAAAAATTATAATTTAAAATTAGTGGAAAATGAGAAAAATATATTTAAATATAAAATTATACACTTTTAATGTAAGGTAGATGCAAAGTAATACTATTATAGAATCATGGGAAACCAGTTTTGACACTCTGTATCATTTTCTTGGATGAAAATTTGAAAAAGAGAAATAACTTGTAAAAAGAAGGAGAAAATAGTTAAAGAATGCCAACGATTGAAAAAGAGTTAGAATTTGGTTTGCCCATGGTAGCCCAAATAACTGGAAGCACGCAAATAACATGAATACCACCATAGTTGTATAACTAATCACTTTCTCCTAGGCTAGAAAATTTTCCTATAAGTAGACTCTTGGTGTCTTCATTTGGACGGGCAAATTTCCCAAAAGATCGATTGTTGCTCTGATAGCCCTAGTGCTTTGACAAAGTCCCTAGAAACCTCCTAGGTAGATTCCCAACACATAAAAAGAGTGAATAAAATCAGGATAGTGAGACTTAAGTCTATTCTCTATTAAAAATAAATAAAACTTTCCTAACTCGTTTTTCTACCCTCTGGCTTAAGAAGACTTGTGCGACTTGACCTTCTCGAATAGGAACATCGCGATTTACTTCTGGGAATCCCTATAGATACCCTTCATGTCCTGAAAAAAATTTACCCAAGTGTATTCAACCAGTTTGTTCATCACCATAGGTTCAACCAATTGTTTCAAGACAACTTGCACAAGGACCCCTTGCACGGCGCACCCCATGCGCGGTCCTCCTTGGTTTACCACACCCATTCAACTTGCACGATCCATTCATGATGCCTCTCTTAAATACACTCCTAGAAATGCTTCTCCTTCAACAGATCCCTAACCTAAAAGGGACCATGTTGGAAACTCCACCAAGACCTATTAATTTTCAATACCCTAGGCATATGCACATCATCGTGTCTCCCATTTGGATTTGGATTTCCATGGTCACAGATTTCCTACACATTTCCTACTAGAGGGTAAAGATTCTCGTGGTGTATATATATTTGGATATTTATGGTCATATGGACCCTTAATCCAGGGAATGTAGTTTAGGGTTCCCGGTCTTGGATATTAGGGATAGTATTATGCCCTGCCCTTATCATCTCTAAGACTCAAAGCCTCTGGTTCTAGGTATGTTGGATAAGTGTCAAACTTTCGTTTTTTCCTTGACAAAGGAAAAATTATCTATCTTCTCCCACGACCAATCAAAGGGAATCCCACCTAGTTTACACCCCTTGACATTCATGTAGAAGGTATCCACCTTCCTTCTCTCTACATCCTTCATCTTCATTCCTTCCTTAGATTGGACTCTCATCCAATATAAAGTGAAGAGAGGGAAATTTCCTAGCCACAACCTCATCCACCGTAGCCCTGACCTCTTCCACAGTTATTTAGTCCTCTTATGGAATCGTCCCCCTCCCCTGCTATCATCAAAGGAAAGAATGTGTGTGGTTTTTTGAATCTTTCAAATCCTATTATTTCGCACACTGAGCATGACTAACGTGGGATTAGAGGTTAGTGATGATCACGAGAACTACACAATCCACCTAAAGGATTGAAATATGAGATCTCTAATTCCTATTAACAAGGATACATAGGAAATTAACATAGGCTTCGAGATAAATATGTATCCTTCTTAGGAATAACCACCAATCCTAATTTCATTAATCCAAGTATCCTATTTAGGAGTAAACACTGAGTTAAGCCCCAAAATCACCATGCGTTAAAATATCCCTCATAGACCCTTCATAGGGGATATCCTTATCAGGAGTAAACCCCAACCTATCATATCAATGGGATATACTCTACTACAAGACATATTGTTGAGGGCATCCATAGGCATGGATCCTCACCACTAAACTACGTGGTCTTTGATTCCCATCCAAATGGGATATGTAAAAAGACTCCCCAAGGTTCAAACCCAATATTTAAACAAACCTTGTTCGTTTAGTCTATATCCCTAGTAGGTTATAATTCGACATGGAAGCTCATATTCCTTTCAAGTTCCTTGGGCTGTATAGGTATAAGTCCCACACTAAACATTGACTAAGAACATCCTGCCTTGATGTACTTTTCACATGACGTTAAACTATATGGTTGGGTTTTTATCACACCACATTAGAATGTATGATGTGTCCCATTAAGAGACACTAAAATACATAGGATCTAATTCCTTTAACAAGGATACATAGCAATACCATCTATGGGTACAATCCCAAAATAATAACAACTTTTGTCTCCCTAGATGATGATAAATTCGAGAGTGAAATTTGTCTACCTGGATGAAAACAAACTCCAGAGTTCCCCACTATAGAGCTAGAAAACCATCATCATCGTAATAACAACCAAAGTATCTCTAAGTAGTATATGAGAAGACACCATTGATGGAGAACCTTGAATTCATACAGATAACTCTATTTATTAAGAACATCGAATACATACAAATGATTATAAATTCCACACATGCTAATAATTGATTACTAATATTGGGATAACCCACATCATACGTGGTAAAATAATAAAGGATTCATAAACATATATTAAATCTATAAGAGAGTCCCATAGTAGGAAATAATTCCCCTCAAAATTTTGAAATGAGCCTGAACGCTCATCCTCTAAACCAATGTGAGTTATTCAGCGTCATAGTTCAATATCCCTAACAAGCGCTAGCCTTTGAAAGTAGGTCCCTATAGATTAAGAACCATTGGGTGTTTATGGTTCCACAAACTAACCAGTTGGAAACTTTTTGGAGATAATGATTCCTAATGAAGTTATATTTTCAAGGGAATCAAAAAATGGTGAACCCAACATGAATCTTTAACAAAGATGATAGTGTCACCAACCCGTTATGACCCTTCCATTATCAAAAGAGATGAGGAAAGAAAGGGAAATCAATTATGAATGTATTCATTGAAAAAAAAATCGATTTCATTGTTTTTATTTTTCATTTTAAAAAGAACTTTCTTCCAAGAACTCCCTTCAATCTAGTTGATTACGTCCTATTTACACCCATGAATGCCCCAGATGTTGCTCAAGCTAGATCCTTGTCCACATGAAGGAATCCATCACTGACTTCGCATCTTCAATGTTGGGTCTCCAATGCACTAGTTTTAGAGTTCCACCAGCATGATACCATCCTGAACCTTGAGGATGCCCAAAAGGCCCTCCAGATCAACAATCACCCTCATTCATCCGGTCAATGACGATCGATGGTCCAGAAGTAGATTGTTCCAGCAACCATATTTCATCATTTTGGGAGATTATCCCAAGAAAATAAAAAATAATACTTCATATATTTCCAAGATATGGATCGATACACCACTTATGGCCTCATCCGAAAGACTCAAGGGTCATTCCTAATGGAAGCAGTGAATAATCGTCGATGTGAATTCCACACGACAGTGAACAGTCAACATGATGAGGGAGTCTTCTTCGACTATCCATCCTATGCCATGGGGACCAAAGCATGCATGATGGCCCACTGTGGATGAAAACTATCTAATAGGGAGATGGTTCACATCATTTTCCCCTCTAGAGAATCCCACCAACCCATTTTGGTGGCATATGGAAAGTGGGCACATACTCCCATCCACCATCACACAGCCTTCCATCAATCTTTCCCGATGTAATTCAAAGAATACCTCCAACCAAATATGTTGGAAACCTGAAATATGGAACTTACACTTTCCTACACCCACCAAGCGTTCCAGCAAACACATCTGGAAGCACTTATAGAAGTGTTTTGACCATGTTTGGAAGCAAAAATTAGCGGGCACACACACCTATAAATATTAATCAAGCCTTCCTGTAGCCTCGTCTAGTAGAACCTAGAGATTTTAGTTAGAAATATCCAACGACAACCTTAGGAAGACTCAATTATCTACCCCCACACATGAGTACTATAAGAATCCACTGGTAGGAAAGGGAGAAAGGGATTAGGTGCATACATATACTCTAGATACGAAATGAACGTATATTCTCATTTTTTTTGCTAGATTAACCAAGGACATCCTCAAAATGGAGAAAGAGAAGATGAAAATTCCTTCCCATATCCTAGAAACATTCTAGAATATCATAACAACAATGAAAATGGTACCTGAGGGATATACACATAAATCTTTTCCCATACCTGGGTTTCCATATAATCATGTCACCCTGGAGAAAATACATACATATGCTCCATTATATAAGGTTTATGGGGAAAATCATGAATATCATACAAACCACTAGATCGGGCACATAAAACAACTCCAACTAGGGATAATTGGCCTATTCTGTTGGCCCCTCCAAGGCAGGCATATACACATTCCATTGATAAAAACTTCTCAAATTATGTGCCCTCAGCAACGTGTAAGAATGTGTACAAAATAAGTCTCATAAAATGAATTTTGATAATCCACAGACAATCTGTGTTCTGGCTCCACATAATGTTATATTTCATGAAGCCTTCATACATTTATCTATATCAGCTCAAGATCATACCATCCCATTACCAAATTATGGGTGTAGTTGAAATAATTATGAAGGTCCTTATTGGGTGTTTCCTCCTGAAGAATTTCTTCATGATAATCCATTCAATCATAAGAGGATATCTCTTGATGAGAGCCCCGAAAACCCTCAATGTGGACAGAAGACCAAGGAGTAAGAAGGTCTTACCCTTTCTATAATCATCTATCGTGGTCCTCCACATGATGGAATTCACTACTAGAGTCCTCTCCGTAGAAGTAATTCACATTATTAAGAGATGTTTACAATGGAAAATGTAGTGACAAGAAAGAACTCTTATCTTGAGGAACTTGAAAACACAATACCATTCATGACTGATGCCTTATCACAGGAAGGTGAAATACATTCTCACCCAGAAGATATCCCAAAGCGATGGCCATTCTCTGAACCACCCTTAGGACACTTCCATTTAAATTAAATAGAGTAACTCTCTCTCGATATTTCTAAGTCTGATAAAGTGGAAAGAAAATTACAACTTTGGTCTAATTAATTAGTGAAACCTCTAGAAAATGATGAAGGGATTATGTTGAAGATGAGGAAACAATTGTATAATAGTGAAATACTAGTCATTTTATGTCCCTTGGCCACCTCTCAATACAAAATTCCATAGATGTTGGAAGAAGATTTTATTCATGATATCCACATCAACATATGAAAGAACATTTTTCATCTAAAACCCAAATATTACCATATGAAAAATATCAAAGTCATTTCAATGTAATAGAGGGGTTGTAGTGGAAAATTGATGTGGAATCCCTCCTAAATTCTTAACCTGCAAAGACCAAGAATCCATAGGGGTCCCTTAAACATGAATTTCTCAATGCATTAATGAGGTTGTGAAGACTCGTCATAGATTCCCCAAATGTTTTTCATATTAGAGGATGGGGAACACATGGATAATTATATTTCACTACACCCTCTAGTTGGAAAATCCCACTAAAATTGGTCTCATTCAATGTTATTTCCCCATAATGGATAAAAATGGATTTTTTTCAGGACTGTTGATATGCTCAACAATAACAGGTCTAGATTGACTCTCATCGATGTTAGGCCCAAAGAGAGAAACTCGTTGAGATACTTTTGAAGTCATATTATGATTACATTAAGAGGACTTTCCGTTTAGAGGATTGCATCCATCAAATTGCACTAATGTATGATATATCATAATGTTATTCTGAAGTAGGTGATTAATGTGAGTGGTGAATAATTCACCGAGACAAGGTTCAGACCAGAATCCATAAAATTAGAAGACATGTTATGGTAATATCAACCATAGAGGTTCGGTAAAAACCCCATCCCATAGGTCTGTGAGATTTTTCAACCCAACCCTTAGGATCATCCAACCAATCCTGGAAGTTTGTGAAGGTTGAATATGAATAGCTCCATCCCTTATAGTGGGTGGATATTTCACCCTAATAATCCCCTCCTTAATGGAAAAAAGTTTTCTCCTGATTATTGAAGAATCTATGAAATTAATGCTCTTAGTTTATGCCATCCTATGATTTGGTACCATCACATGGAACACGTACAACTAAAATGTTAGTGGATTCCATTCGAGTTACTATTCTTCAAACACATTCTAGAGAGTCTACAAATAAGAGGAAAATTATAATAGAGGATAAATAATAAGGAAATATCAATTAGACTCCAATATAATGGCTATGATGTTTTATACATCATTTAATTTCATCAATACCACCACTGAAAATCGTTTAGAGCATGAATCTAGTTCAATGTACACATAGGAAGAAGTTCATGTTCATGAGACGGTCCACACCTAAATGAATGTAGAAGGAATGCATACATGAAACCTAAGGCTTACCCAAAATTTGGGTGTCCCCACAAATAATCCAACTCTACCTTCTTGAAAGAAACCAAATAGGGGAAAATGTAAGGGTTATAACATATCTCACCTTCCCCAAAGAGAAGACCAATCTCATTCACTATAGGAAATATTTTCTCAATAAGAGGAAATGAGAGAGTTGAGAAGACCCAATGCAGAGTTACTATGACGAAATCTTCCTCCCATATATTCTCTATAATCATACCCTCAACTCAAACTTATATTTAGTGTACCTTAGAATGAATTTTTTCTCTAAAAACTGAAGTAGAAATGGAATATCCACTCTATTTGGGACACCAAACAACAATATATTTGAATCTCGTGAGAGTAGATCAAGAATTATCTCCATTGGGTACACAAATAGAACATGGTTAGACACATCCTTACATGAATTCCCCTATTGGATACCCATAATAGATACCAGTGGTTATACCACCAGTGGTCATGCTAGTCATCACACCTGTTCAAACTCCATCCATTGACTCTATTTAGGTACTGGCTCAGCCAGATATTCCTCAAATTCTTATGAACACCATTGAGTTATTAACAACTCAACTCGATGATATGTAAGGAAGGTGTGGACCAGTATAGCTATAAAATAAGTCTTATCCTAAATGGGCCGATCCTACCCCTCCTCTACTAAACTTTGGGAACCCTACATTTCTTATTTTCCACAGATCAGGATATATAGAGTAGTACTTAATGATTTTTTTCTCTCGATGTGATCATATGATTGGAACCCCTGAGAAGAAGAGAAAAGTGAAACTCATTTGATTTGTTCAATCATTGTAGGTGATATCCTTTGTACGATATATGAGTTTTTAGTTCTGATCGATCACTCGATGGTAAGATCTTCATCAGATGTTACTTTTCTAATTCAAATCAACACTATCAAAGACTATAGTCTTCAATATCACAAAATAAAAACAAAGGGAGAATGAAGGAGTCTCAGAATTCATTACTCATTTAAAAGGAATGACATAATCCTTGAACCTATCACTCCCTCAAGAAGAGTTGTTACCTATATGCATATAAAATCTTCATGATGAGATGTGCACATCACTTATCCCTATGAAATACATGAGATGGTTTCAGGATCTGGATGCAATTATGAAAAAGTTGGAAAACACCATCCCAGATACCAAATCCAAGTCCCATTTAATTATATTAGCTTCAAGAATGAGAAAAAAAGGAAGAGGCCACTACAGTTACACTTAATAAGGACCCTTTTCCCTCTCCTACATCAAAGCATGCATCGTACCATATTCCCCCACCTCTTTAACGTCAACAAAAATTTCATCCTCATCAATATGATCAAATAGATCAGAGGTGGAGATCATTTTTGGAGTTAAAGAATAAGATTCATTCCTTTTGTAATGACCAAGTCCCCAAATACTTCATATCATCTTTGTAAAACAACGTAGTCGAGTTTCCAATGCCCAAGAAGCCTAATAAAGAAGGTGATAATGATCTCCTAAACTATTTCCCATTTCATAAAATTTTGGGGAATCCCATCTAGGAGTGTTTCGTTCTCAAGGAAATCCTACAAAAGTTGGATTATTCTAGGAAAGTGAAACTAAAAAATTCACTAGTTATCTTACCGATTCGGAGAAGGATGGTGAGTGGAAAAAAGTAAAAAAGCAGGAATGATCATAAGGTTAATGATTTTATGGTCAGGAAAAATGTCAATCAAACTCATTTCATTCTATGGAAATAGCTAAAATAACCACCTTTGCCTCTTTTCACTTCCACTACAACAAAGAATGCTTCATCAAAAGTTCAATCCTCTAAAGGCTGATCCTCAAACAAATGACATGGATGAAAGGATGAGGAAAAAGCATAAGAAGATAAACTTGTGTCAAGGAAAAATTTGTCCTTGAAATTAGTAGATTTCAAATAGACCATCTCAAAAGCACAAGCACCATCCCCCCAATCGACATAATAATATTCAACCCCAAGGCATAATCTTTATTAGATGAGGATTCAATCATCAGTTCCATTAATCTGATTCACTTAGAAGATCCCTAATCGAATGATGATTCTTATTATGAACCTAAATTCCCTAAACTTGATTGGGGAATGGGGAGGAATATCTCATCAGGTTTAAGGATATAAGGGAAGAAGTGGTCATGCTAGGAGTAACTAATTCCACCACACCCTCACTCAACCCATTTACAAGGACAAAACCATTGGTAAATATATCCAATGAGATCATTAGAAACAAGGGTGTTATTCCCCCATTCATGATGGGGTTTTACCAAACATGATTATATTAGAAGACCAGTTAGAGATTATGCCACCACCTTCTCAGAAGATAAGAAAACATAGATGGCCTAATATACCATTGAAAGGAACACTTCTAGCACTGATCCCAATTAACAACCCATCCACATCAATAACATCAACTCCTAAGGTGCCTACAAAATAGAACCCTTACTCTAGGAAAAGTAGACCTCTGGATCAAAAGTATGATGTTTTAGAGAAAATATTTCAAGTTTTGGTTATGTTATCAATCATGGATGCTCCAATTCTATCAATAGGCCTTTTGGAAACACTCATTGGGGAAATTTGAAACCCTCAAAAAATTAAAGTTTAGGTCACTGTTATTGATGTATATAGTGTGGAGAATGATCCCGCTGAATTTCATGCCGTCATTTCCATCACCAACCAAGATACAGATGCTATCATACAAATAAAATTCCAAACATTGTATATATTTTTAAATCTAAATGAAATTGATATAATATGATCATTCATTGATAACGGAGAAGTAGTCAACCTTATCCCAATTCGGACACTTGGTTGACTGGGTCTCAATGAATATCATTTATCTCCCTACACTCTGATGTTGCATGGTTATGATAATAATGATCAAGAACCACTCGATAAGTTCACACTCATAACACAGTTCAAAGATCTTGTATCGAATTAAGGGTCCGTGGAGGTCGGTTAGGACACATCATTCAATGTTCTACTGGGAAGGCCTCAGCTGCATCAACATGTGACCATTTCGTCTTCATGCCACCAATGTCTCAAATATTCTAAAAATGGTCAAATTTAGATGTTTTATGGTGAAAATTCCATGTTCAAATCATGTGAGATATAATACATTGATGCATGATTTTATCATAATGAAGGGAAGAAATCGATGGATAATGATTCCACCTGAACCAATGCCCCAAAAGGCTTGGAGATAATCACAACTAACCCTTTCAAGAAGCTCCCTATATATTATCTTCTGCATATTAATCAAATTTAAGTGGAGATCCAAAATTCACATTTTCATTCAATATATTCCATAATGATAGTCATGAAAATTGGTCCCAATGGCACTGTAGAAGTTATCGACTCTTTAAGTGATAATGAAATATTGAATTAAAATGTCTTCATTCCATCCCTTGAGCTTAAATAGATCCATGTTAATTCAACCTAATTGGAATAAAATTTCATGAATATAGGAGAAGGTGAAGAGACTAATTCTCAGTCTCATGTTTCCCCTTCAGGACTCTAAGAAATATTCATGCCAACAAGTGTTCCTAAAATGATTGCCTAATCCTCCATATGTCTAAATGATGACTCTCATCTTTCTTATGAGGAAATTTTTTTAACATAACCTCCTAAAAAAGAAACACAAGTATTGAAGCACATGAAAGAGGAAGTGGAAGGGGAATAAGAATAATTTCTTAGGGATGCCTCACCAGCATTTGAGGAAGGCATCTCCACCATCATGGAAGAACTCATAGAAATAAATATGGGTAAAAAATAAATCCACACCCAACTATAATTAGTTTAGCTTCGACTCATAAAGAACATGAGGAATACACCTCCTTTCAAAAGTAGCACTTGGATGTGTTTTCCAAGAATTAAATATAGAATACAGTGATTGACCCTGAGGTAGACTCCCATCATTTTGGCTTTCCAGAAAATCATTGGGGGTAAATGCATGCAGCTATGAGGACACACCATACTCATTCCTCTAAGATTGAGGCTGAGGTGAACAAACATGACAAGATTGATTTTATACATGAGTTGAAATACCCAAAATATATTTCCAAAATTTTCCTTGTGATAGAGAAGAATATAAAATACACATTTGCATCGATTTTGGAGATCTCAACGGACATTATAGAAAAGATGACTTCTCAGTTCCAATCACAAAACTTTTAATTGATTCCAAAACTAGTTATGAATTACTCTTCTTCATGGATGGATATTCTTGTAACAGTCCAAAATAATAAAGGGTTATGTGACTAAATTATATGACTCATTTCAATAAGGTGCACCTTCCTTTTCAGGATCCTATCTGATTCTAACTCCACAATTAAGTGTGCTTGTCTTAGAGAAGCGATCAAGATGGGTGATCTTCGGGGATGTTTCCCAAGGTGTGTGTGAGTGAGGAAAAAACACACTACAATGGACAAGTGTTGGCCTATGGGGATATTCTTTAGTCAGATGACCCATTCGTGCACGTGTGTGTGCCCCAGGGTGGGGACCACGTGTCTGCAGGGCAACTGGTGGTACCTAGCTGGCCAGGACTCGATGAACATGTTAATGCGGGGTGGTTGTGATGCCAATGAGGCCCAGTTGTTAAATTTGGTATCATAGGTGGCACCCAGCCGTAATTTTGGTGCACTTCATGGGTTGATATGTACGGTCCACAATGATGATGTTGTGCTCTAAAGTGGGGGTGAATGTAACACCCCTTAATGATAAAGGGTTAAATTAGTAAATGATTTGACTCATGTAAATAAGGTACACCTTCCTTTTCAAAAGCCAATCTGCTTAGAATTATATAGTTAAGGGTGCTTGGCCTGGAGTAGAGATCAGGATGGGTGACCTTATAGGTAGTTTCCTAGGGTGTGTGTGGGTGAGTAAAAAACACAATTGGAAGGAAATATGTTGGCCTATGGGGAAAATCATTAGTCAGTTGGCCTCATCAAGCATGTGGGTGGGCCCCAGGGTTTGGACCACTTGTATGTGGGGAAACTGGTGGTACATGGTGGGCCAGGACTCGATGACCATGTTAAGGAGGGGTGGCTATCCTGTCATCGAGTCCTAGTTGTTACACTTCTGGGTATAATCAAATATGTATGTCCCTAGAAGATGAAGAATCCATAGCTTTCGGAGCACCTCATGGCATATTTTATTATCTGGTAATTCCATTTGGCTTGAGGAACACTGGTTCCACATATCAACATGATATAATTCAAATATTCAAACCCTTCTTGGGAAATTTTGTCGAATTCTACATTGATGATCCAGTGTTAATATCCCAAAAACACTCTCATCACATGGATGAACAAGAAACCATCTACAGCAAGCTTCGACAGCATGATCTGAAGATGAACCCCTTGAAATGCATTTTAATGAAAAACTTAGGAATGTTTCTCAACTTCGTTGTACACCATCATGGTATTGATGTTGATCTTGAAAAGACTAAACCTATACTTGGAATCTCAACTCCTTAAATTTTGAAGTATTTGAGAGGACATCAAGGACACTTGGCCTAAATTCGGCGATTCATAGACAACTTTGCAAGAAATTGTTTACCCTTCACCAAGTTGATGAAGAAATAGGTCACCTATTAGAAAACCAATAACAACTAATAAGTATTTGATGCCCTCATGAAATACCTCTTGATCCCACTGAAATTGACGCCACATGTTGAAGGAAATCCACTCATTATGTACATGACAAACTTGGAGTGATCACTAGGTGCTTTCCTCACAAAGATGAATGATTTAGGGAATGAATTAACCATTATTATCTTAGTCGAACCTTGATCGATATAGAGACTCAATATTCAGATATTGAGAAAATATTCCATGTGTTAATATTTGAAGTTTCGAAGAAGCGACACTACTTATAGAACCAGGATATCCACTTGGTTTCTCCTAATAACCCACTCAAATTTATCCTCAGTCTTCCTATTCTCATATGATTGGTAGCACGGTGGGCAGTTATCCTGCAGCAATTTGATATAAATTTTTTCCTCATAAATCATTGAAAGGAAAATCCGTAGTAGAATTCCACATTGAGAACCCATCTATAGAAGATACACAATTGAATAATGAACTACCTAATGAATAAATATTCTCTATTCAGGATATCCCCCGAACATGGGAGATATATTTTGACAGTGCATCCATAAGTCCAACGGGGAATAGAATGGAAGACCCTAAGATTAATAAAACCAAGTAAAGAATTATACTTATATCTCCAGAGAAGGTAGTGTTTCTATGTTACTTCCTATTATCAAAATGTGGTACCAACAATGAAGTGGAATATTAGGCTCTAATTGTAGGCCTGAAATTGGAACTCCATGTACTAGTGAATCACCTTTAGGTTAAGGGTGATACAGAATTGATAATAAAATAGATCAATATGGATTATTCCATTAGAAAAGAATATATAATCCCCTAGTGTGATAATGTCTCAGGTTTAATGGAATAATTTCCCTCATAGAAAATATTGATCCATGTCCCGTGATCACAAAATTAATAGGCATATGTTTTGGAAAATGAAGCTACAGCTTTGGAAAATCCAAATTTGGATGAAACAATCATTAGTATTTTCCACTATAAAATAGTTTAAACTTTTTTTTGAATCAGAGTATAAGAGTTCAATGAAATCAGTTCCATCCCTAATTCATATAGCCCTACTGTGGGATAGATGAAACCCATCATAGAGTATATCCATGATGGAGTAATTCCACTAGATTGGGTTATAAGAGAGCATATCCAGCATAGAGAGGCCAATTTCACTCTATATCATTGCCCAAATCACAAGAAAGTACTCTAAAAATGATGATTTTAAAGATTCATTCTAAAATGTGTCGATGGAGTCCTTCTCAAATGTTTTTATGGAGAAGGGACTATGGATATTAGGGAAGAAGTATAGGCAATTGTTTTTGGTGACCATTAATTTGGGTATAGGCTTTCTGATCAAATCCAATGGCTTTGATACTTTTTCTCTCTGATGATGCATGATTTTACAAAATTCACTAACAAGTGTAATCTTTCCAAGTGCATTCCAATTTCATCCATCAACTCCCAATGTTTCTACATAAAACTAAATACTCCGATCCATTTGCCTCATGAAGAATGGATGTTGTTGGACCATATTCTCCAACTACAGCTTAGTAATTCAACTAAATCCTTAATACTACCAGTTTATTCCCTAAATGAGAAAAGGAAATACCTTTGAAAGAAGTCAGAGACAAAAGAATCATTAGTTTTTTTAAATCTATCATTATTACTAGATTTGGTGTTCCACGTAGAATTTTGATAGATAATGGCACCAATTTATATTCTTCTTAGGTGGAGATTATATGTTGATAATACAATATCAAATCCATCCATTTATCCCACTGTCATGCAGTGGGAATGGAAATATAATGGCTTTTAACAAGACCCTGGAGAATTTACTCTATAATTTGGTGGATAAAGATAATAAATATTATCCTGATAAGATTTTTCATGCTTTATGGGCTTACCAGATAGCTACTCATACAACTACACAAGAAACCCCATATTCGTTGGTGTACAGAACAAAATCAACACTGCCCATTGAGGATCAGTTTCCATCACTATGTTCTACCATTTGTGACCCGCTATCCCTGGATGAGAAATCCTAGAAATGACTATATTATCTGGGGAGATTAGGTGAAAAGATATTTCAAACCTTGAACCACCTGGAGGTCTATCATAATCAGATAGTACATGCCTTTAACAAGAAGGTTCTTCTTCATTCATTCCTCCAAGGAGAATTGGTATTGGTCATTAGGACTCCGATGATACCAAGAAAGAAGACTCTGAAGATTGAGACAAAGTTGGAGGGACATTACTCCATACATAAAGTTCACTCTAATGGATCTTACTCTTTAATATCAATGGATGGATAACTCACTACAACTCCAACTAATGAAAGTATCTTGAAGATTTACTTTTTTGTAATCACAAAGAGTTCATCTTAGCTATAGGATGTTAAATAAACTAGCACCATTTGTGTTCATGTTTCTCGACGTTAAACTATGTAGCATAACTGTTCTTTTCACATGATGATAAACTACACAACATGTGGACCAAGTCGTTAAATATTAAAATACATAGAACCATTTTCCCTCACCACATGATATTAAACTGTATGGTTAAAGTCTCCATTATTTGACATTAAGAAATCCTCAAGATACCATGATTGGACACTTTTTATGGTCCCTCATAAGATGAGTAGATTTTATATGTAAAAATCACTCACTTAATTTCCACTCCATAGTGGTACTTGAGCCCCATACTCCCAATGTTTGGATCAGAAATGAATAGGGAATAATTATCAAGAACTATGTGTGTCATGATTCTTGAACCAGTAAGATACGTAGTGAGACCTAGGTCTTATCTCCTAATTCATCCGCAATGTATCTTTCATGTCATGTGGCCAACATCCTCACCACATGATGATAAACATATTTGTACCTCTAGAACTACATGTGGCCTGGTTCTCATTCCAATGTGATATGTAGTGATGTATAGATCTACAATCTTGCACCCTACCTCGACTATAAAAGAAACAATTTCTTGTTTCCTTGTATATGATCCAATTCTATACTGCAAACCCTTCCAGAACATATGGATTTATTCTCATACCATCTTGTATATTGATCCCAACCATTATTCAAGAATATATTTGAAAAATATTAAATACCCTTTCCTCACATAAAACCTCTATTGGTGTGGGGAAATTTTATCAATAACTACGTGTTCCTTGATTCTCATCCTATTGAGATATGTAGTGACACCCAGATCACCTATCTTGGTTCCAACTGCAATGTTTAAAAAAATTCCATTTACCCCTATGTGCCTGAACCATATTTACAAAGGGAACATTTTCAAGAACTATATGTGGATTGATAATTGCCCAAAAAAGATAATTAGTAACACCTGGATCTCCCATATTGGGTCCATACATGATTTTCAAAAAGAAAATCCCCTTCCTATTCCTCAGGCATGAACCTAATCTACAGAGATAACCTTTCCAAGACTTACTCCTTGATTCTCATTACAATTATATGTTTGGTGGTACCTAGAATCCCTGATTTTGACCGAGCCATCAGTCTGATGTTTATCAAAATTTCCCTTTCCAACATCAAAGTGTGATTAATGTGGGGGAAAACATTCAAGAACTACATTTGGATTGATTCCTTCCCCAATAATATATATAGTGACACCCATGTCTCTAATCCTAGGTTCATCTGCGATTAATACATAATCCCATTTACATCTGGTGCATCAATCATATCTACATAGGGAGCCTATAAAGTACCACATGAGTCTTGATTCTTATCCCTATGAGATATGTTCTGATACCCAAAATTTCGTTCTTATTCCCAACCATAATGTTTCCATCACATGACACAAGTTAACCTTCATCTTTACCACATGACATTAAACTTCATGTAATTATATGAACTGTGTGTGGCATGATTCTAATACTATTAATATATGTATTGACACTTGGGTCATATCCCCTAGTCCAGCTGTAATTTAAAATTCCCCATTCCACATGTACGGAAAATACTTGCATGGGTAACTTCTTCATGAATTATGTTTGTCTTGATTCTCACTCATATGAGAAACATAGTGATTCCAAAACTCTCAATCTTGTCCCCGGTTAAAACATGATGCAAATAATTCCTCTTTTATCCCATGTATGAGTCAGATCTATGTGAGAAGATTCAATATAATTCGTCATCTTATGTATGAACCCATACATAGATAAAACCCCTGTATCCTCCACATATAAATTAAAATGAGGGTGAGGGAACATTATTTAAGAACAATGTGTTTCTTGATTCTTATTTTCATTAAGATACATAGTGATGTCCAGCTCTTCAATCTTGGGCCATGCTGCATTACAACCTATAAAAAGCCCATAATCTCCCATGTAAGAACCAGATCTGCATGGGAAGATCTGTTACAAGTTCCCACATTATGCCTGAAATCATATATATTAAAATAATGTATGTATTTATTCATTCCACAAAAATATATGTAGTGATGCTTTGGACATACACTCTAGTCCAGCAACAATATTCCTTTTCACATCAGAATCATTAATGTCGTCCATGCATGACTTCAAACTATATAGTACATCTAGAACTACGTGTGGATTAATTCTCATACCACTGGAATGTTTAGTGAATACTTGTCCTTAAGCCCTATCCCTATACATAGAGTAAAAAAACTCCCCCTACTTTCATACAATCAATGATCTATGCAGCCATTTTTATTGTGGGCCCTCCCCTTAGAGAGACCACCGAGGAAACAAGAGATGTTCTGATTCTACATATAAGTCAGATCTATACAATGGAATCCAAATTTATATACAATATTGGTCCCAAATACTTCCCTTTTGTATTGAAAATTTCCCCTTATTCATTTCATACATCTAATCTTGTTCACTTTCAGATCTTTATAATCTTTATTTGGCTTCTAGTGGTAGAATGTCTAATACTTAAGAGCTCATTTACCTTACTATGTAGTATGTTCCCCAATTGGCCTTTTATGGGTCTCCCGCAAAGTTTTTCTATCATCCTAAGGATTCCATTGTTTGACTATATTTTAAGTTCCCTAGTTTTCCTTTCATAAAATATCCCCCATAATAGGTTTGTCAACTAGTGGTAATTTTGTTCCTAGGAGTAGCCTATTTTGTATATTTACGCTTTGACAATGGTATACTGGAACAAATAAATTAGTGGTTATCTATGTATATTTGTCCCATTTCCTTTCTCATGAACTCAAAGTCTCCAAGAATGTAGTTTACACATTTCTCCTTCACATGTTCAAAGAATACTGGAATAAATTTAGACTATTTGACCATGTATCATCCATTATTTCCACAATCTTATGGTCTTATCTCTATAAACTAAAACTATAGGAATTGTAATTTATATGTTGGGGTTATACCTATATAGAACATCCATTTTCAATATTCTTTAGAAATTCCAACTTGAAATACCACTTCCATATTCAGGTAATTTCTCCAAAAACCAAAATCTTTGCTTGGGAAAATCCAAATATTCATAAAAAATCATCTGCTTTTAGTGATATAATGTCATAATTCTTGACACATCTTTTTATTGGGCAGGAATTATGTGTCACATTTAGCTATTCATATGTCTCCGCCAAAATTGGTTTGTTAGAAAAATGATTCCACTATTTGACTATCCAGTACACCTCGCAGTTGGCCTTGCATAAAACATGCCTCATAACAGGTTTGTCAACTAGTGGTAACTTTTTTTTTGGGAGAGATCTCCTCTAATTCCATAAGCCCTTTTTTCCCATACCAACCTTTAGGTCCAAAAATCCCCAAATCACAACTTACAACATTATCATTCCATACCATAATATTAAAGTACAATTTTATATAGATTACCAAGAATCATAGAATCATCAAAACATCAGTCAATGATAAATACCTTATATTGTATCCCCTATAATTTCCTTGATTCATTAATTTAAACTAAAAAACATAATGTCCTTCTTGCATGACTATAAACTACACATCATAATTTCCTTACTACATGAATTTAAAAAGCACAACACAATCTCAGAAATCCCCTTTTTGAAAAAATGTATTGTCCTTCACACATCAAATTTGTGTAAGAGTAGTTTCCCATTCACAGATTGTGTTAGTACAAATTATTCCTTTATTCTCAAGCATATTTCCTTATAAAATCCACTAACAATGTTCATGAGACACCCAAATCTTAATTATTCTTTATTCATCTGTAAAAGAAGGTAATAACTCTAGGGAGCTCTTTTTCCTAACCAGAAAGTACATGAACCATTGGACTTTCATATGTCGCACAAATAATGGGGTTTTCAGCCAAAGGATGCTGCCATTTGACTATGTAGTATGTGCCCCAGTTGGCCTTGCATAAAACATACCTCATAAAGGGTTTTTCAATTATTGGTAACTTCTTTCTTAGGGTAAACCTTATCTATTCTCAAATAACATTTTTTAGATTTGGAGATTACAAAATTATCTCAAGAATCCCATTGGAAGTATCAAAAGAAAATTGGAACATTACAAGCCATCTATCTTTGTTTGGGTTAAATTTTCAAAATTCATGGTCAAATCCATTCGACCTAAAACACTTTCCCTTTTAGTCTGAAATGCAAGAATTTAAACTACCCACAAAAAGAAACACATTACTCACCAGATTGAAAACCCACAAAGGGAACTCTGGAAAAAAGTTAAGTCTCGGCACGCTATACTTATACTCTATGTGATTTTGGAAAATTCAAGCAATGAAAAGTTAAAAGGAACAAAACTTATTAGGATGAATACCCAAAAAGGGAAGGCTAAGAAATCCATGTCTCGCTCACTAAATCTCCTCCATATTGAACTTAGGAAAAAATTAGGGTGATGTCAATAATGAAAAAATGTTTATAGGGGTGTCCATTAAACCCTTGTAACAGTCAAACTATGCTCCCTCATCTTCTTAGCTTAGGTAATATTTTAGAGGAACTCTCATCCCTGTCCTTTTAAATATAATTAGATAAAAGGAATATGTAATGGTATGAAAATAATATTTGACATTATGATTATAGGAATAACAAAGAGATGATGAAATATATGATCAAAGAGAAAATAATTTTCATTTATGAAAAAAAATCATAGGAACATCAACAAAATAGAGTCTATGTGTCATATATTACAATGGTTTTCAACATTGCTCTTCACTTATTGAATGAACTCATGAGCCCCATCATTTTCTTGTTGATGTTTTGTCATCCGACCAGCTTCAGTCTCTTTGTCCGGATGAAGTGATTATTTGGAAGTGACAATAGCAGTTTTTCCTTCTTCTTGGGATTTTCCTAATTAATAGTGAATTTTTTTGAGTTTACCTTGAGTGGCAATTAATTTTTGATGAAGGTGGGAAAACTAAATAGCCTTCTCCTTGATTTTCCTCTTGAATTTCTAGTTATTTGCTATGATTGGTCTCTTATTGGGAGAATGCATCTTGATAGTCATTAATGTTGACAAGTAATCTTGACTTGATGATATATTGTCAAAACATATACTTTATCTCTCACTTAGGAATAGTCACCTTCACCATAGTGTGAACTAGAGGGTAATCAAATCCGAAAAATCCCAACATGGTGAATAAAGATGAAATCAATATGATTCATAAAGTTAGTTCCTCAAGGTTCACCTCAGATATTATCTTCCATATATATTTTCAAGATTTGCAACATGAAATATAGAGAGAATTCTACAACTCGGTATCTGACTCAGTGTCACTATCATTAGGATAGATATAATTTAGGATTAAAGCACTAAAAGAAGTTCCATGTTATGATTCCTATTAAATAGAGTCTACCTTTTCATTTTGATGCTGGTTGAGATAATGCAGAACCCTCACCCTCAGACATTTCCACAAAAGCTAAAAATCCTAAATGATGAATTAAAATCATCATTAGCTTCAAAAGTGTAATTTCCCGGTTCCGAAAGCCACCAATAGGTGCCCTGTACCCAGTTGGTAACATGGGATCTAGTGCATTTCCCTGAATTCTAGAGGCTGCAGACTAGAATCGAGGGCCTTGGGTGTGATAGTGTGGAAAATATTCCCTCATAGGTAGAGTGACACATCAGAATAAATCAATAGAAAAAACAGAAGCACGAATAATCAATAAAAAAGTAAACATCAGAAGACTGGAAAATAATAAACTGGAGCACACATATATATATTAATGAGTCATGATACATATGTCTATGAAAGCATCCAAACAAATCACAATGTTGTAATACAAAAGTACTAAACCTATGTATAGAAGAAAGAAAGTAAAAAAATCCTCAACATCGCAAGCCATAGCTTGGTCCCATGCTCTCCAGCTCCACAGAAAATCAAGTACCTGAAGTAGAAAGGCACGTGCCCCTATCTATACCTGTAGTAATATAATCTGTTCGGTCCCAAAATCATGGCCCAAACAGGGTGTGATATTAAATCCCAGTAGCCAACCACCACAAGATTTGTGCCAAACAGTCAGTGAATATATGGTAGGCAGCAAGAAAATAAATGCAGTAAACAAGGAAGTACCCAAGGTAAACAATTCATAGTTTCAATGCATTCAGTATAATATATCAAGCAATATCTAAAAAAGCAGGTAATCACAAATAGGTAACCCTCTGGGAAGTACTCATATCCTATCCCCTCTAGTCCTACCTAGAAATACAAGCAACCCTCTGGGCAGTACACTCAGTCTAACCACTCTGGTTCAGCTTAAGCATAGACTCTATGAGGAAGCACTCATCGTCAATTCATCTTATAGTATCGTATTGGTAACTAAAGGTTCTTTAGGGAAGCACTCATCGTCAATTCCATATGTGGCCCGCATCAAGGATCTATAGACACTTTGAGGAAGCACTTAGGTCAATTCCCCCTATGGTCTCACATCATAAGTAAAACAGACACTATGGAGAAGCCCTTGCGTCCATTCTCCCTATGGTCTATACAACGGGTTATCACGGCCCTATGTACATCAAGAAAGTATAGTAGCGCATATCGGTCAAAGTAAACCTCAATAACTACTTTCCTAGCAGTCTACAGCATATCAGCATATCAGAACAATCACACCATCCTACAACTAGGCATGGTAAAGTAAACAGCAGTTGAGTAGGCAACTAGACCTAACGGTCAAAACAAACAATCATACATGGGAAAGAACTTCCAAATTATATAAATTAACCTTATTCACATCATTTATCATCAACTCAAGAATAAAAACACAACATGAAAAAAATTGGGCTAAAACGGTAAACACGCAATACCATGTTCATGGGTATTGGAAATTTTGCACATATAACTCAAAGACTTTTTACAGAAAGGCACAAAACACCTACCTCAGTATTGGGATATCAATATAATTGAGTATCAGAGATGGAATCACCTTAGAATGCAAAATATCTATAAAAACATCTAAAACGTTCAACAGAGGAAACTTGAGAAGGATGAGGAATTGGGAAACGAAGCTCAAGAAGAAGAGAGAGCTTACCGAGGCGATCCCAACGCAATCGATGGTGGTCCAATCGGAGTTCAGATGTTCTGTCGAGGGCTTGGAGGAGAAACGCAGTTGTATAGGATCTTGCATCCAAACAAAACCTAGAATATTGTGTTTCTGGTGATTAGACGCGACCATAGTACGTTTAATGAAAAAAATACACGGCGTGTACTTTTGAAGTACACGGTGTATACTTGCCTTTTCCATACTCTGCTTTAGGTGGCCTCTAGGTCACCCCCAGATGGTTGTGTGCATGGCCACTACACGGCCAGTACACATCTACCTACGGTAACTGAGTACACAACGTGTACTCAGAAAGTACATGGCATGTACATAGGAAATTTCCATAAATTCCTATTTTTCTAAAAAACGACCAGAAAATGAAAACATACCTGACAAAGAAGATATGGGTTCTTACAAACTTCTCCCCCTTAAATATATTCATCCCCAAATTTCCCTAGCAAGGTGGAATAGAAGAAGAAACCCCCAAATAGCTCTGACCACTGTGCTCGTACATTAACCTCCCTCCCCTAAGTCTTGTTATGTACCCGTCTGTGCTGCCATAGCACTCATACCAGAGGAATAGACTGGCCACAGAGAACCTTCATAATTCAATCAATAATCTAGATAGGATACTCCTCGAATGATGCATCCACTTCCAACTCAACCTCCTCGGGTTGGAAAACATGATACGGATATGAAAAGTAACGTCGAAGCTAATAAACGGGGAAGATGTCGTGCATATCCTGATACCTCTGAGATAACTGAAACCGATAGACAACCATCCCAACTCTTTCCAACACCTCAAACGGCCCGACATACCTCGGCGAATGCTTACCCTATCTCCTAATCCTCTTGTGTCCCAACCTCGGTGTGACACACCGGAAAACATGATCCCTGACCTTGAACTCCAGAGGTCGTCTCCACTGATCAGCATAAGACATCTGTTGAGACTATGCAGTATCCATCCTCTTCTGAATCAACTTAATCAACTATGTGGTCTCCTAGAAAAGACAAGGTCCCAATATAGCTGCCTCTCCTACCTCCAACCAACATAAGGGTGATCAGCAAGGCCTACCGTACAAAGCCTCATAAGGTTCCATCTGAATAGTTTCTTGAAAACCAATGTTTTAGGAAAAAACTACAAGAGGTATGTGCTTCTCCCAAGACCTCCAAAATCTAGAATTCATGCTCACAGCATGTCCTCAAGCACCATAATTGTACACTCGGACTTTCCCTCTGTCTGGGGACGGTTAGATGTACTCAAAAGTAATTGTGTACTAAAAGCTTACCGAAGCCCCTGCCAGACCCGAGAAGTAAAATGTGAATCTCTGTCTAAAATAATGGAGTGTGGTACTCCATGTATGCGCACAATCTCATGGATGTACAACCAAACCAGCTCATCAACACTGAAGGTCACGTTGATCGGAAAGAAGTGAGAAACCTTCATGAGTCTGTCAATGACAACCCAAAATACATCATTCTGCCAGGGAGACCTTAGTAAACCTGTCATGAAATCCATCATGACATCATTCCACATCCACTCGGGAATGGGAAACTGCTGTAAAAGCCATGTTGGTCACTGATGCTCTGCCTTCACCAAATGACAGGTGGAACGCCTCATGACAAAACCCGCAACATATTTCTTCATACCTGGCCACCAATACTAATGATGTAGATCATGATACATCTTGGTTACACCAGGATGAACTTCTCAAATTGAGGAATGAAAGTCCCACATCAACTACTCTCATATGTCTGATGGCACCCATACGCGCCCCTGGAAACACATGATCTCATCTTCCCCTATATTCCATCTAGGAATAGGGTCCTCTCCTAAAACGCTTTCCCGTAGGACTAGTCCTTCTGAATATGATATCTTACTCATTATCACTCGATCAAGAAGAGTAGAGGTTACAACTACAGAAGAAAGAAATGTCTTCCCATGTCTATCGTGCACCTCCTAATGCATCTCAGAGAATAGAGCCATAAGCTGACACTCACTACTGGCCTCTTGAACTGCCTGTATCTGAGTCTTCCTACTCAATGCATCAGCCACTGCATTGCCTTTCCCAACTGTATTGGAAAACTCAAAGTCAAAATACTGAAGGTACTCAACCTACCTTTACTATCTCAAATTCAAATCATGCTGAGTGAAGATGTACTTGAGACTCTTGTGGTCGGTGAAAACCACAAAATGCTCTCCTAGAAGATAATGTCTCCAACTGCATAAGGCATGAAAAACTGCATCTAACTTGAGATCATGCATCGAGTAATTCCTCTCATGTGGTCTCAACTTCCGAGACCCGTACGCAACGACTCCTTATTCGAGCATAAGTACATCTCCCATCCCGATAACTAAATAATCACAGTACACAGTATAACTCTTTCCCAGCTCTGGAAAAACTAGTATTGGTGCTGAAGGAAATCTCTCTTTCTACTCCAGAAAGGCTGACTCACAAGAATCTAACCACAAGAACATTGCACCCTTCTTAGTCAGGCCTGTTAGTGGCGCTGATAAGCATGAAAATTATTCTAAGAGACGTGTGTAGTATCCATATAGCCCTAGAAAACTCAGTACCTCAAATATTTTCTTCATCTTCTCCCTGGAAACTACTTCTCTCACTTTCTATGGGTCTACTGATACTTATGTCTTTGAGATAACATGACCCAAGAATTGAATCTGGTCCATACAAAAGTGGCATTTTGAGAGCTTAGCATATAAATGATGCTCTCTCAGTGTACTCAAAATGATCTCAAGATGTGTTTCATGGTCGTGTCGAGTGTGATAGTACACCAAGATATCATCCATGAAAACCACCATGAAAGAATCCAAGTATGGATGGAACACTCGGTTCATCAGTTCCATAAAAACTACTGGTGCATTAGTGAGACCGAACGACATAACCATATACTTGTATAGGCCATACATTCTCCAAAAGGCTGTAAGAGGTATATCAGATGGTCCAATGCGCAACTGATGATAACCGGATCTCATTTAAATCTTTGAGAACACATGGTCTCCTCGAAGCGGATCAATGAGATCATCAATCCTAGGTAGGGGATATCAGTTCTTGACTTTCAACTGGTTCAACTTCCAATAATCCACACAAAGCCTGAGGGTACCATCCGCCTTCTTTACAAAAAGGGCACGCGAACCCCAAGGAGAAGTATTGGGTCGATTGAAACCCTTTGACTGCAACTCCTCCAACTGGCTCTTGAGCTCCTATAACTCGGGTGTAGACATCCTATAAGGAGGAATGGACACCGGTGTTGCCCCTGCCACAAGCTCAATGGAAAAGTATACCTCATGCTCCGGAGGCAAACCGAAAAAGTCTTCTGGAAAGATATCTCTAAAACGATCCACCAATGGATAAAAGTCCATCTATGAAAACCCCTGACCATCCAGATAAATACTTGTAATCTGGGATGTAACTCATCTCAACCCATGATGCTCAGGTTGCGCTCTGCTCGCCTGGACATCCCACTCACCCTTATGACAGAAATATCCACCCTCAGGTGATGTGAAACTCACCCTACAGTGATAACAATCGATGAATGCCTAGAAGGGAACTAACCAGTCCATTCCGAGAATAACATCATAGTCTGTCATCTCTAGGACATAGAGGTCCCATAAAAAGTGACACCAACCAACCTCTAGAGGGAACTCCTTACACTAATGCACACCAGCCATTCTAGTCCCAAATGGAGTGTCTAGTGTCAAGACATTGGGAGAAGAAAAGATGTAGATCCCAAGGCTCTCCACAACCACAATAGATATAAAGCAATGGGAAGCCCCTGTATCTAAAAGAGTAGAAGCTAAAACTGAGGCAACTAGGATTGTACCTTGAACTGTAGAGGGTTCGGGATCCTGCTCCTACTGGGTCTACTTCACTAAAAAAATTATGGCCTACACCGCAGCCCTGTGACCCTGCCTGACCACTCTAATCTGCTCCACCCTGTTTTCACTGAAATCCTGGTGACTGGATACCACGAACATTACCTCCACCTCGTCCTGAACGGCCGAAAGAACTCCAGTTTCTAGACTGGTGAGAAGATGGTGGTGTTTCTTCAGAACGAGGATTCATAGAAGAACCCCTATCACTAGCTATTGGTGAGAAGATCTGACAGATGCACTGAATATGACCCATCTTGCCACAAGATCGGCACCCCACTAGGACTCTCGGGCAATGTGGCCTCGTATTCCCACTATTCCCACACTGGTAGCACACCACCTTGATACCTGAAGAAGTGTATCACCTCCTTAGATCACTATGAGAAGACTCTTGGTAGTGCTTCATGCTGTCAGTAGGAGGGATACTAACTCCGGATGTTGAGTCGCCCTGGATCACAACTCCAGAATCCCTTAGATTGCGCTCAGTGATCAGCGCCTAGTTGAAAATATAACTGATAGAGGTCAACTAGAAGATGTTCACCTACGATCGGATGCCATACCTCAGTACATCCTCGAACTTCCTTGCCAGGAATAACAGATCACCTCCTGAAATATGTGTGAAACACTACAGCTTGATAAAACAAGAGGAATACTCAATAACAAAAAGAATACCCTACTCCAAACTCATAAACTCTTGGGATCAAGCGGCCCTCAAGGTTTATGGAAAAAAGTAGTCATAGAAGATACGCTGGAACTCCTCCCAAGTCATGACTCACTGGAGTCCCATCTGTGGGATCACATCCCACCACCTCTTGGCAGAATCCTGAAGAATATATGTAGCGAGCTTGACCCACCTCTCTGGAGGCTTCTCCAGATGCTCAAAGATCATCAGTATGGCTTCTAGCCATGAATCTACAGCCTGGGGTCTGCCATCTCTTGAGAAAGTGGGATTATGCTGCTGCTTAAAGACCCGTGTCAATTCTGCCATCGACGGGGCAGGAGGCATCTCTCCTTGGAAGGTCTGCATTATCCTCATAAATCCTTCCTTGAAGTGTGCATTTTCACCTGTGTCCGGTATAATGGCTACTGCCTAGACTATCACAACGGGAGGATCTACAGGTAGTCCCTAATCATCCATATCTGGTGTCTGATCACTACCCTACAATTGACATACAACCGAAGGACGTCTTGGCGGTATGACTCTACAAGGTCAAATGAACACCTTAGATCAAAACTATCAGGGGATAAAAACAAGAAGCGTATAAAGGGAACATGAGAAATAAAACATTCAAGTTTTATAAAACAAGTCTTCATGGCGTGTATAATTACTACACGAAGTGTTCCCTTAAGCCTTTCACATGGGCGTGTACTTGTTCCAGAACTGATCGTGTAACACCCCAAAGACATGGTGTGTGGTCCTTACACACGGCATGTACTTGAATTTTATTCCCCTTCATGATTCCTTCTAAATGTATAAGTCACATGGTTCTCCTTAGAACGAGATTACACAACATGTTGGTACCGGACACGGCGTGTACTAGAAGAGCTTCACCGACCCGTGTTTTTCATGACATGGCTGGATACTCGGCTGATGCTACACGGCATGTTCTATATGGACACGACGTGTACTAGGAAAGATAACACGGACCTGTGTTATTAGATACATGGCCAGATTCAAATATTACATTACATGGTGTGTTTAGAACGGACACAGCGTGTATAACATAATATGTATCCATCTGTGTTGTTAGTCACATGGTCAGGTACCTAGGTTACACCACAAGGCATGTTCCAGACGAACACAGAGTGTACTAAGACGATTCTGCTGAGTCGTGTTGTTAGAGACATGGCCGGTTACACGGTTCTAGAACACGGCGTGTATATCCTCCACATAGTGTGTCTTACCAAATATTCCAAACCTTGTGTCCCGCCCACACAGTTTGAGACACGTTTAGAGACTACACGGCGTGTACATAAAGTACACTACATGTACTTAAGAAAAACAGTTTCTTCCCGAACAGAAGAACACATGGCGTGTAGTCAAAACTACACAGCGTGTATTCTGGGTTTTTTCAGACAGTAAGCCTCAGAAACTACTCCGGATCCCAAAAGAACATTGAAACAAAAACCAAAGTTCCAAATTCCCATCCGTGAGGGCCCATACTCCCAGTGAATCAAATCCTGGCATCATATACATGTTATAAACAAGAATAACAGGGAAATGATCCACCAAATTCTAGTCCATGAGGGCCCATAACACCTCAAGAAACAAAGTTTGGTGTTCATTCAAGAAGAAACTTACACAAACAATACCCTATCAAATAACAGGTATTTTTATCAAGGAATCTATCACAATAGCATGCATATGCAGCACAACACCTACCACAACAACATGAAATTGCTAATGCATCCTATATAGAATGAGAAGAATGCATGACATGTGATCCCTAGAAAGTGCCTATATGATGAATGAAGTGGAATACCCTTATCTCATCAGGTTTCAACAGAAATAGAACCTCAATAACATCAACAATAATAGAACAATACATGTGAGTCACCCAACGCTGAAAATCAAATCAATCATAAACTTGAAAAACCAGAAAACATGCAATAATGTGGTAGATTGGATTTTCCCTGTACGCGGGATAGATACTCCCAGGAACAACTTATTACCAAGTACCAATTCCATTCTATACCTGACTATAGGCTCCAAACAGTAAGACAAAGAAAATAATTCCTCTTATACCACTTTGTAACGTCCTGGTTCGGGAAGCCACCCAGAGGTGCCCCATACCCGGTTGGTCACATGGCCTCAAGCGCATTTCCCCGAATGCCAGAGGCTACTGACTAGAAGTGAGGGCCTTGGGTGTGGTAGTAGAGAAACTATTCCCTCATAGGCAGAGTGACACAGTGGAAGAAATCAATAGCAAAAACGGAAGTAGGAATAACCCAGACAAAAGTAAACATAAGAAGACTAGAAAATAATAAACTAGAGCACACACATATATATGAATGATGGATGATATATATGTCTAGGAAAGTAGACGAACAAATCAAAATGTTGGAATAAAGTAGTACTAAACTTAATTACAAAAGAAATTAAGTAAACAACTCCTCAACATCGCAAGCCATAGCTTGGTCCCATGCTCTCCATCTCTATAGAAAATCAAGTACCTAAAGTAGAAGGGTTCTTGCCCTTATCTATACATGCAGAAATATAATCTGTTTGGGCCCAAAAGCATGGCCCAAATAGGGTGTGAGACTAAATCCCAGTAGGCAACCACCACAAGATCTTTTCCTAACAGTCCGTGAATATATTTCAGGAAGCAAACAAATAAATTTAGTAAACAAGGAATTACCGAAGGTAAACAATTCACAGTTTCAATGCATTCAGTGTCATATATCAAGAAACAGCTAAGAAAGAAGGTAATCAAAAATAGGTAACCCTCTTGGAAGTACTCACAGCCGATCCCCTCTGGTCCTACCTAGAAACACAATCAACCCTCTGGGCAGTACAGTCAGTCTAACCCCTCTGGTTCAGCTTAAGCATAGATTCTCTAAGGAAGCACTCACCGTCAATTCCTCATATAGTCTCATATCGGCAACTAAAGCCACTATGGGGAAGAACTCATTGTCAATTCCCCCTGTGGCCCATGTCGAGGATCTATAGACACTCTGAGGAAGCACTTACATCAATACCACCTATAGTATCGCATCGTAAGTAAAACAGACACTCTAGAGAATCCCTTACATCCATTATCCCTATGGTCTATACACCAAGTTCTCACGGCGCTTTGTAATTCAAGAAAGTATATCAGAGCATATCGGCCAAAGTAAACCTCAAGAGCTACTTGGCTAGAAGTCTACAACATATCATCATATCAGAACAATCACACCATCCTACAACTAGGCATGGGAAAGTAAACAACAGCCGAATAGGAAACTAGACCTAATAGTCAAAATAGACAATCATGCATGGGAAAGAACTTCTAAAGTATATAAATTAACCTTATTCGCAATAGTTATCATCAACTCAAGCATACAAGAATAGCAGGCAAACAATAGGGCTAAAACTATAAACACACAATACCTCGTTCAAGGGTATTGGATATTTTTCACATATAACTCAAAGAATTTTTACGGAAAGGCACAAACCACCTATGTCGGTGTTGGGAGAGAAATATACATGAGTCTTAGGTCTTGAATCACCTTAGAATGCCAAAGATCTACAAAAATGTCTAAAACGTTCAATAAAGGATAACTTGATAAGAAGGGGAATTTGGAAAAGAAGATCAAGAAGAAGATAGATCTTACCGAGGCGATCCCAACACAATTGACGATGGCTGAATTGGAGTTTAGATGCTCGTTTGGGGGCTCAGAGGAGACACACAGTCGTACGGGAGCTCTCGGCCGAACGAAACCTTGAAGATGGTGTTTCTAGCGATTAGATGCAACCCAGGTACATTTAATGAAAAAAAATACACAGTGTGTACTTTTGAAGTACATGGCGTGTACATCCCTTTTCCATACTCTGCTTTAGGTGGCCTCTAGGTCACCCCCACAAGGCTGTGTGCATGGCCGCTATATGGCCAGCGCATGGCTACCTGCGGTAACCGAGTACACGGCATGTACTCAGAAAGTACAAGGAGTTTACTTAGAAAATTTCAAAAAAATTCCTCTTTTTCTCAAAAAAGACTAGAAAAGGAAAACATACCTGAAAAAGAATATATGGGTTCTTATAAAAATAATGTTAAGAAGGCGGCTCAATCAGAACAGTTGGTAATCCTTACTAGGAAATAGATCTGAAGCATGAGAAAATTTCTCCACAACATTCCAAACCACTGTAGTTTGAGATGAAACTTCTTATTGAGTAACACTCCCTTGTGTATACCCAAGCCCCGCCAAATTATATTTAGTAAGGCTTCCCATTTTACGGTCCCCTTGGGCCAGCTCCTCCCAATAATGGGATTGGGAGTGATTTCAACATCTTCTCTATACATCATCATTATAGTAGTTTAATTAGATAACATTATGAATTCCAACCAATCATGATTAGATAATTAGGTATAAGAATATTAATCAGAAAAAACAAAAATACACACATCCATTTGGTTCTATATATAGTGCCCCAAATTATTCTAAAGAAACAAAAATATTTGTGTGTTCTAGTATTTCATCAAAATACATGGTAAGATTCAACATGGATTCTATTAAAATCCTAAGACCCATGTTAATCTCACCTATGGGAAAACTTGGAGTGGTTTGTTCATGACTTTCCTATGACAAATTGAGACCTCAAATAGCTTCTTCAGTGACAACAATATGGTCAGTATCCGTCATCGTAGGATTTTTTGGTGCATGTGATAAACCATAAATATTACAAAAATATAAGTCAGTTGTGGATATATAGCTTCACATGAAGAACTTCTAACATAAAATATGCATCCTATCTACCTACAATAGTGATAAGAGAAGTACCAAGAGAAGATGATACATTCTCAAGCCTAGATGCCTCTTCAGTCAAAGTAGTCATTTCATTGGAAGGAATAGATGATTTCTATGAATCTTCCTCAAAAGTTCTCAAAGGTTCATTTGTAATTTCCTTAAGAGAATAAATAGAATAATTTCACAAAATTTTAATAAATTTAAACACTTTGTCTAGATAAAGCCAAAATTAATGATGTTAGGAAGACTTATTGCTACTAACACAACATTTATCCATAGATTTTACACTTTTGTGTCTTTGATTCTTTATTTTCATCAATGGAGGAATATCATCATCGTCTCAAAAAATAGTTATTGTAGGTGTTACATATCCTTCCATCTCATCCTCCATGGACTTTTGGCCTGGAGATAATTCCCTTAATTCAAGGGGTGACCCAGAAACCCTGATCGTGTTACCAGCAGAGCTATATCATGGCGACAGAACCTCAGTTGATTTAACTTTAGTCAAATATAAATTAAAAATGTATTTCCCCTAATAAAAATTATTTGAATAAAATATAAATTCAAAGAAAAAAATAATATGTGAATAATAGAACTTATGTCCTCATGATTTATAAAATCATTCCATTCTTCATAATATAAATAGTTGATCCCTTCAACCGCACCATATTCCATCATTTCCTTCACCCACTTTGTGGCAGGGATGAGATCATTAGTTTCATAGATGATCATCTCTAGCTCCTAGATATAAATTCCTACTTTAGTGGGATTATACTAAAAGTGAATATCAGATGGGGCTTGAAGATATCATATCCATGGAATAGGTTACCCCTCACATAGAAGCCCCTACAATGTTTCTGCTTCAAAATAAAAATTATTCCATAATTGAGATATCTCTAGTCATACATATTCAGAATCCATCATGTCCTATCATAAAGATGATTCTATATCCTTAGAACTATTATGATTTCCAATTCCTATCATCATAGATGGAGGATGAGAAAATAGAACATGATTCTCTTCATAGCGATAGAGACGAGACATCCTAGGTGTAGCCTTAGTTGGTGATGATAGTGTAAACCTCTAGATTCTTGTAGGTGGATTATATCTTTCACAAGGTCAATTCATTGATCCAAGAGCCTCGTCATCCTCTCCCTCCAACTTTGATGACTCATCCCCTTAAAGAGATGAATCTGTTTATAAATGAGAAGGATCTGTCTTGCTCTGCCTCTTTATTCCAACCAGAGGAACATCATTGTTTATTACCCCTTCAGGGTACGATGCTACCCAATATTTAGTATACTAGATAGTCATTCTACTTTATGCATCTGTCGTAGGAAGATAGATCATTGCCTCTATCTTTTCCATGGACATAAGAAACCATAGTTTTAGAGCCACCATTAGAAGTTTTCTAGTATAACTTACACTTGAGGAGATATAGTAATTTTTTCAACCATTTTAATTGGATTAAAAATCGATAAGGTGCATAGGCCTCATAAATTATTTCATCATCGATCCTAGTTGCCAACACACCATCCCTGCAAGCTATCATATATGACCTTAGTGCTACGATTGTCGTCCCATTATCAACAAACCTTCCCATGGGATGATTCCCATAAAGAAAGAAGTTAAACACCATGAATAGAGTCATCCCTATCTAAATGTAAATAGGATTCCAAGATAAGGGAGGAACACAAGAAAATCCTGAATTAATGGTTAAAACGAACTCTCGAGGAGCTAGAACCCACTATACATAGAATAAGTCCAGAAATGAGTCATGATTCATCCACAAAAAACCCAAAATGGTCCATTAATTCTGAAAGGATACCTCCTTATATGAATGTTCAATAAGATTATTATCAATATTTTCTATAATAGGGGTGGCCAACCCCACCATCTTCTTATCCACCAGCTTGTCCACTACAAAAAATATTCCTGGCCTTATAACACATTTGTATTTGTGAACAGGAAAAAGATAAATAATGAGCCACATGGACAGAAAACCCTTGAGATGTGTCTTGGAAGGAATTTTGGGGTTAACTTCATATTTCCATGTGTCAAAATCTCCATTCTCTAGCGTCGACCTGAAGGTTCTAAGCACACCACTCTTTTCCACCATGGGATAGATTGTTAGACGCTTATAAGTGGGACCTTTATCTTTCTTCCTCATCAAAAATATTTCCATCCACTCCATTGAATGAATATTTTCATGATTATTTTCCATCTTGATTTTGTGAGCTATCTTTAGTAGCTCATGTTTCAAAGTTGGTGTCATGTCAGCATCATTCCATGTTTCCATCATAGGGTTGAATTCATCATACATATCTACAAGGATCGGAGCCCCGAAGATCTTTTGAATTTCCCACAAACTGATACCCACTTATTCATGCATCAAAATAAAATAATTCATTTGTATGATCCATTAGCTATAAAACTCTAGCACAAAATCATTATTACTATATACATTTTTTTACCTACCCATATGACCTTTTAAATTATGTCACTTACAATATCACTTTTTAACTCTACACATGTTTTCCACGCCCAGTATTCCCATATCCATATGGTCTTAAGACCCCCTCTTTGTAGAATGTATCGAACATTATTCCCAACCTTCGATTGATCTTTTTGTGAATCTACGAAAATGGAATAATTAAAGTGCGAATTTAGTTCAATAGTATGAGGTTTCAAATTTGGATAACATGGGATGTGATACATAAAATAGGCCTTGGTTGTTGTCTCAACATTACTATATGTGACCATAATAGAAATATTGGCAGATGAGAAATTCCTATGGTCTTAAAACCAAGATATAGGTAGATAATTCTTCAGATCTAGTACATTGAATTCCTACAGATGATTTTATCCTTAATGTGGTATATAATTATACTTCAGAAAATCATGGTGATACTTCTTCAGATGCCTTACTAGATCAGGAATATTGGTATCTCATAGGTCATAGTAATCATTTCTCTATAAATTTCATCATCTCCTCAGCTCTCTTTATAAAAAGTTCATCAGTAGTTGATATCTTCTAGGGAGCCATTGAACCTACAAAGAAATATCAAAATCATTTCAGAGTTGGTTCATTTTGAAAAAAATCAAATTAAAATAATAATTTGGTAAAGTAATTAAGGTTCGTGAGTTAAAGTTTGGCATGCAAGTGTGTTGCTCAACATGCAGCACACAATTCAAATGTGTACTGTATCTGTAAAAATGAAATAAAATATGTTTCATAGAAAATTCTTCAGCATGGAGAGATAGAAAATCCAGGTTTTATGAGTTTTCCATTAAAGATAAGGTCTTATATATAGATGTGGAAACCAACATACGTGACCATTTTTCACTGAATACCTACATAATCAACCAAACACAAATCCATGTTGAATCCAACTATCATTTTTCATCCCTTTAGCTCAAGGTTAGTCTATATTTTTCATTTTAATCCAATCTTGAGGGGGGGATTTATTGCATGACCTACTCGAACGGAGACTCTTACATGATTAACCACTTTCATGGTTCTCCTTAGTTCACCTTACCCCTTCATCTAGTGCAAGCCTTTCATAAAGCCTCTTTTAAAGCCACTCATGTCAAGGATTTTCATTCACTGGATCCCTTTCCTAAATTGGACCATGTTGAAAACTCTACTAAGACCTCTGAATTTTAAAAAAAATATGGATGGGCACATTATTGTGTCTCCTATTTGTATTTGGATTTATATGGTCATTGGTTTCCCACAATTTCCCTAAAATAGATTAAATATCCTATAGTAATCTATAGATTTAGATATCTACGGTCATGTGGACCCTTACCCTAGGGATAGTTTTGTGGAGTTACTAGTCTTGGATTTTAGGGATAGGATTTTTCCTCCCCTTCTCATCTATAAGACCCTGAGCCTCCAGTTCCTGGTAGGTAGGATAAATATCACACTAGATTTTACCTTTTATAAAAGGAAAATTCACCCTTTATCCCATGACTAATCAAAGGGAATCCCTCCAGAATAAGGCACCTACCATTTCACGTAGGAGGTTTTCGTATTACTCTCTACATCCTTCATCTTTATTCCTTTCGTAACTTAAACACTCATCCAAAGTAAAGTGAAGAGAGGGGAAATTTTCATAGCCACTATCTCTCTTATTGTAGACCTAGCCTCTTCCATGATTGCCTCGGCCTCTTCGGTCATCACCCCCTCCTCTTCCATCATTGAATAAAGGAAAGTGTGTGGTTTGTTAAATCTTTCACATCCTCTTGTTTCTCACATCGGACATGACTCCCATGGTCTTAGAGGTCAGTGATGATCCGGACAACCACACAATCCACCTAAGGGATTGAACTATGAGATATCTGATTCTTTTTAACCAGTATACATAGGAAACCCACTTCGGGTCTGAGCCCAATGTGAATCCTCTTTAGGAATAATCCCCGGTCATAATTACCTAAATCTGGGTATCCTCTTCATGAGTAAACCCTGACTTAAGCCCCCAAATCCCCATGAGTTAAAACATCCCTCATGTTCCCTTAACAGAGGATATCCTTATTAGGAGTAAACCCCAATGTATTATCTCAAAACGTTATACTCCCCTACGAGAAAAATCCCTGAGGTCCTCCTTAAGAATGGGTCATCACCACTGAACTACATGGGCTTTGATTCGCATCTTAATTGAATATGTTGGAAGCCTCCCAGAAGTTCAAACCCAACACCAAAACCAACCCTTATCTTTTGGTCCATATCCCGAGTAGGGTCGAATTCAACTTTCAATCTCATATTAAATTCAAGTTCCTTGGGATGCTTAGGTATAATCCATACACCAAACTTTTACTAGGAACCTCCCACATAGATTTCATTTCTAATGAAGTTAAACTGTATGGTTGGTTCCATATCATATAACCTTAAAAGGTATGATGTGTCCCGTTAAGAGACACAATACTAGATGGGTTCTGATTCCTTTTGCAAGGATACATTGGAAGCTCGTTTATGGGTTTGATCCTAACAACATAACAACTTATATCTCACTAGATAACGATAACTTCTAGAGTGACATTTGTCATCCTGTATTTCTAGATACTCCATAGTGCCCCATTGTGTGGTTATAAAAACAAAATCATCATAATAATTACTAATGAATCTATATGTAGTACATAAGGGTGAACCATTTATGGAGAACCTCAAATACATACAGATATCTCCAATGATGAAGAACATATAATACGTATAGATGATTCTGAATTCTTCACATGCTAATAATTGATTGTTATTATTTGGATAACCCACATCATACTTGGTAAATTAATAAAGGATTTGGGAAGATATATTAAATCTATAAGGGAGTCTAAGAGTAGGTAATAATTCCTCGCAAAAGGGTTTGTTGAGCTTAACCTCCCATCCTCTCAACAAATATGAGTTCTTAGGCATCGTTGGTCAAAATACCTAATGAGGGATATCCTTTGAAAACAAGTCCTTATGGATACAAAACCATTGGGTGTTTCCAATTCCACAAACAAACCCAATGGAAACCATTTAGAAATAATGATTCCTAATGAAGTCACATTTATTTGTAAACAACCCCATAGATGTGTTCCTAGAATACAAAGAGATTAGTGATGGAAGAATATATATTTCAACAACATATCAACCAAGAAATAACAATATTAGGTACGACATTAATGATAAGTGTTTCAATTTTACTAATAATAAGAATATAGAAAGTAATTTCAGAATTAAAAGGAATGAAAATTTTAAGAAGAAAACCATCATTCTCATGTCAATAGGGAGGCTTGAATATAAAGAATAAGATTGTGTTACATTAAAAAATATCCATCATCTTAAAGGAATTCAAGGATAAAATATATAGACCATAAATTGTGGTTGATTCAATGTAATCCTCTAAAAAAATATGAATTAAAATTAATAATAATAAAAACAAGGGAACTTATCATGATTAATAAACAAAGGATGTGAATATAACGAAATAATCTCTAAGGATAATCATATCTGATATAGACTTTATAGATTTTAAAGAGAGCATATATGAAGAATGATTAATTGGCCTCACTAATTTTACCAAAATAAGTGGTGAATATTGTTGTAAGATCCCCCACCAAATATATTTTTGGAATCTTGGTGAATGAATCTATGATTAATTCTAAATGGATGAAACATGCATAAATTGGATTATCCTCAAAATAAATTGAATCCCAAGAAAAAGAAGATGGAGAAATAAAAATAAAATATATTGAATAAAATATTTAAAAGAGCTGTTGTAAGTATCCCTATAATGATATAAAAACTTACTTTATTGTTTATTAATTTTTAAAAAATATATATTTATATTCCTTATAAATATATTACGTAATTTTTAAATCAAAAAGGAAATAGTTTTAACTAAAGTATTTTCTTAAAAGGTTTTTATTTAAAATAATAATTTATAAATAATATACTTTTAATTTTATGAAATTAGTTTCATTTTCGAAATCATCATATCAAAATTCAACTAGGATGAATTTTTCATATTTTCTAGAAAATATTGAATTTTGTGAATAATGAGAAATACTGATTTTAGTAATTAATTCATTTATTTTCGACAAATTACGCAATTTAAAAGTATCATTATGTTTTCAATATTATTTAAAGTGTCATAATAATTATTTATTTATATTTAATAAACTTAATTACAATTTAATCATATTTAAATTGTATTTTAGTATAAGTTTGTTTTTTGGTTTAAAAATGGGTTTTTTATAAAATATTCTTTAAAGTGTATAATGTATATCTATTTTAATGAAGTAATAATATCCTAATTGAGGACGATTTAAATGAATTTAACAATTATATGTCAATAAATATTAATTTAAATTACTAAAATTATTATTAAAAGTCATATAGTTAATATAAAATCATGTTATACTAGTAAAATACACTTCTTGAAAAACCACATGGACATTATATCTGAGGGTTTAGTTTTAAATTTATTTCTACTAATTGTGTAAAATTAATTTTTTAAAATGTATTCCATATTTTTAATTACAATAATTTATGTTATTTAATAAGGTAAACTTAATTGTTTTCAAAATGAAAAGTGAAAACAGTAAAAACAATTATCGTGGTTAAGGTAAAAAACTAATTTTTTGGAGGTTAAACTAAACAATATATGGGTTAAAATTATCTAAAAACATGTATAAAATCTATTTGATGCATATATTTAAACCTTGTAATGTTTAAGGCACAATAATGGTATGTTTTGGATCCTTTTTCTTGTAAAAACATGATTACACCTTTTTTATTTCAAAAATTACCAGTGTGTCACTCACCACAATTATAAAAGGACATCACTTATTATCTTTTATTCACACATTCAGAGACCTTTATCTCACAAAATACCTACCCAAATACATTCTCTAATCCCCCCCCACATGATATGGTGTAACGTCCCGAGTCCGGAGCCCCTCCGCTGGTGCCCCGTACCCGGTTCGCCACATGACCTCAAGCGCGTTTCCCCGAATGCCAGAGGCTGTCGACTAGCAGCGAGGGCCTTGGTGAGTCGGTAGGGAAACTATGCCCTCATTCGATAAGGTATACAAGGTAAGAAACAACAATAAACAGCAGAAATATCAACCAACATGCATAACAACAGAAACCAAAATAGCGGAAGAAATGCAGATATATAACAATGATGATAATAATGCAGCAGGTACAAGTATCTATGGAAAGTAGAAAACACAACAATATGCTGGAATACAACTAAAACCAAGTGCAAAAGAAAAAAAAATAATCTCCTCAGCATCACGAGCCACGGCTCGGTCCCATGCTCCCCAGATCCTGATGCAGTCAAGATCCTGAAGTAGAAGGGCGCTTACCCTTGTCTATACAGCAACATAGTCTGCTTGGGCCCAAAAGCATGGCCCAAACAGGGTGTGAGATACAATCCCAGTAGGCAATCACCCAAAGATTTGTGCCTAACAGTCAATGAATACATGGTAGTACTAAAGCAAGAAGCAGTAAATAGAAAGCACAAATAGCTACAGTCCACAGTTCTAACAAGTACAGCACACAAGAAAACAGTCAGCAACAAGAAGAAAACAGGTAACCCTCTGGGTAGCTCTCACAGTCTAACCCCTATGGTTAAACCTCTAAGTACTAGCAACCCTCTGGGAGGCACACACAGTCTCACCCATCTGGTTCAGCTATGTAATTAAGCAGACTCTCTGGGGAATCACTCACCATCAATTCCCCCTATAGTCTCGTGTCGTGCTAAAGGCTCTCTGGGGAAGCACTCAACGTCAATTCCCCATGTTGCCTGCATCTCAATTAAAAGACACTCTGTAGAATCCCTTCCGTCAATTCTACATTTGGTCTCACATCGTGATTAAAAGACACTCTGGAGAAGCCCTTCCGTCTATTTTCCCTTTGGTCTACTACTCTAGGTTCTCACAGTCCTGATTATAACTAAACATGCTCAACGCGTGTGTATCGTCCAAGTAAACATCAAGAACTACTTGGCTATCAACTAAGGATCAACATCAATAATAAAACAATAGTTCCACTATCCTACAACTAGGCATGGAAACTGGAAAAACACCAAACAGGAAGAACAAGCATTGAAAAGAAATTTGAGCACAAACAAATTACTCTAATCACAAGCAATAACCTCTACTAAAGAAATCATGCAAAGAAGGCAAGTAATAAGGGAAAAACAGGAAACACGCAATACCCCATTCACGGGTATTGGTGGAATTTTCACATAATACTCATCAACTTTCTACAAAAAGGCACAAACCACCCACCTCGATCCTAGGAGATCGATATACGTGAACCTCAATGATAGATTACCCTTAGAACGATGTAGATCTCAGAAAACGCACAAAATGTTCATCCCATGATAACTTGAAAACAAGGAGGAGGAATCAAGAAACAAGGCTCAAGAAGAAGGAATAACTCACCGCTACAATTCCAATGCAATCAATCATGCTCGAATCAGAGAACGGACAGCGAGGTAGGACTCCTTCTAAGATCCGGTCGTACGGACGCTCCTGGATGGTCGAAAGCTGGAGAAGAAGGCGTATTTGGGGGATAGGCGTGTCCCCAGTCTGTTTAATGAAAAAAAAGTACATGGCATGTACTTTTAGAGTACACATTTTGTACTTCGAATTTTCTATAATCCGAAATAACCAGTCTCCACCTCATCCTTACACACCGTGTGTGTGGCCCGAACACGGCCAGTACACGACTTCGAGCCGGAGAAAAGTACATGGCGTGTACTCAGAAAGTACACGACGTGTACTTCTAAAATTTCTAGAAAATTAATTTTTATCAAAAACTCCATAAAAAGGAAAAACGTACCTGAACGAAGGTCCAGGTTCTTACAAACTTCCCCCCTTAAAGAAATTATTCCCCGAATTTCCCTAACGAGGTAGAGAAGAAGGATCCCCAAACAGCTCCGGACACTCTGGTCGTACATCGGCCTCCCTCTCCTAGGTCTCGTCCTCTACTTGCCCGTGTTTCCATAGCACTCATACCAGAGGAACAGACCGCCTGCGGAGAACCTTCGTACTACGATCAACAATCCAGATAGGATGCTCCTCGAATGATGCATCTGCTTCAAGCTCGACTTCCTCAGGCTGAAAGACATGAGACAGGTCTGAAAAGTAACGCCGGAGCTGAGATACGTGGAAGACGTCGTGCATGGCTCGATACCTCTGAGGTAGCTGCAACCGATAGGTGACTGGCCCCACTCTCTCCAAAACCTCAAACAACCTGAAGTACCGTGGCGAAATCTTACCCTGTCTCTGAATCTTTTTGTGTCCCAACCTTGGTGCGACACGTAGGAAAACCTGATCACTGACCTCGAACTCCATAGGTCATCTCTGCTGATCAGAATAAGACTTCTGTCGAGACTATGTTGTAGCCATCCTCTTCCGAATCAGCTCTATCTGCTCTGAATTCTCCTGAACAAGACGAGGTCCCAGCAAAGCTGCCTCTCCTGCCTCCAGCCAACATAAGGGTGATCGGCATGGCCTACCGTATAAAGCCTCGTATGGTTCCATCTGGATGGTCGCCTAGAAACTTTTGTTGTAGGCGAACTCCACCAGAGTAATATTCTTCTCCTAAGAACCGCCAAAGTCAAGGATGATAGCTCGGATCATATCCTCAAGCACCTGGATCATGCGCTCAGACTGGCCATCAGTCTGGGGATGGTATGTTTTACTCAAAAGTACTTGTGTACCCAAGGCCTTCTGAAGTCCCTGCCAGAACCGAGAGGTAAAGCGCACATCTCTGTCTGAAACAATAGAGCACGGAACTCCATGCAGACGCACAATCTCTCTAATGTAAAGTCGTCTCAGATTATCAACACTAAAGGTCTCCTTGATCGGCAAGAAGTGAGCAACCTTCGTAATCCTATCGAAGACAACCCAAACAGCATCGTTCCCTCGAGGTGATATCGGAAACCCGGTCACGAAGTCCATCGCAACATCATTCCACATCCACTTCGGAATGGGTAACTGATGTAAGAGACCTGCTGGTCACTGATTCTCTGCTTTCACCTGCTGACAAGTAGAACATCTCATGACAAAACCAGCAACATCCTTCTTCATAACTGGCCACCAGCATTGGAGATAAAGGTCCCGATACATCTTGGTGATGCCAGGATGAAATGACCAAAATGAGAAATGGAAATCCCGCATCAGCTCCTCTCGTATGTCTGCTGGCACCCATACACGTCCTTGGAAATGCAAGATCTCATCCTCACCCACTGTCCATCCAGGAAGAGGGTCCTCTTCTGACACACTCTCCCGCAGGACTAAGCCTTCCGAGTCGGATAGCTGTCTCATCCGTACCCGATCAATTAGCGTGGAGGTAATAGCTACAGAAGATAGAAAGGTCTGTCCCCATCTATCGTGCACCTCTAGATGCATCTCAGAGAACAGAGCTATCAACTGCCACTCACAACTGGCCTTCTGAACTGCCTGAATCTGAGTTATCCTTCTCAATGCATCTGCCACGGCATTGTCCTTTCCCGGAGTGTAGGCAAGCTCGAAGTCAAAAGACTGTAGATACTCAACCCACCTGCACTACTTCAGATTTAGATCACGCTGAGTGAAGATATACTTGAGACTCTTGTGGTCAGTGAAGACCACAAAGTGCTCTCCCAGAAGATAGTGTCTCCAACATCGCAAGGCATGAACAGCAGCTGCCAACTCCAGATCATGCGTAGGGTAGTTCCTCTCATGTGTCCTCAACTGCCGAGACCCATACGCAACGACTCCATCTCCCTGTATAAGCACAGCTCCCAACCTGATACCTGAAGCATCACAGTAAACAGTGTAGCTCTTGCCTGGATCTGGCAAGACTAGTATCGGTGCTGACGTCAACCTCCCTTTCAGCTCTTGAAAGGATGACTCACAAGAATCTGACCATATGAACTTCGCACCCTTCTTGGTCAGACCTTTCAAAGGTGCTGCTAGATGAGAAAAGTCTCGAATGAAGCATCTGTAGTATCCAGCCAGCCCTCGGAAGCTCTGTACCTCAAAAACGTTATTCGGTTGCTCCCAGGAAACTACAGCTCTCACTTTCTTTGGGTCCACAGATACTCCTGCCTCTGAGATGACGTGACCCAAGAAGTGAATCTGATCCATCTAGAAGTGGCACTTCTATAGTTTATCATAAATATGATGCTCTCTCAGTGTACTCAGAACGATCTCAAGATGGGTGGCATGGTCGTGTCGAGTGTGAGAGTACACCAAGATATCGTCCACGAAGACCACGACGAAGGAGTCCAAGTAAGGATGGAACACTCGGTTCATCAGTGCCATTAAAACTGTACGTGCGTTTGTGAGACCGAACGGCATGATTGTATACTCGTATAGACCATACCTGCTCCTGAAGGCTGTCAGAGGTATATCTAATGGTATAATGCGCAACTGATGATAACTGGACCCCAAGCCGATCTTCGAGAACACCCAGGCTCCTCGAAGATGATTGAAAAGGTCATCAATCCGCGGCAAAGGATATCGGTTCTTGACCGTCAACTGATTCAGCTTCTGATAATCCACACAAACTCGAAGGGTACCATCTGCCTTCTTTGCAAACAGGACAGGCGAACCCCAAAGAGATGTACTGGGTTGGATAAAACCCTTAGCTTTTAGCTCCTCCAACTACTTCTTGAGTTCCTGCAACTCAGGTGTGGACATCCTATAGGGAGGAATAGACACTGGTGCTGCTCCTGGAACGAGATCAATAGAAAATTCTACCTCACGCTCTAGAGGAAAACCTGAAAAGTCCTCTGGGAAGACATCCCAGAAGTGATCAACCACTGGAGGGAAGTCCAACTGTGGAGTCCCCTGATCATCCAGGTAAAGGCTAGAAATCTGGGTCGTCACTCCTCCTAGCCCAAGATGCTCGAGTCCTGCTCGACTCTCCCGAACGTCCCATTCGCCTCTATGAAGGAAAGATTCACCCTCTGGTGAAATGAAACTGACTCTGCGACAATATTAGTCGACGATTGCTCTGAAGGGAATCAACCAGTCCATGCTAAGGATGAAATCATAGCCTGTCATCTCTAGGATATAGATATTATATAAGAAACGATACCCTGCAACCTTGAGAGGGCACTCTCTACACTGGCGTACACTAGATGTCCTCATTCCCAAAGGTGTGTCCAGTTTCAACGAGTCGGTAGAAGATAAGATGAAAAGTCCAAGGCTCTCCACAACAGAAATGGAGATAAAGTTATGCGTAGCACCAGTATCGAAAAGGGCTGAAGATAAAACCGAGACTACTAAAATCATACCTCGAACAGTAGAAGGGACAGGATCCTGCTCATGATAAGTCTGCTCCACAACAAAAGACTGGCATGCACCGTGGCCATGTGCCCCTGATTGACCGCTCTGAGCTGAACCTCCCTACTAGTGCTAAGGGACTGGTGGCTGACCTCCATGGCCTCGACCTCCACCTCGGCTCGAACAGCCAGAAGAACTCCAGTTCCCTGACTGGTGAGAGACTGGTGGGGCTGCTCTTGAACGGGGAGTCATGGAAGAACCTCGATCACCTGCTGCTGGTGAGAAAACCTGGCAGAAACGCTGATGTTGACCCATCTTGCTACATGATCGGCACTCCACGGGGTCTCTCTAGCACTGCGGCCTCGTGTGCCCTGTCCGGCCACACTAGTAGCATGTCACCTGGCTACCTGATGATGCATCTCGCTTCCTCGAATCACCGCGTGTAGGCTCCCTACGGTGCTTCTTGCTGTCATCTGAAGGAAAGCTAGCTCTAGAAGCAGAACCACCCTGACTCGCAGCTCCAGAGTCTCTCAGATTGCGCTCCGCAATCAGTGCCTGGTTGATGATGGAAGTAATGGAAGTCAGCTTGAAGATGTTCACCTGCGAGCGGATCTCCCGCCTGAGTCCATACTCAAACTTCCTCACCAAGAACACCCCAATCTTATCCCGAAGGGGTGTAAAACACTTCAGCTCAGTGAAACGAGAGGAATACACCATGACAGATAGATTACCCTGCTCTAAACTCATGAACTCCCGGGATCGATCGGCCCTCAGGGTCTCTGGGTAGAAGTAGTCGTAGAACACACGCTAAAACTCCCCCCAAGTCATATCCTGCTGCTGAACCGCCTGTGAGATCACGTCCCACCACCTCTTGGCGGATTCTTGGAGCATGTAGGTGGCGAGCTTGACCCACCTCTCTGGAGGCATCTCCAGATGCTCGAATATAGTCAGCATAGCTTCCGGCCATGACTCTGCAGCCTGAGGTCCTCCTTCCCCCGAGAACGTGGGAGGATGATGCTGTTGAAAGACCCGTGTCAAGTCTGCCATAGATGAGGCAGGAGGCGGTGCTCCCTGGAAGGCCTTAATCATCCTCATGAAACCCTCCCTGAACTGTACATTGGTTCCCGCAACTGGTACAACAACCGGTGCCAAGGCTGGCTCAGCTGGGGGATCGACAGGAAGTCCCTAATCAGCCCTGTCTGGCATCTGATCACTGCATGATGACAGACGTATGACCGAAGTATGTCTCGGAGGCATAGCTCTGAAAGATCAAAAGCACACCTTAGATCAGGAAAACAAGGACATGGAACACAAGAGTACAAAACGGGAACAGGGGAAGAAAACACACAAGATTTCAAAACACGACTACACGGTGTGTATACAACTACATGGTGTGTCTTCTTAAACCACTGACATGGGCGTGTACTCCTACCCTACGAGTCATGTACACTTCAAACTACACGGCGTGTTGACCCCCACACACGGCGTGTACTATAAATTATTACCCTGCCTGAGTCTCCTTACACGGCTAACCCACACGGTCCGAATCAACCCGAGATTACATGGAGTGTTCGAATAAAACACGGTGTGCACTAGACGAGGCTTCGGCGGTCCGTGTTGCTGAATACACGGCCGTCTACACGGCTGGACCTTACACGGCATGCTCCGAACAAGCATGGCGTGCATAGGCGAAGGCGACACCATCCCGTGTTGTTCGTGACATGGTCGGGTACCTAGGAAAGACTACACGGCTTGTTCCGAACAAACATGTCGTGTGGAAAAGAAGGTCACGCCGGCCCGTGTTGTTCATGACACGGCCGGGTACCTGGACAGGACTACATGGCATGTTCCCTCCGGACATGGAGTGTTCTACCCAAGCCTTACCGGCCCGTGTTGTTAGTGACACGGCCGGGTACACGACTCCGAACTCACATTGTGTGTACCAATGGTACACGGCGTGTTCCTGAAGTTACTCCCACGACACCATGTTCTGCTTACACGGTCAATGACACAGCCTGAAAACTAAACGGCGTGTACCCGAAAAGTACATGCCATGTATTTTGGGTTTTTCTGGGCAGTAGCTCAGAAACTGCTCAGAATTCCAGAAACACTAAAACAAGGGAAAAGGTGCCAAATTCTGATACGTGAGGGCCCGTAACAACTCAAGAACCAAAATTCTACATTCATTTTTTTAAGCAAGGAACAAAAAAACAGTTTTCTAACATAACAACAGAGAATCTATCAAGAAACTATCACAACAGCATGCATAATTTACACAGAGCCTATCAAAACATCATGCAATCGCTAATGCACCCTAGATGGCATGGTAAGAATGCATGACATGTGATTTCTACAAGTGCCTAAATGATGCATGATATGGCATACCCTCATCTCATCGGGTTGTGACAGAAATAGGACCAAAATATCAAAACAATAACTGCACAAGTCATACGAATCACTCTAGGTGAAAACATACCAACCATAAAATCTCAAAAACCAGAAAACTAACAATTAATGAGGTAGTATGGCTTTTCCCTGTACACGGGTTAGCTACTCCCGAGAATAGCTTAATTCCAAGTACCGAATCCGTCCTATCCCTGGCTAAGGTATCCAAACAGTAAAGCAAGAGAAAAGAACTCCTTTGATACCACCTTTTAACATCCCAAGTCTGGAGCGCCTCCACTGGTGCCCCGTACCCGGTTCGCCACATGACCTCAAGCGTGTTTCCCCGAACGCCAGAGGCTGCCGACTAGCAGTGAGGGCCTTGGTGAGTCAGTGGGGAAACTATTCCCTTATTCGATAAGTTATACAAGGTAAGAAACAACAATAAACAGCGGAAACAGCAACCCACATGCATAACAACAGAAACCAAAACAGCGGAAGGAATGCAGATATATAACAATGATGATAATAATGTAGCAGGTACAAGTATCTATGGAAAGAAGAAAACACAACAACATGCTGGAATAAAACTGAAACCAAGTGAAAAAGAAAAACAAAATAATCTCCTCAGCATCGCGAGCCACGGCTCGGTCCCATGCTCCCCAGATCCTGATGCAGTCAAGATCCTGAAGTAGAAGGGCACTTACCCTTGTCTATTCCTACAGAAACATAGTCTGCTTGGGCCCAAAAGCATGGCCCAAACATGGTGTGAGATACAATCCCATTAGGCAATAACCCAAAGATTTGTGCCTAACAGTCAATGAATACATGGTAGTACTAAAGCAAGAAGCAGTAAATAGAAAGCACAAACAGCTATAGTCCACAGTTCTAACAAGTACAGCACACAAGAAAATAGTCAGTAATAAGAAGAAAACAGGTAACCCTCTGGGTATCTCTCACAGTCTAACCCCTATGGTTCAACCTCTAAGTACTAGCAACCCTCTGGGAGGCACACACAGTCTCACCCCTCTGGTTCATCTATGTAATTAAGCAGACTCTCTGGGGAAGCACTCACCGTCAATTCCCCCTATAGTCTCGTATTGTGCTAAAGGCTCTCTGGGGAAGAACTCAACGTCAATTCCCCCTTTGGCCCGCATCGTAATTAAAAGACACTCTGGATAAGCCCTTCCGTCAATTCTACACTTGGTATCACATCGTGATTAAAAGACACTCTGGAGAAGCCCTTCTGTCAATGCTCCCTTTGGTCTGCTACTCTAGGTTCTCACAGTCCTGAGTATAACTAAACATGCTCAACACGTGTGTATCATCCAAGTAAACCTCAAGAACTACTTGGCTATCAACTAAGGCTCAACAGCAATAATAAAACAACAGTTCCACTATCCTACGACTAGGCATGGCAACTGGAAAAATTCCAAACAGGTAGAACAAGCATGGAAAAGTAATCTGAGCACAAACAAATTACTCTAATCATAATAAATAACCTCTACTAAAGAAATCAAGCAAATCAGGCAAGTAATAAGGGAAAAACAAGAAACATGCAATACCCCGTTCATGGGTATTGGTGGAATTCACACATAATACTCATCAACTTTCTACAGAAAGGCACAAACCACCTACCTTGATCCTAGGAGATCAATATACGTCAACCTCGACAACAGATTCCCCTTAGAATGACGTAGATCTGAGAAAACACACAAAAAATTCATCCCACGGTAACATGAAAACAAGGAGGAGGAATCAAGAAACAAGGCTCAAGAAGAAGGAAGAACTCACTGTTGCGATTCCAACGCAATCAACTGTGCTCGAATCGGAGAACGGACGGTGAGGCAGGACTCTGTCGAAGATCTGGCCGTATGGATGCTCTCGGACAGTCGAAATCTGGAGAAGAAGACATATTCGGGGGTTAGGCGTGACCCTGTTCTGTTTAATGAAAAAAAATTACACGGTGTGTACTTTTAGAGTACACGGTGTGTACTTCGAATTTTTTGTACTCCGATATAACTGGCCTCCACCTCAGCCTTACACACTGTGTGTGTGGCCCGGACACGGCCAGCACACGGCTTTGAGCCGGAGAAGAGTACACGGCATGTAATCAGAAAGTACACGGCATGTACTTCTGAAATTTCCAGAAAATTCATTTTTCTCAAAAACTCCAGAAAAATGAAAAACGTACCTGAACAAAGGTCCAGGTTCTTACATATGGATCACCTAGATTGATCATAAATCCATCAAAATTTGGAATTTGATGCTAACCTAATGTGGTTTCTAAAAGAAGAGGTATAATAATTAACCGATAGTTTTTTATTTGTTCTTCCAAATCAAAAAATATTCTTAAACTATTTCAATATAATAACAAAAATATATCACTTATACTGAGATGTTATTATTTTAATATAATAACCTAAATCCATATCATTTTCTTTCAAATGGGAAACATAATAGTCATTCATGTATAAGACGGACTACCACCTCGCAAACTGATGTGATTTGTTTTTCATCATCACCTATCATGGCATGTTATAATGATGAATTTAAATTATATATATATGATAATTTTTATATAAATATAATTAAATAATTATTATATCATATATACCTTATTATTTTCAATTCCATGAGGTATACGATAACATCAATCATGTATATGGGGGACTACCACCTCATGAAATTATGTGATTCATTTTTCACTAATGCTTTTCAAGGAAGGTAATAAGGATAAATTTAATGAATATATTGGATATATATTACATAATTATGATATTAATTAAATATTTATCATTATTATAATATAATATATATCATTTACTTTTACCTTTCCATTCACTAAGAAATGATAATGGTGTTTGTGCGTGTGTGTGGACTACCGACTCGATGAAGCAATTTAATTATTTTCCCATCACCAAATCACATGGGTGGTATATTTAAGTATATTTAAATAAATTATATGGTATTTATAATATTATTTTCATATATAAGGATAGACTAATATTTACCATTTTTTCAAAATGATCGTTGGAAAATGGAAATGTTACTCATGTGTATATACGAAATGTCGTCGCAATGATTGTTACATAGTTAATTTTTCATAACCATATTTCATTATTTGTTCTAATTGTATCAAAAATGGATAAAAATAATAATTATGTAATGATTATTATTCTTCCTATGTTTAAATAATTTCATCTTTAACCATAGTCAGCCCACCGAAGAAATTTTTGACACATATGACGAATACCATCAATGTTTCTGAGGTGAACTTAAATGATTAGATAATTGTGTATACAATTACAAGAGTTAAAATAAAATAAATAATAAAAATTGAATGTTTCCTTATAAAATTAAATCATTAAGATATGTTTATTATTTAGGAAGACAAATAACATATGTGATGATTCTGACTCAAGGTAAGAGACTTCATCTCAATTTCCTATCATTGAGCCATATAATGATGTTAGGAACCTATATTATTTTATGTGGTTTATATACGTCTCCTATAAATTTTAATATAAATAATTTATCTATTCTCATGATATTTTTTTAAATCATATCCATTCACTATTATTAGAATTATAAAGTTTCCAAAGTGGTTAGGGAAATTCTTTTCAAAAATACACATTTAATGTTTTACTTATATCTATTTATCTTACATGCCCATGTTTTTAAAATAGAAAAAAAAAAGATTTATAAACTAAATTTTAGGACTCTTTGGACTATATTTCAATTGTTTTCAAAAAAAATATATTTACATGTTTTATACGAAACATTTAGAAAAAAAGAAAAAAATGAATGTTCTATTTTAACGTATATAGAAACAATGACTTTTACAAATATAAAAAAAATATTTACTTTTAGATTAATCTATATTTTTTAATTATTTCATCGATGAAAAATTGTATTTCCCTTTTTATTGGTATTAAGGTGTTGAAAATTAAATTTTAAAAGGAGTGGGAATTTTAATAACTGAAAATGTTTTTCATATTGGTTAATAAGTTTTTTCAAAGGGTATTATGGTTAAATGTTGCAAGAATAATTTTTTTATTCAATATATGGTAATTAAAAATTATATGAAAATGGGTGTGCCAATTACATCTTAAACAATAATTTAATCCCCATTTTATATCATAGGTGATCTCATGTAAGAACCTTGATCTTCTTTTTAGGTATGGATCTTGTTTTTGGGTTGTTTTGAGGAAAAATGAAAAAAAATGGGGATTTTTTAAGTATACATTGTGTACTTATATGTACATGACTTGTACCCAGTAACCACACAGAGCCACATACTAACCATGTAACATCTGAGTACATGGCTGTGTGATGACCTGGTAGACTCACATAAGTTTGTGGTCGGTTGAGGCTAATACACGACCTGTACTGTAAATGAACATGCCATGTAGTTTTATTTTTATTTGATATATAATAGTATGGTTTCATATCATGTACGTAAACACGATATTCATCCTGTGTTTTGTAAAGTAGTGCTTCAGAACAGCTGATGAACTCTTAACCCATCCCGATTCCCCATCCGAGCTCCATTTGAGACATCATCGGGTACAATGGAATCCCACTAATGACTTTTCAAACCCCCTAGATCATTTCTTTCCGATTCATCCTCTCTTCTATGTTATTATTGGTTGGTAATTTTTCACCATTTTTTAGATCTATTCCAATCTAGGCCAATTCAAGGGACAACGTTCAAGTATATTGATCTTAAGACAATGTGGTAGGTGGTTTGTGTGTTTCATTGTTTTTCATCGAATAATATATGCTAAAAGTGTTGCATACCCACATTTTGGGTATTGCATGATTTGGAATTAAACCTTGTTTATTACATTCTATGGTTTTATTGATTGATAAAGGGTAGGTGATTGTGAGTGAGGTTAGATACCTTGACTAATGGACACCCCATGGGTTTGTTTCCCTTGATTGATTGTTTATGGCTGATTGGTCTAGGATGTAGTCTAGTCTTGCCTTATTTTCCATGCCCTGTTTTGTTAGGATGAAGTTACTAATTATATAAAATTTGTACGATATGAATTTTGAATTTTGACCAAGGGGATTGGACTGTGAGAGCTTCCCAAAGGGGTTATACCATGAGAGCTTCCCAGGTGGTCGTCTATAATCGATTTAAGCAAATTTTAACCCAAGGGTTTAGATCGTGAGAGATTTCTTAGGTGGTTGTTTATAATTGTTTGGTAGCATAAAAGACCAAAGGGGTTTTACCATGAGATAGTTCCCATAGGTTAGTTATTAAATGAATTGTATTGATGTTATAATAGGGGGATTAGACTGTGAGAACATTCCCAAAGGGTCAATTTTGAATAATTGAATTTTTTTTGTAGCATCTTCCAAGCCATAGAAAAAGCTTGAATTCAGTCCTACTTTTTTTTGTCAATATTGTCTTATTAGATGAATTTTCTTGTTACATTACATAGGGGATACATATCTTAGGATAGATCCTAGGGTTACATGATTCAACAGATGAATAATAAAAATTAAATTAATGTAATTGAGAACTGTAGGATTGGTTACTTTTGAGTATTTCTTATTTTATTTCTTCTGTCATGCATATTACCTGCTATATGTATTCACAGATAGTTAGGTACAGGTATTTTTGTGGTTTCCTACTAGGATTCGTCTCACACCCTGTTTGGGTCATGCTTTTGGACCCAAACAGATTATATGATTACAGGTATAGAAAAGGTAAAGCACCCTTCTTCATCATGTACTTGATTGTTTTTGGAGATGTAGAGCATGGGACCAAGCGGAGGCTTACGATGCTACTGGAGTTTAAATCATTATTTTATACTTTTATTTCTATATTTCTTTCCAGCATTTTGACTTGTTTATTTTTTTTCTTAGATTCATATTTCATGCATCCATATATATATATATATATATATTGTCGCTTCTGTTGTATGGAATGACTTCTTCTTCTATTGTTTACTATTAGTTTTCTATTGTATATTCTCTACCAATGAGGGTATATTTTCCCCATTATCACACATTTTCCCTCACTCCTAGTCAGTAGCCTCTGGATTTTGGGGAAATTCACTTGAGGTTATGTGACCAACTGGGTTTGGGGACCTTTTGGCGGCACCCTAATCTGGGACTTTACAAAGTGGTATCAAAGGAGTTTCTTTTCTATTTTGCCTTACTATTTGGAGCCTATAGACTGGGATAGAAAGGAAATAGAGTTTTTTAATTAGCTATTCCTTGGAGTATCTAATTCATGGATAGGGAAAATTCATTTTACCTCAAATATTACAATTTTGATGGTTTTAAAATTGTTATAGTTGATTTGATTTCATTGTTTGGTGATTCACTTGTTTTTTCTGATCTACAAGTTGTTGTGAAAGATATCGTAATATAAATACCTACTATTTTAATAGGGTTTTGGTTAATTTAATGTTTCATTTTTATGGACGCCAATCTTTTGTCCCTGAGGTTTTATGGGACCTCTTGGATCGTAATTTGGTGGATCATGTTTTCACTTTAATTGAATTCGGTTAAAATATGATATGAATAAGGATGTTAAATAATGATTCATGGGGAGTATGGTCTTTCAAGGATCAGAACATGTCATTCCATGGCTAAATTTTAATATTTTTTTTGGTTTTGGATAATTTTTAGTTTATTACTATTCAGAAAACTCAAAGAATATGGCGTGTGATGTTATGAACCAACACCATGTGTTCTTCTATTTTGGAAGAAATGAATTTTCTACAATACATGTTGTGTAATGTATGTACACTTCATGTAGTTGTTGACAATGTGACTAACTATGTGAGCAGAGAAACAGGGTTGGTAAAATTTGGGTAGAACACGTTGTGTACTAGGAGTACAATTTGTGCTATAATCGGCTTTGGATCTGGCTGTGTGACAATTGACACAGGTTTATAGAACTTTTTTGTACACATTGTGTCTAGGATGAACACACTATGTAGTGTTACACCAGTAGAACTGTGTAGTTCTAGCTGTGTATTAGTACTTGGGTAGGAGGGGGTATTCAGATACGTACCATGTTTCATGAGGAACATGCCATGTGTATGGTGGTTACATGACCAGGTTGGAAGAGGTACACACACATGTTAAGTCTTAAGGGAACACGTTTTGTAGTGGTTCAACACGCCATGTAACCATATTTTGTAAAACTTAAATGTTTTCCTTCACCTATTATATTCTTACACTTCTAAGTTTTAGTTCCATTAATCTTTTACTAAGGTTCACTATTGACCTTGTAGAGTCGTGGAACCAATACTTTATCCAGTTGTTTTCCAGGTATAGGGCAATGATCAAAAACCAAAAATTGTATATTAGGGAATACACGCAGATCCTCCTATCATGTCCATCTTAGAACCAGCTATTATATCAGACATAGGTTCTGATGTATAGTTATGTGATGGATTTATGTGGATGATGTAGACATTTTAGGGAGCACCACATCCAGTAGCGTCTATGGAAGAGCTGACACGGGTGTTCTAGTAGAAGCAGCCTCCCACTTTTTCTGGAGATGGAGGACCATAGGCTGCAGATTCATGGATGGAGGTTGTGAATTATATCTTTGAGCATCATTAGAAACCTATTTATAGGAGCGTGAATCACAAAAATTACATTCTACATGATTCCACTAAGAGATGTTGGAATGTTATCTCATAGGCAGGATGTCATCGGGATATGTCTTAGGAATATTTTTAGAGGTACTTCAATGATTACTTCTACCCCAAGACGTTGATAGATGACTAATCCCAGGAGCTCATGCATTTGGAGTAGTTTATTCATTCAGTGATGGATTATTTGTCACACTGTAAAGAGCTGCATCAATTGCCACCTGTTTTGGGGGGTTGTGAGTTATCACTGGTTAAGCGATTTTAGGATGGCCTTAGATACGATATCTGATCGCAGGTGAATTTTTTCAGGTTGACTTTGGTGACTAATATAGTAAACTAAGTGCCGATTACCAAGAGAAATATGATGAATTATGGATATGTGCTTCAGGGCGGTTCAACACCTAGGGTTGGTACTCCTTCAACTAATAGCAGGAAGCGTCGTAGGGTGATTTCATGTGATGTTTCTTTAGGTAGCTGAGTTGTGTGCTACCAGTGTAGAAAGAGTTATCACATGAAACTACAGTGTCTAAGAGACCCATTTGAGATCCAATATTGTGGAAATATGGTTTATATTCATCATTTTTTCATGATGTTCTCCCCAACAGTGAGTGAGAGGGGATCTGTTATGAATCCACATACAGGAGCAGGGCTAACAGTTTCTCATCAGTCAGAGAACTGGAGTTCACCAGTTCGTTTAGGCCAAGGATGTGGTCGTCGACATGATAGCTGGATGGAAAGTTTTCAATGACAGTTGGGTGGATCATCTCAGGGTATCTTGGTAGGGTCAAATGGCCATAGTATTGTTCAGAATTTTTTGATGGAAGAAACCCAGTAAGAGTAGCATCCCAGACACTCTGCAGTAAGAGGTATGATTCTATTTCCCTCAGTTTTAGCTTATGTTCTTTTTGATATGTGGGATTCCCATAGTTTTATATCTATTTCCACTATAGAGAGTCCTGAGACCTTTATATTTACTTCTAATGATGTTATGATGCTAGAACATCCGTTGGGGAGTATGATGGCTAGTGTATTCCAATGAAAGGATTACCATATTGAGGTAGGTGGGAGTTAGTTTTTATGGGACCTCTATGTCTTAGAGATGAAAAGATTCAATGTAATTCTTGGAATGGAATGGTTGGTCTTGTTTTAGTCCATTTTTTACTACTATCACTACAGGGTGAGTTTCACATCAACAGAGGGTAGATCTCTTCTACACAAGGGAGAATGGGACGTCCAGGAAAGTAGAGTGGGACCTGAGCATCATGGGTTGGGAGGAATTAAAACCCATTTTTCTAGTTTATATCTAGATGTCTAGGGGATATCATATATATAATTTCTTCCAGTAGTGGATCATTTCAGAGATGACTTTCCAGTCAACTTTTCAGGTAAACCTCTAGAGCAAGAGGTGAATTTCTATATTGAGCTTCTTCCAGGAGTGGCACTGGTGTCCATTACTCTATATAGAATAGATACACTAGAGTTACAGGAGGTCAAGTAGTAGTTAGACGACTTGTAGTTGAAGGGTTTCATCTAACCCAATACTTCTCCTTGGGGGTTTTCTGTCCTTTTTGCAAAGAAAATGGATGGTACCCTCAAACATTGTGTAGATTATTGGAAGATGAACCAGTTTATAGTCAATAACCAATATCCCTTGACAAGGATTGATGATCTCTTCGATCAGCTTTGATGAGACCATGTGTTATAAATGATTGAATTGAGATCCAGTTATCATCAGTTGCGCGTTAGACCATCAGATATACCTCTTATAGCCTTTTGATGTAGGTATGGTCTAAACAAGTACTAGGTTATAACATTTGGTCCCATGAATGTGCTAGAAGTTTTCATTTCATTGATGAACTGAGTGTTCCATCCATACTTGTATTCTTTTATGGTAGTATTCATGGATAAAATCTTGGTGTACTCTCACACTCGACACGACATGACATCCATATTGAGATCTTACTGAGTACACTGATAGAGCATCATTTATATGATATTCTCTCAAAGTAAGACTTTTGGATGGAAAAGATTCATTTCCTGGGTCATGTTATCTCAGAGGCAAGAGTATAAGTTGACTCAGATAATGTGAGAGCAATAGTTTTCTAGGTGCAGCTAAATAACGTTTTTGGGGAACATAGCAGTATGGGGCCACATTATGACAACCCTGCTTTTTATTACAACTTAAACATGCTTTATTACATAAAACATCACTTGATACAACAAAGAATATTGAGAGTTTTAGTGTATTTGGGGCTTAGGATCATTACATAAAAACTTAAAACATGAAATACAACATCTTTATTGAAAACTTCCTTTACATGACCACTACATTCCCTCGTACTTAGCATTGCATGGGATAACCTGAGGACATGTATAAGAAAAGGGTGAGCTATAAAGCCCAGTAAGGGAGTACACATGGAATAACATGAGGAGAACAATACATGTTAGGCAATAGGCATGTCAATAGAGCATAAGATAAACATGAACATAAAGGCATGATAAAGCATGATAATCATAACATGGAAATGTGGCAACAACACTTAACATTGAATTAGCATGAGCCAAGGCTCATTGCACATGGAGCATGAGTAAAACCTCATTGCACATGAAGCATGAGTAAACCCTCGTTGCACTTGAATTAGCATGAGTTAACACTCATTGCACATGACGTATCATGATATTATACTTTACCCAATGCATTGGAGCGCTATAAGGGCGCACCCTTCATAAACATTTCATTTCATGCATAAGTGTGCCACATGGATCATAAAACATGGATTCATAAAACATAATCATTTATTCCACGATAAATGAGTGTGGAATTAATACATGAAACTATAAAATCAATAAGTAAATGTGCATAAAGGTGAATACCCTTGATGGAGAAATGGGCATGGTATTCACTACACAACGACATTGGCTTAGAAAATCGGTGTGATTTTGGCAGCATAACGGCGTGACATAAGAATTCATAAAAATGGTTGATGAGAGAGAAAAGGGTTCCTCATCATATTTACATGTAATGGAAATTAAGGAGGTCATATAGATACATGTCCCAACAATTGAAATGGAATTTAGATTCATGATACAAAATTATTTCTTGAATGTAAAAGAAGATAGAGAAGTTCCTTTCAGAATTTTGGCATAGTAACGGGTGTACATGGGAGGAATTTAATGAGAGAGAAAGGGGTCTCCCATCATTCAAAAAATAAGAGGGAAGTATGGGGGAGGTGAGAAACCATACCCCAACATTCATAATTGAAATTAAAAGGGCAATACAACTTAAAGAAAATTGACAAAAATAAGAAAGGAAGAAAAAACCCTTACTTTGAAGTGTGCTTCCAAAGGCTAGAGAGAGGCTTGTGAGAGGCTTCTTGGGAGCTTGGGGAACCTTGGGAGGATTATAGAGAGAGTAGGTCATAGGTTGGACGAACTCCAAGGGATTTTAGTGAGGAGGAAGTGGGAGCTTGGGTGGGTTTATATAGGAAAGGTGAGGGAATTCTTTATTATTTAGGTTTGGGTCCCCTTACATTAAATTAATCCAAACCACAAACCATCCCATGGTTTTTGTAAAAGGGAAGAAGAAAACAATATTTTATAAGGCACAAGTCCGAACTTCTTAAAATATTAGGGTTTCTTATGTGTAGGTGAGTCACACTCCCATGGAAATTAATTTAAAAAGGCAAAGTGTTGAATATGTCTTGAGGGGTTCATTAATGCTTTGAAAAGTAATTAAAAAAACCCAAAATCACATTATTTTAATGATAAAACATATATTGTCCGAACATAAGGATTATGTTATTTTATTACATCACCATTGGGTCATTATGATGTCATAAAACACATTATATATTTAAACGGTATTTAATTTTTACCCAAAAATTTGATTGTCTCAGAAAATTATGAAAAATTCACCGTTGGATAATTTCGACATCCTAATTCCAGAAATGACATTTATTTTATCTAAAAAAAATTCTAAATATGTTAATTTTCAATTTTAAAATAAAAACCAACATTTATAAAAAATTCACGGGTTTTGATAGAAATGGCTTTCAAACCTTAATATAAAATTTTAATTGCATTCATAAAATTATAAGATCATTTATATTTAATAAAAATTAATATATTATTATTATTATTATTTTATTAAAATATTATTTAATTCAAAAATCCCTTAATTTAATAAAATATATTTCTTAATTAAATAATAACTAAAAACAACATTTGTACTTTAAGAACTATTTACAATGTATCAAAAATGACTAGAAATTATATTCATTATTATATAAAAAAAATAATGTACATGAACATAGTACTACTTATTTGTTACATAACCCCTTAAAACAGCCGCATAAGACCTAAGGGTAAGGTGTTCGATGGTGACAGACTCTTGGGGTGGCTCGGATAACATCGCTCGAGTGGTAATTTCAATCAACTTCCACTTTTCCTGTAGACGGTCACGTTCGAGCTTGACATGATGAAGCACATCTTGGGCTTGGTCAAGGGCGAAGCCCAAGGATGCCACCTCTTTTCCAAGCTCCGACAAATGGGCTTCGTATAGGGAAATTCTACTAGATGAGGCCATCGCTTCCTTTATCTTAGTAAAATTGGGTTCATTAAAGCCTTATATTTATACTAATCATGTGATCACTGTTCAACGGCTATAAAAGTAATGGTCAAAACTCTTATCATGAAACCAAATAAGTTGACATCTTATAAAAACATTTTTCATAAAGAGACATTTAACTGGATCAAGATGGATTTTCCATTAATGAAACTTTGGGTCATTACCCACATGGTTACTTCAGATTCATTATTCATTTCTCTTCACACTTAGAAACACCATTAAGGGGCTTTGATAAGAAGGTTGTGAAGTACTTGTGGACAGATTCCAATGATTCATCCTTTCAAGAGATGAAAGGGAGACTGACTTCAGCATAGATCTAGGTTTTTTCTGGAGTTTGGAAAGATTTACACCATTTAATATGATTCATTGGGTATCGAGCTAGGATTAGTGCATATATTGGGGGAAGGAGTCATTGTGTATGGGTCTCGGCAGTTGAGGCGACATTATAAGAACTACCCTATGCACGATTTCGAGTTTGACACAGTTGTGCATTCTTGGAATTGTTGGAGACATTACTTACTGGGAGGGAATTTTGTGGTAAAGACTGGCCACAAAAGGATCGCACATATCTTTACTCAATGATGTCTGGATTTAAAGTAGTGAAGGTGGGCTGAGTAACTTTAGTCCTTTGACTTTGAGATTTCCTACAAGCCTGGAAAAGGCAACACACTGACTAATGTGTTGATAAAGAGAGCTCAGATACATGCAATTTAGGAGGCCAATAGTGAGTGGAAGCTTATCGATCTGTTCTATGAGATGAATTTTGAGCTTCACAACAGAAAGGGGAAGACATTACATTATTCTATAGTTGTTACCTATACTATTTTGGATCAAGTGTGAATGAGGAAACTACCAGATTCTAAAGGCCTAGTCCTACAAGAGAGTGTTTTAGGCAAGGACCCTACTTCTGGGTGGACCGTAGGTGAGGTTTTGGTTTTGTGTTTTCATGGGTGTGTATGGGTGTTAGCAGACATACACGATGATCTATTGCAAGATTTCCATGCCTCTATATGGGCAGTTCATCCTGGTGAGACAAATTTGTATTGAGATCTACCACTTCAGTATTGTTGGCCAAGCAGGAAGTGGGATGTAGCTTGATTTTTTATGAGATGTTCCACCTATCAGTAGGTGAAGCTAAAGAATCACTGACCAGAAGGGCAATTACATCCATTGCCCAATCTTGAGTGGAAGTGGAATGATGTCGTGATAGATTTTTTGATGGGTATACCAAGATCTCCTTGAGGAAATGATGTTTTATGGGTTGTTTCTTACAAAATCACGAAGGCTGCATATTTCTTGCCGATCAAGGAAACCTTCAGTGGGGATGAGCTTGGAAAGTTGTACATATGAGAGGTAGTATATTTGCACGAGCTTCTACACTCTATCATTTCAAATAGGGATGTCCAGTTTATTTCTCATGTCTGATAGGGAATATAATGGGATTTGGGTATATCGGTACTTGTAAGTACAGCTTACCATCCCCAGATAGATGGAAAGTATGAGCAAACCATTCAGGTTTTGTAGGACATGCTTCATGCATGCATCCTGGATTTTAGGGGCTCTTTAGAGATACACATACCCCCAGTGGAGTTTTCCTACAATAAATTTTTTTAAGAAATGATTCTGATGGCACCTTATGAGGCATTGTACGATAGACCTTGCTAATCACCCCTATATTGGATGGAGCTAGGAGAGGCAGCTATGTTGGGACCTCATATTGTCTAGGTGACCACTGACCCGGTGGAGTTGATTCAGAAAAATATGGTTGATGCACAGTTCTTCCAGAATTCTTATACTGATCAACTGAGATGATCTCTAGAGTTCGAGGTCAGAAATCAGGTTTTCCTACATGTCATACCGATGATGGGAAACATGAGGATAAGGAGACATGGAAAGCTTTCACTAAGATACGTAGGTCCGTTTGAGGGTTTGGAGATCATTGGGTTGGTTTTATATAGGTTGCAGTTACCCCATAGGTATTAGTCTATGCATGAAATCTTTCAGGTTTCTCAGCTACGAATTTACTTTTCAGACCCGTATCAAGTTTTTCAAACAGATGAGGTTGATTTGAAGGTGGATTCCTCCTTCAAGGAGAACCCTATTCGGACTTTGGTTTGCAGTAAAAAGGTTCTATAGGGTCGGTTTATTCCACTGTTATGGGTGTTATCATAACATGGGTGAGTGTAGGCCGAGGCTTTGGAGAGGGAGGCCAATGTGTGATCGCAGTGGATGGAGTTGTTTAAAGATTCTTCTTGACCACCATTGGATGGAAAATCTGGGAATAAACTGCCTTAAGGGGGGATGTTTCTAAGAACCCAGATCTTCTTTTTTAGGTATTGATCTTTTTTTGGGGGTTTTTTATAGGAAAATAGAAGAAATGAGGATTTTTTGAGTACACGCCTTGTACTTGCATGTAAAGGCCGTGTACCCAGCAGCTACACACATCTGTGTACTAAATATGTAATGGTTGGGTACATGGCCATTTTATGACCTGACATACCTGCTTAAGTCCAGGTCTGGTTGAGGCTAATATACAGCATGTACTATTAATGAACACACCGTGTAGTTTTTTATATTTGATATATCTGACCGAGGTCACATCTTATGTCATGAAACATCATCTTCCTCCCGTGTTTCATACAAGAGCACTACGGAATGGCCGAAAAACTTTGAACCCCTTCTAATTTTTCATCTGAGCTCTATTGGAGACATCGTCAGGTTATTTATAATCCCACCATTCGGTTCCCAAAACCAAAGATCCTTTCTTCCTGATTCATTGTAACATCCCAAGTAAATAATGAATATGAGATTTTCAAATTTATTAATATTTGTGAATTAAAAATTAATTGTACTTTAAAGGGGATGAAATGTTCGATGGAGTACCCTACACGCAATAATTGGTTTCTCTGAAATCTCATGTTGCACACCATGTCGATTTATACTGAAATATATATATATATATATATATATATAAAATTTAAAATGGTAGTTAACACCTAGCTATTGTATTTGGTAGAACGAATAGAACTTAATAAAATATGATTATACATTTTTGTTATATTTTTTTACACTTATCCAATAAATTATAGTGGCTTAAAATGTGAATGAATCAAATTTTAAGCATAAACGCTCAAATATTTTTTTAAAGGTCGGTTTACCACATTTTGATGGAAAACCCTTTTTAAATCTAGTTTTTGTCACTTTTATATGTTCTATTTGAAAAAATAAATTTCTTCTTTAGAATCAGGACATCAGAATTTACTTTGGATGAAATTTTGGTATTTTTTTGATAAAGTTCATTTTTAATGAATAGTGAAAAATACTGCATTTTAATTCAAAACTTCTTTTTAATATAATTTATTTATGTGGTTAGATTATATTTTTAATTTGTTTTAGAGTGTAATTAAATTATATTTTTACAATTTAATCCAATTTTGGTCATTGTAAGTAATTTTACTTTGAAATTGGACATAAACAAGTGTCAATCTTTTGATAGTTATTATTTCTTAAAAACACAGTTTTTGTTATGACAATGAGAATTAATTTTAAATTAATTTTTGAAACTTATGTGCTTTGAATTTTGAAAAATAGATTCCATATTTGAAATCAGGAGGTCAAAATTGTGTTAATTGCTAACTTTTATTTTTATACATTTTGAATAGTAACTTTAGTTAATATTTTATTTATCAGGGTTAAAGGGTAAATATGGTAAATAATGGTAAAAAATATTATTATAATAATATTAAATTATTCTAAAACATTTCATAAACCTATTGGATGATACATTTCCTACCATGGTCATCCTTGGGTTGATTTTGGGACACCAAGGAGCAACTTGTAAGTGAAAATGACACTTTGTAAAAATTAATTTAAAGTTAAGGTAAATGTAACATAAAAATATATGTCTTAGTAAAAAAATTATAATGGGTTATATAAGTGATATCTTAGACTATAAATATTATAAATATATAACTATTTACTACATCATGATATTTTATTTATAATTTTTAGACATTATATAAATAAATTTAATTATGACACAATGGTGTTGAAGTAATTATTTCATTAATAAAGGATTCAAATAAATTATATTATAAATATTAAAATAAATTTATTTTGAAACTTTTTATGTCATCCATGAATTTCATAGATACTAATGACTTTTTATATTTTAATTAATGAAGTTATTTATAATTAATATTGTTGTTATTGATTTTTTAAAATTCTTGATATGAATAGTTTTTAAATTGACATAAATGGGTTTTTAAAATGAATACTATTTTATTAAATGATAAAATAATCCAAAAAATATAATATTTTTTCAAATGACATATATTATGTTACAAATTTTACTAATGATCCATTTTGGGTCACATGTAATTTTATAGTAAAAATTCTAACCATATAGTATGAATATATAAGAGGACATGGGAAAAGTTAAATAAGTTATCAAATGGTTAAATAAAAAAGGTAATGATTAAAAAATATCCATAACCTATAAAATTATTATAGGATGAATTTATTTAGACTTATAATTATCTTATATTCTAATCTAATAAGATGTGGACCTTTTGAAATATAATATTATTTTATAATTAAATAACACTTTCAAAATTTCTTAAAGAGACCCTCCTCCCTCTTATAAATGGTCGTCACCTCTAAACCATTAAACACACCTCTCAAACCCCTTGTATCATCCAACCTCAGCCCAAATAAGCTCCCAATATCCTTCTATTCCTCCTATAATCCCTACCTTAATCATATGGCACTTCAAGGAAGCCTTTTGGTTTAAATGAAAGGGAGTTACCCAATTCAAAGGTAACATCTTCCCTCAGGTTCTCTTATTTTATTTTACTTATTCACTCCCTTTACTATTCTTATTCATTGTTTACATAACAACACTAGTTTACTCAATATACTAGGTTTTTTTAGGAAAAGTATTCAAACTACTCTTACACAAACCTCCATTTAATGTATAAGAACATATTGTTTCTTTGTATGGTGAACTACTACCTCACTAAACGATGATTGTTCGATTATCTCCTACCGCCTCTCATGGTGGCCATTATGATGGAACTTTATTTATATGTGATATATATTATATTTATATTTTTTATATTATTCTGTATTTTTCATTTATAGAATACCTTTATGGTTTCCATAACGAGTAAATATGATAATTTCATTTGAGGAAGTGTGGACTACCACCCCTCAAAGTGATATAACTCATTCAATCCATACATGGAATGTATAAAGGATGGAGGTAATGAAATTATTTATGATATTATACTGTAATTATAATATACTTATGTATCATTAAGATTTCATTCCATTAAATACAAAATAGAAATGAAAGTAACGTTTATGCATACGTTTGGCCTACCATCTCCAAGAATGGTGCATTTCATTTCTTATCTCAAAATGTTATGTACTATTATAAATATATATATACTAGATATATATGATTTATATGATATCTAAATCATGAATATCATTCTAGAGATAATGGTCATTTGATCACATGGATAACTTGTAATTATAAGAAGTTTATGTTTGACTTAAGTACTAAATATCGACAAAATGGTCGCTATTAACATTAATGATTATATAATGTTTATAACATGGTAATAAGTGATATAAAAGGAATAATAAAAATTAAAAAGTTTCTGATGCATGTAGAAATTAACTTTAGTTTATTATTCAGGAGATTAAAGAATGAACGAGTCAAGTCGGATACGAGGTGAACGACTATGTCTCGATCTCTTTTCATTGAGTCATAAATTGATTTATACACGACTATCATTTATATGGTGTGTAAACTCCCTTTTACATTTAATTTAATTCATAGGGAATCTTTTTTATACATATAATTTTACTAAATGACAAAGGTAATGTTTCTTTTTAATGTACGCGGTGACAATGACTTTTCCGCCACCATGAGTATAATTTGATATTTGGATTTTTTTAATAAGTCGTAATGTTTTTAAAAGTAAAATAAATTCCATATAATATTTTTACATATTTTTTTATTGAAAATGGTTTTGATGATAGACTGATTATGTCAATATATAAGGTTATATTGTGATTGAAATGTGGAAATGTTATCTTTACTTTACGCTTGTTCATGTGTTGTGATTATGTTATGGTTTTTGGGAATTGTTTACGCATATGGGTGGTTCTGTGATAAACCTAAGGTGGGTGAGCCCGAGATAGATCTCCAATTAATTGGGTAATGTGACAGAGGTAAATTTTAATGTTTCTCCTAAGAGATTTTTGGAATATATTATGAAGGGTATTCTAAACGTAACTCCCTAAATTGTTGTGAAATCTATAACGTAAGTATGTTATGGATACCACATGTTACCTTTATGATTTATGATTTCTATGTGTTATTCATAAATAATATGATTTATGAGAAATGATAAAGAGATTATTTTTTGTATCTATTGATGTAAAAATGTTTCATTCTTTATTTTATAACCTTTACTGAGCTTTTTATGTTCAACCTGTGTTTTTGAAATGTTTTTCACAGTATATAAGGCATGGTAAGAGAAAGGAATAATTAAAGAAGATTTATATGAAGAAAATAATTCTTGTTTTCTTTTAATAATTTTCTTAATGAAAAAATGGATAATGAGTATAAATATATACTTTATAATTTTTGAGATGTAATGTAATAGTTATGGTATAATTCTCTAAAACTTTGAACCTGGAATGATCCTTAATATGAATTATTAACTTAATTCAAGACTATGTAATGTTTATGGATGAGTCCATATATTCATCCTCTATTCTGAGTTATTCAATGTTGGGGTATTTTCACCATTTTGTAGATCGACACTGATCTAGGTTGATTCAAGGGATGACGTTCAAGTATATCGATCATATGACATTAAGGTAGGTGTTTTGTATCTTTTTTTATTTGTATTTGGATTATATATGTTAAAGTGTTGCATACCCCCATTTTGGGAGTTGTGTGATTTGGAATTAAACCCTATTTATTACCTGATATGGTTTGATAGATTGATAAAGGGTTGTTGCTTGTGTGTAAGGTCATATACCTTGTCTAAGTGACAGCCCATGGGTGCATTTACCTTGATTGATTTTTTATGGCCTATTGGTCTAGGATCCCTACGAGGCATGCCTTATTTTCCATGCCATGTTTTGTTAAGATGGAGTTACTGATTAAATGAAGTGCCTGTGATATGAATAGTGAATGTTGACCAAGGGGATTGGATTGTGAGAGCTTACCAAAGGGATCAGACCACGAGAGATGCTGATATGGTCATCTATAATTGATTTAAGATAATGTTGACCCAAGGGTTTAGACCACGAGAGCTTGCCCAGGTTGTTATTTATAATTTCTTGATAGCATAATAGACCAAAGGGGATAGACTGTGAGAGATTTCCAAGAGGTTCATTATTAAATGAATTGTTTTTATGTTATACTAGGGGGATTGGACTGTAAGAACATTCCCAAAGGGTTTTTTTTGAATAATTGAAAATTTTTGAAGTGTATTCCAATACAAAGCACATGCTTGGATTCAGTATTAGTTGTTTTGTTTATATTGTCTTATGAGACGTCTCTTCTGGTTAGTTTACATAAAGGATATCGAGCTTAGGCTTTATCCCAGGGTTACCAGATTCAACAGATGAATAATAAATGTTAAATTAATGTAATTGAGAACAATATGATTGGTTATTTTTGAGTACTTCCTAGTTTATTGCTCCATTATTACATATTACCTACTATATATATTCAGCTGACAGTTAGGAACAAATATTTTTTTGGTTACCTACATGGATTCGTCTCACACCCTATTTGGGTAATGATTTTGGACCGAAACAGATTATATGATTTCGGGTATAGATAATGGAAAGCACCCTTCTTCATCAGGTACATGATTTCTATTTGAGCTAGAGATCATGCGACCAAGATGAGGCTAGCGATGCTATTGGAGTTTAATTGTTTCTTTTGTATTTTGGTTTCCGTATTTATTACCAGTGTTGTGACTTGTTTGGATGTTTTCATAGATACATATTTCATGCATCATATATATATATATATATATTATGGATTCTGTTTTATGGTATTATTGCTTATGATATTGTTTACCATTTGTTTTTCTATTGTGTATACTCTACTAATGAGGGCATAATTTCCCCATTATCACTCCATGTTCCTCGTTGCTATCCAATAGCCTCTGGCATTTGGGGAAATACTCTTATGGTTATGTGACCAATCAGGATTGGGGCACCTTTGGGCGGCATTCGTATCTGGGACGTTACATCATGAAATATCTTATACGATGGGTTAAGCCCCATTATAGCTCATGAAAAATGGGTGAACCCGATATAACTAAAATGATGGGTGGGACCCATTATAGATCTCTAATTCATTGGATAATGAATTTATTCTCTAGATAATTATATTTTAATTCATACATATTATTATTCAAATTGAATTAGTTTGAATTTTTTTATTAATATGATGCTCTAAGTTTGAAAAAATGGTTTTATTGACATAATATGGGTTTAAAAGGTTTTATTTTAGAGAAAAATGTATTTTTTTTCATGTGTAAATGTTTAATTTCATATTCTCAAAGAACAATGGAGATAAATGTATAAAATACAAGGGTTTTCATGTTTTTCATTGTACTAATGGTCTAATTTTTTTTATGTCCCTTACTGAGATCTTTGTGCTCATCCGATGTTTTTTAAATGATTTTCACAAAATTTATGTTTGGGTATGGGAAAAAAGTGGTCAAGGTTAAATTATTTAATATTGTTTATGATGATAAATCATGTTTTATTTTAAGAGTTTTATGTGGTGTAAAAAATTGATATTTATTAGAAGTGTTGAAATTATACAATATGGTTTTGTTATGTATGTGTTATGAATTAATTATATAAACTAATAAATATGAAAAGATCATCAACTATAAGATAATGAAGCCTTGACCTAAAACCTAATATTTTTATGTTTTCAAGGATGGGTCCTTAAAGTTGGTATCAAAGGAAGTTTTAAATAACTTTTGAGGTTCGGATAATGTTTAGATCATTACCATGAATGATTTCCATTTTTTTAGGTAGAAATAATATTGAATTTGAATATTACCATGTCTCCTTAAGTAAAATATGTTTGTTTATAATGGTTTTCCATAAAGGAAATAGGGAATTTGTAGTGGTACGACACTAAGAGGAAAATATTCTTCCTAATTTGCATCATGTGATGGTTGGAATAACAAAAGATATTTTTTTTACAGTGATGTATTATTTTAAAAAGGATATAAATGGTGCAGGTATCTATTTTAGTCAGTAGACTAATCTACCATATAAGGACATTTTAATAATGGATCATTTCATAAGACAATGCATCAAATTTTTCAATTGATAATCAAACCCTTTATAATCTAAATAATTAATCAATTACCTAGAGAATATATATGATGTCATGGGGTGTTCATAATGTCAAATTGTATACATTAATAGTTATAATTTTTAAATGTGAAGTTGTTCGATGGTGGTGTTTGGTTATGAATCCCAAAGAGATAGGTGAGATAGATTCAATGTAATGTGATAAATTAAAGGATCTATTCGTTGATAAATACTTCCCAAAGGTTGTTTTAATCATGATGGAGAAACAATTTTTAGAATAAAGGTAAAAATATTAGGATTATGTGTCACGTATTACGAAAGAGTCACAATATTGGGTAGTTATGTGACCGATTTTATTTGGGACACAAATCGTAAAATTAATATATTTTACTCTATTTTGAAACCATGTTTATGAAGATCATTGGCCTCATAATAATTTAATAGTTATGATAAAGTGGTTTATCATGATGAGAAAGTTGATATGGGTGTTTTCAATAGTTATGTTTATTAAAATGACAAAAGTAATAAATAGACAAGGTGGAAAACAGTATGAAATCAACAAACTATGTAGTGTAGAAGTAATCCCTCAACATATTTTAATTGAGTTAAAGTAACTTTATTCAGGATCATGAAAGTGTTATAGATATTGTAATTTTGGTCACAAGGAACTTGATTGAAAACAAAAATAGTCCTGAACATTCTAAGAATGAGGTATTAGATAGCCAATTAATGGTGAGATATTTTAGATATAATGAGGTGAGATGTTATTATAACTTTTTTTCCAATGTTACATACTCTAAGAGGAATTCATCCTGATTAGAAATCGATATGTGTGTCATAATAATTTTCTAATATTGTGGTTGATGTTGGTTCATCTAGCGAAGTGGTGACTGGTTTGTTACTTTTTTATTAAAACTATTCTAATACCTAGTTTGACACAGGATCTTCACTTTCTTTCATTTATAATAAAATTTCAAGTAAAATGTTAATATCACCACATAAAAATAAGTTAAAATTATTAGTGAAAACATTAGGAGGAAATATTAAAGCATCATAGATTTATAGATATTTTCTTGTTGTTATTAGTGGGATGGTCTTTCCTATAAATTTAGTTCAATAGTCCATTATAGAGTTCAATTTCATTCTTTTAATGGATTGGATTATAGTTTATCATGTAAATATATATTATAGATCTATAAATGATTCAATCAACGATTTTAAACCTTTTAAAACTTTCTGAGATTTTGAGAAATTGATTGAAGATAGAAGTGAAAGTTACCTAGATCGTATTGTTTAAAAGAATGAAATTAGTCAAATTTGGGATGTTCTAATAGTGAATGAATACATGTTTTTTTTCTTATGACATACCTAGTGTTATTATAGATCATGAGGTTGAGTTAACTATTGACTTAGTGCCTCATTATCAGCCTATTTCAAAACCCATTTATTAAATGGATCAACTAGAACATTAAGAATTAAAAAATAAATTTTAATAGTTGTTAAGAAATATTTAAATAAACCAAACACTTCACCATGGGGAGCTCAAATTTTATTTTTTAAAAAATAAATATAGTTTAGTGAGGCTTTTCATTTATTACTAGGCCTTAAACAACATCAATGTTATGAATAGATATCCTTTTCCTCATATCGATGATTTATTAGTATTTTTTGAATTTTCATCAGGGGTCTGGGTACCATAAATTAATGGTGACGTCATATGAAAATATGAGGGTGGTTTTATGGAATAGATTCAGGCATTGTGATTCACTACTGGAAAAAATACCTATACCCACGGTTCAAAACCATGGGTATAGCCCCCAAAACCGTGGGTATAGCCTATACTCATGGTTTTGGGAACCGTGGGGATGAGTGGCATCGATATAGGGGTGTTAACCTATCCCCACGGTTTGAAAAACCGTGGGAATATTTCTTTTCCCACCATGTCAAACCATCCTCCACGCTGTGAAAGTCTTCTTCCCATGGTTTTTAAACCGTGGGTAAAATTTTTTGAAATTCACAGCCTCTAGGTCTTGAACCCGCGTCGACCCGCGATCTGAGCGATTATTCCTACGGATTTCGCCACATCATCCAAGGTACTTATATTAATATATATTTATATTTCTATATATATATTAATCTTTTACCGCATTACGAAAAAGAGAAACCAGCGGGTTTCAAACCCGAGTCTGACGATGCATACTTGCAGTATTACAGCTCTTAACCAACTAGGCCGATTCAACTACGCCAATATATATCTTTATTTTTAATAATATACTAATCCTCATGTCTGTATTAAAAAAAAATCAGCGGGATTTGATACCACAACCGCTGCAACAAACGCGCAACACATAACCAACCAAGCCCCAGATTTAATTTGTTTATAAATTTCTATCAACTTATATATATTAGTTCAAATCGTGTGTATAAATTTTCCTGCCAAATTGTTTTTGTTTTGCCACGCCTTTTTTTTTGCCGACATAAGCTTTCCCCACGGTTCTAAAAAACCATGGGTATAGGCCTTCAAAAAAATGTATCCCCACATTTTTTCATAAACCGTGGGGATAGGACTTGAAATAAATACTTATACCACAGTTATACAAAACTGTGGGTATAGGCCTTTGAAAAAAAACTCTACCCCCATGGTTTTATATAAACCATGGGTATAGGTTACCAATACCCACGGTTTTCCAGAACCATGGCTATCAGTTCCCAAACTATACATATACCCATGGTTTTTTTAAACTGTGGGTATAGGGCACCCCTATACCCATGGTTTTTCCCAAAACCGTGGGTATAGGTCTATTTTCCAATAGTTATTTTTGTAGTTAATCCATTTCAACTATCATATGATCCTGTTGTATTTATGGAAATTATGAATATATTTTTTCGTGAGTTCATGGATACATTTTATTTTGTGTTTATTGATGATATTTTGGTATATTATATATATCAAGAGGAATATTAAATACACCTAACTATTGTTTTTCAATCCTAAATGGAAAAACTCTCAATGGAAACAAATTAATTGATAATTTTTTATACAAAAAAATTAATTCCTTTGGAAAATTATTTCAACTAACCCCATTGAAACTGAAGTTGATAAAGATTAGACCAGGAAAACAAATTTCAAAGAGATTCATAGATTTCTTGGTTTATTAGGTTACTATTTATGATTTTTTGAAAACATTTCTCAGTTTTCTAGATCACTGACTAAGATAAAAAAAATGAGTAAAATTTATCTAAAAAAACAATGTAATAATTGGTTTCAGAAACTAAAAACAAGATTGGTGAATTTTCCAGTTTTTCCCATGCCATCCTAAAATGGTGAATATTTCATCTATATTTATGATTAATTAAGGTGACTTGGTTTTGTCCTAATGCAGAATGATTGGGTAATTTTCTATGTTTCATGTTAACTGAAGCCTCATGAGTAAAATTACCTATAATTAGATGATATTTTTTTTCTTTAAAAAATTGGAGGCGTTATTTTTATAGAGTAATGTGTGAAATATATATTGATTAAAAAAAAATTGTCTATATTCACTCCCAAAAATTGAACATTATATGGGTAAGATGGTTGGAACTAATCAAGGATTATGATTTCACAATTCATTTCCAACCTTAAAAGTGAAACAAAGTGGTTGAATTTTTTATTCTGAAAAATTATTAAATTATATGTATTAAATTTAGAACATGGCCATTTGGTTAATTATTTGATGAATTTTTTCATAGAAGTTGTGGATGTAGTGAAATTTTCTATTTTTTATGGGTTTTAGTGTATTCAACTTTATTAGAATGAATTAAGAAAGATCATAAGGAGGATAATGTTTTATAGGAAAAGGTAAAATCCATTAAGAAGGGTAAGTTTTGGGATTTTAATATAGATGAAAAATATATTATCATATTTGGAAAAGGTTTATTTTTTCATTTTTATTTCAAGTTAAAGAGTGAGTTGTTGAGTAAAGCACATATTTCTCTATTTTTTGTTCATCCTAGAAACACTAAGATATACCATGATATTCAGGAAATTTATTGGTGGGATGGTGTGAATACAGATATTGTAAACTTTACCATGAAATTGTTGACTTTTAGATATGTTAAATTAGAATGATAATTACCAAGGTAATACCCTTATCTTTATCGGTTCCTAAGTGGAAATGGCAAAATGTATCAGTGGATTCTGTGGTTAGATTTCCAAATACATCTTATGGTAACAATACGATGTGGGTTATTATTGATCTATTTACTATATATACACATTTTATTCACATTCAAGATATTATTTCATATAATCACATTTATCTCAAGGATATATTAATGTTATATATATTTCTTCTCGACATTTTATCGCATCTTCATCCCATATTTACTTATAATTTTTGGAAAGGACTCCTAATTGCATTGGGTACTAAATTAAATTTCAATATAGATTTTCACCATCAAATGATGGTCAGTTTGAGTGGATGATCTAGAAAATGGAAGATAGGATTTTTTTTTCTTATTAAAGGGAATATTAGAGAAGTTCATATTATTATAATTTTTTGGTTTTCCTTACAACAATATTTTTAATTCCAATGTACATATGAAACCTTTTGAGAAATTATATGGAAAAAACCTTTAAACACTAGATTTTTGTAATGACATTAGAGAAATGATGTTTATAGGACTAGAGTTGGTAGGGAAAATGGTTTAAAAGGTTCATTAGATTTAGGATCATATGAAGGCAGCTCAAACCAAAAATAAAGTATGTGTATAACTGGATGAGAGACATTTCCTTGGAGTTAGGTGGTCATGTTTTTATTAAAATATCTCCATGGAAAATTATTATTTGTTGGGGATTAAATTATAAGTTAATTACATGTATCATTAGACCATATGAAATCATAGATAAATTTTGATCAATTTTTTACTGAGTGACTTGGCTATGATTTTATCCCAAGTACACAACAAACTTCACCTTTCAATGTTAATGAAATATTTTCTAGATTCATGTCTTATTTTTATCCCTAAAGTAGTTTAGTTAGAATAGAATATTTCTTATATGGAATATACCATTAATATTCTAGGACACATAGAGAATTGTCTTTAGAATAAGGTAATTTACCATGTACAGGTTTTACGGAAAAACCTTGGGGTTGAAGAAGAAACATCAGAATCTGAAAATTCTATGAGGGAAAGATATCCCCAATAGTTTTGAGAAGTAAATAAAATAGATAGGATTTAATTTTCATGAAGTGTAAAGAATTTAAAAAACAAAATAATTAGGTAATAAATAATTTTCATTACTATTAACATTTAAAAATTAGATAGTTATATTCATTATAAAAATATTAGGTATTTTATAAATCAAAAATGAAATATTTTTAACTGAACACTTTTATTATAAGGTGTTTAATTTTAATGATTTAATTAATAAAGTATAGAATGGGAATTTTTAAAAAATTAATTTATTTTTTATAAATGAATATACAAATTAACTTAGTCTGATATTTTTGAATTTTTCAAAAAATATTAATTTTTTTGTGAATAGTGAAAATATGGATTTTTAAAAAATTCTATTTATTTTTAATAAATTATGTAATTTAAAAGAATCATTATTTTTAATATTATTATAATTAAAAAAAATTATTTATTTATATTTAATCCACTTATTTACTTTTCAATCATCTACATATTTTATTTTAGTATTTATTTTTCTGTGTTTAAAAATAGGATTTCTCAAAACAAAATTTAAAGTGTATAATGTTTTGGTATTTTAATTATTTAAAGAAACCACTATTAAGTAATTATTTTAATGAAATAAATAGATTATATATCAATAAATATTAATTTAAATTCATATAATTATTATTACTAGTCATTGAGTTAATAAAAAATCATCTTATGCTTGAAAAATGCACATAAAAACTCATATTGTCATTGTGTTTTCAATGTTAATTTTATATTATATTATTACACCTATAATAATTAAAGTTGGTAAAATGGATTTCATATTTTGAAAAAAAAATTAAGAGTATTATCTAATAATTTCAACATAATTTTTTCATAATGAATTGTGAAAACAGTTACAATATTTTTTTATAGTTAAGGTAGAAATGGATTTATAGGGGGTTAAACTAGAAATATAAGGGTTAAAATTAAATAAATACATGTCTAAAATATATTTTATGATTTTTTGTACCTTATATTTTATTAGTGTTTATAATTTTCTATTTTTTATTCTTTTTACAATAGAAAAATTTGGCTACACCTTTTTCATTTCAAACATAATAAGTGTGTCACTCACCTCACTTATTAAAGGACACATACTCTTCTCTTTACACCTTAAAGGTCCTTTGGCTTAGCCAGTACCTAAGAAAATACCTTCATTAATTCTCTAAACACAACCTAGAGCCTTAATTTTATATAAAATCCATCCTAATAATGATTCTTTTCTTACCCAATGAGGTTTCCTGAAGAAGATGTGTTATGCTAAAACAAGCATTTTTATTTTATTTATTCTTCCATCTCCTTCTAATATTATTAAATTATGGTGATATTATAACACCAGTATAAAATATAAATAAATTTTATTAATTTAATTAAATAACCTAAATCCATCACCTCTTATATAAAATAGGACACAAACCCATCATTCTTGTGTATCAAAGACTACCCCCTCATGAGACGATGTGATTTGTTTTTCATTATCGCCTCTCATGGATTCTCATAATTATGAATTTTAATTATATATATACATATATATATATATGATATTTGTAACATAAATATACTTGTTGAATTATTATATCATAGATACCATCTAACATTACATTCTGATGGGGAAATGTTAATGTCTCACATCTGTACGGTAGACTACCGCCTCGTGAAGCAATGTGATTTTTTTTTTCAGTAATACTTTTAATGGAAGGTAATATAGATAAATTAAATGAGAATATGTGATATATATGAAATAATTATTATATTTATGTCATATTTACCTTTCTTAAAAGATTATATTTATATATATATCATTTAATTTTACCTTTTCATTTACAGAGAAGTGAAAATTTCATTTGTGTGTGTGTGTGGACTACCACCTCTACGAACCAATGTGGTTATTTTTTCATCTAAAAATTACATAGATTATATATATAACTATATTTAAATTAATTATATGTTAACTATTATATTATTATAATTATTTATAGATAAAATAACACTTACCTTCTTTCCATAATGTTTTTTTAAATGGAAGTGTTACTCATTCATATGTACGGTCTACCGTGTCCATAATTATAATGTAGGTTATTTTTCAAAACCATATTTCATGATTTATTTTAAAAGTATATATGATGTATAAAAATTATATTTATTTCATTATTATTAGTGTTTATATGTGTACAAAAAGACTTATTTGACCATTGTCAACTTACTGAAGTCATTTTAGACACATAAGATGAATACCATCAAAACATCTGAAGTGAACATAAATGATTATCTAATTTTTTATATCATGATAAGAGATATTAAAAAATGAATAATAAAAAATTAAAATGTTCTGAATAAATTAATTCATTAAAATAAGTTTATTATTCATGAATATAAAGAACATATGTGATGATTTAGACTCAATATAGGGGACTTCATCTCAATTTCCTTTCTTTGAGGAATATTTTGATGTTATGAACCTATATTATTTTATGTGTTATATATAAATCCAATTTGATATTTTATATCATTAATTTATCTATTATCTTGATATTTAATGTTATGTATAATTTTATTATTTCATGGGGCATACGATTCAAATGTTTCTATAGTGGTTAGGGACATTCTTTTAAAAAACTCGGTTAAATTTTTCCTTCCAACTCATTATCATCCATGTCTAGGTTTTTAATATTACATTACATTTTTTATAAATAGAAACAAAATATTTATAGAGTAAATTTATTTCTTTTTTAAAACTTTCAATCCTTTTCAAAAGGAATCATTTTAAGTGTTTTATACTGAACATTTTGACAAAACAGAAAAAAAAGAATGATCTATTTTAACAGATACAGAAACAAAGAATTTTAACACCTCCATTAACAATAATTTAATTGTTTATTTCTTTATAAGATTTCATATTTTCCACAATGAATAGACGAATTTCAATTTTTCTGGGTTTTTGGTATTGAGAATGGATTTTCAAAAGTGAAGGGAATTTCAATATCATAAAATGGTTATTATATGGATTCAAAAGTTCTTTTCAAAGGGTTTAATAATAAAAAGGTTAAATAATAAATTTTTTATTAATTATATGGTATTTTATCATTATAAGAAAAAATGTGATCTCGATATAGCTTGCACGATGGGTTGATCCCCATTACATCTCATGGGTGAGAAAAATATAGATTATATGAAGCGTTAAGCCACATTATAGCTCATGAAAAATGGGTTAGATTAATATATCTTAAATTAAGGTTTATCCCCGTTATATATCTCCAATTAATTGGTTAATCATTATTTTCTATAGGGAATTTTATAGTATGTCAACCATATTATCATTCCAACTAAAAGTGTTTTAAGAATAAGATGCTCTATGTTGCCAGAAAAGGTTTTTAATTTCTTAATATATATTTTAATGTTTTTATTTAATAAAAAAATGTGTTTTTTCTTCATGTTGTCATTTTTTATTTTATATAATCATGGAAATTTGAAAAAAATAATAATCATTACATGGGTTTTCATGTTATTCACTAGACTAATAGTTTTCTTCTTTTTATGTATTTTACTAAACTTTTTGTTCTCATCCATAAATTTTAAAATGTATTTAATAGGGTTTAAGGATGGGTACGACAAAGTAATATGTCAAGTTGATAGTCATAAATATTCTTCATGGAAATAAATCATTTTTTATTTTAAAAGAATTACATTATTGGAAAATGGATAATGATTAGAAGTGTCCACTTTATATTATATAGTTATGTTATAAATGAGTTATGATCTAATTCTCTAAAAAGATAAACCATAAAAGATCCTAAAATTAAAGAGAATAAATTTTAACCTAAAACTCAATATTGTGAAATTTTAATTTCTAATTACATTTATGTTTTGTGAGAGGGAACACTAAGAAGTATTAGATGTGATTTGGAAGAAAATTGATGTTTCACCAAGATCATCCACATTTCTCTACTTGGGTAATTCATTTAAATACCCTCCTACCCATGTATAAAAGTGATTCTAATATTTGTTGGTAGTTATATAATCTTATGTGGGAGATAAAATCTGCTAAGTGATTCTTTATTAAAAAGGTATGTACGTGTTGAAAAGAATTATATGGAACATGTGGCATCAAGTAACCTTTATTATATGAAATAAAATTCTATAATTTAAGAAATATTTCTATTCATATCTGTCCTTGAAGGGTGATAGCTCATGAATAATTAATGATAGTATTTTCTATGTGGAGTTTGGTTCATATTGATATTTCATTCATGATATATATAACTTTTTATTATGTAAACTAATCCATGATTTTAATAGATTAATAGTTACAATGAGAGGTGAACTCCATGGTTGAATTATGTTCTTGAACATGTATTTATGTATTCTTTGAGAGTATACTTTCTTTGGTAGTTGGTAAAAATGAATATTTTAAATCTTCCAATGATGAAAAACTATTGATTCCTTTTTTATGCTTTATTATCAATTAAGAAGAATTAAAAAGTGGTGTGACTCGAAAACATTATTCTTTAAGGATTATTTACTATTGTTTAGAATATATGATATTGAGATAATATGAAAAAATGTTGAAAAAAATAATCAAATTTCATGATATTGTTTGGAAGTAAGTCATTGGAATTTATAGATTTATTCTATTAATGTTGACTCATGACTCCTATAAATAGGTCTGAATCAATAATATTAAATTATATGATAATGGATCATTTAAAAGTGGTAAATTTTCTCACGAAAATAATAGATAAAATAAAGTTATAGGTTGAATAGATTCTAGATAATTAGTATGTAGAGAAATAAATGTATCCAATAGGTGGCTTCATTGAATAAAATGGAATTTAAAGGATTATTATAATGTATCTTACAACACATCTAGTGGTATCAAGCATGGGGATAATTTAAAGAAATAAATATGTAGTTCTACAATTGTATTTTAGAGATAATAATTCATGGATTCAAGTGGAAAAATCATAACTCATAAATTTTACACGTGTGATATTTTGAGTGGTAAACTGACAATTTAATTATTTGTAAAATCCTTAGGCTTTTTGAAAAAATAAGATGAAATTTGATGATAAAGGACAAGGAAAATCTATCTAAATATGGTGCATAAAGTATCCTATCAGGAGGGTAGTAGTGTGTATGAATATACCACAATGGAATTTGATTATAAATATGTATTATAATGAAATATATATATATATGTGTGTGTGTGTGTGTGTATATATATATATATGAAAATATATTGAAGATAACCATTCAGTTTTATTGAAAATGTGGAGAAGAGAATCCCATGAATCCTTATACTTTATAAAGAATGAGAGTCATATAAATTTAGTTATTTTTTATACCAATATTAATGAATAAATTTTAACTAAATAAAAATGGTTGAATGTTTTAATCATTTTAATAAATACTATATTAGTTTAAAACTAATGGCGATGATCTAGGGGAAAATACAAAGGTATGAAGAATAGATAAGGACATAGAAATACATGAATATTTATTTGGTCTTATAAGAAGTCATATTATATTATAACTGTTTAAATATAATATCGTATTTAGGATGAATGAAATGTTTAATGTGTTACAAAATTGGAGATTTTTTTCAAGTGTCCATAATGAAGCTTGATGTAAAAATGGAAGTATCAATGTTCCATAAGAGATGAATATTGATGTTGAATTTCTATATTGAAGGTGTTTTTAAGTAAATTATCTTTAAATGTAATGTTTTTCTATAAGTATATATGTACTATAATTTTATTTTATTTTTTAAAAAGGTGAAATGTATGTAAAACATGTTCAATAAGTAAACCCATTATTTCATGAAAAAAAACAATATAGAGTTTTTTAAGAAACATAATAAAATCCAATATTTTAGATGTGGGGAAAGGTGGAGTTGAGTGGTAAAGGGGGTTTAATGGGAATCAATATCTTCTAGAAGTATATATAAGTGGTATTTAATTGGGAATGTGGTTATAAATGTAATTAAATGTTCTGAAACTGAATAAGGATGTAATTTTAAAATAATAATTACACATTCAATCCTTTGAATTCAAAAAAATATACTTAAGGAATGAAGTTTCCAATATACATTGGTAAAATAAAAAATTATAGAGTGGGATAACATTATTCAAATGATATGATCGGTTTTTCAAGATTTATGTCAAATACAATAAATATTTATTGAGATATGGGAGATTATTTGATGTTACCTTATATTTTTTTCTATTATTGTGCTTATTTTAAACCCTACGTGAGGATATTTTTGAGACCTTATCAAAGTGTTTTTGAAATATTTGGTTGTGTATTAAAGTCTTTATATATGATTCTATGATTTTTTGAAGAAATATTCTTTTTTTGAGTTAGTGAAGAAAAATGGAAAATTCATTGAGGGGAAGTATTTTCTTGCAAGCATAAGTCTGTAATTCATTGAATCTATGTCTTTATGAAAAATGAATGTCTTTTTCATAAGAAATATTCTTTAGTCCTTTGAGTGGATTAAAATAATAATGGAACGATTTTATGACTTTGAGATCATTGTAGTACTTGAACTTAAGTCACTTAATGATCATGGGTATTTTAGCTGATCCCGTCACAAATATTTATTGGATTGAATGTATTAATTTTAAGACACCAACACTTAGAAAAAAAAATTTGTTTTTTATGAGTGAAAAATCATGTTTCAAAAATTTAAAATTTCTATATAAATCAAATCAGATGATTTTTTATTCTTTATTCTACATCAATCACACATCACAAATAGATTTTGATTCATATTGAGAAGTTTTGAGTCAAACTAAGGTGATTCATTAAAGTGGAAACATTTTCAAATCTCAAAAACTAGATCCATGTGACAGTCCTAAAATCTTATGCACACATGGAATTTTTCAATAAAAAATTAATTGTGGTATTTTTTGAAATAATTGGATCGAGATAATTAAATATTGTGATGCGATAATCCTACCAAAGTGTCAGAAGAATTATAGTAAATAATTTATATCATTTTTTAACTAATTATTTATTGAGTAAATTTCCAAATATTTTTACTAGATATCTCATGCAACTAATAATTATTGTAATTTATATAAAAATATATGAAAAATAAATTTTTAGGTTTTATATAAAAAAATTAGGGAATAGTATTCAAGAATTGTGAGAGATAATGACATAGAGTTTTATCAAACTAAAAGATCAAATGTTCCATTGACCTGTAATACAATACTATTTCTTATGTGGTTAGGGTAAGTAATTTCTAAATTCATTGATCCAAGTACTTACTATTTTGGGGAAAGAATAATAATTTTTGTATACATTCTATTATAAATGGGTTGGTCCTTCTAATATTATTTGAGGAGGACTGATCTATTTTTTTATTACTCAAATAATTTTTCCAATTGAGAAAATTATTAAACAAGATCTTATATTTCATACAGATTCATCTAAATTATCTTTAAAAATCTGATTCATCAGAAATTAAAGTAAAAAATCATTGACTAATAGTAGTTTCATGTCTAAACATTAGTGAGAATTACTATAAATTAATGTTCAAAAAACCTGCTCCAACCTTATTCGTCAATTTTATTCATTTTCAATCAATGAAATTTTATAGTGATAATAAAACCCATCTTACTGACAAAATTTTAACACAGTATAGAGTAGGCTCTCACTCTGAGGCCAAACCATTTAAAAATAAAATTTTTGTTCATTTTTCTACACGTTTGTATACATATGTGGAATATAATATAAATAGTGGATCAAGACACTAACTTGTTATTGGGATTTTATTCTTAAGAATGAATTTGTAAATAAATTAGGTACAACATATTCACCCATGATCCTTATTAGTAACGCACTAACTAATATAGTCCCTATAAGTGATATCCTAATAAGGTTCTATATAATATTCATCTATTCTTTAGTGATTCAATGAGAACCTGAATTCGATTAATAGTACTTTTGATCCCATTTATAATGAAAATAACTTTCATCAGTGTAAGAATAAATTTATCGCATTTCTTCTATCATAAGGACATTAAGTGACTGATTTAGTCATTGTGTGTGATTAACCATTTTCAAGGGATGGTTATAGTGATCTAGAATTCTCATATATAGATATTTTATCTTTTTAGATGAATATTCTATTAATTACTAAAACACATACTTGAGGACCACTATAGTTTAGTGTATCTGTATAATAAGTACACAATCATAAAATTTATAGAAACATCATTAACTTCTATCATAAATATCTTCCCCTTTAGAATAGTTCAAAAATATACCCTACTTAAAACCTTTCTTCATATCCTGGGGAAATGAAACATAAGAAAGGGTGAGATCATATGTTCAGTAAGGGTAAAAAAGGAAGATATTCAAGCATAACATGAAGAAAAGGGTATGAGAACATGATAATAACATTTTAAAACAACACCCTATATATCAAAGATCATAATATTTTGTTAGGGAATAAAGATTAAAAGTTTACAAGACCTAAATCATAAGTTAATCAATTTAGATAGGCCATGATATCATAACATTGACAAAAGACATATATTTCTAGCATACACATTATATTATAACATTTTTGAACATGTATAAATAGAGACAGGTTTACTCATTAGGTTATGAACATGAAATAAGGCCCCCATATTAACATATGGATATAGAACTAGGTCCATGTATAATATTACTGACATGAAATACTGTTCCATGCTTAATATTGTGAATATGTAATCAGGTTCACAAATTACATTGTGAAAAACTAATCATGTTTATGCATAACATCATGAACATGTAATCAGATTCATGCATTACATTTGAAACATGTAATCTTTTTTATTTTTAACATATTTACTCATGAGGTATCCATATTTACCCAATTCATTAGAGAGATATATAGCTCCAAATAATCATATAATGAAAAGCATATATTTTTGTGCCAAATTTTTTTAAAACATTCATCATATAATAACTCATGAAATTAAATAGATTTCATAAAAATTTCATCATATTATATCATATGTAAAATAGGAAAAGTTGTCATAATAATTTCATCATATCATCGTGGCATAACCCATGGAAAAATAAGTGGGTTTTGTAAGAATATTATCATGGTATAACCATGGATGAGAAATGGGTTTCATAAACATATTTTCAAGATAAACCATTGAAACAAAGAATAATAATTGAAAACTTGGATAATTTCCACATAAAATATTATGTTACATAAATGAATATCATTTTAGATGGAAAATGATTTTAAAATATCACTGGGAACATTTCTTGAGGAAAATGACTTTTCCATAAAAATAAATTTAAAAAAATCATTAAAAAAGAGAATATAATGCTCATTGAAAATAACTATGAAATGTATAAAGAATTATTCAAATAAAATAATGATCATGATGGCAGTAAATTAAATTCCTTTAGTACATCTAAAAACAAAGATTCCTTTAAATTTTCAGTAAAATACAAATGGCTATTGTTTGGAAAATCCTTTGAAAATCGTATAAATTTTTTAATAAAGTTAAAAAGGGTAAAAATTCCTTTAATAAGTCATTTGAATAATTTTAACTTCATTTTTGAAAACACTTTTAAAAAATATCATTTTGGATGAAACCTGGTTTTTGACCAAAGAGATAAATAAAGAATATATTTCATAAAAAATTATTTTTGATATCTTGAGTACATGAAGAGGGTAATTTGTTGTGAAAATTTGTATTCTAATGAAATAAACATATGAGAAAAAAATTAATGAGTTTCTAGAGGGATAGATCATAATATTTCATTAATCTAATCATAATCATAAATAATCCATAAAAACAATGAGCTTGTAACATAAATCTTATACTACTTTGGAAACAATGAATTGTAAGTCCCATAAAATAATAACATTAAATGAATATTAAAATATAATTATAATAAATAAATTCACTATATTACCTGTCAAATGGGCTATATATACAACTCATAAAATAATATAGGTTCGTAACAGGACATTAGTCGCAAAGAAGGTAAATTGGCACAAAAATCCCATATCACTTTAGTAATATTTCTTATCATAATACCCAATAAATAATAACATCAAATGAAACATTAAATATCATTAAAATAATTTTATTATAGATTTAAAAATTAATATTTATATTACATATACCACACAAAATAAAAAAGTGGTGATTTTTCCTATGTCTCCTAGAAAGAAAAGAGAGACCAAAAAAATTTTAGCTTAAGTCTCGAATTCCTTAGTACATGTTCAAACATATTTTATAAAAAAATATAAGTTTATTATAAATATATTAAATAACCATAAATATATATCATTCCATATATTATTTAATTATGTCCTTTTATTACCCTTTTGTTAACAATTCCATTCTAAAGTCACAATTGGGTAAATAATTACATTGTTTTTCATATATGTCTTGATTTATTATTTTCAGTCATCTTGATTTCATAATGGTTCCATAATCTATAGACTAATAATAATGATGAAATTATCATATTTATACATCAATAATAATTTTTATTCCAATCATGAAATATTATTTTGAGAAATTAATTATGTTACGATCATGGAGACGGTAGGCAGAAGGTACACATGAGTAAAGTTTCCATTTTTCAATGATAACTATAGTAAGGTGGGAAGTATTATTATATATTTTCAGACATACCATAATTTAATTAATCAAATATTATTTCTTAAAATATACTTATATATATCATCCATGTGGTGTGGTGATAAAAATAGAGTCACATCACTTTGTGAAGGCGGTTGTCCATAAGTACACAAACAACATTATTGTATTCTAGTGAGTGAAAAGGTAAAAAATAAAATGATATATTACCTTAAAAAATTGATAAAATTTTTATTAATATAAAAATTAAGACCTTTATTAATATATATGTATCCTTATTATCTTCTATTTAAATAGAAAGTGAAAACAAATCGCATTGCTTCGCGAGGCGGTAGTTCGCTACACACACCAAAAACGTTATTGTATTCCCTATGGAATGAAAAATAAAAAATTTATATATGAAATAATTACTAAAAATGTATTATTATGTTATAAATATTATATATAAACTTTATATCCATCATCATACCCAACCATGAATGTTGGTAATGGAAAAATTAATGGCATCAATTTGTGAGGCAGTAGTCCCCCACACACGTGAATGAATATTTTATAACACATTTGATTAAAGTGGAAATGCTTGTAGTTAATGAACATAATATAAAAAAAATTATTTAAAAATAAGATTATTGTTTCATTGTATCATCATGGTTTAATAATAATTTAAGTAGGTGGAAAAAGAAATAAAATAAAAATTCTTATTGAAGAACGTTACCTCTTATTTGGGTATCCTCCTTAGGTTTTCACCAAAAGCCTTTCTAAGTAATACTTATATACAAATTAAGGATTATAATTTGAAATTAGACAATTATAGTATTTGGAAAGGTAAAAATATTTTAATTTTTTAGTTATATATATCATAGGGGTGGAATTTTATAAGTGAGGTGGGTGGCATACTTATAATGTTTTGAAAACAAAAAATGTGTAACCACATTTTTCTCATGAAACAAGGCTCAAATATTGAGTATAATAGATACTTAGATATTATAGGGTAAAAATATTTCCATAAAATATATTTTATACAAGTTTTTAGGTCATTTTAGTCTTTACCTTTTTATATTAACCCCCGGTAAACCAATTTTTTCTTTTACCATAGTAATAAATATTAACTGATTTTACTATTCATTTTGATCAAAAATTAATTTGAACAAATTATATAATATAAATTATTATAATTAAAAATAATTAATCAATTTTTAGAAAATAAATTCACAAAACTAGGAAACATTTTTTTAAAATTAATCATTTAGACACAATGAGAAATAGGGTTTTCAAAGAGAAAATGTTCAAAAGTTTACAAAGTTTTTTATATTCAAATTCATTATGAAATTGATACCAATAAACTAAATTAGATTAATTTATATATATAGTATCAATATTTTTACTTTAAAACTAAATTAAAATATAATTTTACTTTATAAATAATTTAATTGAAAATGCACTTTTTAATTAAAATTTCGTATTTTTCAATATCCATGTAAAAAGTAATTTTTCAGAAAAATCACAAAAATTAAACCTAAGATAATTTTGAAATGAAAATTTAAAAAATGAACTTTATTATTTCAAATAAATTCTTTAAATGTTTCAAAACATAGTTTTAATTTAATTGCGAAAATGGTGACAAAACTTCTTTTTAGAAAAATACAATTTTTATCCATAAAATAGGATTTATTCTTATATATTGTCTATAAAACATATAAGATGAATGTTAAATATTTAATTTAATATATAATATATATATTTCATAAAATAATTAAACAAAAGTGGTTTGTTAAATTTATTTTAGTAAAACATTTTTTCATTCATGAAAATATTTATTCAGAAAAATATTTCTTTTATTTTCAAATATTTTTTATATAAAATTTTTAATGATTGGTAAATTAAGATTCATTTTTATATATATGATTAAAACATATATTTTCATCTTTTAATTAATCATATTTATATCTTCAATTACAAGGGTTATGTGATAATATTTCAACAATATGTCTCATTTCATTTAAACTCAGTGTTGCGGTAAAGAAAACTAAACTCGGTGTTGCGTGTAATGTAAACCAAACTCAATGTTGTGTTTAACTCAAGATAAACATAGTGTTATATATAACAAAATACAAACAAAGTGTTTAATTTAATGTAGGAAAAACTCAGTGTTACATGTAATGAAATCTAAACTCAGTGTTGCATGTCATGCAAGATAAACACGGTGTTGCATGCATTATAATTATCGAAAGGATTAAATTTATTTAAAAAATATTTCAAACAATATTGGGGTGATGAAATAGTTACATTAATTTTATTTAAAGGAGGTATCTTGAGATATATGGTAAGGAAATAAATGTAATATTATAATCATTTTATGATAATGTTATAATAAAGTTATGGGGTTTTAGTCAACTATAGAAATGTGGGATAAGATTGAAAACATATAAGAGGGGGAATATTAAGAAAAATGAAGAAAAATTAAAAATTTGGAGAGAGAAATTTAAATATATAAAAATGGTCGAAGGTGGGGACATTTATGACTATTTTCCAAGGGTTAATGAGATATTTATTCATATCATAGTCCTTAGGGAAAATTTTGATGGTTCAAATATGGTAAAAAAAGTTGATGAAAATTTTTCCATATATATTTGATCGAAATATTTAGTCTTTGAAAGAGATTAATGATATATCCCTTGACTATTTACACACTACCCTCTTAAATTATGATATGATAAAAGAAATGATTTTCCAAAACAATTCTAAATTGGTAATTGCACATAAATCCATGAATAAATTTATGATCATGAAAAATAAATATGATCCTTAAAGTGACTTGGATAGACAAGATGAGAGTGATGAAAATATTAAGAAAACCATGATTATCATATCAAAAAATATAAAAAGGGGGAATTTAAAATATAAATTAAATCTTGGACATAAATTTTTTAATTTTGAATAAAGTAGACACTTTAATTAAAAGTTCCTAAATGATAATAAAGTTATAGAATTAAAAGATACAATAGAAGAATAAACACTAAAAATAAAGTGAAACCCAAAAAATAAGATATCAATATTGATTAATAGAAGAATTTTGAGCATAGAGGAAGAATAAAATTATTTCTTAAGTGTTGAGTCAGATGAAAAATATTCTATAAAACACACTATATTTATAGAACATGTTAAAGGGAAGTTAGACAACTCTAGTTGTAGATAAAAAGAGGAATACGATGCCTTTATGATTCACTTGTTAAAGATATAACTTAAAGTCTATCTTGAAAATAACACTAAGCTTGATAATGAAGTTATAGGTTTCCAAAATAAATTTGGCTTCATAAATAAAAATTAATTTCATTTTTTAAAAATATTATGAGTGGTCTAAATAAATCGAGGTGCTCAAGATAAATTCAGTTAACCAACAAACAATTACACAAGAATCTGAGAAGATGAGTTATGATTTATAAGTATAACTTAATAAGGTTTAACCAATGTGTATTAATGATAAGAAATCCCTAAATTAGTTGAATATTTACATTGAAAAAATTATTCATGTAATAGATGAGTCATCTACTAAGAAAATTTGTATAGATAATAAGGTAATTTTTAACCATTTAAATCTAAATAATATTTAGTTATTCAAACTAACTGTCTATGTTCTATGAAAAATTATGAAAAAATGAATTGAAATAAATAATTCTAGAATATATATTATTGTTAAGTTTGTGTATAGAAATAATAAGAAACGTGGTTATCAAAACTTTATTCAAAAGAGGCTTCTTTTTGGGAAAAAATAGTAAATAGTTATTTATAAGAATTCAATAAATTTCATAGAATAATTATCTTCAAAAGATATTTTTTATGTATTTTATACTATAGACACAAACCCTATACCTACTGGTAAAACAAATTCTCTACCTTGGTGTCAAAGATGTTTTTCTTTTAGGAAAATTTACTTGGAAAAAAGAAGAAATATACCTGTGGAATGAAAAATATAAAATTATAATTCTTATATAGTTTCTATATGGAACATGTTTTAAGGGATTATGGAGATGTATAGATGGTGTGACCATAAATACTATCATTATTATAGATATTTGAACATTATTCTAGATTAAAAAACATATTTCTAAAACTAATACAAGTTAATAAAAGTCCTGGATAAAAATTCATTGAATTTGGAGATGGATCTGAAAGCCATCTAGACAAACAGACCTTAGATTATTGATAGTGGAAAATCTTAATAAATGATAGAATAAATAATGTTCTTCAATTATATTGAAGAAAATGATGGTGGTTTACTTACATTATGAAATAAAATATCATTAAAATTCAAGGGGGTCAGATCAGTTGTGATTGGTCTTAAATGGATGAATTTATAGAATGTTTTATTTTACAACAAGATAAAACAAAATCATTTAAGTGTGAGTCTATTATGTGGTTATGTAATTGAGTTTATTTTTAATATGTGAACATTTCTTATAAAAATGGTTGAGGATGGAAGGATTATCACTATAAGAGAAAGAACTTGTGGAAATTTATTTCTGATTGGAGATCCATTTATTTTTTATTGGAGATCCACATAATTCATGTTATCTAACTGACATAAAAAACAATATTTTGAAAATAAGGCTTAGATATTTTCATAAAAAATAATTGGGTTTGGATTTATAAATATTTTTATGGATATTCCATAATTTAACAAATATTCAGATCATACTTTTATTATTTATAAAAGGGAAATGTTTAAAGGGGGAACAAAAGAGTAGAGACACAATAATAAAGACTCCATGAATTAATTCACATATATTTGTGTTCAACAATGAGACACAAATAAACAAGATAATAATTATAATATATCATGTACATTAATGATTTTATAATAATTAAAACATTGTTATTCATAGCACACCAGTCACAATCGATGGACATGTTCAAAATCTATAGAATATAATTTGAAAGTGATCTTAGAATTCATATTAATAAACTGTTAACTCATAATTAAATATAGTATAATGGGAATAAATTTTAATCCAACCTTGTAAAGTGTGGGATTAAATATAAATATATCACCACATATACAGCACACCATTTTTTAAATAAAAAGAATAATGTTTGTCGAATTTTTTAAGATCAATGTTATTTTGGATGGATTTTTTTTACAAAAAAGTGGACATCCAAAATCAAAGCATTCTATGGAAAAATTAATTTATAACCTCATATGATTCATTGAATAATAAGAATCATAGAGTAAATTATATTGTAGTCTTTGGAAGTCATTTCATTATAAAAATAAAAGGATTGAACCAAGAATGATTTAATGAAACAGTTGAGGATTATATCATTTTTGGATACCTATCAAATGAAAAGGGATAAAAATGATAGAATATGAATCTTCATAAGCTGGTTGAGATATGTGATGTCAAAATTATTAAAAACCATCCCGTTAAGAATGATTCTTTAATAGTACATTGTGGAGTAGATGATTAAAGTAGTACGTCAATTTTTAGATGGCTCAATGAAAGACATCCTAATGAAAAATCCAATTTAGGAGGTGTTGACTCTGATCATAATTATGAGAAGCAGAAATTTATTTGAGTTTTATATAGAAATATAAAAAGATAAATAACCATGTGGATAAATGTAATGGTATTGGAAATTAGGAAGAAGTAATCTAGACTTGAATAATAAAATAAACTTAAAATTAAAATGATTTCATTTCTCATGTTGATCCACATTCTATAGTTAAAACCATTAAAAATAAATAATGGATTGAATATATGGATAATGATATAAATATGATTTAAAATAATGAATATTGGTACCTTGTTCCCATACTGATTGAAGAAAATATTATTGGAACCAAATTGGTATTCATAGACAAGTTAAATGATCAAGAAAAAGTTGTAAGAAATAAATAAAGAATTTTTTGCAATGGTTAATCTAAGGGTGAAGTGGTATATTTTTAAGAGAAAATATCCCATGTTTCAATATTTGTGTCTAAAATAATATTTCTTATTGTGGTAAAATTTTTAAAATGTAAAATTTATTAAATTCATGGAAGGTCTACATTTTTAATAGAAATCTTGAATACTAAGTATACAAAGATAAACCTACTGGGTTTTTTCTATAAAATTATCGAAAAAGAATGTGAAAATTAAATAAATATCAATATAGAATAAAACATGAACCAAGGTACTGGTATTGAAGGTTTGAAAAATGTTTAAAGGTATTATGAATCATCATGGGAAAAATTGGACAGTATCAATGATGTGAATATTGGTAAACATATTATAATTGTATGTGTTGATGATATAATTTGTTCACCTAATTATGAGAATAATTTTCAAGAGTTATTAATCCAAATTAAGTAAAATATTTAAATTTAAATGTTGGGGTATTTTATAGTCTTCTTGGTGTTACATGTCATTTAATATAAAAAAATTATTTTCTTATCCCAAAAAAAGGTATTCTAGAAAATTGTTTATGATTTTTGAAATAGAAGTGTCAAATCCAATAAATACACCTATTTAAGTGGGACTATAATTATCCAAATATGTTGATGGTGTGGGTATTATAAATTGATACATTAGATGTTGATTAAATTCCTTGTTTTTATTATATCCTCTTGGGAATATATAGTTTATGTTGTAAGTCATTGTGAAAGATAACATAGTATATCAAAAGAGTCACATCTTATGGATGATCAATGAGTTTCGATGTTTGTTAAAGTAACTATAAGCTATGGGATATTTTATAATAATAGAAATAATTTTAATATATGAGTCTATATAGATGTTAATTGGGTAGGTTATTTTTATGATCACTAATCCATTATAGGTGGGATTTTACTCTTGTGAGATAGTTCTGTGTCTTGGAACTAAAAAGAATTTAATTTAGTCACACAAAGTACTACAAAAGTAGAATATATATGTTTAACTACTTCATGTACTCAAATTATTTAGATGAATGATTATCTAGATTATTTTAGGGTGAAAATTGAGAAACCTATCATAATTTATTTTGATAATAAAAGTGCTATTAAACTATCTAAAAAATGTGCAATACTCAAGGTCCAATCATATTCATATCATATATCATTTCATTAAAGATAATGTGGTAAATTGAATCATGACATTATAATTTTTTCCCAATCATGACTAGATCATTGATAAATTCGTAATTATTTTCCATAAGGATAGAAATGTTTTCTTCATAATGAAAATTTTTTCTATAACACTCCCACATAATTAAGAGGTTATGGAAGAAACCCCCACTAATCCACAGATTATGTTTCCAAAGTTCAAGAAAATGTGAAAAACTATTTTCCATTCTTTTCTTGTCTATTTTGAAAATGTGTTTATTCTTTCGTAAAAATATTTAGTTGTTTATAGAAATTAAGTACTTTTTTGAGGGGGAAAATAATTGTTTCACTAGAAAAAATTATTCTTTTTACAGAGAGATGGATTTCTCATGAAAACACTAATAAATCCTATGGTATAGTCTCTAGATATTTGTCTCATTGTGGTGATTGTTATTTAGTGTCTCCTAAATGAGATGATAACTTTATATGTTGTTGGAAATTTTTTCATGGGTTGAAAACATATCCAATGTGGGATATTGGAGTTCCCTTCGAATTGTTAAAGTATTTTTTTAGACCCTATATGAGGTTACTATTGAGATATTAAAGAAGTGATTTTGATGCTTTTGGATATGGATTAAAAGGTTTTGGATGATTCTATATCATTCAGAATGAATATGTTTTCATATGTGGATATTAACATTGGAAAAATACTTAAGAGTAAGTATTTTCCTAAAAACATAAGTCTTTGAGGTGCCGAATGTAGAACATAAGTATTCATCACAATACTTCATCATCAAATATTTGAGTTTATCAAAATAAAAAAGGAATGATCTTTGACTTTGAACTCATTGTTATACATGAGCATAAGTCTTTTACCAATTATAAATCTTTTACATGATCTAGTCATAATACTTGTCTAGATCATAAGTATTTATAATAATACATTAACACTTTTAAAAATTATGAATTTTTTTTAGTAGAAAATCAAGATCCCAGAAAGTGAATTTTTAGATGAAATGAAATTAGAAGATTCTTCATGTGTTTTTATTTAATGAAAACGCATCATAAATAGATTTTGAGTCATCCCAATAATATTTTAATCAAAATAATAATGGTTCTATGAAGAGGAAATAGTTTCATGTCATAAGAATTACATCCATGGGGTTGTGCTATAATATTATTCACATGTATTTTTTTCAAATGTTTATTATGTGTGGTTTTTGTTAGAAAAATATAATTTAGATACTTAAAATTTGTGTGTGAAGAATCATGAAAAATCGTTGAGGGAATTAAAACAAAATATTTGAATTCGTTCTTTGACTAATTATTTAGGGAGAAAACTATCAATGTAATTGATATGAGATATCATGAAACTAATATTAATTGGAATTTTCCTAAAAATTGAAATATATATTTTTCAATTTATCTAGGAAATAAATGAAAAAACGGAATGTTGTTCAGGATTTTTGAGAGAGTGCAATATGATGTTGTATCAAAGTGAGAGATCGGAATAACGATGAGACTTTTTTGTATTATTTTTTATAAAGAAGTTGAGGAATTACATTTCTAAATTCATTGATCTATATGATTAGTAATGAGGAGGAATAGGAATAATTTTTTATGCATACACTTATCTACAATTTGATCCTTTTTATCTTTTGAGAGGATAAATGATTTTTTTCTACATCACTCCAAACACTATTGTGGTCGAAAATCTTCTTGAAGAAGATCATATAGTTTTTGTTGAATCATCCTGATGTAGTTTAAATATTTGATTCATTATAGAGTGAATGTTGGATCCTTGAAGAACATGTAGTTCCTATCAACATTGGTAGTTACTATAAATATATGTTAATAATACCCTATTGAAGCTTGGGCACTAATTTTAGGTTTTTTAATCACTATAATTTTATATTGATAATAAAATTTTTGTACATGATGAAATTTGAACCTAGAAAGGAGTAGGATCTCACGCTGAGGTCAAAACTTACAATAATATATTGTGTGGTATTTGTTTTCCACACTATCTACACATATTTGTAATAGATTCTAAAGTGTTAATTGATACTCTAACCTATCACAAGAGTTTTATTTTAAATAAAAAATTTTGAAATGAAAGATGTACTTCTGATTCAACCCCCACCCCCACAATTGTAACAAACATTGAACCAAAATCATTCATGTGAAACCTATCTCATGTAAGAATGATGTCATGAAAGGAAATCACGTGGCTCACTTTAGAATAAATTTGTGTCTCCAAGGCCATGTTTTTTTGACTTTGATTTTTTTAATACTATGTGAGATTATCTATAAATGTAAGAATTGTTGTGTTTTATTAAACTACAATTACCACAGATCATCTAAGAATAAATGTATTTTTACTAGATCACATCAGATTAAATCATGTTTTTTTAATGTTAGGTTATATTAATATGAGATTTATTAATAATTCAAGAGATTTTACAATGACTCGTGTAATATGAAATTAATGATTCAATGTTGTGTAAGAATAATTCTGGGATTTTCTAAAGAGTTTTGTCATATTAAAAAAAATATGAATGATAATATTTTAACTTATATGAAGATTATATAAGATTATATCCAATTTTTATATATTGTAACATGAGATTTACTAAAATTATTTAAATGAAAACTCATGTGAATTCTGCATCATTTCAATAAATATTTGAATGTTAATTTTCAGGGGAATTTTTAAATAAATAATTAAATAGAGAATTAAATGGAAAATTGCATTGATATTTTATTGTGTATAACTAAAATAATATTTTAGTGCATACTTAAATACATATTTTCATTCATATTAAAATGGAAATTAATGTAATAATTAATACTCAACTATAGTAGGTAAACCATATATCCTAAACTATCACGCAATACACCCTTTAAAGAGCCTTTATTAAAAACTTATTTGAATTATTTAATTTGTATTTAGAAAGTGGAAAAATTAAATTCATATTTGAAATAATCATATCAAAATTATATTAGTATAAAATTTTTATATTGATATGAAAAGACCTTTTTTTAGTAGAAAATAATTTTTTCATGAAACATATAATTTGTATAACATTTTTATTATATATTAACAATCTATAAGTTTATGAAACCTTATAATTAATAAAAATGAATTTATGGAATAAAATTATTCATTTTAAAATGTTTTTTCAACTTATAAATCATATGATAAACATTTTTATAATAATTAAAATGTTAGTATAATAAAAAAATCTACTTTTAAACATTTTATTGAACATGTATGTTCATTATAGATTCAGTTTTGGATATATTTGAAATTATAATACCCTTTATTTTTTTAATAAATCAATTTACTTCATTAAAATAAATATCCAATAAAATTTTATATTATATAAAAAATTAATTATTTAAAAAGTTAATTTTTTAAAATACTTTTTTAGGCGATTGGGTGTTTTTATATAAAAATTATATATTCACACCACGATGAATATTACTTGATAAAATTATCAAAAAAATGAAATTATAAAAATAAAATTAATTAAAATGGGTAATCATAATCCTTTTTATTAAAATTGATTACTAAAGTAAGAATTCAATTTCCAAGGTAAAATAAATTAGGAAAAATGATAAAAGTTATAAAAAGAGAGCTAAAACTCTCAAAATTTTCTCAAAAATGATTTTTCATGGATATTAACAACCCAAAATAACTATACCCATTGATTTTTTCCATTTTTTGTCCATTAAACAATGAATAGTCTATTACATTATTGAAAATGTAAGGGTTACTCTCAAAACCACCCTTCTCTGCACTTATAAAAGGTTAACATCTCAACCACTTCAGGACTCACCTATATTTTAAATTACTTCTTCAAACACTGAAATTTTTATCCCTATATAACATTATCCCACATTGAAAATATTCCAGTCACAATTAGTTAGCATAAGGTATTTATTTCAAAGGAGACTTCCATATAAAATTTAAGTCTCTGGTGTAAGTATTATCTACTTCTTAGGTTTTACTCTTAATTATATTCATTATAATTTATTATATCAACAATAATATAATGATATTAGTATAATTTGTATACATTTATGCTATTATATTAGGGATATTATCAATTTTTTTTAATATACCCCATCCATTTAGAAAAAATAAAACGTTTTGTGCGTTATCTAGACAACCGCCTCCACGATGCAACATGATTCATTTTCCTTAACTGCCTAACAAGGATGGTTATAAGGATAGTATAAAAGAAAAAATATGATTATAATGATATAAATAAGGTTATGTTATTAAATATTTATGATCGTATTAATGATATGATTAATAAATTTTCATCATTAATTTAATTATTTAAAACAAGTATGCTAGGAGGATAATCTTTTTCTCAAATTTGGTAATGTTTTAATATCCAATAATTATTCATATAATTGATTAAAATTATTTTATAACACAATATTAAACAAAAAATAAGATCATTATTCTTTTATTATAAGGATATTACCAAAATACCACATCATAATCATTCATTAAATTTGGGTATGTTAATGTTTGGGTAGGTTTGACCACCTAAGTGAACAATACTATTAATTTATATCATGAATGACTGTGATAACATAATTAATTATAATATATGATATAAATATTTAAAAGAATTAGTTGTTTTTTTCAGAATATTTTATATAAATATTTAATTCATTAATTAAGAAAACACACTTCAGTCATCGAGAATCACTGAAAAATTATATTTATCTATTTCATATTCAATGATAATGACTAAAACAATCAATAAAGGAATTTAAAACATCATAAATAATTATAAATAATCACTAAAATTAAATTTTCTGATCTATTAATAATTAAGTTTGAAAATTTAATTAACATGGATATCACTATTATGAAACTAGTAAAAATGATTAAAACTATACAACCAATATGGAAAAACATAAGAATTCATTTATATAATGGGTATTTAGGAAGAGTATAAATGATTATGTCAATGATTAACATTATTAATTAATTTATTATAATAATAGAAAATTTTGATATAGTATGATAAATTACATTCAAGTAATTTAAAAAAATAGGTTTGGGTTTTCCATCGCAAATTACTCTCATTGTGACATGTTTTTATTATACACCTAATTTCCTTTAAGTTGTATATATGTAATTACTATTTGATATTTTATATCATGAATTGATTTTAATATATTTATTTGAATATCAATTTTATGTTCTATCTTTAAAATTGTTATTATTGAATTTCTACCCAAGCCATATGGGGGGTTTTCCATCTCAATTTTCATTTTTTGGGACTCATGTAAAAATCACCCACAATTTTCTTTTGTGTGGTGCATAAATTATTAGGGAATATTTTTTTCCACATTACTCAGTAAATTTAAAGCATTTGAAATTATATATTATCTTCCCTATCATGTTATTTGGATTCAATATTTACCAAATCATTATAAAACTCAATCATTTACATAGGAAAAAAAATAAAAAGTTTATGTAAAGAAAAAGTGTGTAATTTACAATAAAATACATACCTATATCTATTTTTGAAAGTTGATTTGAATATGGAATATATTAACATAGTATTATTTTCCATGAAAAAATTGGTTGGTCATTAACTCAATCATAACTCAGATACATGATGAGTGGGCATAATACTGCACACCCAATGAGACACTCCTAGGTAATATGCTTTGAAATATTAATGAATCATGATGAAGGATTTTTTTTACCATTACATTGGTATCCTACCAATAAAACTATTAAAAAAATTATTAATTTCAATGTATAACCCTAAACATATTTATATTACATTCTACTACATTTTATTGATAAGGGTACTTAATGTTACATTGATTATACCCCATAGATTCTATGTTAATTAAGGTATGTTATCCCAAACAACAAAGATATTGTATTGAATAAAAAATTATTTGATTTACATATTTCTCATTATATGGATATCCAATTTTAATTTTGTAAGAACTTCATAAGGGAATAGTATGAATGATTTTAAAAATATTATAGAAAATGCATTCCACTTAATATTGTGATGGGTGAGGCCCATAATTAAATAGCTCCTAGATACATTTATATGTCTCATTAGACAAATAGGTTAGGATTCTATGTATACCTATTACTATGACATTATAGTTTCTAGGTATAAGTCCTTGAATGAAATTTTGATGTTTGAAATTGTAAATTCCATCAGTATAAGATCAATTACTATTTTTATCCTTGTTTTCATTTATTTTCATGGATATATAATTTCCTAAGATTCATTTTATTATGGATTTATGTTATTAAACTATTGTTTCCATATCACTTACTTCATGTTTATGTTAAGAAATATTCCATTATATACTACCCCTTATTGAGAATATAATATCACATTTATTTGATTTAATTTCCCTAGAAAACCTAGAAGAGCACAATATATAATTTTCAGGGATAGTATGTAAGGAATAATTATTTTATCCCAATGTGTTATTATTTTATCTTATTTTTTTTAATGGAATTTATGTTTGTATCTATTCTTCCACGACATCTAATTTTTATGAACTCATTTGAAGTTTTATTTTTTTACCAAAAATGTAATACTACTACCAGCTATACATTTTTTGGGATTCAGGATGGTACAACTAAAGGTTGATTCTCATGATGAATAAAAATACAAATTTGGGTAAAAATTAAAATTATAATCTGATTAATATTTCCAGGGAAAATTTTAATTGAAATTCCATGAAGTTTGAAATTAATAAAATCATCTATGTTTCAAATAAATAAAAGTCATTTTCATAGTGGCATAAGTGGAATATTGATTTTCTATAAATGGACTTCTTGTTTTGGGTGCTAATAAAACACCATAATAATTAATTTAAAATTTCATGGTAATTTTTATATGGAAAATTACAATTGAAAGTTTCATAATAGATTAAGTAAACAATATATAAAATAAATCATTGAAATATCGTATTGATAATCATGTATTATTTTGTGGGAATATTATTTCAAAATTTCAGATGTTATATAATATGTTAGTTTCTAGAAAATATTGATGTTCTTGAAAAATAAAAATAAAATATTGAAAAATATTAAGATTATGAAGAGATATTTTAAAGAAATAATTTTAAATCAAAATGATTATTTTTCCACATTTAACTATGTGTTAAACATTCCATTATCTTATCCTTTTAGAAGATATAAGATAGATTTTTTTGAAATTATTATAAAAACTTTATTACAGGAGTTACTATAATGGAAGTTAAGTGTACTGATCCCATATTTGAGATATATGATCTTCATAGAAATTAAAAATACTGGAGTTCCAATTATATATATTTTTTATTAAGAGAATTTAAGAGATAAGTAAAAGATTATAGAGTTGTGTTACAACATTTGTCTATTGATGAAGAAGAAAGAACATAGAAAAATAATTCCAATATGGGATAACCTTTAACAAGAAAAAGTTGTTCACTACTATGGTTATTTTTGGAAGACATAGAGCTAATCTGAATATTAATTGTATAATATCATATGTTATTTAAGAAAACATATATATATATATTTAATTCATTAAAAATATACTATCTCATACATCTTTTAAGAGAAAGAGTGTACCAAATGAGAATCTTAATGAAGCATCTACTTAATGGATGAGGAGAAAATTAGCATCAGTTTCTTATACTAATCCTGCGAAGACCTATATACCTATATAAATTTGAAGAGACTACCATGACTATAAAAATATTAAGCCTTCCAAAAAATTAGTGCACATAATATAAGAATAGAAAGTGGCCCTATAGTGAGGAGTGACTAATGAATGATATTTTTAAAGGCGGTGTGTCTAGCACAGAGTAAGCATAAACAAAATTATATTCACTAAATAATGCATGATAGTGGATATTCTCAAATTAACATGTCATTGTTGTGTGCTCCATGGAAAAATCTCTTTATGGAAAGCCTTGTAAAATCCTCATGTCGTGGGTATGATTTACATTCATAATAATTTTTATGTCTATGTGAGAGGTACAATAACACTGAGAGATTGAATGAGTTCCTATAAATAATGAATCAATATCAAATAAATGGGTGTACACAATCAAGTGAAAATATTTATATAGGTAACACCGTGATAACCCCCATCAAGGTTCATACATTCAACATGGACCTAGAACCTTAATTTCCGCAATCTCAACATTTTAAGTGACAATTTTTTTTATCTTCATCTATAACTTCCACATTTACTGATGGTAGTGGTTTATTGATGTTTCACTTCTTCACTATGCCTTTTATTCTAAAGGGTAACTTTATAGAATTTATTTTTGATGTCATATATATATATGTTCATGTGTTTATTGTTTGTGGTGATATTATTGGAAAGGATAAGAATATTGGTTTCTAATCATTTTTAACTAATTATTTATTTATATTTTTTGTATTTTATGGTATTCTATTTGTATATCATTTCTTCTACTGAGTTTAGATTCATGATTGGTTTCCTTTTATATTCAAATAATTTATAAAAATACTGGTTTTATCTAATGGAATAACTTATTACTATGTTTATTTTTATCTAATGGGATAACATAGTATCTTGACTTTTTACATAATAATTATACTTTTTTTGGGTTGGGAGAAGGGTTAATCTATTAAATATATATTGTTATCCTTTTGTATAGTTTCTTCCTTAATTATACATAAACCAGTAGCAATATAAGTCATTATTTTTCTTTTACCATGATTCTCATAACAATTTTATTTATTTAAAAGGACCATATTTCATTTCTAATAACCACACATTCATCATATTTGAGTAACCTACTCAATTTTAAATTTTTTAAATGAGATACATCCCCATATTACAAATCATTTTATTTAAACCTGAAAATTTTATTTTTTATTTTTATTATGCATAATTTTGGATGGATTTTATCACCATATCCTATTTTTTAGCATGATTTTACACTAGGATAAAATTTTGATATAATTATTATATTTCCTTTAAAAATTATATAATATTTTATTTGATCCTCCTTCAAAAAAATATAGTGAAATGTAAATAACATTCTAAATATACTATTGAATGTTATCTTTAAATTAATATTTTCAATTAATGATCAATAAATTTATTTTTATATTGAAATTTTGTTTTTAAATTGGTAATGTTATATTTTTAGATTTCACGAGAATGTAAATCATGAAACACTATTTATAACCACATGTGAAGAATATTGATTATATCAAAAATACAAGGACAACCCATTAATACTACACTTATTTTTCTTTATATATCCTTCCCTATACACATTTTAGTCAATAATATTTGGATTTATCAATATAAATTTATATGTTTTTCTCTCTCATAGAGTTCATTGTGATTTTAAATTTATCCATAATATAGATTTCAACTTTCTTAATCCTTCTGGATGGATGATTTATTTTATTAAATAAAATTTAATTTCCATTAAATCTATAAAATTGATAATTTTAAGGATGTGAAGTGGTATGGTAGTTTTCAAGATGGACCTATATCTTGTTTCTCATGGTACTGGATAGAAGGATAATTTTTTATTTGTAAAAACTCATTTATGAAGACCAATACACCTGTTATTTACTATTTCACTTAAAAAATAAATTACTTTGTTTATATTTTTAGCATACATTTATTGGTCCATTAATTATAGTCATTAATATGGTGTTATTATTATCTTTTGAGCATAAATTCCTTAGTTTAATAATTCTAGTTATTGATCTGCATGTACTCTTTTGTGTTTTTTATGTGTATCCATGGTTTTCCTAGGGTGTTGATATTTAAAAATTACTTGCATATATTATATCCCTTTTACTATGTATGTACTATTAAAAATATGTTTACACTATATTATAAGAGAAAATAATATATAATAATCAAGGGTAATAGCATCTCAAATATTAAGGTGTAATTTTGGTATTAAATAATCAAATTTTAATTAAAAGATCCATTAATAAATCTTAATTGTATTTAAATAGGTTGAAGTAAAATATTTAAATTCAATTCATCTAGATAAAATTAAGCATATCTATTAATATGAAAATTATTTTCATGAGGTGGTAACCAATGAAATTCCACACCTTTTCTCAAATTCCTTCATATTATTAATCTACATGTTACAATTTCATTAGTTTCATTATTTAATCATTAAATTTTAAAAAATATATCTTTGATGCCAAATAATTTTTTAATCACCTACCATATGATTTCTATACCCTTGAAAAAATTTATTTTTTTAATATATTATGATTGGAATAATAATTTTTAATTATGTAATTAATTTTTTAAGTTAATTTTGACTTCAATATTTTAGTATTGGTTTTTTATAAACCTTATATCCATAATTTTTATTTATTCTATTTAATCATAGCATCATATTTTTATAAATTTATGATTACTCATATATATTATCCCACCCCAGATTCCACTTAATAGTTCCCTAATATGGTGGGACATAAGACCTCATGTGCATCTCCCTAAATTCAAAAGGATACGAAATATCATCAAGGGCCTTAGGAGTGTCTATGGGGAGACTATTAACTCGTTTATTATAGTTTATCATATAAATATTGGTATATAAAACAAGTGATAACTAGTTTAAGGATACGATATAAGACCAAACCTGTAACCTACTGTAGAGGAAGCAGAAATCAACAATAGATAACAGCCGAAATAATATAAATAAACCATGAAATATAAGTAAAAAATTATAATAAGAGTAAATAATCTATTTCAATTATGGTGATGTTATATAAAATTAATATGAAAGGGGTAGGTGATACAGGCATATACTTCATTCTAACAAAATATATAAAAAAATTCCAAAAAACTATTACAACTAGCATCTTGAGCATAGGATTTGTCCTCTTCCTCAATACTCCATCCTAGAACTAAGGATTAAGCATTAAAAATGGTCAATTCCCATTATCTATCATTGAAACTATAATGTTTAGTCAGGTACCAAAGGCTTCCCAAGTAGTATGTGAGATAAAATTCTAGTAGGCCAGCACAAATAATGTCTACATCAAACCATCACATGAAATATAAAAATGAGCAGTCTTGCATCTTTATTAAATGAAAGACAAAATAAAAAATAGATAAATAAACGAAATTGGGTTCCAATTAAATACACATCCAATTTTACCTACTTCAGCTAAAGTTGGAAAGTCTAAACGAAGAGAACATAGGAAGTTAAAGTAAGGGATATAATTTTTAATAATATAGAAATTCTTCAAGATTTAGATTGGGGTTGGAAAACACATCCCCAGGTTTCCATATCCAAAATAACATTTCTTAATTAAAAACATTCAATTTATTTTTAATTGAATCAAACCTCTTTATAAAAATATAGAGAGTCACCATGAACCCTTCCATTGAAATTCTAAGACAATTCCATGTATTTATCTATGGTATCGATATGATTCCAATGACTACAGAGTCCAACCAAGGTGACCCATGAATGATTTAAAAAGTTTCACTCCATGAATGGGTTAATGAAATCGTGAACTAACCTATAATTCCATACATATTATCATACATAGGTCCTTGATTCTCTCTCATGGATTGGTATAACTATAATGCTGTTGAGACCATCCAAGGGGTCTCACCGAGGAATTTCTCATTTAAATCAAATGGTTGTGGAACAAGACTCGTGGAAAAGGGGGCATATGGCACATGGTATAAGAATATGGACATCCAATTCACTTAATTCAATTTATCGAGCCAAGGAGATAATTATAAGACAACACCCTCAGGGGTGGTTAAACTGTGTATGGCAAAGAAAATAAATCCTTAAAGGTGTATCACACCCATTTGGGTGACATAAATCAAGGTGATCAACCTAATATGTTAATTCGCAGATAAATTGGGTTCTAAATGGCATGTTAAGGGATTTCATTTAATTTAATTATCAATTATAAGGTGTCACAGAAAAGTTTCATATCATAAAACAATGGTTCTTATTATATGATGCAATGAAATTAGGGTAAATAACCTAGACCACCTACCTCATCCATGTAGTTCTTCACTCATCCAGCATCGAATTTTGATTCAAGATAGAATAGAAGAGATCAAATAAATAATCAAATGCAATGAAAATGATTTAAATGAGCTTGCATCGAGATATCCCAATAGAGGATGGATGAAAATTGAAATATAAGGGAGATGATTAAAGAGACTACTTCTAGCTTCTTTATGGATCTAAAAAAAGAAAAACATATGTCGAATTGGTATTTTTTCAAGATTCCTAGGTTTGGAGGGAGGAGAGCTCCATGTGAAAGGGAGGGGGAGGTGCCTGGTTGAATAAAAGAGGAGGAAAAATGAATTGAGTATCTAAATGTTTTAAGGTAAAACCCATAATTTCACCCAATATAAGAGGGGTTCCTGGTTTTTCCACATATTTGGCCAAACCATGCGTAAACCATGAGCCATGTTCTACTCCAAGGGTTAACACGCACGGGCTAGGTGCATAATTTGGATAACTCTATGCATCCCATGAAAAATAGAACTTAAAATTGTCTATGAAAATTTATATAGGTGTGTGAGATTTCTCTCATGATTTAAAATAAACAATGTGGAGATATTATCTATAATTTCTTGATCAGTATGGTTAGAAAACTCATGCAGGTTGGATGGCACAGTTTCTACTAATCGTAGATCTCAGTCTACCTCTTTTTAATTTGATGCTTCGAGCATCGAACAAGACCTAGAAACCACCAAGACCTCCATAAATTCTATAGAAATCATTATTACTCCTAAAACAATGAATTCAATCCAAATATAAATATTCCAAGCCTTTTATAAAATTTGAGACTTTCTATCCTCCCCTCCTTAAGACAAATCATCCCTGAGTTTCCCTTCTGAGGTGGTGAAATGTTGTCAGAGAAAGTTACAACAATTGTGTATGTACATCTCCATCCCTCTCCCAGTTCTCATCTTGTATACATTTTTATTGCCATATAACCCAGACTAGAGGAACTGGCCTACCACAAAGAGACTTCATGCTCTGATCAACAATACATATCAAACTCGCCTTGAAGGATGCATACCTTTCTAACTCAATATCCTCATATTAAAATGAATTATATGGGTAGGGATGATACTTTTTAGGCTAAAATATGTGGAAGATGTCAAGAATTTCATGGTACCTATAAGGTAACTAAAACTTATAAGCTTCTTCACCGACTCTCTCCACTATCTCTAAAGGCCCGACATATTGAGGTGATAACTTTCCCTATCAATGAATTCATCTATAACCCAATCTAGGTGATACACATAGAAAAATAGGATGTCCCACCTCAAACTCTAGAGTTCTATGGTTGCTATTGGTAAATGAATTATTCTTGGATTGATTTGTAACAATACACGTAATAATCATATACACTTGCTATAAAGTCTCCTAAACAAGATAGTGCTCGAATAGAGCTACTCCACCTTCCTGAATCCAACACAAAGTTGAATGGAATGGAAAACCATAAAGGACCTCATATGAAGTCATCTGAATTGTCACCTAAAAGCTGTTTTTTAGGGAAAACTCAACAAGAGGAATATCATTTTCCCATGAACCAACAAATTCAAGGATACATGCCCAGTGAATGTATTATAACACTAATATCATCCTCTTAGATAGTCTCTCATTCATAGGGTGATATGTTGTACTCAAGAGCACCTATGAATCCAGTTCCTTTTGAAACCCTTTCCAGAACCATGATGTAAACCGAGCGTCTATGTCAGATATGATAGAACGAGGAACACCATGAAGTTCCATTATCTCTTGAATGTAAATCCTCCTATGATCATCAATAGATAAGGTATCATAGATATGTGAGAAGTGTGAAACCTTATTCATATTGTTAACGATCAACCATAATTAATTGTTTCCTTAATGGGATCTCATAAATCCTTTCACAAATACCATGGTGATATCATTCCATTTAGACTCAAGAATGAAGGGAGTCTATAGAATTCCATCAGTTCAGTGGTGTGTTTCCTTCACCTGCTGGAAGGTAGAGCACCAAGTGATAAAGCATGTTATCTACCATTTCATTCTTGTAAACCAATAATAATGATTCCCTTCTAATTAAATCTTGGTATGAACATAGAGAACAACCCAAATAAAGGCATATGATTCCCTCATCATCTCTTCCCATATATCAAAAGCTTCACAAACACACCCATGGAAGAGTAAGGTATCATTAATATCAACTACCCAACCAAGAGGTGTTTTCTATCTAATGAAACTCTACTTTATAATTAGGACCATAAAATTAGATAACTACCACATCCAAACAAGCTCATGAATATTGGACATCACTTCTAGAGCTACTAAGACTTGTTAACCATGATGCTTTTGAACCTATAGGTTTATCTTAGAAAATCTATCCATCATCCTCTAATCACTCTTGGCCTACTTGATGTCTTGTTTTTGAGTCATATCATTCATGGCATCATTCATGAAATTTACCTTTACGAGTGTATAAATAATCTCAAACTCGCACGATTGTAGGTATTCCACCCACCTATGAGGCCTCAAATTCATGTCTCAATGTGGAAATAAGTATTTTATACTTTTATGATCTATATAAATGCCAAAAAACTCAACATAAAAGTAGTTCCTCGCAAAATATAGAGTGTATACCACGACAACTAACTCTTGGTCATGCATAAGATAGTTCCACTCATGAGGCCTCATCTAGAGGGGCCCATATGCCAGAACTTCATCACCCTACATAAAAACATCCCCCATCATAATTCTTGAGGAATCATAGTAAATAGTATAGCTTCAACCTGGCTCATCTAGAATAAAAGTTTGATTCTGAAGTCAGTCTTCCTTTTAAATCCTGAAATTCTATTTCACAATCTTCAGTCCAATCAAATTTTAAACCATTCTTTGTTGATTCTATAAGAAGTTCTTCCATGCACGATAAATCATAGAGGAATCACCTTAATATCCAACCATCCCTAAGAAGCTGCGTATATCAAACATATTCTTTGGTGGCTCCTAGGAAACCAAATAAATCACCTTATCTAGGTCAAATGATTTCCTTCTTTAGATATGATATGACATAAAAATTGAACCTTTCATATCAAAAAGTATAATTTACCGATCCTCACAAGTAATTGTTCCTATATTAATGTATTAATCATGATCTGTAGATGGTTATCATGGTCAAGTATTGTGTTCTAATTAAATAAGATGTCATATATGATGTCCACCACAAATAAATCAAGATACGAGTGGAAAACTGATTCATCAAATCCATAAAGACTACCTACACTTTTGTCAAATCTAATGCCATGAAAAGATACTCGTACAATACATACCTTCTTAGGAACATTGAATGTGGTACATCAGATAGCCTCACATGAACCTGATAGTTTTCTATCCTCAAATCGATCTTAGAGAAAAGTGTTTCTCCTCAGAGCTAGTCGATGAGGTTGTCTATACAAGGAATTGGATACTGGTTCTTTACCATAATATGGTTCAATCGGTGGTAATCTACGCACAATCTTAGTGTATCATCCTCCATCTTGAGGAAAATTATTTGTTAACCCCATGGGGATGTTCTGCGTTAGATAAAACAATTATACTCTTGATCTTCAAGATACTTCTTGAGTTTCTAGATCTTTTTAGGTGACATCCTATAAGGAGGAATAGACATTGGTGCTTCACCTTGCACAATATCGACGGTGAACTTGACCTCTTTCTGAAGTGGCATGTCAAAGAAATTTTGAAGGAATTCAACCCTGAAGTTATCCACAAATGAAGGTAATTCTATAGGTTTCATTCCCAGATTTCTCATAAAGAGGTTGGCCATCAAGGCTATGACACCACCAAGCCCAGTATACTTGGGTCCAACTCAACATTCCTAGATATCCCATTCCCTATTATGAATATATGTGCATCACTCGAGTGATGTAAATGACACCTGATAGTGATAGAAATTTTCTTGAGAAAAATAATTCACAAGCATGTCTATACTAATAATGACATCGATGTTGGTCATCTCAATAGAAAAGAAACTAAAAACAGTGTTACACACCTACTTCAAGGGGAACTCCTTGCACTAGAGTATACATTTAGCCTGAACTTCTAACTATGTGTCAAGGTTCATAACACCACTGGAGTACACTGTCACAAGGATCATACTTCTAGAAGATACACCATATAGAAAAGAGTGTGGTTCACCTATATCAAATGAGGAATATACTAATGTAGGGGATACCATAATAGTACCTATAATTGTTGATGTCCTTAAACTCTCCACCTCTAGAATAGGATGAACTGAATATATATGGATTAAATTGCAGCCCTGATATACTACCCAAGTACTATCACACTCTATTAATGCTGAAACTATGAAGCATAACCACCATGACCATGACCACCTTCCCAACCCGAAAAAACTATAGAAGACCATCTCCCTACCTATCGAGGAGTCACTAAGCCTACACATGAAGTCGGTGCTAGCACAAAACCATGATCACATGGCACTAGATTAAAGGATTGGAAGAAACTGTAGAGGTGAGACATTATGCTACAAGGCTCGTACTCAATCAGGGATCCTTATGCACTGAGGCTTTTATAGATTTTTCTAGCACACTGGTGAAACACCACATATCTTTTGGTTCATTCCACCTGGCCAGTACATCCTCTATATGTATTCTTGAATAATATCTTTTGGATAATGGATAAACCACTACTCTTCCTGGAATATAAACTTCCCTATTTCACTATTCTTGATTCCATTAGGTTCTACTCGGTGATGAGGGATTGATTCACTATTTATGAAATGGTGGTCAACCAAAATAAGTTCACCTATTAGTGGATGGAAAATAAAATTCCATCATCAAATCACCTCGTAGTATCCAGCTCAACACTAGACAATTTCGGTGCAAAACACTATAATTCGGTGAAACAATCAAAATATTTCCTCACCGATGTGTCACCCTATAGAATGTGCATGATCTACCGAGAACATATATTATGAAGGTCTACAGAAAGAAATATTTGAATAAGGATATTTAAAAGTTCACCCAGACCATTCCCTAATGTCAACCATCCTGAGTAAGGAAATCCCAAAAATGCTTGACAGATTCCTATAGTATATAGGTCGTGATATTGACCCTCCACTCTAGAATAATCTCTATATGATTGAAGATAGACAACATGGCCTCTAGACTTGACTCAATGACCACATGTACAACATCTCATAAGAAGGTTGAATGATACTACTCTTGGAACTATTTTCTTAGGACTTCCAAATTCTGGGTAGGTTGAGGAGCACCCTAAAACGGTCTACATGAACCAAAATAATTTATCACTGAATTGGGAATTGGCATGTGGTGGAAGATATGAAAGAGGTGCCTCGGGTGGACATATAAAAGGTACAATGACTGGCTCATGGTCTTCTACCTCCATAGTATAGTCATCACCACTTTCTAGGAATACAACAAAATACATTCATGGCATCATATCTCTATAATTTATGTGTTCATGCCTCGGATAGTATTCATACCAAATAAGAAAAGAAATAAATAACTGATTGGTATAAGGCCTACCTATAATCACATTATATATTTTTTCCTGCTCCATGATTGAGGTTAAGATGATTTGAAAATTTATTAGAATGATAATAGGATACATGGCCTATTATCCACTACTAGGTCATGTTAGGGAAAATGTCTTGTAGAAAACCTCAAAGGTTTCTATTTCATTTTAATGATTATGATCATATTGATTAATTTTTAGCTATGTATTTAGATTTTCATTAACTGGATGAATTATATGGATCACCATTTTCTAATTTAAAAGGTCACAAACACCTAATAAATTTAAATATAGAGTCCAATTAATCCTAACCATAACACGTTACATCCCATGCGACAGATGGTCCATGTCTCAATGTTCTATAACCGAATACTTAAGGTGTTTTCTTTAACCAATTCAGTGAAAACTTGTTAGGTTAGAACATACACTTTTTACAGGAGTTATCTTTTTTTAGTTATATAATTAATGTAGTAATATTTCTATATATAGTAATCAAATCACTAAAAGTAATGAAAAACACAGCACAAACATAAATCACATAAAAAACTTGCAATGCATGCTGATAAGTAGTTATGGAATGGAATAATGATGTACATTTAAATACTAGAGTTCCTAGTATGATTAAATATTCTAGGTTCCCTAATATCATTGGTATATGGATAAACTAATATTTTTAACAACATAAAAATTAATAACATCACAAATCAGGTGAGTCACTCAATGGTGAAATCCATGAATTGGTAACAATGAAAGTAATAATTGCATATACACATCCCAAGAAATTTTGGTTTCTCCTATATGTGGGTTAGATACTCCCAAGAATACTATCTTTACAAAATTCCAATATCCTTGTCTCCGATCAAAATACAAATAGTAATATAGAAGGAAAAAAAGACACTTTGATTCCACTTTGTAGCATCCCAACCTAAATACCACTTAACGATACCCCAAGACGGTGGGCCACAAGACCTCAAGTGCATCTACCCATATTCTAGAGGCTACTAACTAGATATGAGGTAATTGGGAGTCTCTAAGAATATACTATATCCTCATTTACCAGAGTGGAGTGCATCAATATAGTTATATAAAACATGTGAGAAATAGTAAAAACATACATTATAAGACCAGACCAACAACTCACCATAGCAGAACCAGAAATAAATAATGAAAATTAGTAAAAATAATACAAAAAAACCAATAAATCTAAGTATACAAGAGAAATGTGAGTAAATAATATATTTTAATGATAATGGTGTTATAAAAAATTAATATTCAAGGGGCGGGGTATACATGCATATACCGCATTCTAAAAAAATATAAAAAAAAGAAAAAAAATATTAAAACTAGAATATCCAGCATATGTTCAGTCCTCAACCCCAAAATCCATCATTGAAATGATGATCAAGAATCGTAAACTTGGTGTTTCCCTTTAGTTATCCTTGAAACCATAAATTCTACTTTTGTATAAAAGGTATCCTGAGTTGGGTGTGAGATAAAATCCCAAAACAACCCCACTAAAGTTATCTAGCTCAATTATCACATGAAATATATAATTGAGGAGTGTTCCACTATTAATAAACTCAAAACATAGTAAATAAATAGATAAATAAACCTGATTGGGTTCAAATATAACAATCATCAAATTTTACTTATTTTATCCTAAGCTGGTGAGTCAGAACCAAGAGAACTTCTAAAGGTATAGTGAAGGATATAATGTGTTTGAATACTAAATATCCTTAAGCTTCAGATTGGTCTTGGTCGAAAAATACCATAGTTTCCAAAACCTAAAGATAATTTTATTATTAAAAAATTCAATTGATTTTTAATTCAAGTAAATCTTCTTATAAAAAAATTGAGAGTCACCCTAAGCCTATCCATGTAAATTCTAAAATAATTTAATGTATTGCTATCATGTCTTGGTATAAGTCTAATGTATAAGGATTCACTCCAAGGTGACCCACTAATTTGATGCCAAGTGTCACTCCCGGCATGGGGTAATGATAGCATGAACTATCCTCTGATTCAGTACCTATTATCACATGTAGGGGATCGAGTATCTCACGGAATTATCCAACCATCATGTCATCAATCCCATCCATGGGGTATCCCCTAGGGAACTAGTATCACTTGTCTGGAAATAAAAATAGATTACATACAGTGTGCCTACCCTGGGAATATCTAGTGTTTCCCTTGTTGGGTTTACAAACCATTAATATATTCAACCAATGAATGCATGATGAGTTTTTCTAAGGGGTCCTTAAGTTAGAACTCATTTTATCACCCTCAACACTAAGGTGAAAAAATTTAGTCGAATAATGAATTTATGACATGTCTAAATGTAAATGGGATTTGTCATTTAATTATAGTTTTTTAATCATTGCAGAAAATGAAAGTCAAAAATGGAATATAGAGCATTGTATAATCTTATAGCCATCCAATTCACTTAATTAAATTTATCGATCCAAGATACTATTTATAATAAAATACCCTTAAGGGTGTTTAAACAGTCCAAGGAAAAGGTAATTTAGCCTCAATGGTGGAGAACATCTATTTGGGTGGCATAATTCAAGGTGATCAACCCAATGGGTTAATTTGCTACTAAATCAGGTCACAAATGGCATAATAAGGATTTCCATTTACTTTAATTAGAAATTATAATGTGTCACCTAAAAGGTCAATCTTGTGGAACAATGGTGCATATTATATAATGAAAAAATGAATGTAATGAACCTAAAAACCTACCTTTTCCTCATAGTGCTTCCCTTGTCCAACGTCGACCATTGATTTAAACTGAAACATAAGATTTCAAAGCAATTATCAAATTCCCTCAAAATGGGGAAAATAATATTTCATTAAGAGAGTGAAAATAAGTATGGAAGAATCTTGAAATAGAAGGGAGATTATGGAATATATTTCTTTAATCTTCCTGGTGGATTTGACAATGAGAGAAAGGGCTACCAGATAGAGGAGTTTTCATGATCCTTAGGTTTAGAGGGGGAGTGATCCATGCTTGAGGGAAGAGGAGGTGCCATCTAGAATGGAATAGGGGAAAAAGAAATGGAGGATTTAAAAAAATTAAGGGATGACCCGTAATTTAAACAAAATAGGTAGAAGCACACAGTATTCCACACAATTAGCCAAACCATGCTCTAATTGTGTTCTATGTTCAGCTCAAAAAGGAAACCCTCATGGTTTAGGTGAACGGTTTTCATAACTATGTGTATCCCATGAAAAATATCGTTTCAACTTGTTGGAGAAAAGTTGTGTGGCTATTTAGGCTATATCACAGAGTTTCAGATAATCTATTTAGATCTATGCCCACCACTATCTTGATCAACACAGTAAAAAAACAATACATGCTAGGTTTTACGGTTTCTACTAACCATGCAGCCCAATCTTCCTCTAGCTAATTTGGAGGTCTGACTTCCAAAAAATCCACATATGCCACTAAGACCACCATGACTTCATTATCCATCATTATTAGTACTAACCAAGAAATTAATACCCAAAAAATGGTCTAAAACTTTGAAAAATTCGTGATGTTACATCATTCCAAAATTAAATAAAATGAAAAACATTAAAATTTTATGCTATATTTTTAAAATTTATAAGGAAATGTTAAAAATTCATATAAAACATTATAATTTTTTAAAATGTACAATTTAATTTCCATATCAATACTATATTTATATTTATCTATTTAAATTTAATTATTTTTTTAATCATATGTGTTCTAAAAAAATACATGTTTTATAATATGTTTTTTATGTTACTTATAGTCTTGTTATAATCCGTTTTAATTTAATTCAATCTGTAATATAAATACATTCAAATTTTTTCGAAAACAATTTTAGTTTTTAAATTTTTGCTTCTATCAATTTTTTATCTTATTTTTATTCTATTTATATTGTTTACAATACTAAAAAATAATATAAATTATTATATTTATCATAAAATTAATATTTCCTTTTTTAACCGTTATATATGACTTAAATGTAATTATATAGCTGCAAGAAATTAATATTTAATCCATATCAAAGAATATATTTTAACTCATTTGTTGAATTGAATGATTTTTTGTTTGAAATTATTTTTCTAAAATATTAGGTTTCTTTAGCTCATTTTTTTTAGTATATTTAATGATTATTATAAAAATTATTTTATTTTATGTTTTTTCATTACCTCGAGTATCAAAAAAACTGTGTGTCTCTTTTTCATAGTCAAAAAATTATTGAAATTAATATCTAATTATTCATGTATATATTGTTGTTACTTAATGTAAATCTATATATTTTTATTTATGTTTTTCTACATGACATTTAAAGGATTTAGGTACTTTTAATATGATACTTTATAATAATATGATAGTGTAATGATCTTCCTTCATTTTTAATTCTCTATGTTTTTGTATTATAAACACAAGTTATTTTTCCTCATTAACATTACAAATATTATATAATTTTATAAATATATTATGCCCATTTCCATTTATATAAGTTTTAATATGAAACCACTTTTGTTTGTTTTCATGCTTGTGGTGTTGATTTTTAATTTTTATACTTCTTCACAATATAAAAATTAGAATTTTTAAAATTTTATTTCATATATATTTTATTTGTTTATAATTTTTATTTTGATTGTTAAATGTTTAATTATGAAACTAAAATTAAGCACAAGAAGTGGTTTGGAATTGAAATTACATTTTATTTCCCAGAATAACAACAAAGAATCCCTAAACCCTGTTAAATATGGTTATCTAGATGAATAAATAAATCTAAATAATATCTATATTTCCATTAAATTTAAATAAAATTATTAGTATTATTATTTCACTATAATATAGTTTTATACCAACTTATAGAATGTAAAAAATATCAGTTTCTATGATGTATTACCTTTTTTAATCTATTTTCATTTTTCCATATTCATAATAATAATTTTATTTCATTTATTTTCATGTAAAATAAAAATATAGACCACTTATTAAATTGTGTCTACTATGAATCTCAAATAATTAATATATTTTTGAGGTATGCAGTATTCATTATGAAATATGATTTCTATTTATCCATTTTTAATCCTATAATAAGATTATTCACACATGTACATCATTCCTCATGATTTCATTCAATTAAATTTATTATTTATAAGAACATTGATTAATAATTTATAATTTTAAATACTATACTTTGAAAATGGAATATAGATTTTCATTCTAGTATCCATGGGAATTAATGAAAAAATAAATATTATCCTAATCACATATTAAGTAAGTAGTCACTTGTGTCTACATTTCAGAAAATGAAATTAAAATCAAATAATTTAATGAAAATTCTAAAATCATTCTGGTATTATCATTACGACTTTTTAAATTTCATTTTTATTCCATAAAACCTTTGATAATTTTATAAATTCATTTTTAATTTTAATTTAGTTCTTAAATTTTTTTATGAGATTACTTATTATATAATATCAAATTATGTTATTTAGGAAACTAATATGGGAAATAAATTCTCCCATGGTCAACATATACATATTATTAATGGAAATAAATCTTCTTCATTTTTCAATGATTATTATTAAAAAAAAATCCCTTTTAGTGTATTAATTATAAAAAGATAAATTTTTATTGGGGTATTGTTTGTTTGTTCATTCACATCAAATGGTATCATTTTTAAAAAATAAAATATAATTTTATTTCATTATATATATTTAAAATACTATTTTTCTACAATTTTATGAAGGTACCAACTTTATTTTATGAAAATGTATTTGAGTGTATATATTTTTTCATGATAATTTAGTTTATTTATATTTAAATGCTCAAAATATATTTTTATGCTTCTAGACTTTAGATAATTAATCAAATATTCTATTTAAAATAATACAATGTTGACAACTTTAATTTTAAAAATAAACAAAAATAGGGTTTTTTTAGATATTGATATTGTTTTTACTGTTATGATAAAATCTTAACCATAAATTTTATGACTTTTTTCTTTCAATAAATTCTTTTTTAATTTTAAAAATTATAGTATTTTTAAATATATTCACATAAAACGTATTTAAGGATTTCTGCATTTTCAATATTTTATATAAAAAACTCTTCATTCAAAAAAAATTAAATGTTCAATATTTTCAAATTGTATATATTTCTTTTATTGTTATGATTTTTATAATATAAATAGTGTTTATAAAAAAATATAAAAAAATGTATTATCATTCTTAAATTTTATTTTTTAAAAATATATAATTATATAACAAAAATTTATTAAGATCACCCCATTATCTTCCATCACTCTAAAATCAACAGTTTATAAAAATGTTAAATAATATTTGTTATAGATTTATTCAACTAATTATTAATTTAATTTTTAATGATATTTTAATATAATATCGTGATGATGAATATTCTCCTAAAATTTCATGAGGTTTGAATGATTTTCATTCTAACATTAAATCATAATAAAGTAAATAAAATAAAAAGAAAATAATGATTGAAAAATGATGTTGAAATAATTACTTAAAATTTGTTATTTATTAACTTTGGTTTTAGGGTTATTTCATGAACCAATATACTTAAAATGTTTATTCTATATGTTTCTAGAAACATTTCTATTATAATAGCAGTCTTAAAGTATTTTTAGGGAAATATTCATTACTATTATGAATTGATTTGATTTAATTGACTCATCCTTTTTACTACAATATAAAATGAAATTATTCTTTGGGATTGTCTTTCTTAATAGCTATAGTCCCACCCTATTACATCTAAATAGGTAACTCTCTTAAAAACTATTCAATTTTACCAAGTGAATCCTCCTAAATTTATCTTCTCTATTTTAAGGTGGTAGATTCATCCTTCAACTGGCTTTGGATGATTTTCATTCATATAATTTGATATAAAATATATATTATTCAATAATCATTAATTTTCATAATACTTTATTGACCTTTAATTGTAAATAAAATGAATGTCTATTTCTAGTCATTGTTTTACATGACTTAAATTTATTTCTTACTCCATTAAAAAATAATTTCAATTAGTTGAATATTTTGATTATTATTTTTATAACATGTTCTTATATAATTATATGTTTTAAAATAATTATCAAATATAAAATTTAATTAAACTAAATATCATTTTCCCCTTCAGTCCTTTTCATTATTTTTAAATTTATAATTTTTACTCCATGTTTATCAATATAAGTTTTACTTTAATGAAAATAAATGGTTTTTATAAAATTATTTGATAAAATGTTCCCTATGATTTGAATATTATTTTTATATTTTACTTTTTAATCAATATAAATTTATAAGCTAGATATTTATGGTTTTTTATTCCTTCCATTAAATATACTTTATATAGAGATAATACTATGAAAAGAATTTTTACGACCACTCATGGACGCTGGATATTGAAGTATAAATTATCTTAACAAGTTTAAATATAAAAAAAATTTATAATATATTATATTTTGAACACTTTCACTATTTTATAACTAAAAATGTTATAAGTTGGCATGAATTATATTTTGACAACATATTAACATTGTTAATTGTTTATTAGCACCCATGTACTAATGAATAATCATTGAACATTTCTTCATTTATAAACAAATAGATTTAATTAAGTAGTTTTTTATTATTTATTTCTTTTAAATTGTTTAATTTTTTTTATTCCAATTTTTTACAATTTTACCACGCATTAATATGGGTTTTTTGAGTCGTGTAAGTGTCACTGGACAGGTGTAGGTACACCTGAGAGAGGGGGTAGAATTTTTTGTAGTCAACATTCACCAAATTCCAAATATTCATTTAAACATTAACCACCTTGGTATTCGAACCTATGATGTAAGTTAAAAAAATGATATTTCTCTTTATTAACCTAGAATACACGTATAATCAATGTAAGTCAAAAAGTGAAGTTATAACTTGTTTTTTTTCAAGTCTTGACCCCTCCTTGGAATCCTACTCCTTATTTCTCTAAATATGTCCATGTAATATATTTTACACTATAAATATGATCATACAATTATATATATTTGTATACATATCATTATAAAACTGTTCACACCATGTTACACATGTTTGGGGACACTATATTACTCAAGTGAGCAATTGCAGCATCCTACTACACTTCTTCAAATTGGAATTCCACCAGTTTATATCACATTTCCCTTAACTTGATCAAGTAGATAACATTATATCTAGTAATGTCACTATTTCCAAAACAAATATACATAGAAAAATCAGGGTGTTTTTGAATGCCTTAAAATCATCAAGAACTCTTCATGAAACATGCCCTCTAAAAACTCTTCACAATATCCCAGATCTTCTCCAAATCTTAGTGTTCACTTATAACACTTAATAATCTAGAACACAACCCTAGAAAAACTTATATATAGATTATATAATGAATAGAATATCTTTATAATTTTACATATCAATGAAAACACTAAACCTCATGTGAGAACTCTTGATCACATCATGTATCACTTCATAATGAAATTGTTTCTTCTTCTTCTTCTTCTCTTTCTTCTTAGACCAGCTAAGTTTGGATGAGTTCCTATACTTCACATTTTCAAAACCCAAAAGGTTTATATATTCAGTATAGGATCAAAAATATTCATCCTCCTCCTCAATATGACTTCTTATCTCATCTTTTCTATTCAACACAAAAGTCATACAACACTACCTACTCATTTAAAAAACTTTAAGGATTGTTATATAATTTATTTGTGGGGTTATTTTATCTTTCATAAATATAAATATCTGTGTTTCATTAACTTCATGAACATACACAATCATCCTCATGATATATCATTATATCCTTTTTCATTGACTACACATGGGATTGTTCATAGTTTCCCTTAAATTCATTTCAAGTGGTTGTATCTAGAAAAATAGTGGCACTACCCATCATATTTTTTCTCATTTTATTAATCAAAAAAATAGTTCTTCTTTTGAAATCTTATATTAGGATTAGTTTCTTATTTATCTCATCATCATACCACTAAAAATATGCACTTCAATATCCATAGTTGTGTAAAAGTATGGAAAAAATTTCGTAAGGGGTTGTAGTCTCTCTTAAAAGAAGATATCATCAAAGAAAACATAGAAATAATGAACATAGATTCCATAAATATCATGTAATACTAGTTATATGGACAAGTTTGAATTAATCAAGAGAAGGTTGAAATCACAATCTAGTGAGAAATTCGTATTTTGAAACAGTGTTTGGAAGGGAATTTTGGGGCATTAAACGTCTTAAATAAATATTTTTAGAATTTAAATGGGGATTTAGGTTGTTATAGAAGGAATTCGGAGAGATCATGAGGATTTGAGCCTAGAAAAAACATTGATGCAGTTCCACCATCTATCTAGTGGAGGGATAACAGCTAGTCGAGGGCCCCATTGACCTTTTTGAAATAGGGGAATCCTGGTAATTTTTCCAAGGACACCCCCTTAATACCCCAATTGGGATTGGCCCTCCTCCCATGGAAATTAGTACCTTCCAATTTTTTTTCATCCCTCTATCAACCATTTTGGATATCTATCATCCACTATCCAATTTCACTTCCATCTATCACTAGAGAGATTTTTTATTCCCCAATTTCATTTGTTTTAGTTTAAAACAATAGATAGTAAAATATTTTTGGATATAATAAATGTCCAAGATATTGGTCCCTTTAAATTAACCCACTGTCTCACTTCTTCAAGTGGTGAGTTAAGTGGTCATGTCATACTCACTGTGTTGTGACCTGATTAAAAATTAAAATTTTAATTGTGTCATGTCTTAGTGAAATTCCTATTAAAATTCCATTAAATAAAATAAGTTAGTCACCCCATGTTTATTCTTTATTTATTCAATGACTTTTTACATGATAAGTGTAACTCAAATTTTATTTTTAAATTGGAATGGATATTTTGGTTTCTTATCAGTTTTGTGAGAAAGTAAATGATGTTTTAAATGTTTAAGAAGAAAGTTATATAAGATGAATGATTGGGAAAATTAATTTTTCCATAATCGATATTTGGGTAATTATAATTCAAAAACATTTTTTATACCCTTAAATTGATGTTTGGAAATTTTATTTGGGTGTTGGATTGGTAAATTTTAATGGACTTATTAATTAAATACTCATGGTCTAGAATAGAGAGTTAAAACCCTTTAATTGATTATAAGTTTCATGATATTAAATTAATGTATTGGAAATGAAATGTTAATAGTAATGAATTACACTAGATCAGGAATTGGATCATGGTTTATTTATTTATATAACCCCTTATGAGTTAATATAATGTGATTTCATATTAAAATAAAAATTAAGTGGTGATTTCAATTTAACTGTGGAATTTGTAAATTTGATGAGCCTAATTCTTTATCTTGAGATGTGGATTATTTTTTGAAAATGATAAATGTGATTTTTTATGTGTAATGGACAATACCTATCTTGGGGTTATATTTTTTTGGTCCCAGGTTTTGTTTTGGTTTTATTTTTTTTCAATAGATGAATATGTTGATCATATTTAATAAATAATGTTGATGAGAGGGTAATGGGAATTTGGATTGAACAAATGTGTGTGAATTTGTAAATTGGATCTAGACTATCGACATAATAATCATAAAAATCCCATCAACGTGATTTAATGAATACCCAATACAATCCATTATATTGGGATGTTGATAAAGATTTGAGAAGCTTCTGGAAATAAAATTGAGCATGTAATGAAAGGGAGTTTGTAATAAGAAACTATATCAGAGTCTTATTGAATCTGATAGAAAACTAATGATACAATGTTATTTCATATTTCAAAAAAACCATAATTTATCTAGATAAATTGTGAAGAAATATTTATGAAATAAAGGGGTGTTCTTGTACATCCAATTGTATTGGGGCTTGGTTGGAATGATAGAAGTTATTGGAAGAATGAGAATTTACAATACTTTCCAGGATAAGTCTGGGGATTATGAAGCTAAACGAAAACATTATAAAAGGCATGAGGATGTCATGATATAGGCTGATGTTTGTGGATGTCAGAAGTATGTGATGAGAAGTATTCTTGCTATTTTAATTGGTGTGAGGGACACCAGAAACATAAGAATGAATATCATTATTCTGAGAATCACTGACCTGACAGCATCAGAAGGATGGAATATTGATCTTGCGAAAAATAAAAAATAAGTCACTACTGAAACATCTAATTACATGTGAGTCTTATCAGTGGTCAAATATTTTACTAAGGTTTAATTTAATTTCAATTGGGTTGAGAAAACAAGAATTCAATATTTGTTCTCTGAAAATTTGGGTTAAATGAAAAAGAACAAAAAGTATTTATTGGTTCCCAATATGATGTGAAAACTCATTGGACTGGTGCTAACAATGTTTATCAGAGTGATGTAGAGACGGGTCCATTAGATTCATGTTTACCCCAATTAATTTATCAGATGCTAAAATAATTGGATGTGAGATCATCAGTCCATGTAATAGAAGAAATGGAGAAAGACTATGATGGACTGAAAGTTAATTTTTATTTAAAAAATACTTTTATGGAAAAAGTGTGAAACCTTCCAGTTCAAATATGATCACAAACATTATAGAAGATGAAAGAATTGTTAAATTCCTAGAAAAACCTATTATATGTTCCCTACATATATAATTTCTAGGAATGTTCTGTTACCTTTTTTTAGGATATTCATTGATAATATCTTCAAATTTATTAGCCACTTTGTCCTACATTTTCACAAACTATTCCACTATTATATTTTTAGCATTTAATCCTATATTTAGGATTAAATGTTTCTTTTTGATCCAGTAGCCCTTATATTTTTTTTCACTTGAATAGGTCTCACATTCATCTTTTCTACATTCTCATTAGAATAATTAATGATCAAGACCTTATCTATCATCTCTTCCCTAGAATTCATTAGAAGGTCCCATGATTTTTTCATGGTCTCTGCATCTGTATCCCGCTATGATCCAACCATGTTTACCATTGAAACATCACCCACATTATTCTCCTTTCCAAACATCCAATAAAAAGAAGTTAAAGGGTTAAAAAACATCGAATATTCATGGATCCATTTGAAAAACATGAACCTGCTCTACTCCACTATACTCTTACACAATTCCCTTGCAGCAGCGATAGACGCTTCTTCCATCCCTCCCCCACTAGAGGAGGAGGGATCTCTATCTATGAGGGATTGTCTCTCATTTTTTCCCTTCTCTGATCCTAAATCTCATCCCCATTTTCCTTCCATTTATTTCATCCCTAATTTTCATGAATTATTCATTGGTTTTTCAGTCCTAATGATCTTGACAATAGAATTTAATGTTATCTTGTCTCTCTCATCTTGACTCTGGTAGCATGATTCAAGCTTCATCGAAGTTCAGTGGATGTGTTTGAATATCTCATTTTTGGTTCATCGGGTATTCAAGAGTGATCTACTAATTGACCTTATCAACCATAACCAATTTATGATTTGATTCACTTCAGAGAGAGATATGATCCCAGACTGGTCTGGTTCCCCTCGTATCTGCAATAGATCTCATTTCTTCTTATTCAAATGGTCGGATGAATTCTTCATGAATAAATACTCTAATAATGTAGATATATATGATAGTTTTCCCAAGATTCCACTCCCTTTCCATAATACCTCTATTATCTGGATTCTAGGTAATTTAGTAGGTAGATTTATATGTTCTAATAGTAAAATAAGGGTCATTTTCCACTCAATTCCTCCATGAATAAGCATTGAAGTTAATGTTTCCAAATGACTAGTCAACTTCATGTGGATTGTTTTTGGTGAAGATATATGGTATAAATAACATGTTTTCTTTGATTCATGGGTTGATTTATACTCATTATGTAACAATTTGGGACACTGAAAGGTATAGTGTAGGTGTGGACTTGGAAACAATACCCATATGAATTGCATCAATGATCCAGCAACTATGTTGGATAGGAGTTCAAAGGACCAGACGGGCATGGATACACTTGTTCCAGAGTCCTTTGGTGGCCCCTGGTGGACCACTTGAACTAAATGGATTTAGATTCTATTCACATATCGAAGTAGGAAAGACCGATAAATCCTATTCCAAATGTTGTGGACATATTAAATAGGCTGAGAAACCACTTATCTGGGTGTAATCTATTTGAGCGGATTGTTTCAGGGTTAGGGGTTACAGGTACAGATGATCCTCTACAATATGAGTCTACTAGGATTCCTTACTATATATATGTTTCTTAGATTGGAAATGGACTTGAGGTAGTGGACAACAAGGGTCCTAATTCCCAACTACAGGATGTAATAGGCGTGTTAGAGAAGTTGGTGAATGGTGGGGGAAGAGAAAATTAAAGTTCGGTTCTATCCTCGATTAATTTTAGTAATATTTTTGATGGTTTTTGATCTAATACTCTTGATCAATAGCCAAATAGTTAATTGTGTTTCTCAGGGCTAGAGTCGGGGAGTGGGGATAGTGATGGACCACTCTCGTAGGGCAGTGAAAGAAGAAAAAGACATTGAATATATTTCAAATGTGAAGATTAAAAGTTGATTCAGAGAATCTGCATGATAATACATTCTATTTTAAAAAGATGAAATCATAATTTTTCATCTTCAGTATTGAATATTTCTTCAACATAATGAAGAATCTATTTTTATCTTTCATCATAATGAATAATCTGAATGAAAAATCATAATTAATAATTGTAATGAGTAAATGTTTTTTAAACATTTGTAACTCTGAAGATTTGAGAAGATTTGTGAAGATTTGATAATCTCCTAGAAGTGTTATGAAGAGTTGAAGAAGACAAATATATAGACTTAAATGAATGAGAAATTTTAGGTTTACATATTTTTTTGAGAGGGAAGTGAAATTTGGTTTCCCGCCTTTATCATTCTAGGGTGCGTATAGAAGGAGAGCATAGTATATTCTTAAAGTGTGTGCAACATGAATTGTTAACATGGAATGATATATCTGAAATTTTTTTTGTAGTTATTGAGTTTCAAAAAAAAGTTTGTTTTTCAGGTTGATGCTAAGAAAATTCTATTATAATGAGTCCATCAGAGTGAGGTTCAATTCTATCATGAGATAATGTTCCAACAAATGACACATCAATGGATCATGTCCATCAATGTGATCCCATCAATAATACATCTTTCAGAGTAAGGTTAACCAAACTTATTTCCATCAGATAGAGGAATTTTGATATTCTGATGGAGTTCCTACACAATTGAATAAGGAAGAGTATAAGGAGAATCATACTAAGGCCAATCAGAGGGAGATCATCGAACAAAAGGTTACAGGACTGAGTCTTGTCAGACTGATTTTGTTGTGAAAGTTTTCTGGATATATTTTCATGAGAATGTATCATGAACAACATGTTCCATATTGAATTTTTGATTTTAATGAAGATTCTAGGTAGGTAATGATAGATTCATCTTATGTGTGGATTAAGTGATGAATTTATGATCTGAATCAGAAAACAAGATGGAATGTGAATATTCTAACTATGGATGTTTACCAGTTACAGAAAAGACTTTTCTTGCTGGTGTGCATAACCAGTTATGGGAAATTGGATACTAAAAAGGGTATTTGGGGGTAAAACTGACTATAGTAGGAATGTTTCTAGTGTGATTTTATAATTGTTCACTTCTTATGCGTCAATATTATATAAATATGATAGTGAATGAATGCATGTTGGTTCGACTTTCCAAAATGGAAAGTAGTTTATTTTTGTTCAAAACCATATAAATATCACATTATTCCTTATCTTTAAATTTTTTTCATATGAAAAGTGAGGTTAAGAAGTTTTATTTCAGTGTATTATAACATTAACAAGTATCATTGGTTAATAATGTTAACTAAAGAAGTTAAAAAATCTTATAAAAGAAAAAGGAACCATTGATTCACCCCCACCTCTCAGTGGTATCGATCTTATTTTGGAGAAACAATTTGTATTAGAGCCTGTTACCTCTAAAAGATCAATCTCAACAAAAGAAAAAATCTAATTCTATGAACTATAAGGGGATTCTAGTATTCAATGGTAAGAAATATCTTATCTGGAAAGATAGAATTATGTTATATCTTATGTATATTATGTATGATATTTTACAAGATAATCATATAGATTCCCTCCTTGTAATTATAATGTTCTTCTTACTACTATTGATAATAAGAATAATGAGAATTATGGAATAGCTAAAAAATGATTTACACTCATCACTAATAGAAAGTGATTTTCTTTGAGTAAAGGAAGTCAGAACTACTAAACGTATCTATGATAATTTTAAGAAATTTTATGAAGGAAATACAACCGTAAAGAAAAAAAATTAAAAAACTATAGGCTAAAGTATGATGATACAAAAATGGATCAGTATGAATATGTTTGTGAATTCTTTACAAGATTGAATGATATTATTAGCATCATAATATGTCTTGGTGAGAAATTGGAAGACTCAACTATTTTTTAAAATATCTTGAGAATTATCCGTGATATGTTTGATGAAAATGTTTAATCTTTAGAATATATAGATCCTGAAAAACTATCCTTTGAGGATCTACATAGTACTCTTATTGCTTATTAAATGAGAAGAGAAAATATTGTGAAATGTAGAGAAATGTGTGATCAAGAAATGGACTTCAAATTTTTGTTAAAAGGGAAAAAAGATGAATATGTTAAGTAAGAATAAATTGATTCGAAAGCATAGAAAGATGTTGAATATTTCAACACAATTTTTTTCCTCATTGAAAATCAATTCAATATGGGAAAATAGAAAATTAAAACCCTAAAATATTGAAATTGTGAAGGGAAATGACATTTTTCACAGAATTTTCCTAGGGTGAATGTTGAAGAATATGAGTCTGAGGAAGATGATGAGAAATTTCATAAAAAAAGTGGAAGAAACATAAGGAAATATTTCCCTATCAAAATAATAATTAAAGATATCTAAGTATAATATAGAAGAGTGATTCCTCATCTGGTGTTGAAATAGATCATCAACCCAACTTTATTACTCACATTAGAAAGGGAAGTAATTTTTTAGACAATGATAATGATGAAAAATAAATTATAGAAATGTATTGGATTCCCAAATAGAATTTGGAAAACGAAATTTAGATTCATACTTAACTAAATAAATAAAGAAAAAATATGAATAAAGATGTTGAAATAATATCTTTTGAAATCAATGATCGTAGGAAGAAATAAGAGACAATTCTTATTATTATCAGATATTAGAATATTAATATTTATGATCTTGAAATAAAATTGATAATCTAGGAAGAATGATCATTTAGTAATGAGAACCTCAACCTGAAATAATCTACACTCAAGGAAGAATGCAAGAAGAATAGTTTAAAATTTTTGAATCCCAAAAGATGCTCAATGTTATGAAATCTAGTTTGGCTGGGAAAGAATAATATTTTTTGAAACATAATAAATTCTTCTTACAAAACAATGAGATATAATAAAGATAAGATAAAACTTCACCATGGTAGTTCATGTTAAAGGTGAAACGTATAAATAAGGTGAAACTATAATATCAAAAAATCAGGTTTGTGTGAGAACATATTTATCCGAAAAAATGAATTCTTTAGGAATGTATCCTCTTAAGAAAAGTGGACCACTATTTTTTAATAAACAACAAAAAAAATTCTTAAAAAGTTCACCATCGGTCCAAAAAATAAAGACTTAGAGGTTAATTTTGGTGTTGTGGAGTTTTTTAATGTAGGGATTATTCATTCTTAAATAAAATGTCTCTACCAAGAAATAGTTATGAACCAAGGGAGAGATATGATGATCAAATAAGATCAAATTTTTTTAAAAAATTTGGGTAATTGAAAAAAGAAACTTGAAAATTTAATAAAGTTATGTATGTTAAGAAAGTAGAGATAAACAAACATGCTGAGTCCAAAAGGAAAGAGTTCTTGGTTATTTTTCCATAATAAGTTAAAATGGAAAGATATGTAGAAGAAGCACAAAAATCATATGAATAAAAGGGGAAGAATATTATTTATGAATACGTGAACAAATTTGATAAAAGAATATCATCATATGTTGGTTTGAATATTCAGAAAAGATGTAATAGATTTGATCAAGATGGGATTGTTACTAAAAGATGTTTGACTATCCTACTAGAAAAATAGTAAGGTGTAAAATAATTATTACAAGATCTCTGTAAAAAAAGAGTTTCTAAATGGGAAAAGAAAAGTGTATCTTTATAAGAAGCGTCTCCAATAGAAAATAAAATTCTTGTAGAATCTGATAAGGATGAATAGAAGGAAGAAAATATTTCCAATTAAAAATACAATAATAAGAATAAAAAAGAAAATACTAATATATGAATCTTAGACTAAATGTTTTTTATTAGAAAATATGAGGTTCCTCCTTATTACAAAAATATTTTTTTATTTTTACTAACTTCCATGGAATATAAGGAGTTGAAATAAAGAATACATTGTATGATTATCATACTATTATTACAAAATAAATTAATGAGGTTATGAAAAAATGTGTTCTTTTTATTAGTTGTGTTTATACCCCTAAATTTTTTGATATTTATGTTGAGATGTGTGCATGTTACATTTTTATTAAATAAATACATCCAAGATTTACCCAAAATGATAATTTTAAAATATACCTGAAAATTTATTACATGAAAGTTTTTTTATGAAAAAAATTGATAACCATGATTATACACTCTTGTTTCTTACACCAGGCTTTCCCACATATATGTAGAGTATTTTAGTTAAATTTTCTTTGATATTAAAATCAAGCAATACCTATTTTCTCCTGAAAAATTGTTTCAATATTTTGAGATGAAAAGTTCCAACCCCTAGAAATGATACCATTTTTTAATAAGGGGGAAACTTATAATTATAGCCCCATTGAATTTGAATGTAAATAAAGGGTATAAAAAATTAATCAAGTATTGATAATAAATATGGGGATCAAGAAATGAAATGGGAATAAGAAAAGTTGAGAAAAGAAAATAAGTGGCATTGTTTGATGTGGTTGAAGTGGGTATTGATAACAAAAACAATAGAAGAGGTGTTTTGGTCCAATTTGTGTTTTGGTTGTATTTTTTGTCAATAGATCAATATGTAGATCATGTTGAAGAAATGTATTTTTTGAGATGTTAATGTAAATATGGATTTAGGAAAGGTGTGTGATATTGTAAATTGGATATAGACTTTCGGCACAAGAATCAGATTCATCCAATTTAAATGAGTAGCTAAATACTAAAATGAAATACATTGTATTGGTATATTGATAATGAGTTGAGAAGCAGCTGGAAATAAAATTGTGTCTGTAATGAAAGGAAGATCATAATAATAATCTATATCAGAGACTTCTTGGCTTCCATAGAATACTGACATTAATGTAGTATTTCATATTTCACAAAAATCATAAGTTATATGGAGAACATGTGATGAAAGCTTTATGAAATAAAGGGGGAGTATTGATACTTCCAATCATATAGATACTTGGATGGAATGAAATATTTTTTTGGAATAATGGGAAGTTATAATACATTCCACCGTAAATCAGATGATGTTGAATATGAACATAAAAATTAAAATAGTCATGAGGAAGTAATGATACAAACAATAGTTTATGGTTATAAGAAGGATACAATGAAAAGTATTCTGGATAATACTCATAATTATGAGGAACAAAGGACCCAGAATGATGAAGATTGTCAATATGATAATCATCGGCATGAAAACATCATAAGGATAGAATATTGATCTTGCTGTAAAAAATTAACTATCAACACTGGTCCATTAAATGCGAGTCTTATCAGAGGTAGAATAGTTGAGTAAGGTTTAATTTTATTTAAATAGGGTCAAGAAAACAATAATTAATACATTTTTCTCTTAAAAATTATGTCAAGAGAAAAAGAACATATGTATTTATTATTTCTCAAGATGTGGTGTATATTTTTTAGACTATCACTGATAATATTTATTAGAGTGAAGTAGAGACAGATCCATTATCTGCATACCGGCACCAATAAATTCATCATATGCTAAACTAATTAGATGTGGGATCATTAGTCTATGGGATCGAATAAAATTAAAAATAATTTAAATATATATATTAGATGTGTTGATTAAGAGTTGATTAAGAGAATTTATATGAGAATACATTCTTTGTTTACTAGAGGACATCATAATGGGTGGTCATCAGTATTGAAAATGTATTCAATGAAATGAAGAATATGTTTTATGGATTTATCATAATTATAAATCATAATAAAAAATAGATATAAATAATTTCACTAAAGAATTATATTTATACTTTAAGAATTATGAATATTTGAGAAGATTTGAGAAGCTCTCATAAGTGCTATGAAGCATTGAAAAAGTAAAATATGACGAATTAAATTAACAAAAAATCCAATATTTATGAATTTTTTTTAGCATGAATTGAAATTGGTTTTCCATCTTTTACCATTATGGGGTTATTATAAATGGAAATCCTAGTACATTTTTAATTTTTGTGAAACCTAAATTGTTAACATGCACATAGATCTCTGACATTAGTTTTGTAATGTATTGAGTTTCCAACCAATGTTTGTTCTTCAGGTAGATTCTAAGGAATTTACATTGGAATGATTCCATTGGAGTAAGGTTCGATTCTATAATCGAAGAAAGTTCCAATAGATGATGCTTTAATGGAAAAATTCCATTAGATTGATACCATCATAGAGACATCCATTGGATAAAGGTTCATCATAAAGAGTTCCATCAGACAAATGAATTTTGATCTATCGATTGATTTTATATTCAATTTGTAAATGAAGAGAAGAAAAAGAAATTTACTGAGTTCAATCAGATAGGGATCATTATACCAGAGGTTACTGAACTGAGGATAATCTATCTGATTTTTCTATATATGTTTTTTGGATAGAGTTTCCTGAAAAGTTTTCAATACAAAAAATATCCTTATAGAATTTTTTATGTTTTAAAGATTTTATGAATGTAATGTTTTGTCCATATTACTTTTTGAAGAAGTTATTACTTTCTAGTGTGAATTGAAAAATAATAAGGGAAGTTAAGATTTTAATTATGGATGATTACTAGTTGCTAAAAATTCTCATCTTTTTGGGGTGTATAACCAACTGTGGGAAATTGGATACAAAAAATGATAGTTGGGGGGTTTAACTAGCTATTATAGGAATGTTGGTACTGTTATTGTATAATTTTTCACTTCTTATTACTTTTTATTCTAGAAATGAGATACTGAAATAATCATTGTTGGTGGGATTATCCAACATGGAACAAAGTAGGTCTTTGTACCGAGACTTGTAAATATTCTGTGATTAATTCTATATATATATTTATTAATATGATAGGTGAGGTTAGGAAGTTTTATTTGAGTGGATCATAAATTTATCAAGTTTCATAGGTTAATAAAATTTACTAAAAAAGTTATGAAACTTTCTTATAAAAGAAAAGGGAACAACTAATTCATATCCCCCTTTCAATGGTCTTAATCATATTCGGGAACCAAATATTTTAATGGAAAGGAATTTATTTTGATTGGTGCTTAAATAATGGGGTGAACATGACCCATGGGTGGATGTTGATTAATAGTTTAACCCAAGGTGAAAATGTTTCCTGAGTAGATAATGGTTTTACTAATGATTAAACTCAGGGTGAATATAAACTTTGAGTTGATTTGGATGCACATGATGGTTAAACTCATGATAAACATATCCCCTAGGTATACTAAAGAATATCTTATGGAAATGGGGTGAAATCATCCCATGGGTGTATTTTTTGAGATGGGAATGTGTATATTTTTCCCACGTAGGATACTATGGTCATGATCATCATGACATGATCAGAGACACCATGAAATTATTCGATGATGGAATGTACAATTAAAAGGGTGAATCTACCCCACCCATTTCATCATTTTGTATGTTTTTATTTTTAAATTCTTAAATTGGTGGTACTAATAACTAGTTTATTATGAAATTATGCATGCACTTTTGTGAGAATGGTTATATTGAAGGATGGCATTAGTAGTGGCTTACTAAGTTGTACTCACACCCTACTTAGGCCATCATGGCACATGGGTACCTAAGAATATGATACTTTAATTCAAGTACACATTTGGGGATACACTAGGTGTTTGATGATTTCTTGGTTTTTAGGAAGGAGTATGGGAGTTGGGATCAGGATAGAAATAAAAACATTTTCTAAAGTTTATTCTAGTTTACATTTTAGATTTTGGTTTTTTTTTAATGCCTCGCATTACTGGTATATAGTTCATCTACTATTTTATGTTGTATTTTGATTATTATTGGAACTCACCTTTATGTTATTATTATTTTGATTTATTTGATGGTTATTATTTTTTTCACTTTTTATTTCCTCTAATATAGGGGAAATTTTTTACCGCCATAGACATGTTCTAGTAGTTAATATCACTTTTTGTAAGCGTAGGTTCACCGGAGGTATGCCAACATTCCTCCAGTCTGATAACCAGTCAATGGTCTGTGGAAGAGGAGAATTAAAAATTGGTATTATAGATATTTTTCTTTATTCTAACATTTGGGGATGTTATAAAAGATAATAGGAATGAGTTGGGACATGGTATGGAAATTATGCATGTTACTGGCCACCCCACATGTGATGGATGTCCATTTTCTTATGGATAGGATTACTATTTATGTTGTTCATTTTGAAAGTTAATTTGGTATCACCTCAATTAATGTACTTTATTTTGAGTTTATTTATTTATTGGATTTTATCTCTCATCACAATATGGAATGACAGGGTGTGTTCATACATCATATCATGCACATAAGACACTTTTATATGATTTCTTAGGATTATTTATTTAGATAATGATTTATATTGGTTATTGAATGTGTCTATATAAATTTATATGGTGATTTTGTATATGTTTTGGGAGTATATTACTTAATTTATCCCATAAGAATATAATACCTATTATATTAATACTTCTCTGGATTATTATGGTCCATCAGGTAAATAAAATTAAATTTACAACATAAATAAATTTTCCTATATAAATTTTAAATGAAATCTTATTTAAGTGGGCCTCAACTATGATAAAAGAAAGTTAATGTAAATGGTTCAATGTAAATTATTGGATGAATTTTTTGGTTTTACATGGAATCAAAAAAATGAAATTCAAAGTAAACCTTATAAAGTATTTTCCTTTATAAGACATACTTGATATTTCAGTTAATTGAGTAGTTTGTTTTATAAATTATGGTAAATGAAAATTGAAAATAGTAAATATTGTTAACCCCATATTATTTTATGATTTAGACCAAGTTTATGGTCAGTGTTTTACACTTTTTATGGGTGTTTGGGGCAATATTGAGAGATTTGGTTTTGATACTTATGTTATGGATTGTATGGGATTGTGAAATTTCTTTCTAGTTACAACTTGGTTGGAGTGGTGACTTTAATATTATAGTGTAACATGGCTTACACCCTTTTATAAGACTCTAGAGTGGGTGTTTGTATGGTTTATTGTCCTATGAATTTTGGACGAGGGTGATTTTAATCCCAAGAGTTGTGGACTGTGTGATATGGGAAGCGAAGTCTAGGTTTGAAATGACCCAAACATTTATAAATAAAATTCCCTTTGTGGTTAAATTAATTCCCTATTATATATTATAGTTATAGAAATCAAATTCACTTATTTATTTTTATTCTATCATATTGGATTTAAAAGACTATTAATCAGCATAATCATTGATAATATAGTTCTTTAATAGTGATCGTATGATTAGTATAAATTAAGGGTTTTGATAAATCATATTGAAATGTACAAAGGATGTGATGGCCTCAAATTTTAGGACCGTACCCTATAAAGACCCTTTATCAGATATTCAAAGGGTGATTTAACCACTGGTATTTTCAATTGAACAATCCTATGATGAGATCCATCAACTAAATCATGAGATAAATTATTTATTGGATAAGTTCATGCTCATCGAGATCATGAACCAAACCATATAAATCGAACCACCCCATGAAAATATCACTCTTGTACCCCTTAAACATAGGGTGTTTTCTAGTGTAATAAAGGGAAATGTATCAAGACCCTAACAATATGAATATATATATATATATTATTTTCAATATAATAATGTTTATATTAATATCTTATTACTGTTAATTGATAAATGATATTGATTTTGATTTGATAAAACACAAATTATATTTTCATGTAATATGTAATTTAAATTAAGAAATTACTGTTGATGAATTAATAAATGTTTAAAATAAATTACATTTTTATAAATCATTAATAGTAAATAATATTTATTATATATACTTGATAATATAATTTTATGAAGTCAAAAATAATTCTTATAAGGGTTTGAAAACTGTTAGTGCCAAAAAAACTTAGTATTTCTCAATAAATGTAAATTATTATTTTAAAAGTTAAAATTCACATATTTATAAAATTATTTTGATAAAATATATATTATGTTTGTAATTATAATTTCTAAATTATCCAAAGGTTGATTTTTCTTAATTTTATATTGAAGTCAAATTTTTAAGTAAAAATTAAATACGGTGTAAATATACAGTGTTTATTATGCCATCATAATGACGCATAAGTGATGTAATAATTGATATAAATGGTATAAATGATCCAAAATAAGTTTAACCATTAAAATAATTTTTAGGTTATTTTATTAATTTTATAAATCCATTATGAACCTTTATACACCAATAATATATTTTAAGGATTGAAAATAATTTCTTTCATAATGTTACTCACTAACTCATCACCATGGGTAATATTTTAATTATTTAGGACCTTATAAGTATAAAATAATTAAAAAATCTCCTATTTTGTAGAAAATATGTTCAAAACCCATGGGAAGGTTTGTGTTTTTTATTACATTATTTCAAAGAGTGCAAAACCTTGGTTTGGTAATTAATAAATAACTCCCCTCTCTTTTCTTATATAAACCCACCCAATATCTCATTATTCTTCACTAAAAAACCTTAGATCACATAATTACTCTTCCATAACCACTAAATAGTACTCCCATGGTTCCCAAAATATATCAAGATTCCCCTCCCAAGCTTTTATAATCACCCACTCAATGTAAGGGACTTCCCTCTCTTATTTTCAATTCAAGCACAATTTTTTTATTTACCCATTTTAATTATAATATGGTTATAATTTCATGGATTTATAAAGACCCATATACATTAAATTTTTTGTCTTAATAATGATAGATAATTTATAAAATCACATTGAATCATTTACATAAGTTATTACTATGTTGATATTTAGTAAGGGGTTATCTCATTCTCTTCTTCATCCAAGCACCGTCATTATCTTATGCATTTTTTCTCCAATTACTAATGTTGGGATATGTTCTTACATATTACCCTTAATTACTTTATTATTTATAAATTATTTTATATCCCATTAAATATCATTAATCCCACCCATTAACATTTATGCATCCTCGTTATCTTGTCAAAATTTCACTGTGAGTTTCCATGCCAAACAATTTTATAGTGAATACCCATAACCATTTCCTATCAAAGGTGTTAACTATTATGAAATTATACATATTTTATTTAGTAATTACATGTATGTAATATAAACTCCATTATAGTGTAATTAAATTTGATTAAATGTTTTCTTATGTGAATGATCTATGTGGCATACTTATGTAAGTACATGATATGATTATAATGGGCGAGCCCAGATAGCGCTACAATGAATTTGGTAATGTTTTAGTCTCATAGTATTCTATATATTGTGCATGGGAGGTTATCCAAAGAACATTATGGTATGTTGAATCATTTTTAAACATTGACTTATTCTTATGCTATCATTTTAATGTTTTCCACACATTGACATGATTCCTTTATGTTCACATGATATATCATGCCTCATTGTTCATGTTTATAATTATCACCCCTTTTATGTACCATTTATATTCCTATTATATAAAATGTAATACCATATTCATGTTATGGTTTTCTTATTCCATTACTGGGATTTATATCTCACCCCTTTCTTATGTGTTTCCCCTAGTTATCCCATTAATTTTTAAGTAAGATGGAATATTATTATCATGTTAAGTATGTTTTCTATAATAGAGATATACCCCTTATTTTAAGTTGTTATGTAATGTACCTAAATTACCCAAAGACACTATACTTATCAATCCTTTGGTTTGTATTAAGTGTTATATTTTTTAATAAATTGTAAATTAATGTGTAATGATGATAAGTGTTTTTTTAGTTGGTATCAAAGTAATGTTTTGTTATCTTTGGGATTGAGATTAGAAAAAATTAGATAAAGATTTAGGAATAACACTAAACATGAAAAGAAATATGTAAATTTTTGTAATGTATAGAGTATGTGGTTTCCAGGAAAATACATCCATCTCTAGATACTACAATTAGATGTGGCTATGGAATATATTTACCAACAGGTAAAACCAAAAACACCATATTGAGCTAGACTCGATTGAGAACTAGTGCATGAAAATAGGAATTGCTACACACCTATTTTCACACTCTCTATGGATATGATTTCTTAAATTCACAACATCATTATGAACAAGTATTAAGGGAATAAAGATTCTAATATGTTTCTATGTTATAAAATAGATCATGCATAACAAATATTGAATCCTAGAAATTCATAAATTAAGGAAATACAAGAAATTTATAAATATTCCATTTAATTGGATTCCCATATATGTGTTTAAAAGTTTAAAATTAATCTTCCCTAGTTTTAACTTTATTCATGATAATGGATTTAATTAAGAGTAACTGATTAAACACCCAAGGTTAAGGGTAATGTGGTGACTTCCCAAATGAGATGCCTAATATGATTGGAGCTCAAGTAAGGAATCATGTCATTATACCAAACCAGCTATCAGACATAATCATTAAAAACCAAATCGTAATAGAAATTAAAAAGAAATTAAAGAATATGAGGATAGAATCTCAAGTAATTTCATTTAATAAGGGTGATAAAGGAAAGAAAACCCCATTTCCTTTTTTCAAAAAATATGGAAATATGTGATAAGGGAAATGCCCCAAAGGGACTAGGATACGTACTATGTGTGGAAAGATAGGGCATAAAGTATCCAATTATCATAGAAAAATAAAAAAATGATGTATATAAATAAATATCAATATAAGTTTGTATATATATTTCTTTGTCATAAATGTGGAAAATTTAGTTAATATCTAAGTTAATTATCTATACCAAGGTCTAAAAACCATGATGATAATCAAAAATATCAAAGACTAACGGAACCCAGAAAGTCCTATACTGATCCAGATCATGCTTACTAATGTACATGTATCCTATACTTATTTTATATCATGTTTTGTTTCAATTCATGTCATATTATAATATCTTGTAAGTTTTTAAATAAAATTTAGTCACCACCCGAAATTATTTGATATCATTAGGGAAAATTATTTTATTATTAAATCACATGTTGATGTTTTTAGGAATTTTCTTCTTGAAAATAATATTAGTCTCTATTTAGTGTAATTTTATGTTATCCTAGTTATGTAATGGTATTCTTTTTATGAATCCAATATAAATTTCTAAAATATGGAAACCACTCTCCGTGTCACAGATTGTCCTCTAATTTTGTACAAATTACAGGAGAAGGATGGATCTTATTTAGAACCAACATCTCAATAATAGATATTATTTACCTATAAGAAATATTATATATCTCAAAATATTTATTCTATGAAAAATATCATCCTTTAATACATTCCCATTGTGAGGGAATATGATTATGTGCTTCTTGAATAATTTAATAGTCTTCCTCCTAACCGAGAGGTTGAATTTTCAATCGATATTATACTTGGGTAATTTCCATTATCCAAGAATATGTATAGAATTTTTAATATGGAACATGAGGATATGAAGAAACAAGTACTATAGAATCATGATAATGGGTTCATACTCCCATGTGATTCACTTTGGGGTGCACCAATCCTCTTTGTTAAGAAGAGGGATGGGTCAATGTTTATATTCATTGATTGTCTTGATCTAAAAAAATCACAATAAAGAAAAAGTATCCTTTATCATGGATTAATGACTTGATAAATCTGCTACATGGATACCAATACTTCTTCAAGGTGGATATTCATTTGAGTCATTATGAGATAAGGGAGAAGAAAGAGGATCTCCCCAACATAGCTTTACGAATATGGTACAAGCACTCTAATTTCATAGTTATTCTATTCCGACTCACTAATGTTGTATCAATATTCATGGAATTGATAAATATAGTTTTTATAGATAACCTTGAAATTTTTTTGGTATTTTGTATAGAAGATATTCTAATATACACCAAAATTAAGGAGGAATGCGAGGAGCTTCTGATCATAATGTTAAAAACCTTATGAAAGGAGAAGCATTTTGAAATGTATAGAAAATGTGATTTATATTTGAAGGAAGCCTCATTAATGGGGAATATTAACAAAAATAATGGGATATATATGTACCCATCAATGATATATGCAATTTAGGTATGGATGGTTCCAATATATTTGATAAAAATATGTTTTTTCCTTCAGTTTTTTGTGAATTATCAACGATTTATGAAAAATTTATCATGATTTTCAAACACACTAACCAACATAACATGGAAAGTGTTCAAGTTTTCTTGAAAAGGAGGATTATAATTTCACTAATACTTACACTACCCATAAGTGGGGAACTTTTCATGGTATACAGTGATTCCCTAGAGAAGGTCTTGAGTTGTGTGTTAATGGAGGAAGAAAAATTGATAGTATATGAAACATAAAAATTGAATGTTCAAGAATATAACTACGCAATTCATGATATATAGTTTTTTATAGTGAAATTCACATTAAAAATATAGGGTAATTATCTCTTTAGGGAGAAGTGTGAAATATCTAGAGATCAAAAGAGACTCAATTATAAATTCACACAAAATGAGATGAATATGCACTAGAAAAGATGGTTAGAGATTATTAAGGACTATTAATATTTAATCTATTATCATCTTAGGGAATAAAATAAAGTGAAAGATGACATAAGTTGAAAAGATCCATAAATTTTAACATTGATGAAAATTGAGAAGGATAGGATCATCATAACTTTAAAAGGATGGACATGGAAATCATAAAGAAAGGAAAACCATAAATCCTTTCACAAATGATTTCACAACCATACCCTATAGATATGATAAAGGATGATCAAAGAGACAATGTGGGAATTCAAATGAAGGTGGAAGCTATATTAAAAACGAAATCCTCATAGTTCAAAATTAATGAATAAGGAGATGTAATATTTGTTTCATGGATATTTGTATCATAAAATCCTGAGTTAAAGAAGGATTTTTTGGATGATTCACATAGCTCAACTTTTTTCATCCACCCATGAAGAATAAAGTTGTATCAATATCTTAAAGAGAACAATTGGTGGCATAATATGAAGAAGGAGGTCATAGAATATACATCAAGGTGTCTTGTAAGTCATCAAGTGAAGGATGAAATTAAAAAATCCAATGGGATGATGTAACCATTACCCATACTAACATGAAAATGAGAAAACATAACCATGAAATATTTCAATGGACTTCCAAATACATCAAGATAAAATAATGATATATGGGTTGTTGTGGATTATCTTACAAGTCTTTTAACATCATTGCAATCTGATATGACTTATCACTCGATCAACATTCTAGGATATACATTAGAGAAATGGTAAGGATACAAGGAACGCCACTATTGATTAAATCTAATCAATATCTAATATTTACCACCATGTTATAGAAGAGTCTCAAATAATATATTAATATTGAGTTGTAATTTATCATGAATTGTCACCCTAAAAAAGATATCCAATCTGAGTGGACTATCCAGATACTCGAGGAAATATAGAGAGCATGATCAATTAACTTTAAAGGAGGATAGGATAAGAAAATTTTCCTACTCAGGTTCTCCTACAATAATAGTTTCCACTCAAGAATCCAAACTGGACACTATAATTCCATTTATGGGAAGAGGTGAAAAACACATGCATTATGCGATGAAATTGGCGAACAAAAACTGCTAGGTCCTGAAATGGATGAGGAAATGGTCGAAAAATCATGACCATTCAGCATCACATTAGGGATTCTCATAGTCGACAGAAGATCATTTTTTATAATCATTGATGAGATCTATAGTTTGAGTTTAGTGATAAGGTATTCCTCTATATATCTCCATGTAAGAAAGTCATAATACTTGGGAAGAAAAGAAATCTTAGTCCAAGATATTTTGGTTCCTTTGAGATCCTTGATCGCATTAGAGCAGTGGCATATAGACTAGCACTCCCACATGGCATATCTCAAGTACATGATGTGTTACATGTTTCACTATTAAAGATTTATATATCAGACCCTTCACATTTGTTGAATCTATAGATTAAATCATTGAATAATGATATTTAATATGTAGAGCATCTAGTAAAGATCATAGATTGTAGGGACAAAGGTCTATGAAATAAGACAATGCACCTGGTCAAAGTCCAATGGAGAAACCAAAATATTGAACAAGTGACATTGAAACTAGTGTAGGTAATAAAAGAGTTACCCACATTTTTTAGTGTGTGAAACAAAAATTTCATAGGAGAAATTTCTAAAGGGGTAAATATTGTAATGACCCAAACTTTTATAAATATAATTTCCTTTTAGGATGAATTAATTACCATCTATGAATTATGGTTATATAAAACACATGAACTTATATGGTTTTATTATACCATATCAGATTTAAAATACCATTACGAATCATAATTATTGATAATATATTCATTGAACATGGGTCATATGATCAGTATAAATATAGGGTTTTGAGAAATCCAATTGACAAATACAATGGAATTAATGGCCTCAACTAATAGGATCATACCCTATAAACCCTATTTATTAAAAATTTCAAGTGATATATAATCCCTAAGTTTTTCTCTCGACCAATACCAAGATGATATCCAACAGTTTAATCATTATTGAAACCGTTTAAGGAAGAATTCCATGCTCATCGATATCATGAGCCAAACCATGTACGCTGAACTAACCCAAAAAAATATCACCATCACACACCTTACCCATAGATAAATTGACAGTGTGATGAAAGGATATGTATCAAGACACTAATAATATTAAAATTTATGTTGTATTTTTAATATAAGAATGGTTTTATTTACTTCTTCTTATTGTTACTTTATAAATGTTTTTTATTTTGATCTAATAAAACCGAAATTATATTTTTGGGTTATATGTAATATCAATTAAGAAATTAATTTTTATGAATTAATAATATATTTAAATAAATTATATTATTATAAAATTTTAATATTAAATAAAATTTGTTAAGTATAGCTGATAGAATAATTTTAGAAATTTAAAAATAATTTTTATAATGGTTCAAAAATTGTTACTGTAAGAAACCCAATATATCTCAACAAATGACAACTATTTGTTTGAAAGTGAAAATTCATATATTTATAAATTTATTTTGATAAAATAAATATTATTTTTCGAATCATAACATCGAAATTATCTAATGGTAAATTTTTAATTTTTTTGAGGCATTCAAATTTTCAAGTAAAAATTAAACATGGAAAAAATATATGGTGTGTATTATAACATCCCAAGGACACAAAAACTGATGTAATAAATTTTATCAAAGTTATCCATGACAAAATATATATTTTATCACTTAAAATAATTTGTTTTTATGTTATTTTAATAATTGTATAAGGCCTTTAGGAATCCTCCAAAACTTATAATATATTTTAAGTTTTAAAAATCATTACTTCAAGTAGGGTGAATAACTTCCACATCACTAGTGGATAATATTTTAATATTGTGAGAAATTAGATAAATAAAATAATTAAAAAACTCATCTTTTATAGAAACAGTGGGAAAACCATGGAAAGGTTTTTCTTTTTATTACTTTATTATATAGAGTTGAAAACATATGTTTAGAAAATAATAAATAACTCTCCCCTCATTTCCTATATAAACCCACACAATATACCACTCCTCTTCACTAAAAAAACTTTTATATCATCCTTAATCTGACCTCCCCACTCTATATTCCTAACAAGGTTCGCCCAAGATCTGAAAAAGCTCTTCCCAATCTGTTGTAATCACCTTCACAAGGTAAGGTGACACTCTCTTCTTTTCAATTTGAGCACCATTTTTAGCTCTTTTAAATATAATTTTTTTATGTTTTCATGAACTTATAAATATTACACTATGGTAAAATTTATTTATTAATAATTATAGATCATTTATCCCCTCTCATTATATCATTTACATAAGCCATTACAATGCTGAAATTTAGTAAGGAATCCTATCCTTCTCCACTTTATTCAATAATTTTCATTATATTATACCTTGTTTACAAAACCTATTATTGTTATATTTTCTCAAATATCCCCCTTAAACCCCTAATAATGTATAAATTATGATATATCCCTTTAACTATCTTTAATCCCTCCCTCTAACATTTATTTCCCCATGTTTTGTTGCTAAAATTCCTATGTGATTTACCATGAAAAACAATTGTGTTGTGAATACCCATACCCATTTCTTATCAAGGGTGTTCGTCTTTATTCACTTATACTTATTTTATTGTGGACATAAATGTACATGATACAAACTTCATTATATTGGGATTAAATTTAAATAAATGTGTTCCTGTGTATATGGACTATGTAGAACACTTATGCTTGTACATGATATGATTGTGATGGGTGCTCCCAAATATCCCTCCAATGCATTGGTTAATGTTTTAGTATCCTAAGATCCAATTAATGGCTCATAGGAGGTTATCATAAGCACATTAGATTATTTTTTCTTGGTTTTTAACCTTAACTTATGCTTATGATGTCATGTTTAATGTTGTTTCCACACTCCCATTTTCCTTTATGTAATAATGAAATATCATACCTCATTATTCATATTTATGGTTATCACCCATTTTATGTCCCATTTATATGCCTATTATCTAACATGTAATACCTTATTTATTTTATTCTTTGATTATTCCCTTATTGGAATTTATAGAAAAACACTTTCTTATGTATGTCTCCATGTTATCCCATGAAATATTAAGTATGATGGAATATTATGAGCGTGTTAATAAAGATTTCAATAATGGATATGTATCCCTATTTTAAGTTATTATACAATTATTTAATTATTTAAATATTCTATACTTCTAAATATTTGGGTTTTCATTATGTGTAATCTTTTTTAATAAAAGGAAAATTAATCTGTAATAAAAAAATGGTTTTTATAAGGTGAGAGTTCCCAATGACCATCCTTAGGGATGAATCTAGTTTTAGGATTTTGTGACTTTTTACCTTTAATGGTGACCCATGAGAGGGTTAATTTGAGACTGTGAGTGATATCAGGTATATATGGTGGTGGTACATGTTTTAGTTTATGATGTTTATATACAAAGGTGATACTAGAAATGTGGTATAGGAATTTAAGATACATTTAGAGTTCTCGGATTACCACTTATCATCTAGTGTTTTTTGATCTTGGGAATACTTAAGGAGGGGTTGAGTCCTTATATTGTATAGATCTATACACTCTATAATATGTGTTATATTATTTTAATGGTATGTAATCATATATAGTATACTTTAAACTAGTGATAAGTTTCTAAACACTCTATTAGAAACCAAATCATGGGAGGTTCTCAAGAATGTCTAGTTCTAGGAATAGGATGTTCTTGGGAACATCTATAAAGGTATGGTAGACCTTATAAGTATGGGGAGGATTTAATGTGAGGTTATAGGTAATAATAACACCCCAAAATGGTGTTTTACAAGAGTCTTTGGTTAATTCAAGTATTTTCATAGAAGCAAAGAACACTGAGTGTATGTTCTTTAGTAGTGCTTAAAGTTTTTCAGTGAATTCATGATCAGGTACCTAAACTATTCAGCTTAGGATGTGCCATTAAAATTTTGTTAAGATAATATAAAATCTCTATTGAAACTCCAGAATGATTCTTTAATTTGATTGTTCTAGTAATTTGTTAATCATTGTGAGATTATATGGTTATAAAAGAACTGATGGTGCTCTTCACTTGGGGAGACAGGCCTGCGTGGAGGTATGTCCAGTGGCTTGTACACATGGGTTTGGTTTTGGTGAGATGTGACTTTATATATTAAATTTATGCCTTAGATTTTTTCTTACAAATATGTATACAACCACTGATATTTGATGTAATATTAGGGGAAAGAACACATTCAAGATGCATTGTGTCATTAACCATTAGGTTTTGGGTGGTGTAAAAGAACACTCTATAATTCATGTAATAAAAGAAGTTATAATATGTAGGGTTTCATTCATTGTAAGGGTGATTAGAACCTTACTAGAAATGTTATCTGAGGTTCTTACATGATAATTGTGATGTTTCAGGATTGGAAATAAGAATTTTTGCTAATTAGGTGTAACGGCCAGCCCAATCCATGGATGAATATTAACAGAATAATTGTAGGTTGACGTGGTTAATGTAAGATCCTAGATTAGGTGGAGAGATAGGCATGTGGTTCTAATGGGTCCTATTATGGTCATTAATAAGGGAGTCATAATTTATGATCTAGATGGTGGGAAATCCTCCATCAGTCATTTAAATGTGTGGAACTCGTGGTTAGAAGGCTCATTGAGAAGTGTAATGCTCTGACCCCATAAGACTAGAGTTGGTTCCTTACTTTATTAAATTTTCATGATTACATGGAATTAAAACCCACATTACCTATTATGTTAGAAATTTCTTTAAACTATATTATATATGTAAAACCCATTTTACATAGGGAATAAAAAAATACCTAACAAAATAAAATTCTCAACATCCTTGAAACACATACAAAGAATTACTCTTCATACTATAGAGAAGGGAATAAAATAAGGGTGGTCTCAAATTATCAGTGAAGGTAAATTATAGAAAAATATATTAGGATTTAATAATGAATAATAAATATGGAAATAATAAAATATTATCAAATAATTCCATATAAATAATTATAGATCTAAAAACTTGACCATGGATATCCTAAATAATAAAATGATCAATGGAATAATAATAAAGATAGAATTCTTAATGTTGGAATTGTGCACTACCAATATATATCCTCAATATAGTTACATTCATGATCTATCCTAGTGATATTTTAAGTATGTGGGTATAAACAAGTTTGATTTGTGTCAAGGTCAACCCTCTTGAAATTTTAAAACTACTTAGAAACAAACGTGAAGGGTTTTTTGCAAACTAATTTCATCCCATGAGACTAATGATGCCTCAAAGGGTATTTAATTAACTAGTCCCCAAACCATATATATTTTTTCCAAATCATTCATCTTATATTAAGAAATAATTTTAAATCATAAACAAAGTGCCTTATCAAATATCCATATTGGGTAAAGGATACAGATTTATCAACATTTCCACAATAAATCATATAACATTTAATGTGAACAGCATATGTAAAAATGGAATATGGTTTTAGAAATAATTATATCAATCATGAAATAATATTTATATTGAAACAAATATAATTACCAATTAAAATGGATTATAATAAAGTGATCATTTCAAGATAAAGTTAACAATCATGAAAGAAAGTGAGATTTCAAAGACAACTTTTTTCACTTGGGAATATTCAAATTAACCCACTTGGATTAGGTAATTTAAATTGAAACATAGAATACTGTAAAATATGAGTAAATAATTATATTAAATGGAAAACAAGTAGAATATATATCACCCAAAATAAATAATTGGTGAAAATTGTGTATGCTTTATGGAAGAAAAAGTGAGTCACAAATCCCTTACCTTGAATCTGACTTCTCATGTGTGTCTCTATATACCTAAATAACAAATTTATGTTAATTGTTTTTGAAAATTTTAAATTTTATTGTCACTTGTATTTCTCCGATTAACAATTTATTTTCAATTACTTAATCAATTAAGTTTTAGTTGGATGGTTTTCCCATATTCGTTTTATGTCTCAAAAATGACTTTGGTAAGTGGAATATGGTAAAGGGATTCATTATTTAAAAATATATAGAACAATAATAATGAAATAATTATCATATTTATTCATTAATTATAATTTTAAAATCAATCATGAAATACAGTTATGAAAAATGAACTGATGTTACAATCGAGGAGACGGTGGGTCAAACATACACATGAGTAAGGTTCCCATTTTTCAAAGATCATTATGTAAAGAAGGTAAGTGACATTATATCATTCCATAATTATCATTATATCATAAATGAAATTTTATTTAATTATGTATACTTATATATACAATTCTTGAGATGTAAAAGGAATCACATAATGTCCAGGAGATGGTAGTCCACACATCCATAAATGGCGTTATCAATTCTTTAGTGTGTGAAAAGGGTAATAAAGAAAATGATTTATTATATTTTCATAATGTTAAATATTTAAATATTATAATATAGATGTTTTTAGGAATATAGGTTTAATTAAACCCATTATTAATACATTTCAAGTAATTTGTGAACGTATCACATCGCTTTGAGGAGGTTGTAGTCCACATGTCCACAATTGATGTTATTGAATTTCCAAAAAATAGAAAGGATTAAGGTATGTGTTGTATAAAAATTAAACAAGTATTAATAAAACATAAATATCATATATATAAACATTTTTTCCATCATAATTACCAACAATATGAGGAGGTAAATTAAAAAAACGAACAATATCATTTCACGAGGTGATAGTCCACTGTACACAGAAACTGTAAATTCATTACCCTTTTGATAGAAATTAGTATATGTATATATAGAACCCTTAACATAAAAAAATATAATTATATTAATGTTATTTATTTTATTATATAATTATATAATAATAATAATTTAATGGTTTGAGAAATAAATACTAAAAAACTGATCATTAAAAATTGTTACCTCTTTTTCAGGAAACTCCTTTTAGTTTTCACCAACGGACTTCCTTGTATTTATTTCTAACCAAAGTGCTACTTATTGGTTGAGTAGAGGGATTTCAAGATCTTATCTAGGAAGAGTTATAATGATCCAATTGGCTTGTTGGTAGTCATGAAATTAGGGGGGTGGAATTTCTTTTTATAGTGGAGGGGAGTGGTATTCTTGTAAATATAAAATGGTAAAAAATATTGGGAAGATTCTATTTGTAACACATGCCAACTTAGTATTGAATATACAAAAAGATATAAATAAGTCAAATTTATTAAAAAAGGAAAATAGTCTTTATGTCTTGGGGTGTTACATTATCCCCATATAAAATAAATTGAATCCCTTAAATTTAAACATTATCTATGTAATCAATGTTTTGAAATGTGAAAATACTATTGTTGAAAAACCTATATCTTAAATAGGGTAAATAAAACACCTTATTAATAATAAAGAAAGTAAAATGTGTTTGTCATAAAAAAACTAAGACTTTAAATAGTATATCATTAGTGAAACCATGGACATTGGAGAAAAATCTAACTATCATGTCTTGATGGAGAGTGAAAGAGAACATGTTCAAGAGAATATAGTTGACCACAAATCCATAAACCAGAGATGTGAATAAAGTTCATTGATATTATACAAAATGATGATAATATGAAAATATTTTTGTTTTAATACCCTTTTCCAAGAGTTGGGGAATTATTTTATCTAAGACTTCAATCTAGCCCACGATCATGATATTGCGCACTTTAGGCCTAGCCCACATGGTTTTGATTTCCCTAGGATATATCCCAGTGTAATCCCCCACAAAAGGCCTCATGATGTGAGAGGTATATGCACAACCTTATAAAAGGGTGTTTCGTGATCCTCCTCTTTCGATGTAGGATTGTTATAATACTCCCCACCTAGAAGGGTCTAGCATCCTAACTCGAACATAGAATGGACATCAGTTCTGATACCATTTTCAATGGCCCAATATAGCCCACGATCATGATTTTTTCAACTTTGGGTCTATCCCATACAGGTTGTTAAAGCCTCCCCACCATATTACTCTCTGTACCTAGAAAAAATCTAGTTCGAATGATAGATCATGATGACCCAATAATAAATCCATCACTCATATTGTGAGGTGTAAGGTCTATGGTCTGGAAATGAGACTTGTCTAATGGTTAAAAATAAAAAATATCAAAGATGAACACACCAAGATCATCACACATATCCTAAATTTAGAAAGAAAATAGGCCTAGAATAGGTATCTAAACCATTTAAAGATTCATAATAAATGGTTTTTCATAAGAAAATAATGTCCCTTAAACCAATATAAAAAACTTCACCCACCCCCTAAGGAGAAAAATATAATATCAAGCATCCACAATAAAGGTAAATAACTGAAAAATATTTCTACACGGGGTAACTACTCTATGGTAACCTAGGATTTTTTCAAAACCAAGACTCAAACCTTGATGAGATCATCAAATAAAATTCCAACTCAACCGAGTGTCTGATCTATTACAATCCTCATCATCCTAGTCACCCAAGTACATTCCCAATGTCCATCCAAGTCTAAATATAAAGAGCACACATATCTAGGTTAGTGAAAAATTTGGCCCTATACTCTCGTAAGGGAGATCATCCAATATATCACAATTGATATCTAACCATCAAGTCAAAATATGAGGACACCGAGGAACAATAAATAGTATATCAAGAAAATGATGCCATAATTACATCACCAATCCATAAATAACCCAAACCACGTTTCACAAGATATCATCAAAAGGATCCCAAAATAAAAGGTTCCCAAAACAGTCAAGATATAAGAAGAAAAATTAAAGTATTTTCCACTTCGATGTCGTAAAAAAAAGCTAGAAACCAAATTATCCTCAACTACATGAAAGGCTTCACTCTGAGGACCAGGAATGTAGCCCTATTATCATGAAGCATCTACTGCCCCAAAGTTAATAGCTGATATTCCAAATCAATTTTTTCAATTTTGAGTGGTATAATTTAAAAAAACTATGATAGTGACCTCGGTAGACACACCATCCATGAACCTTTATATATTTCAAAATTGACCTCTTAGAATGACCAGGATCTCCACACTAGAAACACATTAGAGGAATCCTCTTCTATTCTCGAGGATATTGAACTTCCTCAATTGATAATGTGTCATTTATCCATTCCTATTTTTTTCTAAATGCAATTCAGAAGAAAAGTCTCATTCAAGCATCTCTGGATAAGTGTGTAGGATCGAAATATAATATGAGATGCTCAATATACAAGAGGGGGGGTGAATTGTATACTTTAAAAATTCCTTTGGAACCTTTAAAGTTAGTTATGAACAACTAAAGTTTCCTTAAGAAAAGGAAAGGACTAAGTTTAACAAAGTTAAACTAAGTAGATTCACAACACCTCTAACACCGAACTAAACTTGGAAAGAAATTCCAAAAGTAGGTTCTGGAAATATGGTTCCGGAAATTGAAACTTAACAAAAGTTACAATATAAGATTCTACCTTAAAGCGTATAGAATCTAAACTAATCAGAGTAAGTAAGGAAGTATAAGAAAGTTATACTTTCCTTAAGATGCAAATTGCAGCGGAATAAAGACAAGTAGTAAAACTACTAGTAACAAGATAATAGTCTTTTAACCCAAAGAGAAGGGTATCCAACAACCTTGGATAAAGGTCCCTTGATTTATACTTTCAAGCAAGTCTGTCTTACCCACACCAGGGTAAGCCCTCGATACGAAGATCGGTGTCTCTGTCTTGCTATCCCCGCAAGCCCTCAACTTCAAGGTAGTTGGCAACCTCTGTCTTTCTCAGCAAGAAAGCCCTCGATCTTTAAGGTAGTCGGCACCTCTGTCTTTCTCAGCAAGAAAGCCCTCGATCTTTAAGGTAGTTGGCACCTCTGTCTTTCTCAGCAAGAAAGCCCTCGATCTTTAAGGTAGTCGGCACCTCTGTCTTCCTATCCCCGGAAGCCCTCGAATGTAATCACCAACATTCGGAGTCACACGAAGCTTTTGAGAGTTAATAAGAGACTCTCTCTCTAGAAATCACTTCAACAGCATGTAAGCACTTTTCAGCAATCAGCATATGCATCATCCATCAGCCATTCATCAGCTGCGAGCTTTTTCAAATGAGCTCCTATTTATAGGTGAGGTCGGCTCCTTCTCCAACGGTCATATTTCCCTTAAAGTTCGGAGGGACCTGTACACGTGTCACTTAGACAACGGTTAGTTTATAACAAAATGGACGACATCGTTTTATAACAAAACAAGTGTAACAGAAAGCACGACATCGTTTTAAACTTTAACATAAAAGTTCGGAATAGAAATTTCGGAGTGAAGGTTCGGAGTGAATGAATTCAGAGTGTATAAAACAATGATAATCAGATTCTGTTTAATAGGTGAATTCGGAATGAGAATTTGGAATAGGAATTCGGAATAGGAATTCGTCATCAGAAATCGTAATGAGAATTCGTCATTAGAATTTGTAATGAGAATTCATCATCAGAATTAGTAATGAGAATTCATCATCAGAATTCGTAATGAGAATTCATCATCAGAATTCGTAATGAGATTTCATCATCAGAATTCGTAATGAGAAATCATCATCAGAATTCGTAATGAGAATTCTTTATCAGAATTCGTAATGAGAATTCGGAATGAGATTTCTTCATTAGAATTCGTAATGAGAATTATTCAATGGAATTCGTAATGAGAATTCTTCATTGGAATTCGTAATGAGAATTCTTCTTCAGAATTCGTAATGAGAATTCGGAATGGGATTTCTTCATTAGAATTCGTAATGAGAATTCTTCTTCAGAATTCGTATCCTGAATCTGGAATAGAACTAAGTCAGAATTCATATCCAGAATTCGGAATGAAACTTCCTTATAGTTCTTGTCCAGAACCGAATCCTAAAAACAGAATGCTTTTATAACAAAGATTTTATGACTCCGAGAAAGTGAATCCGAAACTCATACTTAAGAAAAATATGAATGAAAATATGATAAGGATAATTTTTCTTATAAAAGCGATTTTCCTTAAGAAAGCAATTTTCCTTATAAAAGCAATTTTCCTTAAGAAAGCATTTTTCCTTACAAAAGCGATTTTCCTTAAAGATAAGGTGTTTGTGATTTTCAAAACAAGAAGGAATGGAAAAGTCATAAGGAAAACCTTATTGACTCAACAATCTCCCCCTTTTTGGAAAGCACAAACATCCTTACGAAAAATCTATTCTAAGAAGAAACACATTAAAGCTTATCTCCCTTGGTTTAAGAAATGGATGAATACGACTAACTCCCCCTTAGGCTTTGAATCTCTAAGGATCGTATTCATATTTCCGGAGTGATGTTTCTTTAAGAAAAAAAAACTCCCCCTTAAACAAACTCTTATTATAGTTCTATCTCCTTGGGTATTTTTCTTTCTCCCCCTTTGATAAACACTTATTAGATTTCCTCTTTTTCTTAAAGATCTTTTCCTTCTCCCCCTTTGTGATTTTCAAAAAGAATTGGAGGGAATGGAAAAAAATAACAAAGTACCTGAAAAGATTAGTAACAACAGCAATAAAAACAACAAGCACAATTTTCATTATATTTGAAATGTCAGCAACAAAAAAACAGATTACAACAAAAAGACCGGATTGGTCATTTCGGATCTTTCTCCTTCGACATGAGCCCCTTGAGAATTGTCTTGATCTTCTTGAGGTCCTTATGATCTTCCTCTGCTTGCTTTTCTAAGGCAACTATTCTTGCTGACTGAGCTTGAATGATTTCTTCCTGAGCCTTCAACTTTTCTTCCTGAGCTTCCATTTTCTCTTCCTGAGACTTTATCCTTTCTAGAAAATTGATTCGATGATCCCTTTCAAATTTCCAACTTTGATTAACAGAGTTGAGCTTTCCATTCAGATCTCTTACTTCCTGACTCCGAATGTTCTTTTCCTCTGTCAATTTCTCATCGAATGATGCAGACATCTCATGAAACTTCTTGTCCTCGGTTTGAAATGCATCCTTAACATTCTCCTGAAACTCATCCAGCAACCTCATCTCTTCCACATTCTTCTTCGACCAGCTAGTCATCCTTTTGCACGATCTTTTATGGGATTCGTAACCAATAAAGAAATTTTTGAACAGGGCTTCTATCTCAACACATTTATCCATAACCATGGATACGGAGTCGGTTTTCTGATTCATTGTATGTTGGAGCATCTGGCACCGAGAGTCAATACTGGAGAAGGTTGGAATAGTTCCCACCAACTTCTTCAAGGACTGAACAACAAAATCGTGCCCCAACGATGATGACTCCGAATCAGAAATCTTACTAGGAGAATTTTCTTCCTCAATAAGCTCCAACTTCCTCTTAGAAGAGCTACCAGCTTCCTTCCTCAAACTTTTTTCTGAACTCGGGGTATCAGCAAGAATTTGCTTTCCCTTTTTTTTCCGGAATTGAAACCTGTTCCGGAGATCTGTTCTCACTATCAGAGACTTGAACTATTTTATCTTCCTCATCAGCAACTTCTTGAACATTGGCTTCCACATTTCCCATCTGAGCAGCATCAAGTAAAATATTTTCTTGACAAGTAACTTCTTCTTCTCCTTTTTCTTCTTCCATTGCAGGAGTAGCAAGCTTGGAAGATTGAGCTTCAGATGTTCGGAGCGAGAGGTGATCCGAAGGAGTTCCCTTATATTCATCTACTTGTTTGAGCACATCTCCTGTCTCACCACTTCCTTCAGCCGCTTCTTCAACCTCTTCTACTTGCTCTACTTCCTCAGTAGTAACAGCCTTTTCCGGAGTTACAAGATTTCTTCCTGGAGTCTCAGGTAGAGATTCCAGAGAAAAAGATCTCGGAACGGGAATGGTTGCTGAAACCATTTCATTAAACTTCAACAAGGCTTGCACAGCCTCAGCTTCTGACAACTTCTTCTTCAGCTTCTTTTCCTTAACTTGCTTCTCAAGCTCATCAGCAGCCTTTTCTTTCAGAGCTTTAGCCTCTGCAGGATCCAATCCGAACTGCGGATCTCCTTCCTTCCTCTTTTCCTTGTCAGCTCTCCATTTCGCTGCAACCTCATCAGTATATGTCTTCTTCTTCTTAGGCTTAGGAGGTGCGGAATGGACTTCCTTAGACTTGGGTTCCTCAGCTTCACTTACCACTTCTTTCTGTTTCCTCTTCCTTACCGGCTTTGATGATTCCGGATCAGCCACTTTCGGAGTCACTTCTGCTTGAGGTGGTAGATTAATGAATTTCCCTGACTCCTTGTTAAAAGCTATATTCATCCTTTTAAGAGTTGAATCACTGAGCAACATGATCTTGCAAACTTTCGGCTTAGAACTACAAGCAACCTTGAAGGATTCTAGGCACCGAACTATCAGCTTCGACAATATTGCCGGGTACATCACTATCTGAGCTCTCAGATTTCCCTTCTTCAAATTATCAATGTTGAGAAGAATATGCTTCATCAGGTTGAACTTTCTTAGATTTATCAGAAAATCCAAGATATATATCTCACTCTTCTTCAAGCTGTCCTTGTCTCCTTTTCTCGGTACGATAAGCCCTTGCACCCATAACTCCAGAATCCGGAAGTTTGTAGATAGGGTTGCAATTTTCGGAGCCTTATCATCATCCAATCCAAGAATTTCTAAGGCTTTCTCCTTGTTGAAACTACCCAAGGAGTCTAGTAGAACATGCGAGATAAACTCAGCTTCCCCTTCATAACTCAGCCCTACCAAGCTTGCAGCCTTGGTGTAAGATAGCTTATATGTCTTGCCATACGATTTGAAGGAAAACTTCTCTCTATTATCTTCCACGAAGAAAGCAACTGTCTCATAAAACTCGACAAGCAAGTCAGAGTAAACTTCATCTTGGTTGCCGGTTTTTGATATTGCAACATCCTCCCAGCCATTCAACTTGATATTCTTCGAAATGATAGAATCATAGTTGCTGAAGAAATTCGGATGCACTAACCGTTCTCTGTAGACTAACCACTGAGAAATGGGCTTGGTTGAAGACATCTCTTGAGAAGCTAACTCTGCAGACATTCGGATCTGAGATCTCTGAGAAGTTCGGAACTGAGAAGACTGAAGTTCGGAACTGGAAAACTGTAGTTCGGAACGGCCTTAAATCAGAGAGTCAGAGCTTCAGCACGCAAAAGCTTGAAATCGATGTGGGACGAGAAAATAGGATCCCCTTTATATAGGCATTGGGATGACGGTTCAACTTCCTCGGTTGATCTGACGGTTTAGAATGATCTGAGATTAGATCTAACGGTTGAAAGCTTGAATCCGATCTTTTTGAGGTTTTATTAAAATAAAGAATTAAGAAATTCAAAAACCAAAAACAAACTATAAGAAATTGCCAGCAAGTAAAATATGATTACGAAAACTTCAGTAAGGAAATCATACCTTTCGGATTGGCTTAGGAAAGTTATTCGTAATGGTTAATATAAAGATGACTACGAAAAACTCAATACGAAAAACTAAATACGAAAAGTCAATACGAAAAACTCAATACGAAAAAGTAAATATGAAAAAGTCAATACGAAAGACTTAATACGAAAAGGTAAACACGAAAAGTCAATACAAAAAACTCAATACGAAAAAGTAAATATGAAAAAGTCAATACGAAAGACTCAGTACGAAAGTTCCGTTATGAAAATACCAGTACGAAAGTTTTTCATTCCGGAAATTTTCAATACGAATACTTCCATTCCAGAAGTATTCTGTGCGAAAATATCCTTTCTGGAAAATTGTTGTTCCGGAAATTCCATTCCGGAAATTTTCGTTCCGAAAAGTTTGAAAACAAAATTTGAAAAACTTTGTAAAATAATCAAACAAATGTACTCCCCCTATGAAAAGGAGTTTATTACTGTAAGGAGATTTTTCAACAGAAAGTTAATTGAGGAAGATTACCTTACGGTTATCATTCCTAACTTCTGTTTAATATATTCAAATCTATCAGAAGGTAAATATTTTGTGAAAATATCAGCAAGTTGATCTTGCGTTCCGATAAACTGAAGAATAATATCTCCTTTTGTTTTGATAATCTTTTCAAAAAAGCTTTTGTTACCAGTCATATGCCGGGAACATCCACTATCCATGTACCAAATATTGTTGCTGGAACTTTCTTTATTTTCCTGAAATTAAGAACACAGTTAGACTTTCGGAATCCAAACTTGTTTGGATCCGAGATTTCCAGACAATAAAATTTTAGGTATCCACATTTTCTTAGAAAAGTAAGCTTTATGAAAACCTAAGGATTGGGTTTTGTTTAAGGAACAATTTCTTGCCCAGTGACCACCACATTGACATTTAGTGCAAAATGGGGCACTTTGAGGAACAAAATAATTGTTGCTGAAAACAGGTTTTGCTTGGGTATAACCAAATCCGGATTTATTTCTTAAAGGTCGTATTTGAGAATACATCTTATCAAAATTTTCTTTACCATGGGTAAAGTTTGATAAACACTTCTTTAAGGAAAAAATTTCGGACTTGAGTTTTACAACCAAGTTTTTATCCTCAAAATCATTAGTTTTTGAACTAGAGTTAGGCTCGAAAACATTTTTATTAGAAATTACTTTTTCTAATTCTTTAGCAAGTTTGTTCTTCTCAGAACTTACTTCCTCAAGATTTTTTGAAATATTTTCAAAATCAGCATTTTTCTTATCAAGATCTTTAGAAAGATCTGATATCTCTTTAGTAAGAATAGAATTCCTAGAATTTGCCTTATCAAGTTTCTTGTTGAGTTTGGAATTCTCAATCTCAAGAAGTTCAGCAAACCTAGAGACTTCTTCAAAAGTAGGTAAAGTATTTTCCTCATCATAAGATGATTCTTCATCAGAAGAGTTATAATACTTACTATCATTCGAATTTAAAGAAACATTGGTCAATGATTCAGCATTTCGTACCTTAGCCATAAGACAATGATTTTCAATAGGTAATCTGGCTATAAGACCAAGATTCTTCTATCCTGAAGATTCATATTCAGAAGATTCATCTGAAGAGTCACCACCACTGGCACTCCAGGTGTCATTAGCTTTCAGAACTTTCTTAGCTTTGGATTTGTAATACTTCTTCCTGTTCTTTTCTGAATGCCTTTCCTTCCTTTCTTTCTTTCTGAGCATAGGGCAATCTGGTCTAATATGTCCAGCTCTTTTACATTCATAACAAGTAACTTCACCATCTTTCTTATCTTTCCTATCCTTTTTCTTATACTTGGATTGAAAGTTTCTTTGCCCAGCTATCTTGTTCATCCTTCGAGCAAGATTGGCTAATTCATTTTCTGAAACTTCACTTTCACTAGATTCGGATTGGAAAATGACTTTCTTAGATTTGGATCTGGTTACTCTCTCAGGAGTCTTAGCTTTCATCTGATTAGAAGTTGTAGTAAAAGAAACTGTTCCATTTCCATTCTTCTTCTTGATGTTGTCAGCATCTCTCTTCATTCTTGTCTCATGTTGTAGAAGAGTTCCAAATAATTCATCAAGAGTAATTTGAGTAACCTTCCTGTTCTCATCTATAGCTGTTCTCTTGGATTCCCACTCATTGGGCATAATGTCAATTATCTTGTCCACAAGAGCTTCATCATCTAAACCTTTCTCTCCCATAGATTTTAGACTGTTGACAATTGTCATAAATCTTTGTTGAACTTTACAGATAGGTTCTCCATAAGGAAAATTGAAGCCATGATATTTAGCTCTAAGCATAGCTCTTCCAGTCTCAATCACCTTAGAAGTCCCAAAGTGTGTAACCTCTAACTTCTTCCATATACAGTTAGCTTCTTCATAAAAAGAAATTTGGCTATATATATTTCTAGTCATTGAACATAATAAAGTATTGCGTACCTTATAATTGAGTTGATATTCTTGCTTTTCCTGGTTAGTAAAGGTTCTGACTTCCTTGTCAGGAATTTTATAATCACCAGTAAGCATGACAAAGTTGTCTACTCCAGTATTGATAACAAAAGTCTTCATACGATCTCTCCAGTATTCATAATCATTACCATCAAAGATAGGTGGTCTTGTAGGATTCAAATTGTCAATAGATCCAACGTTCATTCCTGCCATACTAAATAATAACTTTGCACACAAACTTGTTAGTAGCAAAGAATCGTAATAACAAAGTTCGGAATGAGAAAAGTTCGGAATGGATAATCTGGAATGAGAAAAGTTCGGAATGGAAAAATGAGCAAGAAAAACTTGTATGTGAGTACAAGTATTTCAGTAACCTTGGCTCTGATACCAAATGTAAGAATGGTATAGAGTAAGAGGTTTCCAACCTCTGATACCAATTGTAGGATCGAAATATAATATGAGATGCTCAATATACAAGAGGGGGGGTGAATTGTATACTTTAAAAATTCCTTTGGAACCTTTAAAGTTAGTTATGAACAACTAAAGTTTCCTTAAGAAAAGGAAAGGACTAAGTTTAACAAAGTTAAACTAAGTAGATTCACAACACCTCTAACACCGAACTAAACTTGGAAAGAAATTCCAAAAGTAGGTTCTGGAAATATGGTTCCGGAAATTGAAACTTAACAAAAGTTACAATATAAGATTCTACCTTAAAGCGTATAGAATCTAAACTAATCAGAGTAAGTAAGGAAGTATAAGAAAGTTATACTTTCCTTAAGATACAAATTGCAGCGGAATAAAGACAAGTAGTAAAACTACTAGTAACAAGATAATAGTCTTTTAACCCAAAGAGAAGGGTATCCAACAACCTTGGATAAAGGTCCCTTGATTTATACTTTCAAGCAAGTCTGTCTTACCCACACCAGGGTAAGCCCTCGATACGAAGATCGGTGTCTCTGTCTTGCTATCCCCGCAAGCCCTCAACTTCAAGGTAGTTGGCAACCTCTGTCTTTCTCAGCAAGAAATCCCTCGATCTTTAAGGTAGTCGGCACCTCTGTCTTTCTCAGCAAGAAAGCCCTCGATCTTTAAGGTAGTCGGCACCTCTGTCTTTCTCAGCAAGAAAGCCCTCGATCTTTAAGGTAGTCGGCACCTCTGTCTTCCTATCCCCGGAAGCCCTCGAATGTAATCACCAACATTCGGAGTCGCACGAAGCTTTTGAGAGTTAATAAGAGACTCTCTCTCTAGAAATCACTTCAACAGCATGTAAGCACTTTTCAGCAATCAGCATATGCATCATCCATCAGCCATTCATCAGCTGCGAGCTTTTTCAAATGAGCTCCTATTTATAGGTGAGGTCGGCTCCTTCTCCAATGGTCATATTTCCCTTAAAGTTCGGAGGGACCTGTACACGTGTCACTTAGACAACGGTTAGTTTATAACAAAATGGACGACATCGTTTTATAACAAAACAAGTGTAACAGAAAGCACGACATCGTTTTAAACTTTAACATAAAAGTTCGGAATAGAAATTTCGGAGTGAAGGTTCGGAGTGAATGAATTCAGAGTGTATAAAACAATGATAATCAGATTCTGTTTAATAGGTGAATTCGGAATGAGAATTCGGAATAGGAATTCGGAATAGGAATTCGTCATCAGAAATCGTAATGAGAATTCGTCATTAGAATTCGTAATGAGAATTCATCATCAGAATTAGTAATGAGAATTCATCATCAGAATTCGTAATGAGAATTCATCATCAGAATTCGTAATGAGATTTCATCATCAGAATTCGTAATGAGAAATCGTCATCAGAATTCGTAATGAGAATTCTTTATCAGAATTCGTAATGAGAATTCGGAATGAGATTTCTTCATTAGAATTCGTAATGAGAATTATTCAATGGAATTCGTAATGAGAATTCTTCATTGGAATTCGTAATGAGAATTCTTCTTCAGAATTCGTAATGAGAATTTGGAATGGGATTTCTTCATTAGAATTCGTAATGAGAATTCTTCTTCAGAATTCGTATCCTGAATCTGGAATAGAACTAAGTCAGAATTCATATCCAGAATTCGGAATGAAACTTCCTTATAGTTCTTGTCCAGAACCGAATCCTAAAAACAGAATGCTTTTATATCAAAGATTTTATGACTCCGAGAAAGTGAATCCGAAACTCATACTTAAGAAAAATATGAATGAAAATATGATAAGGATAATTTTTCTTATAAAAGCGATTTTCCTTAAGAAAGCAATTTTCCTTATAAAAGCAATTTTCCTTAAGAAAGCATTTTTCCTTACAAAAGCGATTTTCCTTAAAGATAAGGTGTTTGTGATTTTCAAAACAAGAAGGAATCGAAAAGTCATAAGGAAAACCTTATTGACTCAACAAAGTGATCAATCATTCCACAGGCTTGGTGGTTAGAAGTTCTGGGTTGAGATCTTTTATAAAAGTTTAATCCTTACTGAATTCATTACCCAAAAGATCTGGTATAAAACAATCAAACATGGGAATTTATTAAAATACTTCTCAACTGAATGATCATCTTGAATGAAACTCAATAAATCAAAAACATTCTACTTCTTCACTTCCTCAAGATACTTACATTAAATAAATATTGACTTGAAGAATTATCAAGACATTAATTCATACATATAAGAGGTAATCACAAATTCCATCCAATCTTGTCCAGGTCCTTCAAATAAAGAGTGGATAGACTTTACCTTCATTTATTCAGGAGTCTTGAGAGTGTCAAAGATAACATCAACTTGTTCAATCCACTACACTTACTCAAGATAACATCATTCATGTAATTCCCCAACCCCATAATCCCAGATTCGGTGAATTATTTAATTCATTAGAATGATTACAAAGAATCATGTCCTGAAAGACCGATCTATTTAGTAGTCTTGGAAAATAAATTACATACATGAATGTTACATTACACATTAGAAAATAAAACACAACATAAATGTTCCTTTGATAATTTCATTAATCTCCTAGCTTAACCCTTCTTATCAATCATAAAACACTTATTGGAATCCTGGGAAAATAAAACATAAGAAAGGGGTGAGCTCAAACACTCAGTAAGGATTACAATATAGTGTAAACTTTCACAAATAAGAATAAACATTTAAGGTAATGTATAGAACTAAAACAAAAGCCTTTTTAACAAAAACTTCAGCATAATAAGGAAAATATAAATCAAATAATTCTATTTACTTATTCACATGGATATTATACTAGTAGAACAATAATATGTAATATCAATAGCTAATTTCATAATGATGGAATGCATAATGCCAGACTTCATAACTTCATAGTCAAGGCCTTGTTCCAAAACTACAAATAAGATTTTGTAAATTCCTTGTGACAAGACACATGTTTGTCTCATGAGACCTACCAATTCATCGAGGAGCTATAGCAGGCTCCACCCATCACTTACTAAGTCCAATGCATTCCTCATAAGAAAAGGTTTAAACATAACATAAACATTCGTATTAAAACTAGCATATGAAATGTCAATAATTTATCCACAAACCATGAATGTTATAAAAATAACACATCCATAGTCAATAATATAACAAAAAATTCAATACAATATGGAATAGTTTTATCATAATAAATCAACCTCGATCGAGAATAATATCAAGTAAATGATGTTGACATAATTGAAAATGATCAGTAAAACTCTTTGAGATAAATATCTATTTTTTCATGAAATCATTTTAAAATTCATAAAATTTATAAAGGAAGTAATTTAAAAGATATTTTTGAATTAAAGAGTCCCTTAAAAATAATCCTTTTGAGAAATATTTTATGAAACATGGACATGGATAATAAATATTTCCTAGTAAAAACTTACACATAAACAATCTCAGATAATAATGAGATTGAGGAATTAACCCTTACCTTGCACTTTCCTTTGGTCGAGGGTATGTTTAACCTCCTCTATAATGACCATAGTATGTTATTAAATTATACCATAACTATATTAATTTTGATTATATCTTAAATGATACATTTATGACTTTATACTACCCATTTAATAATGGTCGTTTGGAAAGGCCCGAAGGCCTTCATTTTTTATTATTTTGATAATCCACCTTCCAAGGGGTGAGGTGAACCCTTACAAGGCCCAAAGGCTTAGAGACAATTACATGAACCGTAGGTCTTAGAGTAATCATTATGGAACTTATCCTCCCCAGTATATGTCATGATATCAGCACTCCACCTTTACAGGGATGGTCGGCTAGCTGTCCTATGCAAAGTTGCATAGGCCTGGTACCGATGGAAAAGCCATACCCTCTCATTCTTCCAATTCCAGTTAGCTCTGCTCTAGTGAATGTGGATTTCCCTTAAACCTCCTCTAAATCCTTTTCCCTTGATGTCTGACTGGTACATCTTCATTTCATGTGGCCCGAAGGACTTGGGGTGGCCCAAAGGCCTTAAGGTGGCCCGAAGTCCTTGAGAATCAACTAGCTCGAAGGCCTTCGTTGGCCCAAAAGCCTTGCATGACACAAGGACCAAACCGGTGGCCCAAAGTCCCAGATGGATGAATAGTTCTTTCTTCTACATTATGTGCTATAGTACCCCCTAAAAGTGACTCCACCCATATTTCCATGTTAAACTAACATTTCGGGTAATAATCTCTTTCTTTATTGTACGTGTTTTAACTTGTTATTCTTGATCGTATAATTTAGATCATGATTTAAATACTTCATGAATATAAACCTTGAATTATATATAATATATATTTAGAATATAAATATTTATAATAGATAGATATATGAAATGAAAGTAACTGTTTATGGATATAGTAGGCTGAATGTACGCATAAACATTGTTTCTGTTTTCATATCGTATTGAACGAAAGTATGTGAATAAGATATATGTAAGTATATATATTTATATATATATATATTCAGTAGCATTATTATTTCATATATTACATACTTATTAATAATATATATTTTTTTAATCATCGTTGATTGGTGAACGTGGAAATGAATCTCATTGTGTCGTGGAGACGGTAATCCATAAGTACGCATGAGAAACAATATCATTATATTGATGGTGAAATATTATGTAATTGGATGGTATATCATTTATAAAGAATCATTAACATGTTATATTTATTATTTACATCAGTTATACCCATTATTATACCCATCCAAATAATGAAGTTTTTTAATAACAAATTACACCACGACGTGGAGATGGTAAGTCGTACGTACGCACGTATGGAGACTTTGACATTTATAGGATGGATAGAATAATGAATGTGGTTGTACTATATTTATAATAACACAAATGTATGTATAATATACTAGAGTTATTATTTTTTTATGGAAACAACAATGAAAGAGGAAGTGTAAGAAGAAAAAAACTTAAAAGAGGGTGGTGAAATTATTACCTCTTCTTCGGGTGTTTCCTTTTGAGTTGATCAAAAGGTCACCTTAGGTTGGATTTTTTATCAAAGTTATTACTCTAGGATGAAGGTAGGAATGTTTGGAGGATATTAGGGAAGGTTTTGGCCGAATCACATGGTATTGGAGTTGTGATTTTGAGAGAAGGGGAAGTACCCTTTTATAAGAGAGGTTAGGGTCACATTAGGAATAGCTTGAAATATTATTTTATAATATAATAATTTTCAGTTTCTAATTGCTCCAAAATAATTTATTTATAGGATAAGGTGGGGATCGGTCAAAATAATCTCAAACAATAGGTTTTATATAATTTTAGATTTCTATTTTAACCTTATTTTTTAGATTTAACTCTTAGTTAAATAGTTTAACTTTTATCATGCCTTCTTGTATTCTTACACTATATGGTTAATAAACATACTCTAAACTTCCAAGAGAACCAAAAGTTGTTCATTAATGACATATATAATATTATTTAATCCCTTTATTCAAATATTATATTTTTAGGTATATTATATCAACCAATCATTTATTATTTGTTTTAAAGATTAATTTATGTCAATTTTGACACTTTTTTGTATTTGTGTTTTTATAAAAGTCATAACAACCTTATCACTTTGAAAAAAATTATCTAATAAACTCTAACATGTCATATTGACCTAAAAAATTATTTTAATTCATCATAAGTATCAATTTACATTTATTTGGATATTTATAATATCAATAATTTTAATATTTAATTAAGAAGGTAATTACAGCATCATCATTGTGTCATAAATGAATTAAATTATTTAATGTATAAAAATTATAAATAAAATACCATTATCTAGAAAATATTTTTAGATTTATAATTAATAATTATAGTTTAATTTATATTGTGTGTAAACTTATATAAAAAATGGTTTAGTTATTAAACTTTGAATTTAACACTTTAAAATCTTCTTTAAATAAAATAATAATAAATGTCCTAATCTAATCCAAGTGGATCAAATAGGATCATATTTTATTTATAAGGTTGTTTTTGGTCTAATTACATGTATCTAATGGAGTTTTTACACTTGTAAGGGTAATTATAATACAATTTTTACCCTTAATTACCCTATTTACTTTTAACTGTGGTAAATAAAATCAAAAGTTACTATTCACCAAAAATTATTTTCATCTTATTGAACCAAATTTTACTTACTGATATCAACCGTGTCTCTCAGATTTTTTAAATTCAACTCACAGATGCGGTAAAATTACATTTTATGCAAATTTAAAAATGCTCCAAGAAGGTGGGTAAAAGACAGTAAAAAGTTAAATAAAAATTTATACATCCAATTTTATTATAAAATGACACCAATGAATTAAATTGAACTTATATAGGTATTATATATTTTTTTGACTTAAAATAAATTTAAATAAAATAAATAATTATTTATATAAAAAGTATGTTTTAAACAATAACGCAATGTTTATCACTATTCATCAAAAATTGAATGTTTTTAGAAAAATACCAAAAATTCACCCTAAGTTAATTTTGATATTCCTAATTCAAAAATGAATTCTATTTTTAAAAATTCAAAACATATAAGTTTTATTAATTAATGTAAAATTAATTCTCGTTGTCAAAGCCAAAAAGCATGTTTTTTAAAATTAAAAACTATCAAAAGATTGACATGTGTTTATGTCAAATTTAAATGTGAAATTACTTATAATAACCTAAATTGTATTAAATGATAAAATTATTATCTAATTATACTTCAAAACAATTAAAGTGTATAATTTAACACTATAAATTATTTCGATTAAAAAAGTTGTCTTCAATTAAAACCTGGTATTTTTCACTATTCATCAAAATATGAAAGTTATCAGAAAAGTACCAAAAATTTATAAAAACTAAATTTTTTTGTCCCTCTTCTAAAGAATAATTTAATTTCATTAAATTGAATATATAAAAGTGTAAAATATTGGTTTTAAAAAGGGTTCTCCATTAAAAGGCGGTAAAATTGCATTTTTTTTTGAAAAATACTTCTTTTATCTAAAAAATGAATTTGTTCTTATATTATTCCTAAGAAACATATAATATGGATGTTAAAATTATATAGAGTATATAAGATTTAAAATGCAGTTAATTTTATTCATAACCATTTTTTAATGGCAAGTTTGGCAAGTTGTGGTGCGCTCAAACTTGGTGTCGGATGTAGCGTAAGCTATTGAATTACTTTAATGAGATAATGTACTATGAAATCATTGGGTGTTACTTTCTCCCCTCCTTCAATAAATAAAATCCTCTCAATTTGAAATTGTTCTTAGAAAATAAATGGTTAAATATAGAAAAATATCATTGTGGATAACCCACATATGAAATTGGGTTAATAAAATTTAGTCTTAATAAGAGGGAAAGGGAAATGAAAAAGTCACCACCAGATTATGATCTAGATTATGAGAAAATTAGTGAAAATTAGAGACACATAGTTGGAGAAAAAATGTAAATATTTATACGGAGTGATTTAGGTCATCAATCACAAACAAGTATAAAATTGATGGCCTCAAATCCATCAATCTATGATGATTTAAAATATCATTGGTTCAACAAAACATAAGGTGTTAGGAAAACACATTTTTGGTTTTAAGATTCATTCCCTAAAGTTTATGAAATAATTTATTCATAGAATAAGATGGAAAAAATATATTTGACAAGTATATTTTCATCCTTCAACTAATTCTTACCACAGACTCATCTTTCACTCCAAAAGATAATAGAATTCAAAAATATTCTATTTATCTTAATCGTATAGGGTTCCAAAAATAATGAATTTATAATTAATTTTTTAGACTATTAAAAAAACTACACTATATAAACCAGGACATCACATATACCAGTGGTAGGTGATCCACCCCCGTCTCCCTTTGGTTGTGGGTTCAAGTCTCACGGCCTTTCCAGAAGCAATTGGTTGTCGCCCGACCTCCGGGTTGTCCTTTTTATGACAATCCAAAAATAATCTCTAGAAATGATTTAACCTTAACAATAGTTTCCAAATTCAAAAATAATCGATTCCAACCTTTAGACTTATCCAAAATACTTCTATCCAAACTCACAGTCCAAAATTTATATAGAAGTTAAATGCAATGAAGATCTTTTTTTCCACGTAATAACATGTGAATACCTTCATCGTGTATTCTTTTATAACATTTTAACACCCTAAATTACCATAAAACCTTATTGATTTCATTCATTCTCTCTTATTTAATATAGAATACTAGATATACTTATATCCAAAAAAAATTTATACTCAAACAATGATGGAATATACAAATCATTAATCAGTTTCAAGGTAGTCAAGAATATCCAATATAATTTATCCAAATCAATCAGATATTATTCCAAAATAACTACCTTAGTATCAGAACCATATTATAGTTTATCTTTCTATAAACCTTATATTTTCCAAAAATATTAAGATGCCATTGAGTCACATTTCTTGGTTCCACACAATCTCAAGTCCTTAATGAAATCGTACTAGAGTACAATCCTTATATACTCCATAATTAATATAACCAGTACATCATTGGTACAATATTCAGATGACACAATTCTTTAGTATCAACATAAGAACACTAGTCATTACTCTTCATCTGCGGTAATACCATAATGTGATTATTATCCAACAACATCATTTGTGGTATACTCCAATGATCTGGACATTGATTTGTGTAGTGTCCCAACTCCTTGTAGATGAAGAATTGTACATTTAAAACCCTTTTCTTACCCTTGCAATCACGTACTTGGTGTCCTTTTTCTCCACACTTATAACAAACTCCCATTCCCTTTAAGCATTTACCTAGGTGATTATTTCCACAGTTATCGCATATGGTAAAATCCTTCTTTCCCCCTCTTTTCATTAACCAGCATTCTCTCTTCCATACTTTTCTTATCTTGGTTCCCTTCAAAGCCATCGAACTCAAAGAATTATTTAATAATATTATTAACACATGATACTATTTCTTTATTTGATGAGAATACGTGGGATACTATTTCTCTTTTGAATGTTGGCTTAATACCATGAAATATCTGATCCTTCTTAATATTTCGATCATGCATATTACTAGAATTCTCATTCCTTCTACTACGCTCCATTTCTAAATAATGGCATATACTAGGTTAGTTTATGAATCGTAATGAATAATTCCAAATTGGTAAAATACCTGACGTTAATTTAAAAGATTAGGCATATAATATATAATCATAAAATGTTTTCTTTGAGGAAGTATTTACTCTTAAATCCTTCATAATGTCTTGTAATGAAAATTTGAATTATCTTAAGCATATCCCCAGGGAGTTTCGTAACCAAGAGTGATGCAAGGCCCATTGTCGTCTACCAAGAAACCCCAGGTCAAGACAGAAACTCCTTGTTAGAGTTTTCACTCCTAGGTGCATATGTTTCAGAGTCACCTATACCTACTCGTATCCATACAAGGATGTATTTATTGGAAAATACACAAAATATCTACATTACCAAAATTCTAGGATGTTATTCTATACTAATCCTCAAAGTATATCTTAGGGTAATGTTCCTTAATTAGAGTTTATCAAAATATATTTCCAAGGTTGTTGAAAAACTTCCTCTGATACCAACTGTAACGCCCCAACCCTAGAATCCTAGATTTAGTGCATTATTTTAATACATTGGCATGATTATAAGGAATGATGTCCCAAAAGACTGATCTGTTTAGTAGTCTTGGAAAATATATTACATAAATGAATGTTACATTACATATTAGAAAATAAAACACAACATAAATGTTCCTTTGAGAACGACATTAATCCCCTGGATTAACCCTTATTATCAATCATAAAACACTTCTTGGAGTCCTGCGAAAATAAAACATAAGAAAGGGGTAAGCTCAAATGCTCAGTAAGGATAACAATATAGAGGAAAATTTCACAAATAAGAAGAAACATTTATGGTAATGTATAAAACTAAAACAAAATTATTTTAAACTTAAAATTCAGCATAATATCCAAAGATAAATCAAATAATTCCATTTATTAATTCACGTGGATATTCTACTAGTCGAATAATCACATGTAATATCAATAGCTAATTTCATAATGATGGAATGAATAATGCCGGACTTCATAACCACATTGTCAAGTCCTTGTGCCAAAACTAAAAATAAGATTTTGTCAAGGCCTTATGACAAGACACTAGTTTGTCTCACGAGACCTACCAATGCATCTAGGAGATGTAACGGCCTCAACTTGTCACTTACTAAGTCCAATGCATTCCTCATATGAAAATGGTTAAACATAACATAAACATTCATATTAAAACTAGCATACGAAATGTCAATAATTTATCCATAAACTATGAATGGTTTAAAAATAAAACATCCATAGTCGAACATATAAAAAACCTTTTATACAATATAGAAGATTTTTATCATAATAAATCAACCTCGATCAAGAATAATATCATGTAAAGGATGTTGACATAGTTGAAAATGATCAGTAAAACTCTTTGAGAGAAATATCCCTTTTTCATGAAATCATTTTAAAATTTACAAAATTTATAAAGGAATTCAATTAAAATATATTTTTGAATCAATGTGTCCCATACAACTTTGAAACTTTTTAAAGGAATTAACATTCTGAAACATTCATGTCCATATAAATAAATCCTTAAAATAATTTGGAAAACATGGACATTAATGAGAAAGGTTTAGAAGAATAAATCTTTTAAACATTTAAAATGATTTTTTAATTTAAGAGTCCCATATAAAGAATCCTTTTGAAAAACCTTTTATAAAACATGGACATGGATAATAAATATGTCCAAGTAAAAACTTTCACATAAACAATCTCGGAAAATAATGAGATTGAGGAATTAACCCTTACCTTGCACTTTCCTTTGGTTGATGGTACATTTACCCTCCTATATAATGACCATAGTATGTTATTAAATTATAACAGAACCATATTCATATTTATTATATCTTACATGATTCATTTATGACCTTATACTACCCATTTAATAATAATATCTATATTAAATTAACATTTCGGGTAATAATCGCTTTCTTTATCATACGTGTTTTAACTTGTTATTTTTGATCGTATCATTTAGATAATGATTTAAATACTTCCAAAATATAAACAATGACTTATATATCTTATATATTTAAAATATAAATATTTATAATAGATATATATATGAAATTAAAGGCACCGTTTATAGAGATGGTAGGCCAAACGTACGCATAAATGTTGTTTCCGTTTTCATATCATATTGAACAAAAGTATGTGAATAAGATATATGTAAGTATATATATATATATATCCTGTAGAATTATTATTTCATATATTAAATACTTATTAATAATATATACTTTTATAATCATCGTTGATTGGTGAACGTGGAAATGAATCTCATCACGTAGTGGAGACGGTAATCCGTACGTACGCACGAGAAACAATACCATTATATTGAGGGTGAAATCGTATGTAATTGGATGTTATATCATATATACAGAATCAATAAAATGTTATATTTATTATTTACATAATTTATACTCATTATTATACCCATCCAAATAATAAAGTGTTTGAATAACAAACTACATCACGACGTTGAGACGGTAACTCATACGTACACACATATGTCGACTTTGTTATTTATAGGATGGATATAATAATGAATGAGGTTGTACCATATTTATAATAACATAAATTTATGTGTAAGGTACTAGATTTATTATTTTTTATTGAAACAACAAAGAAAGAGGAAGTGTAAGAAGAAAAAAACATGAAAGAGGGTGGTGAAATCATTACCTCCTCTTCGGGTGTTTCCTTTTGAGTTGATCAAAAGGGCTCCTTAGGTTGGATTTTTGATAAAGGTAAGGCCTCTAGATCTAAGGGAATAATTTTGTAAGAATATTTTGGAAGGTTTTGGCCGATCCAAATAGCTTTGGAGGTGTGATTTTGAGATAAGGGGAAGTACCCTTTTATAAGAGAGGTGAGGGTCACTTTATGAAAAGCTTGAAATATTATTTTATAATAAAATCATTTTCGGTTTATAATGGATCAAAAATTATTTATTTCTTGGATAAGGTAGGTATGGGTCTAAATCCTCTAAAAAATATCTTTTAGACATGTTTAGGATACCATTTTAACCTTATCTTTTAGATTTAACTCTTTGTTAAATAGTTTAACTTTTACCATGTCTTCTTGTATTCTTACACTATATGGTTAATAAACTTACTATAAACTTCAAAGAGAACAAAAAGTGGTTCATTAATGACATATATAACATTATTTAAGCCCTTTGGTAGAACCATATATTTTTAGTAATATTATATCAACAATAATATAGTATTTTTTTAAAAATTTATTAATGTCAATTTTGACATTATTTGTTATTTTGTTTTTAGAAAAACCATAACAACCTTATCACTTCGAAAAAAAATTATCTAATCAACCATAACATATCTTATTACCCTAGAAAATTAGTAGAATTCATCATAAGTATCAATTTACATTTTTTTAGATATCTATAAAATAAATTATTTTAATATTTCATTAGTAAGGTAATTACTGCATCATCATTATGTCATAAATAAATTAAATTATTTAATGTCTAAAATTTATAAATAAAATACCATTATATAGGAAATATATTTATCTTTATAATTAATATTTATATTCAAATTTATATTGTGTGTAACCTTATATGAAAAATGTTCTAGTTATTAAACATTGAATTTAACACTTTTAACTCTTCTTTAAATAAAATAATAATAAATGTCCTAATCTAATCCAAGTTGATAAAAGAAGATCATATTTTATTCCTAAGGTTTTTTTGGTCAAATTACATGCATCCAATAGAAATAGTACAAAGTATTTATAATATCATTTTCACCCTTAATTACCCTATTTACTTTTAACAGTGTTAAATAAAATCAAAAGTTACTATTCACCAAAAATTATTTTCATCTTATTGAAACACATTTTAATTACTGATATCAACTGTGTCTCTCGGATTTTTGAAATTCAAATCACATATGCAGTAAAATTACATTTTATGTAAATTTAAAAATACTTCGAGAATGTGGGTAAAAGACGGTAAAAAGTTCAATAAAAATTTATACATCTAATTTTATTATAAAATGACACTAGTGAATTACATTAAACTTATATAGGTATTATATATCTATTTTGACTAAAAATAAATTTAAATAAAATAAATAATTATTTAATAAAAATTTTGTTTTAAACAATAACGTAGTGTTTTTCATTATTCATCAAAAATGGAATGTTTTTAGAAAAATACCAAAAATTCTCCCAAATATAATTTTGATATTACTAATTCAAAAATGAATTCTTTTTTTCCAAATGCAAAACTTATAAGTTGCATTAATTAAGGTAAACTTAATTCCCATTTTTAAAGCAAAAAAGAGGATTTTTAAAAAGTAAAAACTATCAAAAATTGACATGTGTTTATGTCAAATTTAAATGTGAAATTACTTATAATGACCAACATTGTATTAAATGATAAAATTATAATCTATTTATACTTTAAAACAATTCAAATTCATAATTAAACAGTATAAATTATTTTGATTAAAAAAGTTGTTTTCAATTAAAACATAGAATTTCTCGCTATTCATCAAAATATAAAAGTGATCAGAAAAGTACCAAAAATTTATCCAAACTAAATTTTTATGTCCCTATTCTAAAGAATATTTTAATTTCACTAAATTGAATATATATAATGGTCAAGTATTGGTTTTAAAAAGGGTTACCCATTAAAAGGTGGTAAATTTTCATTTTTTTGAAAAATACTTCTTTAAAATGAAAAAATGAATTTGTTCATATATTATGCCTAATAAACACATAATATGAATGTTAAAATTATACAGAGTATATAATATTCAAAATGCAGTTAATACTATTCATAACCATTTTTGAACGTCTAGTTTGGTAAGTTGTCGTGCGCTCGAACATGGTGTCGTGTGTAGCGTAAGTTATTGAATTACTTTAATGAGATAACGTACTATGAAATATTGGGGTGGTACATTCTCCCCTCATTAAATAATTATCTTCATCACAATTTGAAATTGTTCTTTGAAAATAAAAGGTTAAATACAGAAAAATACCTTTGTGGAAAACCCACATCGAAAATTGGGTTAATAAAATTTAGCCTTACTAAGAGGGATAGGGAAATGAAAAATTCACCCCCAAATTATGATCTCGATTATGAGAACATTGGTGGCAATTAAAGACACATAATTAGAGAAAAAACATAAATATTTATTGGTAGTGATTGAGGTCATCAATCAAAAACAAGTGTAAAATCGGGGGCCTCAAAGCCATCAATCTACGATGATTTAAAATATCATCGGTTCAACAAAAAATAAGGTATTATGATAACACATTTTTTGTTTTAATATCCCTTCCCTAATGTTTATGAATTAATTTATTCATAGAATAAGAGGGAAAAAATATACTTGACAAGTAGAGTTTAATCAATCAACTAATTCTTATCACGAACTCATCTTTCACTCCAAAAGATAATAGAATTCAAAAATATTCTATTTATCCTAATCGTATAGGGTTCCAAAAATAATGAATTTATAATTCATTTTTTAGAATATTAAAAGAACTACATTATACAAACCAGTACATCATGTATTCTAGTGGTAGGTGATCCACCCTTGTCAACCTTTGGTAGTGGGTTCAAGTCTCGAGACCATACCAGATGCGACTGGTTGTCGCCCGACCTCCGAGTTGTCCTTTTTATGTCAATCCAAAAATAATCTACTAAAATGATTTAACCTTAACAATAGTATCCAAAGTAAAACACAATCGATTCCAGCCTTTAGACTTATCCAAAATACTTCTGTCCAAACTCACAGTCCAAAATTTATATGGAAGGTAAACACAATGAAGATCTTTTTTCCATGTAATAACATGTGAATACCTTCATCGTGTATTCTTTTAAAACATTGTAACACCCTGAATTACCATAAAATTTATTGATTACATTCATGATCCCTTATTCATTATAGAATACTGGTTATACTCTTGTCCCAAAATGTTGTAAACTCCAAAAATGATGGAATATACAAATCATTAATCAGTTTTAAGGTAGTGAAGAATATCAAATAAAATTTATCCAAATCAATTATATATTATTCTGAAATTACTACCTCAGTATCAGAACCATATTATGGTTTATCTTTATATCAACCATATATTTTCCCAAAAAATTAACATGCTATTGAGTCACTTTTCTTAGATCCACACAATCTCAAGTCCTTAATGAAATAGTGATGTAGTACAATCCTCATATACATCATAATTATTATAACCAGTGCATCGTTTATAATATCCCAGACCTCTCTGGTCCATTCCTTTATGAAAATCAGGTGTATGAGGTGATTCTAGAGGTCAAGGTGACTTATCCCCAACACTTTTCCAATTTTCCAGTTGGGTGAATAGTTCCAACAGTAGACGGTTTTTGAATAGTTCAATGGTAACCTTCTATGAATAGTTCCATCGGTGAACAGTTCTATTGGTGCGGTCTAACGGTAACCTCTCTTTCCTTTTCCAAATTTCTAATTCTATGAACAGTTCCATCTGTGAATAGTTCTATTGATAACCTCTAATGGTAAACTCTCTTTCCTTTTCTAAATTTCTAATACTATGAATAATTCCATCGGTGAATAGTTCTATCAATAACCTCTAATGGTAACCTCTCTTTCCTTTGCCAAATTTCTAATTCTATTAATAGTTCCAACAGTGAACAGTTCTATCGGTAACCTCTCTTTCCTTTTCCAAATTTTGAGTTCGATAACAGTGTTTCCAGAATGGTGAGGTCTATTGGTAACCTCTAATTTCCTTTTCCAAATTTTGAGTTCGGGAAAAGTGTTTCCAGAACAGTGAGGTCTATTGGTAACCTCCATCAGTAACCTCTATCAGTAACCTCTATTTTCCTTTACCAAATTTTGAGTTTGTGAACAGTGTTTCCAGAACGGTGAGGTCTATCGGTAACCACTATCTGTAACCTCTATCAGTGACCTCTATTTCCTTTGACAAATTCTGAGTTCTTGAACAGTGTTTCCAGAATGGTGAGGTATATCAGTAACCTCTATTTCCTTTTCCAAATTTTGAGTTTGTGAACAGTGTTTCCAAATTCATACAGTTTCACCCCATTAAAGTTTCCTTTGACAAAAAATGAATTTAAAACCTTATTTTAAGGACTCTAAGGCTGATTCAAAGGCCATAACTCCTATATTAATTTATCATAAGGATCGGTATGTTTTTACTTTGTCAAACTGCGTGGTTTAATGCGATCAACTTTAAATGGAAAACCTAGTGTATCTTAAACCATCACTCCATTAAATATTCTAAAGGGATAATATATCTTCCTCCCAAGTTCTTCCTCCTTGTTCTCTACTATGATATTCTAGAACATTTCATTCTATTCCGTAGGGGTGGTACAATCAAACTTTCCTCCTAGGATTGGTTCTGCTCTGTTTTGATGCAATCAAGTAGTATCAATCAATCTTCAGTATAAGGTATGATCTATCGCCATTCTGTTGGGTTCGTCTCCTGTTGTTTCTCCTTTCCCTATTATGGTATGTGATCTCTATAATACTAATGGAGTTTTCTTGGGTTTTCTTTGGTTCAGTCGTACCGCAGCATCCTCAGGTGGATACAGTTTTCACGGGAGGAGGCGAGCATAATTATTTGTGTGGATCCTTCTTATATAAAGAGCGATAAGAACCATTTTAGGTAGGGTATTTGTTTCTTCGCTTTCCTTTTACATGATACTGTATAGTTAGTATGTTTTATCCCACTGGATGGAAATGAAATTGACAAAATAAGTATTTGAACTGGAAAATAAATTGATATCAATCGTATGTTATTGCCTCTTGTTTTTCTAGATAGTGTGATATCTATGCTTCCTTCTTATATCTATTTTTTCTTGATGGAAATTGGTAAATAACGTAAACTGGAATTAATTGATAATGGTTTGTCTAAATATAAAGAGGCATATAAGTGAATTTGGTTCTTCTTGTTGTAATTTGATGTTAATCAAAATGGTGCAGTAAGCATGTTTAATTATTTGTGATAGATTACTGTTTAGTATTACCAATTTTGGAACCTATGATTAATAAATCGGTTAATACAAGATGTATTAGGGAACTGGTGGTTTGATAAAAGATAATACCTTGTGGTGTTCAGAGTTACCCTCTTGGTTGTTTAAGGGCCAAGAGCCCATTTGATATGATGTTTGTTTTTCCTGCTTCTTGTGTTATGGTGTGAGCCTAGATGGTTTTTGTGATATGTGGGGGTAGGTAGGCCTATTTATTGTAGCAGAAGTTGACTCTAAGAGTGGAGAGATGCATCGGTTTATGCATGTGGGTTTCAGGGAGGACACAAGGGATGATGGAACGGGTTGGATGTGAATGTTTGGATGCTTGCTAATTCTTATTGGCTGTTTATGTGCTTTACTTCTCCCCACTACTCAAGGAAGCTGGTATTACTTACCCTTATTCAGAAAGGGGCGAAGACGCATGGGGTATGCCACTTTCTTTCCATGTTTAGCTTCTCAAGGGAGAATGGGTCTACACTCTTGCTATTGGCGGAAAAGAATCGACGGGTAGTTCATCTACTCACCATGTTGATCCCCCTTGTGTTTAGTATAATAGAATGTTTTTCTAGAATGCTGGGGAATATGATAAAGTAATGTTGTAAGTAAATAAGTGAATAAATGATGTTAACCCATGGGGTTTGGAGCTTTCTGGGGTGCAATGATGAGGTTGTGATTTGAAGGAACAGTTTACTTTGGGTGTGATGCTAATGAAATTTAATGTGGAATTTTTATTGGTTAATTAATGTTTAAATAATTAATTAAAGTAAAGTGCAAATGATAAAAAGGGAATGAAATAATGTATTAAATGTCATTAAATGGTTGTGTACTTATAGGATACCTAGTCTTAGAAGTGGCAGCCCGGAGTATGAGAGACGTTAGCTGCAGTTGAGTCTAAGACTAGGTTATTCCCATAGTGTGGTTTTGATCTATAGTATATTATGTACTTTTTGTGTTTCTATATGATAATCCACCCTATCATTAAGGTAAAATGACACCCTAGGGATTCTGAGCCCTGGGTGTGTTTTCTCCAACATTCAGGTGGGAGGATGAATGACTGACTGCCCCCTTTGGCCCCGCTCTCTTCCCTTGGTAGTTACTTGTGATGGTAGGCATAGTAGTTGTTTTTCACCATATATGTATGTAGAGGGATGTAATGTCTTGTGGTTATTCACACACATATATTCTGGATATAGTTTCCTATGGACTCCTATAGGTGTAACGTGTATAGGTTGTGATGGCTTGAGGATCCTTACTCGGTGTATGGGCTATAATGTCTTGAGGTATAATACCCGACGTATGATACACGTTATATGGGCTATGGTGGCTCTCAGAAACTACCTGATTACTTTGCTTACATGGACGTGGTGGTTTTTTTGCACGAGGTTCATGTTGTGGTGCTTCGCCCAGGTGTCTGCGGGTAAGCCTTTTTGGAGAGAGATGCTCAGGACGTGCGACGTTGGGACAAAGCGGAAAACCATTGGGGAAGTAGTAGCGGGTTACCCTTGATATGCTTTATTATATGATATATTCTTGTATGTGTTACTTGGTGAGAGTATCCATGGTGAGGCTGGGAACTTAGTATACCTATTTAGGTGATGAGTCAGTTTCACTTGTTGTTCATTGTGCTTTAGCATGCTTTGTTTACTTTTGCATGAGAGGCTTCAGGGGGGATCATACTGAGTATACTGTTATACTCACCCTATATATATTTAAACTTCTTTTCATGTCACTTGGAGTAGGTTGGAGATCATGCTGGTTACTACGAGCTTGCAGTTGTAGGAGCTGTTCGGGCTTGTGGTTGTTGCTGTTTTACTTCCTTTTTAGGTACTTGCAGTTTTTTTCCTTTCAGTTGTAGTAGTTTTGCATGACATTTCATATGCATACTGGGAATATCCTTCATCTTACTGGTTGATTTGGAGTTGGTTGGTTTCTATCTTATCTCTCTTCTGCATGTGTTCTCTTAGAGGGTAATGCCTCACATTTGGGTGTTTACTATACCCTCAGTGCTAGTTGTCAACTTGGGGCCTACTGGAGGTGGGAATCGGGGATCATTATCTCCATTCTCACATTATCGGCCCAAGAGGGGTACACTTTATAGGGAGGGGGTCATGATAGAGTGGTATTAGAGGTCAGTCTAAGGGATAGGATAGAGTTGGGAGTTAGGCAGAGGTCAGGTTTCATGGGTTGGTAGGGAAACAGTGTCATTCATGTTTAGCAAATGGTGTAAACACTGGAGACTAGATGAGACATAGGCATTTAGAGCCCCCTATGATCTGATGTACGGACCTTTAAGTTTACAATGGATACTAAACGAGGTGATACTAGTTGCAGGGTAGAGACCTAGGAAAGGATCATGCAGCTTTCTTCTTTGTTCCTGGGTTTGAATGGGTAGACCTTGGATAGGTTAATCTAAAATGAATAAAAGAAGACAATTAATTAATTAATGTCGAGTATTCCATATTACAAGTTTAAGATCCCTAAATGTTTGTTATTTTATAGGTATGGATCTAGGTCAACGTCCTCATCAGGATCGCATAAAAGATGTTCAGCAGTCTGTTCCAGCAGATTGTTGCAGGGTATAGGTTGACGGCGATGAAACTTGGAAGAAGACACTCTGATATTTTCAGTGCCAGAGTCTACAGATGTATGGGGGATCTATTTCAGATGTATTCATGGAAGACTGTTTAGATGAGGTCGAGATCGGGTTTAGTTCAATTTGTGCTCATAAGGAGTACTGGGTGTCCTTGGTTGTGATGATGTTGTGTGGAGCAGCGAGGCAGTGGTGGTTCTTGTTCCTCGGGGATCACGAGGAGTCAGCGATCTCATGGGAGGAGTTCTGAGACAATTTTAAAGTCAAGTTTCTTTGTTCGACCATGAAGGCATCCAGTCGCCATGAGCTTCTTACCCATCGACATGGGAGCTCTAGTGTGTGGGAGTTTGGAATCCATTTTAGGAACCTTTTACGATATTCTTTGGACCTATTGTTAGATGAGGAGGCCAGGGAAAGGCATTTCGAGGAGGCTTTGCAACGAGAGATCCAGCACCTGGTCACCCCATTTATGTAGAAGACATATCTTGAGGTGATGGAGAGGGAAGAGGTTGTTGAGAGGACATTGTCTACAACCAGATCATCACGAGAGGGGAGTCATCATGATTCCTCACGAACCAGATCTGTGGTCTGGGGTTCTCGGTTTTCAGGGAAGAAGATTTTTCATTCAGTCGGGGGTAAGTCCTAGCCATTCACATCTTGTTTCTCTAGAGGCAGTAACTCTTAGGCATATGCCAAGGGATCAAGTGCTTGTTTTTCTTGTGTTGGTTGAGGTCATCAGCAGTGAGAGTGCCCAACCTTTCAGAGCAGTCATTGTGCACCAGGTTTTCTACTCCAGGTTCTTCTGTTGAAGTAGTTCTAGCCGAGGTAGAAACAGAAGGTTGCACCAGCTATAGATCAACATAGGGTAGATGGGGAAGGTAGAGGAAAACCTTGAGACTCTCCCCATCCTCAGAGAGAAAAGTGCGGCTGTGGAGGTGGTCGTCATCAGGGTCAGAGAGGTCATAGAGGAGGTCGTGGTCAGCTTCATGCTTTAGCGTTGCCAGCACCAGGCGATCCAGATGTCGTTTGAGGTACCCTTTTCTTGTTTTCTATATTTTTGTATGCCTTGTTTGATTTAGGAGTGACACACTCCTTCATATCACCTACCCCTGTCCATGCTTTGGTACTTGAGGTGGAGAGGCTTTAATTGCCTTTGGTGTTGACTACGCCAGTTGGAGGTCGAGCTGACTTGATTGAAGTATGTAGAGACTGTGAGCTAGTGTTTGGGAAGAGCCACTCTTGGGGAGATTTCCTATGTTTATGAATATAACCATATGATTTCATACTCAACATGGATTAGTTGTATAGAGTGCAGGCTATCGTGGATTGCTTCAGGAAGCTGGTCATTTTCTTTGAGGTGGATGGAGAGTCAGTGGTGTTTGTTGGTGAGTGAGACCCTCAGATGGGTCAGAGGTGTGTTACGCCCTTATCATCCATGATGACTGAACTAATGCTGATTTCTTTAAAGGTTCAACAGTTGGAGTTTCCTAGGGTCTTAGAAGAGTACCCTGTTGTTTTTTCAGAAGAGTTTGTTGCATTACCCCCTCAGCGAGAGATCGATTTTGGGATCGAGCTACAACCAGGTGCATTTTCTATCTCCATGTCTCCGTATTGGATGGCCCCATCTGAGTTACGAGAGATACATATACAGCTTGATTGTCTGTTATAGTGTAGTTTTGTTCAGACAAGTGTGTCACCATGGGGTGTACTAGTTTTGTTCGTAAAGAAGGCTGACAACAGTTTGCGGTTGTGTTTTTATTATCGTCACTTAAACAAAATGATAGTAAATAATTGCTATCCTCTTCCATGTATTGATGATTTATTCGATCAACTAAAGGTTTCAAGCTAGTTCTCAAAGATCGACTTGTGGTCAGGATATCATCAGATGCGTGTGAAGGATGAGGATATCCTGAAGACTGCTTTCCATTGTCGTCATTGGCATTATGAGTGTGTTGTAATGTCATTCGGAATGACAAATGTTGCAGCTATGTTCATGGGATTGATGAACGTTGTGTTCCGTGAGTTCTTGTACAATTTCATAGTGGTTTCCATTGATGACATCCTTGTGTACTCCACGTCTGAGGAAGATCATGCAAAACATCTACGCTCCATTTTGGGAGTTCTTTGTCAACATCATCTATTTGAGAAGTTTTTTAAGTGTGAGTTTTGGGCTCGAGAAGTCCATTTCTTGGTACATGTTGTGTCCTAGCAGGGAGTAGATATGGATCCATCAAAGATAGAAGCATTTGTGTCTTGGGAAGCCCTCAAGATAGTGTCAGACATGTGAAGTTTCCTTGGTCTCGCAGGCTACTACCGGAGGTTCGTAGACGATTTCTCATGAATTGCGACTCCTCTGACAGCTTTTACTAGGAAGGATCAGGCATTCATATAGACTGATCAGTGTCAGGAATCTTTCGAGTATCTCAAGGAGAAGTTAGTAAGTTCTCTAGTTCTTTGTCTTCCAGCTGAGGGAGTTCTGTTTGATGTTTTATGTGATACTTTTCATCTGGGGTTAGGTTGTGTTCTGATGAAAAAAAGATCATTTTTTTCTTATGGGTCTCAGTAGTTACATCCCCATGAACTTAACTATGCCACTCATGATCTTGAGTTGGAATCTATGGTGGTTGCTCTAAATTTGTGGATACATTACCTCATTGGTGAGCGCTTTTTGGTTTTAACTGATCATAAGAGTTTGATATATTTTTTCTCCCAGGATTACATGAACATATGACAATGTCAGTGGATGGAGTTATTACAAGAATATTACTTCGAGATATCATATACACCTGGAAAAGGTGACTGTTGTAGCTGATGTGTTGAGTCGAAATTCACATAGTGATGTTGTGTGTGAATCCGATGATTCATAGAGAGTAATGGAAGAACTATCAGCATTACATCTTGATATGGGAGAAGTTTGGTGTAGAGTTTGTCTTTTTCAGATGATGGTACGGTCATATCTGGTCCATAAGTTGGAGGAGTCCCAGTTGGGGGACCTAGAGGTGGAGGTCTGGAGAGACCGAGTTGTTTGGGGTGAGGCCCCTGAAGGTGGGTCGAAGGATGAATAACACCGAGTGTTGTATCATAGAAGACTTTTTGTTCCTTTAACGATGCATGAGATGGTTCTCATAGAGTTACATAGTTCTCCTTTAGTGGCGCATCCTTTCATGACAATGATGTGTCGAGCCTTGAGGAGTCAGTTTTGGCGGCCTGCGCCGAAGCGTGCAGTTACAGAGTTTGTGTCCCGATGTTTGGTCTGGCAGAAGGTGAAGGCCGAGCACCATGTCCCCAGTGGTTTGCTCCAACCATTGGATGTTCCTCAGTGGAAGTGGGAGGATATCTCAATGCACTTTGTTACTAGTTTACCTTGAGCTCTGGGAGGACATGATGCTATTTAGGTGATATCCATCATTTAACAAAATCAGCCACTTCATAGAAATCAAGGAGTCAAGATCAGTAGAAGTTTTGTTTAGGCGGTATCTAGAGGAGTTTTTGAGACTTCACTGAGTCCTAAGGATGATCATTTCTGATCGTGATCCTTGTTTTACCTCTAGGGTGTGGAGAGGTCTCCAGCATGCCTTTGGTTATTAGTTATGCCTTAGCACTGATTTTCATCCTCAAATGGACGGTCAGACAGAGTGAACCATCCAGACTCTTGAAGACATGTTACGCTCTTGTGTCCTAGATTTTGGAGGTTCATGGATGAGGCACTTACCCTTGGTGGAGTTTTCTTACAACCATAGTTCTCACTCCACTATCGGTATGGCACTATTTGAAGCCTTGTATGGATGACCTTTTTGTTCTATGTTGTGTTGTACTGGGGTCGGAGTGTTAGCAATTCTAGAACCGAAACTGGTGTAGAATACAATAGAGATGATTCAGGTGAAGATAGTGAAAGATCATCAGAAATCATATGCCGATCAGAGGGGAGACCCTTAGAGTTTGATGTTGGGGATCACGTGTTTTTTAAGGTGACTCCCCGTCGTGGGCAGTGAAGGTTTGGTCGTGGGAGTAAGATTTATCCCTAGTTTGTTGGGCCTTTCGAGGTGTTAGCTCGTGTTGGAGTTGTGGTGTATCGAGTAGCACTTCCCCCACAGATGAGTTGGATACATGATGTTTTCCATGTATCACAGCTCCATTGTTATCTTCATGATGACGTTCACGTCATCGATTGGGGAGATATCAATGTTAATGATGATGTGACCTTTGAGGAGCGAACTGTGGAGATCCAAGATCTCAAAGAGAAGGTGTTTTGCAGGCATTCTATCCCCTAGGTTCGTGTCTTATGGCGACACGGTGGAATGGAGGAGAGTACCTGGGAATGTGAGTCACAGATACATCCTCAGTACCCAGAGTTGTTTGATGTTTAACTCTTTTCATGTAACAATGTCCCCATTGTAGTTATAGACCTTTCATGTTTATAGTATGGATTTCATTTGTTGCTTCTTGTGGCTTCTTCTCTTTTTAGAGGTATCTCGATGGGTGGTTGTTCGGACCCCGTTTTGTTATACCTTTAGGTGGGTTTGGAATTCTCTAGGACGAGAATGTTTTGAGAGGTATCTAATGTAATGGCGCAAACCTCTCTGGTCCATTCTTTTGAGATAATCAGGTGTATGAGATGATTCTGGAGGTTGAGGTGACTTATCCCCAAAACTTTTCCAATTTTCTAGTTGGGTACACAGTTCCAATGGTAGACAGTTGTGAATAGTGCAATGGTAACCTTCTATGAATAGTTCCATTGGTGAATAGTTCTATCAGTGGGGTCTAACAGTAACCTCTCTTTCCTTTGCCAAATTTCCAATTCAATGAATAGTTCCATCGGTGAACAGTTTAATTGTTAACCTCTCTTTCCTTTGCTAAATTTCCAACTCTATGAACATTTCCATTAGTGAACAGTTCTATCGGTAACCTCTAACTGTAACCTCTCTTTCCTTTTCCAAATTTCCAATTCTATGAACAGTTCCATCGGTGAACAGTTCCATCGGTGAACAGTTCTATCGGTAACCTCTAACGGTAACCTTTCTTTCCTTTGCCAAATTTCAAATTCAATGAACAATTCTATCGGGGAACAATTCTATTGGTAACCTCTAACAGTAACCTCTCTTTCCTTTGCCAAATTTCCAATTCTATGAACAGTTCCATCGGTGAACAGTTCTATCAGTAACCTCTAACGGTAACCTCTTTTTCCTTTGACAAATTTTGAGTCTGTGAACAATGTTTCTAGAATGATGAGGTTTATTGGTAACCTCTATTTTCCTTTTCCAAATTTTGAGTTAGTGAAAAGTGTTTCCAGAATGGTGAGGTCTATTGGTAACCTCTATCGGTGACCTTTATTTCCTTTTCCAAATTTTGAGTTCGTGAATAGTGTTTCCATAATGGTGAGTTCTATTAGTAACCTCTATCAGTAACCTCTATTTCCTTCACCAAATTTTGAGTTCATGAACAGTGTTTCCAACTTCCTACAGTTTCTCCCCTTTAACATTTCCTTTGATGTAAAATGCATTTAAAACCTTATTTTAAGGACTCTTAGGCTGATTCAAAGGCTATAACTCCTATATTAATTTATCCTAAGGCTTGGGTTGTTTTTACTTTGTCAAACCACATAGTTTAATGCGATCATCTTTTAATAGAAAACCTAGTGTATCTTAAACCACTACTCCGTTAAATCTTCTAAAGGGACGGGATATCTTCCTCCCTAGTTCTTCCTCCTTGTTCTCGAATATGAGAAGCTAGAACCTTTAATTCTATTCCATAGGGGTTGTGCAATCAAACTTTCCACCTAGGATTGGTTCTGCTCTATTTTGATGCAATCAAGTAGTATTGATCAATATTTGGTATAAGGTATGATCTATCACCATTATTTTGGGTACGTCTCCTTCTATTTCTCCTTACCCTGTTATGGTATGTGATCTCTATAATACTAATGGAGTTTTCTTGGGTTTTCATTGGTGCGGTCGTATAGTAGTATCGTCGGGTGGATACAGTTGTCACGGGAGGAGGTGATCATGATTCTTTGTGTTGATAATTCTTTTATAAAGAACGACAAGAATCATTTGAGGTAAGGGATTCATTGCTTCTCTATTCTTTTATGTGAAATTGTATAGTTAGCATGTTTTATCCCATTGGGTGGAAATAGAATTTGCATAATAAATATTTGAACTGGAAAATAAATTGATATTGATCGTATGTTATTGCCTCTTGTTTTTCTAGATAGTGTGATATCTATGCTTGCTTCGTATAGCTATTCATTCATGATGGAAATTGGTAAAGAATGTAAACTGTAATTAATTAATAATGGTTTGGCTAAAGATAAAGAGGCATGTAAGTGAATCTAGTTCTTCTTGTTGTAATTTTATGTTAATCAAAATGGTGCAGTAAACATATTTAATTATTTTTGATAGCTTACTATTTAGGTTTACCAATTTTGGAACCTATGATTAATAAATCATTTAATCCAAGATGGATTAAATAACTCATGGTTTGATAAAAGATAATCCCTTATACGGTTCAGAGTTACCCTCTTGGTTGTCTAAGGGCCAAGAGTCGATTTGATATGGTGTATGTTTTTCATGCTGCTTGTGTTGTGGTGTGAGCCTGGATGGCTGTTGTGATATATGGGGGTAGGGAGGCCTATTGATTTTGGTAGAAGTTGATGCCTAGAGTGGAAAGATGCATCATTTTATGCATGTGGGTGTTAGGGAGGACACATGGGATGATGGAATGTGTTGGATGTGAATGATTGGATGCTTTCTAATTCTTATTGGTTGTTTATGTGCTTTACTTCACCCCACTGCTCAAGGCAGCTGGTCTTACTTACCCTTCTTCTGAAAGGGGGTAAGATGTCTGGGGTATTCCACGTGCTTTCTGTGTTTAGCTTCTCAAGGGATAATGGGTATACGCTCTTAATATAGGTGGAAAAGACTCGATGAGTAGTTCATCTACTCACCGTGTTGATCCCCCTTGTGTTTAGTAGCATAGAATGTTTTTCTAGAATGTTGGGGAATATGGGAATGTAATGCTTTAAATAAATAATTGAATAAATGATGTTAACCCATGGGGTTTGGAGCTTTTTGGGGCGCAATGCTGAGGTTTTGATTTCAAGGAACAGTGTACTTTGGGTGTGATGCTAATGAAATTTAATGTGGAATTGTTATTGGTTAATTAATATTTTATGAATTAATTAATGTAAAGTGAAAATAATAAAAAAGGAATGGAATAATGTGTTAAATCTCCTTAAATGGTTGTGTGCATATAGGATACCTAGTCTTAGAAGAGGCAGTCCAGAGTTCGAGAGATGTTAGCTGCAGTTGAGTCTAAGACTAGGTTATTCCCATAGTGTGGTTGTGATCTATTGTATATTTTGTACTTTTTGTGTTTCTATATGCTACTCCGCCCTGTCAGTAAGGGCAATTGACTCCTAAGGATTCTAAAACCTGGGGGTGTTTTCCCCAACATTTTGGTGGGAGGATGAATGGCTGACTACCCTCTTTGGCCCCGCTCTCTTCTCTAGGTAGTTACTTTTGCTGGTAGGCTCAGGGGTTATTTTTCCCCATATATGTGTTTAGAGTACTGTAATGGCTTGTGGTTATTCACACACATATATTCGGGATATAGTTTCCTATGGACTGTTATAGGTGTAACATGTATGGGTTGTGATGGCTTGAGGATCCTTACTTGGTGTATGGGCTATAATGGCTTGAGGTACAATACCTGACATATGATACATGTTATGCGGGTTGTGGTGGCTCCCAGAAACTACCTGGTTACTTTGCTTACATGGACATGGTGGTTTTGTTGCATGAGGTGCATGTTTTGGTGCTTCGCCTAGGTATCTGTGAGCAATCATTTTTGGAGATAGATGATTAGGATTTGCGATGTTGGGGAAAAGCATAAAACCATTGGGGAAGTAGTAGTAGGGTACCCTTGATATTCTTTATTATATGATATATTCGTGTACGCGTTACTTGGTGGGAGTAGCCATGGTGGGGCTTGGAACTTAGTTTACCTGTTTAGGTGACGAGTCAGTTTCACTTATTTTTTATTGTGCTTTAGCATGCTTTCTTTACTTTTTCATGAGAGGCTTCGGGGAGGATCCTACTGAGTATACTGTTATACTCACCCTATGTATATATAAACTGCATTTCAGGTTAGTTGGAGAAGGTTGGATATTAGGCTGGTTACTACTAGCTTGTAGTTGCAGGAGGTGTTCGGGCTTGTGGTTGATGCTATTTTACTTCCTTTTTGGGTGCATTTAGTTTTCCCCCTTTTAGTTGTAGTAGTTTTTCATGACATTTCATATGTGTACTTATAATTTATTTCATCATACTGGTTGAGTTGGAGTTGGTTGGTGTCTATCTTATCTATCTTCTGCATGTCTTCTCTTAGAGGGTAATGCCTCCCATTTGTGTGTTTACTATACCTTCAGTGCTAGTCACCAACCTGGGGCCTACTGGAGGCGGGACTCAGGGGTCATTATCTCCATTCACACATTGTCAGCCTAGGAGGGGTACACTTTGTGGGGAGGGGGTTGTGACATCATTAATACAATATTCAAATGACATAATTCTTTAACTTGATTATCATAACTTGATTATTATCCAATAGCATCATTTGTGGTATACTCTAATGATTTGGACATTGATTTGTGTAGTGTCCCAACTCTTTGTAGATGAAGCATTGCACATTTGAAACCCTTTTCTTACCCTTTCAATCATGTACTTGGTGTCCTTTTCCTCCACACTTATAACACACTCCCATTCCTTTCAAGTATTTACTAAGGTGATTCTTTGCACATTTATCACATATGGGAAAATCTTTTTTTACCCTCTTCTCTTTATCCATATTTATCTATTCCATCCTTTCCATATCTTGGTTCCCTTTAAATCCATATGACTCAGAGAATTATTTACTTATCTTATTAACACATGATACTATTTCTTCATGTGATGAGAATATATGGGAGACTATTTCCCTTTTAAATGTTGGATTAATACCTTGAAAGATGAGATCCTTCTAAAAATTTTGATCATGTGTATTGATGGAATTCTCATTCCTTCTACTAGGATCCATTTCCAAACAATGGAATACACTAGGTTAGTTTATGAATCGCAATGCATAATTACAAAATTGTAAAATACTAAACATAAATTGAAAAGATTATGCATATAATCTATAATCATAAAATGTTTTCTTTGAGAAAGTAGTTACTCTTTAATCCTTCATAATGGCTTGTAATGAAAATATGAATTATCTTAAGCATATCCCCCGAGAGTGTCGTAACCAAGAGTGCAGCAAGGCCCGTTGTCGTGTACCAGGATACCCCGAGTCAAGCCCAAAACTCCTTGTTAGAGTTTTCACTCCTAGGTACATATGTGCCAGATCCGCCACTACCTGCTCGTATCCAGACATGGATGTATTGCTTCGAAAATACACAAAATCTGTACATTACCAAAATTCTAGGTAGTTATTCTATATTAATCCTCAATGTCTATCTTAGGGTAATGTTCTCTAATCCGAGTTTATCTAAATCTATTTCCAAGGTTGTTGCTAAACTTCCTATGATACCAACTGTAATGCCCCAACCCCAGAATCCCAGAGTCGGTGCATTATTTTAATACATTAGAATGATTACAAGGAATCAAGTCCTGAAAGACCAACCTGTTTATCAGTCATGGAAAATATATTACATACATGAATGTTACATTACACATTATAAAATAAAAAACAACATAAATTTTCCTTTGATAATGCCATTAATCCCCTAGATTAACCCTGCTTATCAATCATAAAACACTTCTTGGACTACTGGGAGCATAAAACATAAGAAAGGGGTGATCTCAAACGCTCGGTAAGGATAACAATATAGCGAGAACTATCAAAAATAACCATAAACATTTAATGCAATGTATAAAACAAAAACAGAAGCCTTTTAAACATAAACTTCAACATAATATGGCAAAGCTAAATCAAATAATGTCATTTACTTATTCACATGAATATTCTACTTGTCGAATAATCACTTGTAATATCAATAGTTAATTTCATAATGATGGAATGCATAATTCCAGACTTCATAACCACATAGTCAAGGCCTTGTGCCAAGACTACAAAAAAGATTTTTTCAAGGCCTTGTGCCAAGACACTAGTTTGTCTCATGAGACCTGCTGATGCATCGAGGAGCTATAGCGGGCTCCACCTGTCACTTACTAAGTCCAATGCATTCCTCATATGAAAATGATTAAACATAACATAAACATTCGTATTAAAACTAGAATATGAAATGTCAATAATTTATCCATAAACCAAGAATGGTATAAAAATAACACATCCACATTAAAACATATCACAAAACCTTTAATAAAATATGGAATATTTTTATCATAATAAATCAACCATGGTCAATAATAATATCCAATAAATTATATTGACATTGTTGAGAATGATCAGTAAAACTATTTGAGATAAATGTCCCTTTTTCATTAAAATAATTTTAAAAGCCTCAAAATTTATAAAGGAAGTCATTTAAAATATATTTTTGAATCAAAGTGTCCCATAACACTTTGAAACTTTTTAATGGAATTAACAGTTTAAAACATTCATGTCTATATAAATAAATCCTTAAAATCATTTTGAAAACATGTACATTAATGAGAAAGGTTTTGAAGAATAAATCTTTTAAACATTTAAAATGATTTTTTAGTTAAATAGTCACTTAAAAATAATCCTTTTTAAAACACTTTTATGAAACATGGACATGGATAATAAATATTCCCCAGTAAAAACTTACACATAAAGAATCTCGGATAATAATGAGATTGAGGAATTAACCCTTACATTGCACTTTCCTTTGGTCAAGGGTACATTTAACCACATGTATAATGAAAATAGTATGTTATTAAATTATACCAGAACCATATTCATATTTATTATATCATATATGATTCATTTATGACTTTATACTACCCATTTAATAATGTTTTCAATGTTAAATTAACATTCCGGGTAATAATCGCATTCTTTATCGTACGTGTTTTAACTTGTTATTGTTGATTGTATAATTTAGATCATGATTTAAATACTTCCATAATATAAAACATGATTTATATATCATATATATTTAGAATATAAAAATTTATAATGGATATATATATGAAATGGAAGGTACCGTTTATGGAGACGGTTGGTCGTACGTACGCATAAATGTTATTTCTGTTTTCATATCGTATTGAACAGAAGTATGTGAATAAGATATATATAAGTATATAAATACATACATATATATATCAATTAGAATTATTATGTCATATATTACATACATATAAATAATATATATTTTTATAATCATTGTTGGATGGTGAACGTGGAAATGAATCTCATCGCGTCGTGGAGACGATAATCCGTACGTACGCACGAGTGAAAATATCATTATATTGATGGTGAAATCGTATGTAATTGGATGTTATATCATATATAAATAATAATTAACATGTTATATTTATTATTTACATCAGTTATACTCATTATTATTCCCATCCAAATAATGAAGTGTTTGAATAACAAACTACACCACAACGTGGAGACGGTAAGTCGTACATACGCACGTATGGTGACTTTGTCATTTATTGGATGGATAGAATAATGAATATGTTTGTACAATATTTATAATAACATCATAGTATTTAGAAGGTACTAGAGTTATTATTTTGTTGTGGAATCAATAAAGAAAGAGGAAGTGGAATAAGAAAAGAACTTGAAAGAGGGTGGTGAAATTATTACCTCTTCTTTGGGTGTTTCCTTTTGAGTTGATCAAAAGGGCTCCTTAGATTGGTTTTCTGATAAAAGTAAGAACTCTAGGTCGAAGGTATGAAATTTGGGAGGATATTTGGGAAGGTTTTTTCCAATCCAAATGGATTTGGAGGTGTGATTTTGAGAGAAGGAGAAGTACCCTTTTATAAGAGAGGTGAGGGTCACTTTAGGAAAAACTTGAAATATTATTTTATAATAAAATACTTTTAGGTTTCTAATGGATCCAAAATGATTTATTTCTAGGATAAGGTGGGGATGGGTCTAATTTATTTCTCCAAATAGGTTTTAGACAATTTTATGTCACCATTGTAACCTTATCTTCTAAATTTAACTCTTAGTTAAATAGTTTAACTTTTACTGTGTCTTCTTGTATTATTACACTATATGGTTAATAAACTTGCTCTAATCATCCAAGAGAACCACATGTGGTTCATTAATGAAATATATAATATTATTTAATCCCTTTCTTCTAAACCTTATATTTTTAGGAATATTATATCAACCAATAATATAGTATTAGTTTTAAAAATTAACTTATGTCAATTTTAACACTATTTGGTATTTTCTTTTTGTGAAAGTCATAACAACCTTATCAGTTCAAAAAAAATTATAATCAACCCTAAAATGTCATATTAACCTATAAAATTAGTGTAATTAATCATAAGTCTCAATTTATATTTATTTGGATATTTATAATATCAATTATTATAGTATTTTTTTAATAAAGTAATTACTACTTCATCATTGTGTCATAAATAAATTAAATGATTTAATGTCTCAAAATTACAAATAAAATAAAATTACATATTAAATAATTTTTTCATTATAATGAATTTTTATAGTCGAATTTATATTATGTGTACCCTTATATTAAAAAAGGTTTAGTTATTAAAAATTGAATTTAACACTTTTAACACTTCTTTAAATAAAATAATAATAAATGTCCTAATCTAATTCAATTCTATCAAGGAGGATCATATTTTATTTATATGGTTGTTTTTTACCGAATTACACTTATCCAATAGAATTAGGACATGTGTTTGGGTAATTATAATATCATTTTTACCCTATTTACTTTTAACTGTGGTAAATAAAAGTCAAAAGTTACTATTCACCAAATATTATTTTCATCTTATTGAACCACATTTTACTTACTAATATCAATCGTTTCTCTTTGTTTTTTGAAATTTAACTCAGAGAAGCGGTAAAATTACATTTTATACAAATTTGCAAATGCTCCTAGAAGGTGGGTAAAAGATGGTAAAAAGTTCAATAAAAATTTATACATCTAATTTTATTATAAAATGACTCCAACGAGTTAAATTTAACTTATATAGGTATTATATATCTATTTTGACTTAAAATTAATTTAAATAAAATAAATAATTATTTAAATAAAATGTTGGTTTTAAACAATAATGCAATGTTTTTCACTGTTCATTAAAAATTGAATGTTTTTAGAAAAATAATATAAATTCACCCTACGCTAATTTTGATATTCCTAATTCAAAAATTAATTTCATTTTACCAAATTAAAAACATAGAAGTTTCATTTATTAATTTAAAATTAATTCCCGTTGTCAAAGCCAAAAAGTTGGTTTTTAAAAAGTATAAACTATCAAAAGATTGACATGTGTTTATGTCAAATTTTATTGTGAAATTACTTATAATGAGTTAAATTTTATTAAATGAATAAACTATAATCTAATAATACTTCAAAATAATGAAAATTCATAATTTAACACTATAAATTATTTTGATTAAATAAGTTCTTTTCTATTAAAACATAGTATTTTTTACTATTCATTGAAATATGAAAGTTATCAGAAAAGTACCAAAAATTTATCCAAACTAAATTTTTATGTCCTAATTATAAAGATGAATTTAATTTCATTAAATTGAATATATAAAAGTGTCAAATATTGTTTTTAAAAAAGTTTCTCCATTAAAAGGCGGTAAAATTGCATTTTTTTGAAAAATACTTCTTTTATCATAATAAATGAATTTGTTCTTATATTATGTCTAAGAAAAACATAATATCGATACTAAAATTATATAGAGTATATAAGATTCAAAATTCAGTTAATACTATACATTACCATTTTTTGAACGGCTATTTTGGTAAGTTGTCGTGCGCTCGAACTCGGTGTCACGTGTAGCGCAAGCTATTGAATTAAATTAATGGGATAACATGCTATGAAATCTTGGGGTGTTAAAATTCACATTTATTAGAAGGTGGATGAATTAAAGTATAGGGTCCAAGGTTTATAATGTCTCTAGCTTCACCAATTGATATAGAGTCTAGGTAGAGTCATTGACAAGGGATTCAAATTTTGGAAAATTTGAAGAACTACACCGAACACCGGATCGATGGACCAAAATTATGTCTTTCTTGAAAGAATTTCTTGTAGAAATTTCTGAAAATCACAAAACACTAGCATACCAATTCTAGAATCAATGAACACTCAAAATATAGCGACCCAAGCCTTTTACATAAAACATTTCCTGATTTTAAGCATAATTAATCATCAAAGTACAAGCCAAGGATCGTTAAGTCTAGTGTCTTGGAAGACTAGGTACATATAACATAAAAAATGGGGAAAAACTTCTTTATTTAATCTCCATAAAGAGCTTATAACTTCCTTTGAGCTCTTACATCTGCATAGGGTACTCTGGGGAACACATGAACAAAGGGATGAGCTAAAAAGCCTAGTAAAGGAATGAACATAAGGATACATCTCAAGCACATGAGTTAGGACGCATGACATAATGATATCCAAAGCATGAAACTTATAAAATAATGTAATATAAGCATGGGATCATATAAACATGGAATCATATAAATGTGGTAGAATCATAAATCATATCTTTTGTACAGGTCAAAGCTAACAGCCAATCCTGTTTCGCATTTCAGTACGGGTCAAAGCTAACCGCCAATCCCATTTCACATCGCATATCATGAGACTTATCCTTACCCAATTAATTAAAGAATTATCTGGGCACACCCATCTCAACATATTCTTGAATATTATTTCCACATAAATAATCTTTCCACATAAATAATCATACATAATCAACCATACATAAACATAAGGGTACCCATGGAAAGAATTGGGTACCACAATCATGACATAAAACATATCCAACGGGCGTATCATGAAAGTGTCAATGAAAGGAAGGTATTAGAACATACATGTACATTAATAGGGTAAAATAGGAATATAAAATGGTAAGTGGTGTCAAATATAAGTGACAACAAATAAAAAATGTATTTTAGAAACATTAGCATTAAAACATTTTTGTGCGTTTTTAAGGAAAACACTCTAGAGTTTTTCAAATAGAAAAGATGACATTATTTTATATAAAACCAGAATTGAAACAAGAAGGTTTTCATAATAAAAATAATTATTTTATAAATACAATGGTGTTTTAAAACATAGGATAGAGTGCACTAGAAATTTGGGTAAAAATTTGGGAAGTCCCCTTAAAACAGGTTTGCTTATCGGAAAGTTATAAGGAGGGAATCTTTCAAAATAATGTATATCCCCGAAAGAATGTGATGAAAGGGTCTTGATATAAGAATATTTTACAACTAACCAGAAGTCCCAATACTCGAATAGATAGATAAGATAACACCATTTTAAAAGAATGATAAGGCAACCTGAAAGAACAAAGAAGGTTTGGGTAGAATTCATTGCGATTTTATCAGCATGGTGTCGAGTGTGACCAAGAGGGATTGATGACAGAGAAATGGGGTTTCTAATAACTTATAAATCCATAAGGAAGTATGGGGGAGGTTCTTAAACATACCCCATCATTTTATAGTACACATATAAAGGCATGGTATAGAGGACAATCTCGATTAAGAGAGAAAAGAAGAGGATCCCTTACCTTAAATCTGGTAGTGTTCTCCACTTGTTATTAATGACCTGAATAAACAAATTAGGCTTATTAATTAATAATTCTAGAAACTCTTATATATTTAATTTATTTATTATGACCCTTTTTAGTTCATTTAAATCCTTTTTGACTAGTTATATTGTTCAATTTCATTGTTCGGGCTCGTTTGTTTACTTGGATTTAAAAGATCGATTCACTTATATTCAAGTTTGGATTATATGAAATATGAAAGTGGTTTTCCAGAATTGAAGTTATATTATTTAGATCATATTCAGGAGATTACATGGTTTTAATTTTTATTAGGTTACTTATAGTGATTTCTAATTATTATATATATAACCTTAGTGATAACCGTTTTTGTTAATCGGTGGATTTGATTACAATGAATGTGTTTTTCATTATAACATAATTCCATTTTTACCAAAATATTACAGAACAAAAAATAGGATATATTAAATATATAATAATCTGGTTCAACCATAACACAAATGGTTTCATGACCAAAATTAAAGATAATAAAAGAAATTGATAAATCGTTGTCCTTTTATGCGCTAAAATAGCACATCTCAAACGGTGCTTTCATTTCTTTCAAAAAAAGGTGGAGAAAGGGGAGAAGATAATGAAATATACCACTAGCATGAAGAAATTATAGTACATGTATGTTACTAGATTTATCATACTATTATGGTGAAGGGATGTGAGGAAAGAAAATAAAAAAGAAAAGAACTTAAAGGAAAAGAAGAAATTTGGGAAGAGGAATTTACCTCTTGAGACTTCCTCCTTTGATAACCTCTTAAAAGGAGAGGTTTTGGTATTTTTAGGTGGATGAGAGCTTTTGGACGTTGGGGAGGACCTTGTGGAGAGATTTGGGCATAATGTAGAGAAGGCTTGGAGCTTGAGAGGAGTGGAGAGAAGAGGGAATGAAGGGGGGTTTTATAATGGAGGAGAGAAGGGATTTCATGATATTATAATCATTAATTTATTATTTCTTCCCAAGACAAGGAATAGTAAGTATTATATGACCAAGAATAGTAAATGGGTCATGTGAATTCGAACCAAGTGGGAATACATCATCAGAACATCATCAATGACTCAATTAATCCATTATTTAGCATTTATTGTAAATTATCGGATTCCACTATTCATCAAAAATTCAAGTATTTCAGAAAAATCCCAAAAATTCACCCTTACAATTTTTTGACATGTAGAATCCAAAAATGAAGTCCATTTTTCAAAAATAATTTTCTAAATTCGATTATTTAAATATTTAATTAAAATAATAATTTATTATCAAAACCAGTTTTAAAACATTCATTAACTCATTCTAAACTATAGGTATATCGTACTTCCAACATGAATATTATTTTTATACCACAATAGGTGAGGTTACTATTCATTAGGGTAAATCACTATTCATAAGGGTATATTACTATTCATTAGGGTATGTTACTATTCACCAAAAATTATTTTTGTTTTATTAGACTCCAAAAAACATCTTGAACACAACCGTGTATGTCATATTTTCAATCCAAACACAGAAGTGACAAATTATGCTTAAAGGTCACTTATTAATTAGTAGTTTATTATGTTGTGTTTTCATGTGATTTTATGACATAAATATAAGAAGGTAATTTCCATTCAAAAACTTTGGGTCGTTACACAAAAATAACCTAGAATATTTTTAACAAGGACACAAACAAATTTAATCAAAACATTATTAAATACAAAATTCAAAATATTTTACCATTTATAAAACAATACTCTTTCTTATCAAAATGATAAATCTTGTTATAAATCAATAATGGTTTCAAAAAACCTTTACAATAAGTTTTAAATTATTCCATGGTTTCAAAAGAATTTACCCCTTTTTCAAATTAAAAAAAAATCATTTCCATTTAAATATATAATATAACAAAATTTCTTCTTAAAACATAGTTTTACCATATCACATAATAGTATTTGATAATTAGTTTTCCAAACCAAAAATTTCATTAAAATTAAACTTTTTTAATCAAAAACATTTCTCAAAGAACATAACAAAACTTTTTTTAAGGAAAAATTTAATTATTATAAGGAATTTAAAATTATTAACAAGGGGTTAAATTTTAAAGTTCCAAACAAGAGAATGAAATAAACCAAATCCATAACCCACAAAAAAAACCTCACATAAGTGAAGTCACTTGTAATAACATGGATAAGGAATCATGTTTAGAACCATGTTTGAGCTGGATAAGGTTTGGTTCTATGGGATGATAAACCACACACAAAACTGAAAAATTTTCATTAATTGATTTCCAAATCATCAATACTCATTCATCACAGCTTACCAGACCGTGAAAACATGGTACCGTTGTGGTTATCCTATCATTATAGTTAAAAAAACTCATAAGAGATTCCCTAAATCAAATATAGTCTCATTCGGAATCTAAATATTTTTTTCATCCGAAATCCAAGAACTCAAAATTAAGACTCAAGTTCCAACATCCATGATAACTCAAGTCTCATTATAAATGTTTGTTGGTCAATCACCCACTCACAAACAACCTCTTGGGTCCCAAAACATTCTTATTCTCCTATCTACCATGACTCACCCAAAATAACATAAGTATATCCAAGTAATGTATTTTCCTTTAAGTAAAAACCTTTCTATGATACAGTTTTGAACAAACAAACCAGAGATAACATCTAAACTGATACAAGAGCTGATTCACCACTAATCTAAGGAGCATACCCAATCTCCACAGGCCGACGAAAAGAACCTAAGCATCTACAAATAATATTTTGGAAAATTTTCTCCATAAAAATATTACAATATTAGTCTAAAATGAGGAAACATTATCATATATATATCATTCTATACATACATATCAAGTACAGTGAGACACAAAGAAAATAGAAAGTCGAATATAATCACTCAAACCTGTCTATTGGTGGTCCATGAACACCCACAAAGTCCCAATTCACCCACCCTTGGTAACCCAATCATTAACCCACAAAGGAAGGAAAGAGCACAGACACCTACTATACTATAATAAAGGGCTATAAACACCAAAAGGTATAAGTAGGGTGTGAGATAAAGAGTCCAGTGGGATTCCACCAAATATTCTAGGCAATTTCTGCATAAGGAAATTTAAATATTCAAAAAGAGGAGTGAAAATATGTGAGTTTTAGGGTTAGTTTAAAGATAGATTTTTAAACATTTAAAAATTATTTATTAGACTAAACCTATAAAACATTCCATTTCCCCATTTAAAAACCTATTTTTTTGAAAATATTTGAAAACCATTTCACAAAATAATGTCATGAAATCAAGAAATGATGAGAATATGGACTTGATATGTCAAGATGAATAAGAATCATTAAAATATAGTCAAGGTTCATCTTAACAATAAATTAATCATGCAAGGAAACTCCAGTACCATATGGTTTGACATCCAAGTAAAGAGCTGTCAATTTTAAATAAATAGGTTTTTAATTTCAAAATATTCTTTTAACAAATCATTATTTACATTTCAAGTGATGGAATATTTTTAAACAAATGGGTTAATAAATTTTTTTATATAAAATAGTTCATATTATTTTTAAGCTATGTAAAATAGTTCTCAATAACGATCACCTATATTTCAAATACAAACATGTGAGCCACATGGTCATATGCCTAAGAAGGTATGATAGTTACATGCTAAAGATAACTCCACACACTTTCAAGGTGACACAAAAATATTCACATTTATCGATTTGAGTTCAGGTCCAAGAAGACTCATCATAATTGCCTAAGGGATGCGACATGTTTCATTATTATTTTAGAATGTTGTCTAGTCGTAGAGTGTTGTCCAAATAACTCAAAAACTATCTAAGTCTTGCATGTTTTATAGGTCAAAATAAATGATGGGAAATTAATTTTACAATGAAAATTAAATTCATCCCATTCAATATTTAAATATTTCAATTTTCAATTTAAAAATCATAACATAGTTTTTTGATAAAGATATGCCAATTTCTAAGATTAAACCCAATGGTTTCTATAAAAACTAATTTAATCCATTTTTATCAAAAAATAATTTGAAAAAAATTTCATCAAATCAATTTTCACAAATTAAATTCCATAATTTAATTTCTATCAAATTCCATCCAATTTTTCAATCCAAAAAATTTCCATTAAAAACCTTTTATACAATTCAATATTCAAAAAGGGTAATAATACCTTATTCCTTTCACAATTAATCATAAAAATTACAAATGGGTTTTTAAAAATATAATTTATTTAAAATCAACCATAAATCATTTAATGAAAGTATTAAATTTTTAAAAATATTGAGTGAATTTAAAAACATGATTTTACACCCTCTTTTAATGTAGATAATTAATTTATTTAAAATTACCCAAGAACGCCCATTTAAAAAAAATGTCAAGATCATTAAAATTTGGTTCTCAATATTTTAATAAATTCATGAATTTAAAACTATTTGTAAAATATAAAATAGTTTATTAATTTAAATTAAAATCATGGAAGCTCATTTTATACAACCAAAACCAGGCCAAATCCCCTGATTTCACCAAAATATCCTTTAAAATATCATTAAAAATAAATCAAAACAAACATGGAATTTTTTATTTCACAAAAAAGGTGAGATCAATAAAAGTCAAGTCCATTTAATTCATTTCATATAAAATTTGGAGAGAAGAGGTTTAAATAAGATTTTATGATGAATTAAATAGACATATTTGGTAGAACATGAGTTAGAAAATAGGAAACATATATCCATGAATTTATTAATAAGTTATGAATTAAAAAACAAAGGAAAATCATTGAAACACCTACTTTTAAATTAAGGAATCAAACTGAAAAATTTCTGAGATGTGCCTCCTTTGATGGAGATCACAAAATCTATGAAGATATATCTTGAAAAAAGATAGAGGAGATCCTAGATCTATAATTTCACATAAATCAACCAAGATCAAAAACAAATTCAAGGATTTTACAACCTTAGGAAGACAAAAAAAAAGATTAAAAGGGATATCCAAGAAATGAAGATAAGAACTCACTGAAATATAAGATATATACTTTGATTGGTGCTTTGATATGCCAAGAGATGAGGTTTGGGGAGCCAAAATGCCTCTGGAGGGCTCCTAAAATATTATGGATCAAATTGTGATTGATTGGGAAGTGTTTATGCTTCTTTAGGGAGGTTTTCTATATTCAATTATGATTTTCCTAACTTAAATTATCATTTTCACGATTTCCTAGGTCCAGTCACATGGTTAGAACTAACCGTGCACCAAACCATTCACCCAGAATGGAGATACTAGAAATTTTGCATGGTTTGGATACACACTTTGTCAAACTATGAACTAGGTGTATAACCCCTACTTTCTAGGCTGTACACTTTGTCAAACCATTCTCAAAATGTGCAAAAACCATTCATAAGTCCAGAATCCTTCAAAAAAGTCTGAAAAACTCTAGAAATTACCCGTGAAGATACCCAATCATTAGATAATTAAATCAATGTGTCAAAATGCAAAAAAAATTAATAGTATGTAACAACCTACCCAACATATGACTATCTACAATCATGAATCATCAAGTCTAAAAGATAGAAAATGACGACACAAGAAGGAATATACCACTCATTTTGTGAGGTGGGAGGTCCTTGGACCATAAGTGAGACTCTCCCAAAGGTTAAAAACATCGAAAAATCTAAGATGAACACACCAAGATTGTCGCACATCTCCAAAATAGTGAAATACGGAAGACTAGCATAGGTCTTGCCACCATTTAAAGATTCAATAAAATGGTGTATCATAAGAAAAGAATGTCCATTAAACCCAAATAATATACTTCACCCACTCAGTATGGAGAAACATCTAATATAAAGAATACAAAAGCAAGGTATATAACTGACAAGAATTTCTAACCTTGTTAAGTAATCAATGGTAAACTGGGATTTTTTCAAAATTGAGACTCATACCTTGATGTGCTCATCAAACCAAACATCATCACAACAAAGTGCCTTATCTATCAAAATACACATCTTCCTTGTCACCCATGTTCATTCCCAATGTCTATCTAAGTATAAACATAAATATCACAGACATCTAGGTTAGTGCACAATAGGGGACTACACTCTAACAAGGTAAATAATCCAATATATTGAAATTGAGCTCTAACCATCATTTATAAACATGAAAACGCCACGGAAAGTGTTGTGTGGAAGTAATATGCTGATAGTTCATTTATTTTGGAAACATGGTCATATTCTAGAAGAAACATGGTAAAGGGAATTAGATATATGGGCTTAGTAGCCTAAATATTTTGACTCTAAATCTTTGAGAATCTTGGGGGTGCAGCTCGAGGTTGAGCTATTATAAGGTGGGGAGATTGTAAAATCATAACCATTTATGGAGTTGACTCGGGCTTCAATTTAAGACACACTTTAGTCCTTATTTTCAAAAATTTTGTTTGGGTTATACATTAGGGTGTGATTGGGTGAGAATTTAGAAAAATTGAAGAAAATGAGGTTGTGCACGGTTGTCACATAGTTAGAGCAAACATGTAACCCAACCCATAAAATAGTGAAACAAATAATAGTGGTGTTATCATTATTGGAACATGTTTTGTGAAATCAGGAAACCTAAAAAGATAATTTTCACCCCTAAAACAATAGGAAATTGGTTTGGGAAAACTACGCACCCCTACCCAAGAAACCAAGCACCGTATTTTTAATTTCCAAAAAACTAGTTTTAAATTCACCCTAATCCATAAAACTTCCTTCATTTGACCCAAACATGGAACCATATGATTTTGGATGATTTTAGCATTCTCCGGAGGGATACCAAGTCCATCAGACCTCAGTTATTCATGATTAGCAGCTCATATCAAAGATCTTTTGTTATACCTGTAATTGGATCTAATAATATTGATTTTAAATTCACCCTCCTATATTCTATCTTTCCTTTGGTGGATTTAATCATTTGTTTTCACTAGATCTTGATATAAATTTGATAAATATAGTTTTATGTTCTTGGATACATAACTTGGTTTAAGATATCTTGTTGTGTTAAATCTTGAATTAGGGTAGTAGATCTGGATCTAATCTTTGTCGTTATACTGCTCAATACTAGGGATTTCTATTGGGAGATAGTTCATCAATAAATTGAGGTAGGTGGTCTAATTTCTAAATCACATAGTTGATATTTGATTTAATATATGAATGTTTTAGATTTTATAGGTTATTTTATCAATTGAAATCCCTAATTGAATTAATTAACGTAGTTGATTAATAAATTTATATAATTGTGAAATTGTGAGATTTAGGGATTGATGAATAATATAATTAATTTGAGTCTTAATTATGAGATCTTTGTATTTTTTATTTGATAATTAATTGTGATAATTAATTATTATGAAATTGAGGTGGTTGAATTGAGTAATTAAATCTAAAATATGGATAATTAATTGGTGAATTAAATATAAATATAATGATTGGAAAATTAGAATAATTAATTTTCGAGTAAATTATCAAATTGGTTATTTTAATTAATAATAATTAATTGGAGAATTAATTATTGGATATTGAAATTATGAAATGGTTAATTGATTGTTGAATTGATTAATGTAAATTAATGTTGTCAATTTACTGTCAAATTAATTAACGGACATGGATTAATTAATTTATGAATTAATTAATGGAAGTAGTGGTGGATAGTTGTGATTAGATGTTTAATATTTTTTAATAATGGGATTGAAATATGGTATTAAACATGATGATATAAGACCAGTAAATAATTATATAAATAAATTTTTCAGATTTTGGGGTGTTAGACATGGAGATCTACACTAATAGTTCATATGCACTATTGAGAAATTGGGTGCTTGACATAGATTTCTACACTAATGATATATCCATCTATATGGTTGGGAATTTAGGTTTGATAAATGGAAATATAACCCAAATATATAGATGCATGATTTAGATTTAGGGTTCTAGACATTAATTTCTATACAAATGATGCATATTCATGATTGATATTTGGGGTGCTAGACATGGCGTTCTACACTAATGATAAATATAAATGATTGTGATTTTGGGTTCTAGATAAGGAGTTATACACCAATAATAAATATGAATAATTTATATTTGTGTTGCTACACATGTGATTCTACACCAATGATAAATATTTATGGTTGAGAATTGTGGTATTAGACATAGAGTTACATACCCAGAACATCGAGATGGGACAATGGTTCCATGTGTCCAAAAATTGAACTTAAAAAGAAATTGATAATGAAATCCCTTTTTCTAAAATGGATTGTGAATTGAATATGAAACATGGTTCTAAGATGAGTCAATGTGGTTAATAAATATTAATTGATAATGTGATAATTGTTAACTCGTGAATTGTAATTATTTCAATATAAAAATTCATACACTTGTAATTGACTAGATTTGTTTTAGACGTCATTGGTGGTGTCCCAATGAGTTGTACACACACCATAAATGGAATACCAGATTGGTATTCAAATAGATTTTTATGGATACAGGATATGTTAAGGGAAAGGGTCGTGTGTTAGATGGTTGAGTGAGGATAGAGATTGGTTGATGGAACTGAACGTGGTTCAGGACTCGCATGGGAGTTGTTAGAGACTTTCTTTTGAGTTGAATTTTTATCACATGACACATATATTGTCATGACATGTTTTTATGATCTTATTTTGATATTGTATTCCCAACATTGATTATTATGAGTTATTGGTATTATTTCTGGTTATATATGCTTCTGGTATTGTTTATTTATTTCTGCTAGTGTATTACTCTAATAAAAGAGGGTATAGTCTCCCTATGATCGACTTATTAAACCCTCACTACTAGTTGGAAGCCTCTAGAGTATGGGGAGGAATTCTTAAGATCAAGTGGAAATCCAACTTGGGGCACCAACGTGTGGAACCAGAGCCACGATGTTACAAAGTGAGGATTATGGAAATCCCGCATTGAAGGAGGAGGAGCATGAAGCACATATTTATACGGTGGTGTGGATAACTCTTCCATCATTAGGAATTTTCTTGAGGGATGCCCGAGGGACATTGAACAAGGAAAGAAAACCGTGTGGGGTTGGAAAAAAACATAAAATATCATGATCGTGGGCTAAACTAGGAAATTACAAATGGTATCAGAGCTAGTGTCCATTATATGTTCTAGTGAGGATGTTGGGCCATTATAAGGGGGATGATTATGTTAATCCCACATAAATGGATGAGTACCATGAAGCACCCCGTTATAATGTGGTGTGGATACTTATTTCATCGTGAGACCTTTTCCTGGGGGATTCATAAGGGCCAGATCCCATTGAAATCTAAATTGTTTGGGTTATGCCCAAAGCATACAATATCATGATTGTGGGTTGGATGAGTCCATTAAAACTTGTATTATAGATAGTGTCTATTATATTTTCCAATGAAGATGTTAGTCCCTTTAAGGGGGATTATAAAAATCTCACTTCAAAGGAGGAGGAGTAAGAAGCACCCCATTATAATGGGGTTTTGATACATCTCCCATCATGAATCCTTTTCATGGGGGATTCATGGTGGATAGATCACAGGGAAATAAATATTGTATGTGCTAGGCCCAAATCAGACACTATCATGATCTTGGTTTTGACTGGATAATTAAATTTCACTATCTAGGTAAATAAGAAAACATACAATCTTGATACATTCATATTCATAAACCCAATCTTATCTTTTGGTTAGGACTTGATTAATTTATACTTTATTTCTTAGCACATGTTTCATCATATACTAAAGTAATACATCAATATCTAAAACTTGGTCTAAAGTTATACATAAATCATTTCATAAATGGTTAACTATATGACCCTTCCATGTATTATGATCCAAAACATTAGAATTAGTTCCAAGGCAGTTTTTAGTATCAAATTTATTAATCCATATCAATTATCTCTTTATAAAAACATCATTATCTCAACATTAGAAACATAATAAGGGTTTTATTTCCCTCGATCACATGTTTTACATGATCTTTAACATTTTAATGAATCATTTTTCTTATTTATCAGTACCGTTCAACACATGTTTTCAAATCCTTAACAAAAAAAATTACTAAAAAATAAAATCCTTATATATATTTCCTCATTCTTATAACCAGTAAATCACTAAATTAACATCATTAAAGAATCCAAACACAATAATATGAGTAATTCCTTTTTATCTATGGTAGTATCAAAATCTTATACATGATACATTATCCTCTTTTGGGGTATATTCCTATGAAACATGAAACATTTATTTTTATAGTGACCCATATCGTTATAGTTGAAGAATTGTACATTGGAAACCTTTTTATTATCATTATAATCACATGAAAGGTCTAATTTATTTATATACTTGTAAAAACTCCCATTTCTTTTAAGAAAGTATTAGGGTGACTATTTTCACAATTTTTACTTGTGGTAAAATATTTCATTACCTTTTTACATTTATCTGCATTTTCCCTAGCATTCCTCTTGTTCTACTTCTTCCCTCTGAATCCATAATACATAGAGAATTAATTCTCTCTCTCAAATTAATTTTTTTATTAGAAGACACTTTTATGGAAAAAATTGTGAAACCTCATGTTCAAAAAGACATCAATAACTATAGAAGATACCAAAATTATTAAATACCAGCTTAAAACTACTAGATGCGACCTCCCTAAATAATTTCCATGACAAATCTAGTACCTTTTTATTTGGTTTGTCTTTAATAGTCTCTTCAAATTGGAATGCTAGATTGTCCCATGATTGATAATTCTTCTTATATAAGGACCCTTTAAAATATTAAATCAATACCATAAAGGAAATGATCATTCTTAATATTTGGATCATGTGCAATGGTGAGTTTTGAATTCCTTGTTCTAGGTGCCATTTCTAAATGACCAAATTGACTAGATTATATAGTTTAATGTATCATCTCAAAAATATTTAAATACATAACAAAAATTAAAAAAAATATGATTATATTATATCATATTAATAAACATGGATTATTTTGAGATGTTCTTATACAGTCTATCATACAGTTATGTATATTAATTTACATTTTCCTAAATCTAGTTCCAAAATTTTCTACTAAACCTCCATTTGGTACCAACAATAATGCCCTGAACCAAGATGCCCATAGCTGGTTCCTTACTTTATTAAATTAGCAATATCACAAGGAGTAAAATAATTAATGGCCAATTAGTTTATAAGTTTAATGTAAATATACCCCCAAGAACCTAATATATATTTATATCATTATATATCATGAATTAATAATGAATAATAAATATGGAATGAATAAAATATGAACAGATAATTCAATATAAACATCCACATGAGCTTAAAAATTGACCACATATATCCTAACTAATAAAATGATAAATGGAATAATAATAAGGATAGAATGGATAATGTTTTATATATACACTATCATGATCTATCCTGAAGATAGTTAGTATCAAGATCTATCCTCGTGATATTTCAGTTCTATGGGTAGAAACCCATCTAATTTTTATCAATATCTATCCTCCGGGCAATTTAAAACTGCTTGGAAACAGATGTGAAAGATGTTTCGTTGACTGATTTCACCCTGTGAGACTATTAATGCATCGAGGGGGTGACATTAACCAGTCCCCAAACCATGACCTTTATTTCCAAAACTTTCCTTATATATTTAAAAATCAATTTAAATCATAAATAATCACCCTTATAAAATATTTATATTGATTAAAGGATATACATTTATCCACATTTCCAAAATAAATCATATAACATTAAAAGTAGACATTGTAATTAAAAATGATATAAGGTTTAGGAAATAATCATATCCATAAAAAATGTGGATATTAAAATTAATATAATTTAAAATGAAAATTTATTACAAAAAAGTCATTGTTTCAATATAATGTTAATAATCCTGAAAGAAATTAAGTTTTCAAAGATAAATTTTACAACTTTGAAATTTTCAAATAAAACCAGTTAGATTAGATAATTCAAATTGAAACTTATAATACCATGAAATAATATTTAATCATGATATTAAATGAAAAACTATCATAATATAAACCACATAAAATAAAAAAGTGGTGAAAATGGTTTATAACTCAAAGAAGAAAAGGTGGGATAAGAATATCTTACCGTGAATCTGACTTGTCACATATGTATCTATATTACTAAATAAAAAAAAAAATTAATTATATTAATTTGTTGAGAACCTTTTTCAAGTTTATTATTACTTATATTTCTCATATTAACAAGTTATATACAATTACATAATAAATAATGTTTAAGTCAAATTTTTTTCACCATATTCAGTTTATGTCTTAAAAATGACTTTGGTAGGTGGACTATGTCAAGGGGTCATTATTTAAACATATACAAAATTATTATCATGAAATAATTATCTCTTTTATAAATCAATTATAATTTTAAAACTAATTATGAAATACGGTTATAAAAAATGAACCAATGTCACAATCATGGAGACAGTAGGTCATACTTATGCATGAGTAATATTCACATTTTTCAATGATCGTTGTGGAAAGAAGATTAGTAACATTTTATATTTATATAATTATAATTAAATCATAAATAAAATTTTATTTAATCATATCAACTTGTATATATAATTCTTTTCATGTGAATGTAATCACATCACTTTGAGGAGGCAGTAGTCCACACGTCCACGAATGACGTTATCACTTTTTTTTACTGTGTGAAAAAGATAATAAAGAAAATTATATATTACATTTAAAAAAAATTAATTACGAAATTAATATTATATATATGTATTTTATGTCGTATATGTTTAATTAAACTCATCTTTAATAAATTACATGTAATTTGTGAACGTATCACATTGCTTTGAAAAGGTGGTAGTCCACATATCACCAAACGATGTTATCATATTTCCACAAAATGGAAAACCTGAAGGTATGTGTTACAAATAAATTAAATAAGTATTAATACAACATAAATATCATATATATTATATAAAAATTGTTTTTTCCATCCTGATTACCAAACGTGGGAGGTGGTAAAAGAAAAATGAATGACATCAATTTGCGATGTGGTAGTTTATTGTACACAGGAAAAAAAAATTTGTTACCCAATTGATGGAATCATATGTATTTATAGGTAAAAAATTTAAATAACAAAATATAAATATATTTAGTATTCTTATGTTATTATATAATTACGGAATAATAATAGTATTATGGTTTGAGAATGAAATTAAACAAAACTGATCGTTAAAATTTGTTAACTATTTTTCAGGTAACTCCTTTTTGTTTTTACCAATGTATATACATGGATTTATTTATTCCAGAAGTAATGCTTCTTGGTTTAGGTTATGGATTTTTGGAGATTATTGGGTCCTATTTTGAAGTATTCAAATGTTTTTTGGGGTGTGATTAATTGTGGGGACTGAATTCTTCTTTATAGTGGAGGGGGAGTTGCATTCTTGAAAATACAAAAAGATAAAAACTATTTGGAGGTCTCCCTTACCTCATGTGCCTAAAAATTTTAAAAATAATGGATTAAGATGAATGTATGGTTGATAAAAAAAATAAACACCCAAAAATATGTGCTTGTTTAAATTTTTTTCCTTAACATCTATGTTTCCCAACATTAACCATTTTGTTTTTCATTAAGTTAACTAGTTTTATAACCTATGTAATTTAACCATAAATACTAAATTAAAATTATACTTATTAGAAAATATAGACCAATATAATTATAAAATTTTTATCTAATTTAAAAAATAAAAAATTGATGTGTGTTGGAAATTAATTTTAACATAAGCACATATAACGCGCAAAAAAACTACTTTAACCCAAACTATGCTTACAATGTTTCAACTATTTATCGATAAATATGTTAATTATAAAATAAAAATTGGTCCATAAATAAACCATATTTGATAATTTTTAACATTTTAAAATAAATTTTAAGAATATATAAGTTTTTTGGAAATTTTAATTCTAGAAATAAAATATCATTTATTATAAAATAACATTAATATTAATTTTTTAATTGTTTAATTAATTAAAATTTTAAAATATCAATACAATTATGGAATTAAAATATATTAATTTAAAATCTATGTAACTTGAAATATTCATCTAAAAATTAAGTAAGCATAAAAATTCATTCAATTTTCCTCAGTTTTAGTAATTTAGTATCATTTATTTTATTTAATTATTTACAAAATAAACCCTGTGTTGGTATTTCATAAGCATTTTAAGTAAATAATTCATATATATATAATTTATTATAAATTATTATTATAAAAATAACTCATTTATCTTTGGTTGTGTATAACTGAAAATATGATGTTTTTTTAAAATCTCAAGGCTTTATAAATGCTAAAGTTGAGGAAGGTTCTTTTTTTTGTCTTTTTCATTACATTACTTATAACATAGGACCCTTTCCTATAATAGTATCCCACTAGCTTATAAAATTAGATCCAAGAGGGTATATAGTCTAAATATGGGTATCTAATGGATTTTTTACAAGTTTCTATGTCATTTTTCTCCTTAAGATTAATGTTTTACCAATAAGTAAACAAATTTTTTCATTAATCTCCATATTTAATTTTAATTACTTTTACTAATGTTTTTTAAATAATTGTTTTTATATTATTAGTCTATAAATATTATTCTAATTAAAAATATTTATATCCATTTTTTAAAATTAAATTCATAGAAGTGGAAAATTTTAAATTTAAATCTAATATCGCATGCGTGGTGAGAAATTGGGTTATTAAAGTAAAAATGCTCAAAAATTCATTAATAGTTTATATCTAAAATAAATATAAAAATGATTAAAAAGAAATATATTAGATTAATAGACTTATAATTTATCTATTTTTCCTTTAAAACCAATTTAAATTATATTTTTACATTAATAATTATTTAAATGTAAAGGTTGTTTTCAACTAAAATATAGTGTTTTTCACTATTCAGTAAAAAAATGAGACTTCTCAAAAAAATACCAATAATAAACGCAAAGATAATTTTTAAATTACACATCCAAAAATTAATTTTATTTGTAAAAATACAATTTATTAATGTTTCAAAATTTAGTTTTAAAATAGGTGCATCATTAAAAGGCGATAAATCTTTCTTTAGAAAAATACAGCTTTTTATATACAAATTGGATTTGTCATTATCATATTTCTATAAAATATATTAGATTAATATAAAAAAATATTTAATATATAATATAAAAATAAATATATCATGAATTCTTATGATGTTATATACACTTCTTTTTTTCGTATTGCGTGTCTTATACGCTATCTATGGAACTCAATATTGTGTGTAATAGAAGCCAAGTTAGTGTGGTGAATAATGAAAGCTAGTTGAACAATTATAATTATTATAAAAAGAAAATATTTTATATTCATGGTTTGTTACAAAAGGAATCAAAGATTTCATTCTCATGAGTTGGGAATAAGGGATAAATTACCATTCTTAATAGTGCTCGGGGGTGAGTAGTCATGGCTTAGTCTAGGAATCATGTTTGGTGATAGATAATGTCTGGGACAGGAGATTTGAAAAAAAATCAGTGTTTTGGTGGATTGTATTCTCTAATGGTGGGGAGTAAGGCATTGGTCATGTTGATGTGACCATCTTGTGAGTGGGGTCATGGATGAGTGAAAAAATCGATGGATGATAGTTATGGATGTTTGAGTTTGGTGGATTAATTATGACACATACAATGGGTTGATTTGTAAATTCCTAGGATACACTCAGAGGTGGTTCAATTAGGGGTCTCAGTGTCAGCCTCAGGGCTAGGATGATTTAGGTTACCCAAGAAAGAGTTGGAATATCACAACATATCCCACGGGTAAATGTAATAAAAAGGGGGTAAATACAATCCCACAAAAACAAATAAAAATTTAAACCTATTAGTGAAAATGATATTTCCTTTAAGATGAAACTCTTGTAACTTTCTATGTTTCGTCTAGTGCGACTAATATCCACCTTCTATTTTTCCACTATGAATTCAACAAAAGGATTCTAATCTATATAAGGCACTATAAGGACCCAAAATTAAACATTACATAATATAACATCTTTATACTAGAATTAAATTTATTACATTTCAAGGATTTTTTCAAGTTTAGAGATTTAGATAATTAGTCCACAAGTATTACATAATAAACCCATACATAACAAGTTTTAAACATTCTTTTATTATCCATTTTTTACAAAATAAAAAATATTTATAATAAAATATGATTTCTTTACTGAAAAATCATTATGATTTTTAACGTTAATTATTTTTTGTTTCTAATCATCCATAAACCCTAAGAAAATAATTTAAAATTGTGGAATATACATAAATATACAAGTATGGGACATTAAATAAAAAATACATTTATCTAGTGAAAATCATGAAAACCCATAATATTTTTACCATTATAGAAATATTTTTTTAACAAATGAAATATATAATATCCACATGAAAAGCATATACTTTTTTCTCAAAATATTCTTTAAAACCAACAAAAAGAAAATATAAATCCATTTATAAAACATAATGAATCATATTAATAAATCTTATTAAACTATGTCCTAAATAACTAGATCCTAGTTAAATTCATAGTTGAAATCACTCTAGTTAACTCCTTCCTTATTTATTTTGTAGCCAAGGAACATTACCTAATGCATTGGAGAGCTATAATAGTGATCACCCATTGTATAAGCAATATAGGGCACTACCATCATCATCTATAATTCTCAAGTACTACATCATGAATAAAAAAATTATTATTGAATATTTTTTATCATAAAACATTTTTAAAACTCTTATAAACCCATAATCAGAACACTTTCCATTTTTATATAAAAATGGGGTTAAATTCATCCTTTCTATTAAAAAACTCTTTAAAAAAAATTCCAAAAATGTTATAGAAATTAATTCATTTGAAGATAAATAAGGTAACATGTAATAGAATATTAAAATAAATAAACAATGATGATGTAGGTAAATTCCATTAATTCTATATATGTTAAATAAAAAAATTCACATATTTGTAAAGAAGGTCGAAATGTTCGGTATAAAATACATAAAAAGATTCCCTTTGAAAAAAATTGTATGAAATTAAAAATAGATATAAAGTTATATTTATAATTTATTTATGTTCATAAAAATACATCTAAAAAATAGTTTTAATAATATTTTCATGTAATAAAATGATATATAAAATAAATATTTAAAACTTTTAAAATGAGGTTTTAAGTAAAAGTATCCCTTACCTTGAGTATGAATGATCATGTATGATCTTTATCTTCCTGAATAATATAATTATGTTAATTATTTACATTATTAAAAAAAAATTCAAATTTATTAATCCTTATATTTTATTTATTACCATTTTATATTCAATTACATATTCATTTACATTCACATCAGACATTTTGATGATATTCAGCTCGTATTTCCAAAATGAATGCAGTAGCTTGAATATGGTCAATGAAGTAATTATTTATCATATTCATAATAAAAATAACAATATAATTATCATTTTTAGGCATCAATTATACTTTTAAAACAAACCATGAAATATTTTTATGAAAATTGAACTATATTATAATCATTGAGACTTTAAGCCATATATATGCATGAGTAATGTTTCCATTTTTCAACAATCATGATGGAAAAAATAAAAGTATTATTTCATAATTAAATAATTATTATTATATCATAAATACCATATTATTTCATTAAATACACTTACATACCCAGAAAGTCAGTCAGAGGCTAGCCTCCAACCATTTATTAAAATAAAAGAAAAGTTCAGAAACAAGCACACAAGTCCAAAAAAGAAAAATCACAGCTAGAAATCATAAGAACCATACCTATAACCACAACCATTGTAGAGTGCTTCCTCCACAGTAGTTGATTCCTATTCTGAGCTTTCATAATGCTTTAGGACTTTGGCATACTTCCTCCTAAGATTCAACCGTTCCGAAGAAATAAACTCATTAGGGGATTCCATACCTTCTTTTCAGACAGATGACCTCATAGACATCGGCTTTGGAAAAAAGGAGTAATCCTTACTTAGTCGTCGTCCCAGTGAGACAAACATCCCCTCCTAATTCTCATACATATTCACCTTCCCTTGCTGAACAATGTTTCTATACAAGGGCCTATATCTTCCACCATTGTTGGCTTTATTACTCTCGGAAGTATCCCCCTATTTGATAGGGATTACCACCTCTTGAAAACTCACTAACCGAGTTTGTTGAGTCTGAATGTAAGCATTGATCATTTCTAAGAATTACGAATGTTCCACCATCTCATAACCTTCATAGGGAACCATCTACATCTGTTCATTTCTAGAAGTAGCCTCTTGAGACCCAACCTGCACATTGTCTCTACTCTTTTCTAGGGTGAGCACTTCCACATCCTCATGCTCCATGTCCTGAAAATGGTTACCCGTAGGAACTGTAATTAGGACCCCTCTAACATCCTCATCCCGGACATATATCCCATAATTACATGCACCTGAATCCTCCACTACCATAGGTTGTAAAATTTCAGCCCCACTGCAAACAACCAGCTCTCCCCCATCTTTTTCATCACCCTGCCTCCCACCATCACCCTCCTACAGATCCCTCTTCAACTCATCAAGGACTGTAGCAACCATCGGGTTGAAGGAAACCTCTACATCCTTATTTACTACCGATGAACCTCGATTCACCAAACCATCATCCCTACCAAGATCAACTACATGCACACGACTATGGACCTCACCTGGCCTCATCATCATAACACTGTTTCCCACAACTAGTGAAGCCAAATTCACCAGACCAGCATCCTTACCAGGATCACCTGCACGTACCTACCTTTGGCCCTCATCAGACCTCACCATCGGAACATAGTCCCTCCCAAAGACATATTCACTGTGAAAAACAGAGGTCAAATTCCCCAATTGATGGCAGGTCAAACAATAGTTGACCCAAGACTCAAAAATAACTGGTTTCTTCCATATAAACTTTGTACCGACTGCTATCCAAAACCTCTCCACTGTAGGTTTCGACACATCAACCTCAACACAGATACGAGGATTAATCAGGTGAATCCTAGTGGAAGTAAGAACATCCGAATAAAGGAAACGGTCCACCATATTGCCAATCATACGAAGAATTGATGGATTCTGAAATGGCAGAGGAAGCTAAGGAAGGCTTACCCAAATCGTGCTGGAGGGTGGATCATGATTCATGCAAAGATAGAATGACCATCTAAGAAGGGAGAATTTTCAGCCGTTGTAATGCCAGGGTGCACTAGACCAGGCCCGAATAAGGTTTTCATTTAGAGAAAACTGAATCATGAACTGTCGCTTATCAAGAAGACCAACTACCGCCCAATCGTGGAATTAATTAAAGTATTAAATTAATATAAATAAATTTTCATTTACAAATGGAAACATATTGATATAATTTTAATTTATGATAATTATGGTTCTAAATACTCTCATAAAATAAAATATGGCTAATTTTATATATTTTTTACACTTATCTATTTATTTTAACTCCTTGTTTACCCTTTTGACAATTACAGCGATATAAATTATTTTTACAATTTAGTGGTTAAGAGACATACTATAAATGGAAAAAAGAACTATAAATAGACAATGGATGAAATTTTAAACAACATACCATTAATTTGGGTTAATAATTTATTTTTATTAATTTTATATCATTTAATAAAAAAATATTATAAAATATCATTGGTTTTATTTTTAGAACTATTCATTTAAATTGACTTCGAAAATACTATGACAATAATGGAATTTGAATATAATATAGTAAAAATTATATAATATGTTTTTATGGTCTATAAAATTCATGGGGAACTAATAATCACCCAAATAATATTAATTTTAATGTTTTAAAAATTATTTAGATTATTTTTCTACTCCTTGAACAAGCACTATGTTAGAATTACATATGCGTTTAAGGGAATTTTTCACCACTACAAATTGAAGAAAAACTACCATGATAAAAAATTAATTTTTCTTTTAAATAACCATTTATTACATGATATATATTTTTATTCCCATCACAAAATATTATAGTTATTTAAAGAAAGAGAGTGACATTTTTTACTTTATATTTTCTTAAAATTTTATAATGGTCATTATCAATAGAAAGTGGAAAGAAAATGCAAAAATATTTAACCTTTTATTTTCATAGTATAAAGTAACTTATCCAATAAAATAAATATAAGTATTGGATACATTTTAAGCCTTATATATTTGTTAATATACTCTCAGCTCCCAATAACCTTAATCATGATAACATAACTTTTAACCATGATTACATAATTTTATGACCATAAATAAAAGGAGAGTTATAAAAAAATTTAGAAATACCGATTCAAAATTTTCAATAAATTTTATTATATTATATTTTAAATTTGGAATAAACTACATTTAATATAATAACACAAATCTCATGAAAAATAGTTTTTAGGAAAATACCTGATTTTAGAGTAAAAAAAAATTCACCTTGAAATCAAATAATAAATTGGGTTTCTTACATTTTTTTGTCAAATAATTTAAAAATTAAGACATTTAGTCTTATGTATCAAGAAAAACCCCAATTTATTCTTCCAATAATTACATTAAATGAAATTTCCTAAAAATAATTTCTTATTTAAATGGAATTTAACTTATCTTTATAAAACTCAAGATTATGTTCCCAATTTCAAAATAATGTTTTAAAATTAATTATTTAATTATTTAAAAACATTTTTTAAAAAAATAACTAATAAAATATGATAAATTAAAATTTGGAATTATTTTTAAGTTTTACCCTATAGCTTTTACCTTATTTACCCCAATTTAGGTTTTACCGATTTGATAAATCTTACCATAGTTACTATTTATAATTCAAAAGAAAATGTGTCCTATTTACTAAATATAAACCTATTTATAAAAAATATGGAATTAATTTTCTAATATTTAATTTATAAATTTTGAATAATTAAATTTATGATAAAAATACAAAACACAACAAAAAATCAGTTTTTAGAAAAATGTTTTTTTAGGCCCAAAAATAAACATAGGCCAAAATAAGTTAAAATAATGATTATTATGTAATTAATTAAAATATTTATATATAAAGGATTATTATGTTACTTTAATATAAAATTGTAATTTTAAATTATTTTATTTATGGAAAATAAATGAAATTTTTACAAAAAATATATATTTTCACTTTGCACTAAAAAACCAGATTTTTCAAAAAAATCTAAAAATTCCGACCAAATAAAATTTTAATACTTATTTTAAATGTTATATAATTTTTATTAAATATAATTTCTAAAGTTTCCATAAATTTATTATAATATTTTCTAACAAAAAATCATTGTTGAAGAAAACATATTTTTGAAGAATAAAATGACTTCCCTAAAAATAGAGTGTTTATTTCTTAATAATTAATCAATTCATTTTATTAGTATATTCATATATTTTTCATAATTTATTTAATAAAATTCATACCCACAAATTAAATTGATGGTTTATAAATAAAAAAAATTAAATAATAATGTTTCACGGTTCCTTTAAGCTCGGCGGTGTGTGTTGTATACAATACTGAACATAGTTTTCTTTTAAAATCATACGATGTAACATTCTCTACACCCCAATAAGTTACATATTAAAATTTTTAACTTAACCTAGATAATTAAGGGGTTGACATTTTAAAAAAAAATTATTAAATACCACATCATAAAAAGGGTTAATAAATCTTACCATTGATAAGGGAAAGAGAAATATAAATGTTATATGAAATAACACATAATGAGGTTTCTAAATATGAGAAATAAGTGAGAATATGAACATGAATCAAAACATTAATGTCCCAATAATTTTTTAAATCGAAAGAAAACATTTATCCCAACAATGTGGATGATATTGACAAAGATAATTACCACAAAACTATAAATCAATGTTGTGTGAAAAACACCATAAATTTATCAGAAATGAAGGTAATGTGATAATATATTTGTTTCAATATCATTTTCCTAGAGTAGAGTAATTACTTAAACCTATATAATAATAATATAAGGATATATACTTTGTTGATAATTGTAATTTAATACTCCAATAAATTTTCACCATAATCTCATTTTTTATCCAAATGATGAGTATTTAAGATAAATACTTCATGATCGATGCACTAAAATCAAATTCTAATAGATAAAATAATTCCACAAAAGGATTACAAGATATTACTCCTATATTTATACATGAAACAGATGAAAAATAATTAGAAAAGGTAAGATAATTCCAAAAATTCAAAAACCTTCATACAAAAAATATTATATTAATCTCCAAATCCTAAACAATAATACCCAAATTTAAACTTAAATCATTTCATAAATAAATATACATGATATTATTTAAAATATTCCCAACCAAATTTATAAAATAAAAATAAAAAGGGTTATATTTTCGATATTTATTTATTATTTGTCTCAAATCAACATGAGTCACTAAAAAAGTCATATCCCCTAATCATATAATATCCAAAATATGTTAATAATTTCTATAAATAACCCAAATTACCATAAACCCACATTAAAGTCATATTTTCTTCCAAAATATAATTAAAATTTTATTCCTCTAATAAAATTCCATCTTATCCAAAAGTATTTACATTTTCCCTAATTATATAATTCTCCAAAATATATATTGAAATTATTTCGATATAACACCAATCACTTAGTCAAAAAATAACTTTTTATTCCCATGGTTATCTATAAAATAAAATATATGTTCCCAAATTGTAATAAACTATAATTTACTCAACCTTAATTTTCATATAAAACCTAATGGTTATCAAGACCATTAAATGTATTTCTATAAAATTTAAAGTCATTATTCCATAAATAACATTTTCACATGTTATAATTGAGGTCTACATATACCTCAACCTAATGAAAAATCTCTAAAAAATCATTAATCACCTTAAAATCTAATCATATAAAAAATCAAATCAAATGGGGAATCTAATCCTTTGAACTTATGATCAACCTTAAACATATAAAACCACAATGGTATTTATAACTCTTATGTAAGACTCACATGAAAAAATCATAATATAAAAAGTTATATAAAACTTTTATCTTATATCAATTATAAGGAATCATCATTAAACATTAAATAATCAAGTCTCCTTATACTAAAATTTAATTTCTTACATTTCAATTATATTTCTGGTTTAGAGTTTTATATAAATAGCTCATAAATCTTACATAATAATCTCATAGATATAAAATTTTATGCAACCTCTAATTATCCATTTTTTCATAATAAAACCGTTTATAAAAAATAACAGTTTCCTTTAGGACAAATATTTATGATTTTAAATTTAACTTCTTATTTGTTCCTACTCCTTGTTAAATCATATGAAAAACATTTAAAAGAATTTTAAGATCACAAAAATATTAGTAAGGGGAATAAAAGAAATAAATCCATCATCCTTCTGAAAAACATAAAAACCTATAAAAGTTTTACCTTAATTACAATATTATTTTAGTGTAAGAAATAAATAATATCCTCCTGAAAAAACAGACACTTTTTTCTCAATGAAAACCTTTGAACTCCATTTCATGCAAATATAAATCCTATTAAGAAACATAGAGCATCATATTCATAACATGTGTTAAATTCTTATCAGAAATAACTAGACCCCAGTTGAATCCATAGGTTAAACCACCCTGGTTAACTCCATCCTTATTTCCTTTGAATATAAGGAAGATTACTCAACGAATTGGAGATCTATACTGGGGTTCAACCATTCTATATGAAATACTGGGATCACTGATCATCATCTATAATTATCAAGTATGAAATTATGAATAAATAATAAGCATGCATATTTTTTATCATAAAACCACTGAAGAACACTTTTGAACCTGTAATAAAAACACTTTCCATTTTATCTTAAAAAGGGAGGGAAATTTCCCCTTTCTCTTGAAAACTATTTAATAGTAAAAAGTCCTAAAATATGGGGGAAATGATTTCATTTGAAAATAATCTTTGAAATGTATGCTTTAGTGTAGTGAAAATTTATGAAAATGGTAAATTAAATTTATTCCATAGATACTAAATAGTATATTCCATTTACACCATTCTAAATATAGTAAAAAATTTCCATATAAATTATGATAAAATATACTTCTTTAAAATATTTTAATGCAATTCAAGAAACAGATATATTCTCCATTACAATTAATTTATTTCCTTATAAATACATCCAAAAAATAGTTTATTTAAAATGGACATGGAATAAAAAAATTAGAAAATAAATCATTAAAACAATTAATGTGAGTTTTTAAGTTAAAGTATCCCTTACGATGAGTCTGACTCATTATGTACGTTGTTTATATTCCTGAATAATAAACCTATGTTAAATATTTTCATTATAAGAAACCTTTTACCCATTTATTATTTTTTTAATTTCCATGTTATATTCAATTACTTAATCATTTAAGTTCATGTCCTATGTTTCAATGATATTTGACTCATACGTCCAAAATGACTTCGGTAGTTTGACAATTCCAAATGAAGAAATTATTTAATTATCTAATAAATAGTAATCATGTCATTATTATAATTTTTGTACATAAATTATACTTTTAAAAACAACCCTGAATGATGGATATGAAAAATTAACTATGTCATAATCATAGAGATGGTAGGTTGTATATACACATGAGTAACATTTCCATTTTTCAATTATCATGATTTAAAGATGATAAGTATTATTTTCTATTTAAAAATTGACAATTATATCATAAATAATGTTTATTTTTCTAAAATACACTTATATATACCATCTAAGTGATGTGGTGATGAAAAAATAATCACATCGATTTGTGGAGGTTGTAGTCCACAAGTATTCACAAATGATGCTATCATTTTTTAGTGAATGAAAGGTAAGATAATATATGATATAATAATTTTATATAATGATAACTATATCATGAATATAATATGTATAAATATATATTAAATACACCATTATAGCCATCCTTGAGAAGTGGTGATGGAAAACTAATTACATGTGTTCGTGAGGATGTAGTTCGTCGTACACACAAATGACAATTTTGCTTCCAATTAGATGGAATATAATATGTATATAGGTTATACCATTAGAATAAAAACTTATTAATATTTGTAAGACATTGGTGTTATTATTTTTGGGGTATTTTCCCTATAACCAACTAACTTTTACATTGTATTACATGAATATTCAAATAAGTGATTCTTAATATGAATACCATATAAGGTATTGATTGTTCTTCTTCATAACATTAATGTGAAAATGTCCAATGGTATTTTTTATATTTATAAAGTCATAGATGTTCCCCTCTATTATGAAAACAATTTGATTGTATGATTATATCGCTTAAATGTAGTTCTACATTTAGATAACAAATTATGATAGGGAATATAGTACATTGATTGTCAGATGTGAATACTAATTAGCGAATGAGACTTATTCTCATGAAGTTGTGGTTGGTAATATACAAGAATAGAGATTATAACAACAGACCAACCAATTGTAGTTTCAAATTTTTTCATCAAATATTCCAATCTATAAGAATTCTTAATGGTATTTATACATGAAGATTATATTTAACATATACTATTACTCATGTACTTAGATTTCTAGAAAAAAAAACATCACACCACATGTTGGTAAAAGTAGAGTACATTAGGTGCATCATGAATGGAATTTTTAGAATTGATATTTTGAGGAATGATTTTTCTATTCCATATTTATAGATGTTTATATCTCATCCCATTGGATAAAATATATCTATTTCATATATTTTGTGTTCATAGTGTAATAATGTTTATTTCAGATAGTCAAAGAAAGCTTTATCAAGAATATAGGTTGATTGCATGTATGTGAGAAATTATTTATGAGATATAGAGACAAATAGATTATATTACATTGTTATCATTTACATGTGGTTATTGTGGCTATTTTCATTTTGACATTAAGTTGTTTCTCTTAGGCACCATGACTTGTTGCTAGATGATAATATTTTAAATTAGGAAAGCCCACCTAATGTTAATGAGAAATATTTCTAGAGGGCCACACACTAAGTGCTACCATTGATCTCGATTAAATTCTATTTGAATTTAACTAACAGAACAAATATTATATATAAGTCTAAGGAATAATTATATTTAAGTTTTATTTATCGCATAAAATAAATAAATATTTATTCAACAGATTATTTATAAAATTTATTTATTTATTTTATTGAAAATTTAATAAATATTTATCTATTGGTTTATGGATTGAAATACTTATTTATGAATAAAATTTTTATTTAGTTATTAAATAAATAGTAATGAGTAAGAAAAAACCATGACCGTTTCTATTGATAAATATTAATTTTCCAATTGGTAAAATTATATTTATCATTGTGAATTTTAGCACAAAACCTAAAAATAATAATATTATTCTATTATTATATAACATGGGGTTTGTTAAATATTATTGTATTATTTAAGGGTCTTTACACAATTAATTAATAGTTTATCCTAAACCCTAGAACTATATATAGATGGTCATGTCTATTGTGTAGGGTTAATAAAAAATTGGGAATTGAGAATCATTATGCACATTGGACTTATCTCTATTTAATTGTCATCTTATCTTACTCTCAATACTGAGAAGAACTCCTTTAATCATAAAGAAACATGAAAGATCAACACAAACAATGCAATATTATTGAATAACCGTGAAATCACCTAGAAATAATTTTTCTTCATTTTTAGATCAATGTAGAATGTGTGGATCACCAATAGAGGGACTTTACAATTGGATCATATCATCGCATTGAAGGTAATCTGGAAAAAAAATCAAGATGATCAATATATACATTAGGGAAAGAAAATAAGATGATGTAATCATTTCTTCTAATCTGAATAAGTTAATTATAAAATTTTTGTGGAAATATCCTCTATTGGGGTTTTGGGTAACTCTATGTTAAAATAAATTTTAATATATCACCCACCAAAGTTGTAACGTCCTTTTTTTTGTTAGGTATTATTTCCTTTTAGTTTTGTTTAAACCCAAAGAGTTACATCTAAGTACTGTAAATTTGTTTCTAAAAGGGAGGTTTTTAGAGGGATGGAACCTTGTTGTAAACCAAATACACAACATGTATTTAAGTACACAATGTGTTTAGAATACACGACATGTATTTGGATGGCTAGAACCTTTCCACGTCCTATAGAGGATTTTAACTAGGAGGTGAGGCCTGAACATTACATGGTGTGTAATTCACTTACACACTGTATAAATTATTAGGCATGTTATTAAAAAAAAATGGAGAGGTGATAATTTTAATAGTTCCCTTATTTATTCCTACACGTAAGCAATGATGTGCGAGGAGCTCCCCCCCACCAACCTCACTTAGGTTCCATAAGATCTCCTCCATCTGATCCATGTTTTCATCATCACTTGGTGTGATGGATTCGTCTCAGAATTCTCTCCACTATTATTCAAACTATCCCTAGCCTCCCATATCTTAATTTACACTATTTTTGTGTGAGCAGATATTCCATATTTTAATGGTTTTTTTCACTTTTCCATTTTATCACATTATATCTTGAATCAAAGGCCAATAATGGATTAGTGTTTATTTCTAATCCTTTGGTAGGTGGTCTAGCTTCTTTCTCTCAAGTTTGGTTTAATTTATATTAAGCATCATCATATCATGCTCAGACTTCTCTAGCAACACATCCTATATTATTAATATAGTAAATAAATTGGATTTTCATGCTTAAGGGGATCCTAGATAATAGCTAATCACATCCCGATTAATCACCTTGATATGGGTCACCCCTATGGGTGTTCCACACCTTTATATCCCTATTAACCTCTACCTTGATTTTTTGACACCTCTTGAGTTGAGTTTCATTTTAAAAAATTATTTTGAATTAATGATTTGAATCATTAAATATGATAGGCCATGAGTTAGGCACTATGATATATGCCATACCTTGAATTTAATGAACTAAATGAATTAGATAATTAGATTAAAGTACCATAAGTTCCCATCCCTACAAAATTACATGAACTATGATTATTAAACCTCGCTTTTATACTATTCTAAGGGTGATACATAGGTCAAAACTTAAGTGTTCATTGGATGGGATCCTCATGATTTATAAATTTAAATTGTAATATATTATGCATACACTTGGAGATATATTTGGTATTCCTTGGATGGGCAAACCATTCATTTACCTTGCCTCCATGTGAGTGATACTGGTTCCCTAGGGGAGATATTGGGGATGTAATTGATGACTATATGGTTACACCAGGTCATGAGTAATCTCAATAGCTTTTATGAAATACCAAGGATGGTATTGAAGGGTTTATTTTTACACCAAGATTAAAGTGATACTTGGGATTCCATTCATTGATATCCTTGGATATAATCTTATAGTTTTGGTCCTTTCTAGTTCCCCTGGAGTGATACATGGGATTTCTTTTAGATATCCTTATATGGGATCAGTGTACCACTTCTTAATTATAAAGATTAATTTTAAATTAAAGAATAAGAATGTCTGACTAAAATTACAAAGATGCATCCATTAAGACAAATAATAAGCTTGGGGAAGGTCCTCTTTTTGATATTCCTTTAATTATGACCCATTTATATATAAATTTTACATGAATAGGTTACCCTAGTTTAGAGAAATATTAAATAGGCTGAAGCTGGTAGAGTCAGACAGGTATCCTAGGACGAACTTGGTCTAATGTATCTATATATTTATTATTTCCTCACACTTCTTTTATTATCTACACACTACTCATTTTATATGCCCAAAATAGATTGATTTGTACACCGTTTGTGGTGGCCTACTGAGTATTTCTCACAGCCTAATTGGTATTCCCTTTGTACCTAAAAAGACTTCATGATTTTAGGTGTTTATAATGGGAAGAATTCAACTTTGAATACTTGGTTTTCCATACTGGTGTGAAGTGTAAGAGAATGGGATCGAGCCTTTTCTCATGATGATTTTGGTAGAATATTTATCTTTATTTTTATATTTTTGTATAGTATGTGATATATTCTAATATACATATATCATGTGTACTCATTTTTTATAGCTACATGATCATCATCATCATCATCACCGTTCATATCAATTGTTTATCCAGCTTTTGCTTTTCGTTTATTACTTAAGATTCCTATTTATTATTCCATAGCATGTTATTTTCTATTTTGGATTATTATATTTATATATACCATTGTGATGTACTCTAAATCATGAGGGAATAGTCTCCCCATGGAAAACACCTAGTCCCTCCCTACTAGTGGGAAACCTCGTATGTATGGGGAGGCATGCTTGAGGTCATGTGGTTATCCGTCTCGTGGCACTGCTGAGAGGATTCTAAGGTAGGATGCTAAAAAGTGGTATCAGATAATCTTTTTCATTTTTTCTTCCTATTTAGGTATTATATATGATACTTGGATGTAATGGAATTTTCTAATCGTCCTATTCTGGGGAGTAGTTGATCCAAATAAAGGGGAAAGCCAAATTTCCTAGGATGGGTTGTCGTTGTTAGTCATTGCACTTGTTACAATTGTTCTGATATCACTATTGGGTGACACATATGTTTTATGATCTAATAATTTTTGAAGTTATTATTATAATAAAATTTATTTACCATGACCTGATGAGACAAGGGAGTATATATTTATTAATCACAATAGGCACCATAGAATGTAAATTTTATGCATTATTCCATGTCATATCAATATTTTCTACATGCATTGCCTATAGTGTATGTGTTTTTTGTGTTCACCCTAGTTTTTATTTTTAGAAAGTGATAATATTTATTATAGGAATAACATAATTAGATTAATTAACATTCCTACATCAATATGGTTTTTTCATGCATAGATTGATGATGAAACATTAATTTACCCAATTTTCTTTGTTTGCTCCATGAACCACTGGTTCTATAGGTAGAAACATTATAATATTTTGATTAGATGAGTGCCAATTTCAATTTATTATGTTTAGTATTATATAAATTTTGAATGGGAGTTCATTGAATCAAATAATTATAAATGGAATGTTACATCCTGATACCAAAAATAACGGAAAAATCATAGTTACATGACATAAAAATTGTAATTTAAAAAGAGTATGGGCCTCTATAAATTGGGAATAGTGATGAATTTAACTAGATTGATATATCCATATCCAAATAAATAATTGTGAACATAAATAAAAATACATATTAAAATTAAAATTTTAATGTTAAATGGGAAGTCCAATTGCAAATTAATGGTTTTTTCCTCTATAACTTGAAATTAACACTCCATATACTGAAAACTATGTTGTGTTGTATGATACCTTGACCCTGACATGACCTTAGTAGTGAGAAATTGGTTGTGTCTCCTTTGATCCTTATGTGACTATTCCTTACAATATAGACTTCGATCAAGGAGTTGGTTGAGAGGTTTGATCTGTTCATAGAAAGTCTTATGCATTTCATTTCCTATTTTTTATTTTCTTATATATTATTAAATTTTATTTAAGGTGTGTGCTTGTAAATTGTAGACCTATGTCACCTCGACATCCACAAGTTCTATGCATTAAGGGTGGCGATGACTATGATTTGGAGGTGTTTGGACCTGATCTACCAGTAGAACTTCTTATAGTTCTACCTTAGGAATTTTCAGTTTCTATTCTACAAGGTTTTGTTGATCAATTTAGAGATATCTTCTTCTACTTCAAGCAGTCCATATAGGGTGCTCTATGACCTATCCATACTATGGCAGAGATGACCCTAGAATTCCAAAATTAGAATCCTTCCACCTCTTCATGGGATAGAAAAACTCGAGATGGTAAGTCTTGTATAGAAGGAATTATTTATATCTCCAATCATCTAGATATTACTCCAGTGTAGAGGGTTAGTTTCACTATCTACATTCTATGTAATTATGTTAAATGTTTGTGGGATGTCATCACCTAGGATGGACGTCGTCAGTGTATGGTTTAGACGGGCCTTCAGATAGCATTTTATGACTTATTGTTCCCATAAATGTTGTATGAAGACTACACCAAGTATTTTATGTACATATAGAAGGGTAAAATGTGAGTAGTATAGTACTAATATCATTTCACTAAGATTTAGTGTTTCACATCGTCTCTTAATGGTGATGAGTTAGCCACTGCAAGATGATTTTAGGATGGTCTTTCATACGTCGTCCAATCATAGGTGGATTTTTTAAACCCAACCACCATTATAGACATAGTAAAACTAGGCCACATCATAGAGAAGAACCTAAGGGAATGTGTAAATTTGAGGCAAGGTTGTTCAGATTCTAGATAGGGAGATAGTTTTCTACTAGCAGGAAGCATCATTTTGGGGTGCACATAGGGGTAGTTTCAGAAACATGACATGTACTGATTGTTATGTGTTGTGCCATCAGTGTGGTAGGATAGTCCATAAGAATCCCTAGTGTGTGATGAACTCGATGGAGTGTCGAGCTTGTGGCAGGATGGTTCACCTACAGCGTTTCTGCTGAGCATTCCCTCTTGTATCTCCAAATGAGGGATTTGTACTGACAACACTTTCCAATAAAAGATTAGTAGCTCAACATCAAGATGGGGGATATTCTACTACTGAAAAATCAGTAATAAGTGGTGGATATAGAAAATGTATATAGAAATATGAGGCTCTATTCTTTTAGAGTGAACCGGCCCAGGTTAGTCAGGACGCATCTTAGGGCCATTTTTTGAGCCATATCTATGCAGTACTGTCTAAGTTTGAGGAGTATAGTTTGGGGAAATCTATGGTTATAAGTAATATTTTTGTATCCTCTATATAAATTTTTTCCCTATTTGATATAGGTGTAACAAACTCCTCTATATCTACTATAATTATGGAATGTTTGGGACTAATAATATATTACTTCAATGGTGTGATGACTCTTGACACCTAGTTGGGGGTACGATCAGAGCGTATAATCTAGGGCATTGTGTTTCCCCTTGAGATAGGTGGGTACCATTTCTTGTGTAATTTTCTTTTCATTGGAATGATAATCTTTGATTCCATTCTTTGAATAGACTAGCTAGTTCCTTATCATTCCTATGTTGATTGTTACCACTGGAAGGTTTCGTTAACATCACCCAAGGGAATCATGAATATCCATAAGAGATAATGGGATATCCAAGTGAGTCGAGATGGACCTAACAATGTTGGTCTAGGCATGGTGAAAGACTAGATGGCTAGTCCTTTTATAAGCGATTAGGAATCTTGACTTAGGGAATTCCCTCCTGTAGTGGATAATTTCAATAAACTCATCCGAAGTGATTTTTATGATTTACTTCCTGTAAGAAAGGTGGAGTTATCCATTGTTCTAGTGACAGGTGTGTCACTAGTGTCCATTACTCTCTATAGGATGGCACTTACAGAGATTCTAGAACTCCAAAAAGGAGTTGGAAGACTTATAAGTAAACTATTTTATCTAACCGAGCACCTCATAATGGGATTTAGATGTCATCTTCACCAAGAAGGTGGAAGGTACCCTCAGTTTTTGCATGGATTACAGATGGTTGAAACAGCTTATAGTGAAGAACCAGTATCAAAAACCACTTATAGATAACCTATTTAAAAAACTCTAAGGAGAGATAATTATCTCTAAGATCGATTTTATGTTTGGATACCATTAGGTGTGTGTGAGACCGTCTAAAATACCATGTTTAGTGTTTTGAAGTAGACATGGCTTGTTTGAGTATCTCGTTATTCCATTTGACATTACAAACACTCAAATAGTCTTTATGGACTTGATAAATCATATTTTCTACCCATACCTAGATTCATTTTTGGTGGTGTTCATATATGGAAGGTCAGTGTATTATCGATTTAGAAATGACCATGCCATACATCTTAATATTGTGTTGAATACACTAATAAAGCACCAGTTGTATGATAATCTCATTAAATACCAATTTTATATTGATAATGTTAACTTCATGGGATATATCATTTTAGAGGAAGAGTATATATTGACCCATAGAAGGTGATCATCATGGTTTCCTGGGAGAATACCATTAATGTGTTTGACATACATAGTTTCTTAGGGTTGGATGGCTATTATATGTTATTAATTCATGACTTATCACACTTATTAGTGCCACTTATGAGCATCAATGAAAAGGGTTTGGGGTTTTCATAGTCCAAAAAATGTGAGATAGACTTTCAGGAGTTGAAAGGGAGGCTAACATCATCACTGGTCTCAATTCTTCAGAGATGGGTAGAAGCTATATTATTTACTGTGATTCTTTAGGGATTGGGGAGGGAGAAATTATGATGCAAGGAGATCGATTTATAGTGTATAAGTCCCACAAGATGATACCTCATTAGTGGAATTACCCTACTCATGTCCTTGAGATAACATCCATGGTTCATGTCTTACACTACTGGAGATACTACTTATTGGAAGAGAAGTTCATCATTTACAGAGATCAAAAAAATTCTTCAATACATCTCCACCAACTGTTACTTGAATCATAGTTACTTATACTATAAAATAAAGTGTTTCTTAGAGATGGTTTATTAGAGTTTGTTCTAATAACGATCATGAATTAAACCCATTTAAATATATATATATATATATATATATATAATATAGGAGTGGTATAATAAAATAGCTGCTATATTTTTACTGTTTAAACAATTAGTGGTGTTTGTAATTAAACAACAACTATTTTTTTAAACCCTAATTCCTCACCCTCCCAAACAACCTCTATGCGAACCTGACTAATTTTTACCTCCAACCCCCTATCTATTCCCCAGTGGTGACCCTAACCCCCCTTACCCCACCCCTCTGACCTACCTCCTACTTTCTCAATGGAGACCCCAACACCCACAACACACTCTTAAAAACCCAACCCCAATGACCCCCCTCTGACCTCCCTCTCCCCAGGTTGGTACCCCTTCTCTATGGAGAAATGTACACCCCCTCTAACCTCCCTCTCCCTGGATTGGATCCCATCATCAACAACAATGCAGACCCCCCCCCCCCAATGGTTTTAACCATATATAGTAATTAAAAATTTCTTTTGTAATAACTCTATATTTAACATTATATTATCTAGTTTTTAATTTTAAGTTGATAATCAATAAATTAAAATTCATTTATTATAGTTTAATCCCATTATCATTATTTCATAATCACTCTTTATTTTCATAATAAAATTAGTGTAGTACCTATTCTTTTATTAGATGAATTTTTATTGAAATTATATAATTTCCCTTTCTGATTTATTTATTGTGTTATCACAATATATTTTACTTTAGGATTATGAAAATTATAATTAATATAATTTTTTATAATAGCTCTATAGATTATTTCTATATTATAAGGATTTTCTATGGGAGAGTTTGAAACCATTATATTGAACAATAAAATGATTCATACGAAAAAAATATGTGGTTATCCAACAATGTAAATGTACTTGACCTCATTTATACAATAATAAAAAATGAAAAACATTTAAATTGGAAGCTCTTCACTTGTTTTAAAATATCATCATGCCAGTTTGATGAAAATTATGTTAAATATGTCACTGATTATTCAAATAATAATCCTTAATCCTTTTTGGAACGTCATTTAATGTCCTTATATATTTTATTATCCCATCCCAAGTGAATATAATTTACCATTTTAATCCTTCAAAATGACCCTTATATAATATTTTGGTCCACTGAGGTTTTTTTCTGTGTGGTTCATAGTTATATCTATTTCTAATTATCATTACCAAATTAAATAGTTTAGAATAAACATGTAATTCCATAATTTAGATTCAATTATACATGTAATATCATAATGTAAAAAGTTTAACTTCTCACATAAATTCCTTATACTTTCATTAGATATTGAAATGATATTTTAATTTTATAATTATAAGATGAAAATTACTCCCTGAGCCTGTTATAGACTAATTATTTTACAATTTGAGTTTTTTTTTGTTTCATTGAACCATTTATGGTCAATAATAAAATATATTTATTATTTGACATTGTTATCACATTACATTGAGCTAAAAATATTGTGAAGTAATATAAATATTCAAAATACCATAATAATAATATTGCTTAATTATACAGAACATTCTTTTCATTTTCATTTGAACCATTAATAAATCGAAATTTGAATTATTGTAACTATATATCTAATGATTTAATTCATTTCATATTTACTTGTGAAATTGTTCATTGATATGAAAGATTAATTTTTGAGTTACCATTGGTTTTATTTGATATTATTATTTTTTGATTGAGATGTAGGATGTTATAACTGTAGAGACAGGGTATGGAAAGACATGTGCATTCTGATTTTCTATTCAATAATTCCATTTATAAGTAAATGTTCAAACAAAACACTTATTTTAGGTTTCCTTTGATACGTTATTATTATTAGTTCACTGGGTATCTTTCAATTCAGGTATATATTTTTTTATAATAAAATTAAATTGTAGTTGAAGACTTTATGGTTAATTCCAAGAATATATTTTGTATCTTCTTTTAAAATCCATGACCATAATTCATTCTTGAAATGTTCCATTGAATTAATTAATTTGAATACCCTTATATATATGCAACTATATGGTTTCATGTTTTTCCTAACATCAGAAATGTGTAGATATTCTCACTATGTATATTTCACTCACTCATCTCATAGTTTAATTCCATATTAACTATTTATTCTTTTAATTTCAGGGTTTCATTACCCATTTTCTATTTATTATTTTATTTAATTTAATTCATACTCAACAGATTAATTTTAAAAATAAAAAATCTAATCTCATGTGATTGCATGGGGGGAAATACAAGTTACTATAATGGAAGAATGCATCAATTTTTTTGAATAATTTATATATTATAAAAATATATATATAATTAATAAAAAAAATGTACATTTCTGTATTTATAAAACAATTGTATATAAATTTTCAAACATATTTAATATTTTAATCAAAATGATGATTTTTTCGATTAAATTAATAATTAGTTCACTTAACCTGTTAAAATTATACCAATAAAATGTACAATTTATTTTAGATAAATATTATCCTGTTATGTAATAATTATAGTGACTTTTTTTGGAATAAATTTATAATTATTCTGATTAATGTTGATGACTATGATAATGATAAAAAATTATTTTTGAAGAATTTTTTTATTAATGTTTTGTAACATTTGACAAATAAATTAGATTGATCTATTTAAAAGAATGACACTATAATGATTTTTAAAAACATATATTATTATATTAATATAAATTTTATTTGTGATTAATGCATTACAATATTAAAAAAAAATTAACAGTAAAAATATCATTTTTCTTTTGAAAATAGTTTTCCAATATATAAAATGTTGTATTTTAAATGTCTAGTTTGTCATGATTATAAATTGGATTACATTAAATTCACGAAAATGAAGTATTAACATGAAAAAATTTGTTTGAGGGGTTATTTATATGTTTAGTAAAACATAATTTTTATAGGTAAAAACATGTTACCTCGGTAAAAATAAAAAAAGGAAAAATTAAATATATAAGAACAAATGATTTTATCATTACAAAAAAATTCTCTTCATCTTAAAAATATAAATTTAGGATGAAATATTTTATATCGTTTTTAAAGTTCATGGGTTTCCTTTGTGCTAAAATTTATTGTTTTAGGTTTATGTTTAATTTATTTCTTTTTCATATTACTCATATAATAATTGTTTTCTTATATAGGTGGATTCTTCTGTTTCAGTTGGAGTGGTTTTTTTATGATCCTCATGATTATGAGAGATTATATTTAGAGTGTGAAAGTGAGATAATAGAAATAAGTAATTGTGTCAAGAATTCATACAACCATCAAGAAAAAGTTAATTCCTTCTACATCATTAATTAATTTTTTCATCATTTTATCTACTATTTGCATGTTAATTTCTTTATCACTTTTATCTAATACTTATTTTTTTTTTTTCAATATATTTTGTGAATTCATATTTTTCTTTCAACTATGTATAATAAGGAACATAATGGATAAAATTTTTCATTCTACCAATGTTACCATAGTTTCTATTTTTATTATCATTCTTTATCGATCTGCCAACACTGCATATTTATTCAATGTTATTAGCAAGAAAACATTTGCCATTTTTGAAATTTATATGAATAAAGGAAGATCGTGTTACCATTTTGGTGACTTTACATGATATAATAGGCACTTGAGCTTCCTCTTATCTTTTAGATTCCAACAGTGGGAAAGGTTTATTGGCTAATAACATCGATTCAATATACAATGTAGGAATTTTTTCAAATAATGTCAATAGAAATCATGGTAACAATGGTAGTTAGAATTGTTTTAATATTTTGGGATGTGTAGGAACCAACCTAAACTCAATCCAACACATGGTATTTCTGGTATGTCTCTAATTACTTATTTTTATTTAAAATTGACATTAATTTAAGTACAAAAGGAAATTCACATACTCTAAACTAAGAAAACACATTCTAATTATTTTGATACATTAGTAAAATTACCCATAATTAATTAATAATTTATAGGAATAAGACTAACCTCAGTTCAACACATGATGTGCCTGATATAACTCAATGTATCTATTATTAGTTTAAAATTGATAATTTAGTTCAAAAAGTATCAATCACTGAAATCTATGAAAAATCAATATTATTTTCTCAATAATTTAAAACACAGATTCATAATTCATTTTTGACATATAGGAAAAGATCTCACATCAAACGGATACACTATGTTAATGTTATGAGTCAAACTGTGTGTTTCCAGTTTAAAATGAAAATTTAGTAAAAAACACGAGTGACGTACTCAAAACTGAGCAAAGACATTTGGATTTTTTTTATACTTTAGGAAAATTATCCATAAGTCATTTGAGATGTGTATGAATCAATCTCACCTCAATATAACACATTTTTTGGCTGGTATGACTCTAAGTATGTCTTTTTATTTAAAATGGACATCATTTTTTGTAAAAATTAAAATGACCTACTCAAAACCATGAAAATGCATTCAGATTTTTTATAATTTAGAAAAATGATCCATAATACATTTTTTATGTTTATGAATCAACATCACCTCAATCTGATACATGATATTTTTGGTATGACTCCAAGTGCATATTTTTATTTAAAATTAACATCTATTTTAGTAAAAATGACAACTTACATACTCAAAAAAGGAAATGCATTCAAATTGTGTTGATAAATTTGGAAAATGAACCATAATACATTTATGATATTTAGGTATAATTATTACCTCAATATAATACATTATGTTCCCAGTATGACTCAATATGTCCCTTATCAGTTTAAAATTGATATTTTAATTACAAAAAAGTTACTCACTAAACACCAAGAAAAACACTCATATTTTCTTAATAATTATGGAAATAAATTCATATGTCATTTTTTACATGTTAGAATCATTCACACATAAAACAGATATACGATGTCATGACTTTGAGTCAAAGTTCATGTTTCGAGTTTGAAGTGAGAATTTAGTAAAAAAGTCAATTGATGTACTCAAAAATAATAAAAAACATTAATATTGTTTTTATACTTTATTAAAATGATAAATAAATCATTTAATATGTGTAGTAATAAGGTTCACCTCAATCTGATGCATGGTGTGACCGGTATGACTCCATTTTCATTGTTTCATTTAAAATTGACATTAATTTTAGTAAAAAGGACAAATAACCTACACAAAACCAAGAAAACACATTATAATTTTTTTGATACATTAGTAAAACAATAAATAAGTGATTTTATATTTTTATGAATCAAACTAACCTATATATTATACATGATGTCCCTGGTATAGCTCCAAGTGCATCTTTTTATTTAAAATTGACATTCATTTTAGTAAAAAATGACAATTGATCAAACATATTTTAAATTTTTTGATACTTTTTAAAGATGGATCATATGTAATTTATGATGGTTAGGAATAAACATAACATAAATATATTACATTTTGTACCTTATATAACTCAATGTGTTAGTTATTAGTTTAAAATCAATATTTTAGTTAAAAAAGTGTCACTCACTGAAAACTGATAAAACACGTTTGTAAATTATTGATAATTTATAAAATTGATTCGTATGTAATTTTTTATGTGTATTAATCAGTATCATATCTAACTAATACATGATGTGATCATCATGAGTCAAAGGGCATGTTTCCTGTTTAAAATATCAATTTAGTAAAAAATAAAAGTGAAGTACTCAAAATTGAGAAAACGTAATAGGATTGTTTTGATAATTTAGGAAAACAATTCATAAGTTATTTGAGATGTTTAGGAATTAGTATCACTTTAATAAAATTCATGTTGTGATCTTCATGACTTCTAGTGTGCTTTCTATTTAAAATTGGCATCAATTTTATTAAAAATGAAAAATGACCTACTCAAAACCATGAAAACACATTCGGATTGTTCTAATACTTTAGGAAAATGATACCTAAATAATATTTGATATGTTGAAATAAAACACTCCTCAATCTGATACATGATTTTTCTATTATGGATCAATTATGTATATTTATTTAAAATTAACATCCATTTTAGTAAAAATAAAAACCGACCTACTCAAAAACAAGAAAACACATTCGAATTGTTTTGATACTTTTGTAAAACAATCTATAAGTCATTTTAGATGTGTATAAATCATATGCAATTCAATGCGATTTATAGTGTGACCATTATGACTCAAAGTGTGTCTTTTTATTTAAAATTTTCATCAATTTTAGTAAAATAACAAATGACCTACTTCAAACCATGCAAATGTATTCAGATTGTTTTTATACATTATGAAAAAGATACATAAGTAGTTTTTGATGTGTAGGAATCAAATAAACCTCAATTTGATACAATATATTCCTAGTATGTCTCCAAGTGTATATTTTTATTTAAAATTGACATCCCTTTTAGGAAAAAGGATAATTATCCTTCTTAAAACCAATAAAAGGATTTCAGATTCTTTAAATGCCTTAATAAAATGATCCATAAGTCATTTGAGATGTGTATGAATCACTTGAACCTCAATTCAACATATGGTGTGACCTGTATGACTCCAAGAGAATTTTTTATTTAAAATTGACCTTAATTCCAGTAAAAAGGAAAAACTACATAATCAAAACCAAGAAAACTCATTCATATTGTTTTAATCCTTTAGAATAATGAACCATAAGTCATTTTTGATGTGTAGTAATAAACGGAACCTCAATTCGATACACGATGTTCCTTATAGGGATCCAAGTGTGTCTTTTAATCTAATTTGACATCCATTTTAGTGAAGAGAAAAATTAACCTACTCAAAACTAAGAAAACACATTCAGATCGTCTTGAAAATTCATTAAAATTATCCATAAGTCATTTATGACATGTAAGAATCAACCCCATGTCATTTCGAATTACAGATTTTCCTGGATAGCCTTAAAAGTGTTTTCAGTGTTTTTAAACACTAAAACGTGTGTCGAATGCTTAAAACCTTAGAAAACAGCCTCAAATTTAAATTAAATCATGGTAAAACCATCGTTGAATTATTTTTTATGTGTACATGCAGAAAGAAACATCAATACAACTTGTGTTGTGGTAGGAATTACACATTAAACACTTATTAAAGTAATAAAAGCTTTTAAAAACAAATTTCAGGTGGTCAAAACCTAGAATACAATGTCATATTTAACTAAAATCAGGGGTTATCAACCATATTTATAATTTTAAAATGTAGTAACCAATGGTATATCATTTCAAATTATAGTTTTCCCATTATATCCATAAATTTGTTTTTAGTGTTTTAAAACATCAAAACATGCGTGGAATGATCAAAACCATAGTAAAAAAACTCATATTTATGTAAAATTATTGGAAAAACCCTAATTTTTTATTTTTAAAATATATGACATGTTGTGATATCAATTTTTTGAAAATATTATTAATTCAAGTTAAATAACATTGCACTTCAATTTATGAATAAATTTGAATATTTACTAATCCCTTTTCAGTTTCAAGTGTTGAATCATATCTTAAATAGGAATGTTTATGTTTTCAAAGTGTTTTTAATTATATATTATTTGTTTTATGTTAAAATGTATTCTATTTTATTAAAAAATTAACAATTTTATATACATCATTCTAAATATATTCTGTGTGTTTTATCATTCACATTTCTTTTCTTAAATGTTTTAGTTTTTATTATAGTTAGTAGATGTCGGTAGTAGGTAGGAGGATGAACCTTATAATCCATGAAATTATTCTGGTTTTCTACTATAACTGGGATTTATTATGTCAAATTTTAATTTTTTAATTTTTTTTGTTATAATTGATGAGATTATGTGGTCAGTTTTAGTTGACGAGATGATGTGGAGGTAGAAAGATAGATTGGAGGTCATGGTGTGGATGTATATTAGGAATCATTTATTGTTTTACATATTTTATATGTATATATTGATGACTGAGGTATTGGTTGATAGAGTTATGTGTTGACTAAGATTGAGGTTTTAATCATTATGGATGTTTGTATATATGACTTTAGATTGATGACGTATATATGATTTGTTTATCAGATATCCATGTTTTATTTTATTGCATGTTAGGTTATTATTAAATAATTTAAAAAAATCTAATTTAGTAGTAGATTTTAGTAACCTTCACTAAATATATTAAATAAAATATGTTTTAGCAGTGGTTAATTGAAATCACTGCTAATATGTTCAGCGATGGTTAGTTTCATTTTATTTATATTCCATTGGAATTTTTTAAAATAAATGAACTGTTGATAAATGTTCCAAAAATGAAACATAATAAAACGACCACAAAATAAAAAAAACCCCACTAAATGACTAGTGACAATGCAATACGTGATGGTTTTTTAACCACCGCTATACAATTAGGCGGTGGTTTAAACCACTGTTAGTTGGAAAAAAATCCCTGTGAATGACATTTTTATAGTGTGTGAGTGGGTAGATTACCTAGAGTTATTCTATTTTGATATTGATTATACACCCACAAAGGGTAATGTAGTGGTTGATGCCTTGATCTAGATGACTCAAACATATGTCATCTAGGAGGCCAACTGTGAGTGGAAGTTGATGGCTCTATTTTATAAGATGCACTTAGAGGTTCAATAATGTCATGAGAAACCAATTTTAGAATCTTTAGTAATGGCATACTCCCTACATAGTGGGTGTAGATGTTACAGTTATTAGATCCTGAGGGCCTCTTATTGAGGGAGAGTGTCTTAGCTGAGATTCCACCGCCCTGTTGGGTTGCTGATGAAAATGAGATCCAACACTTTTGTGGATGTATCTGGGTTCCTTATGACATATGGATAGAGATGATGAGAGAATATCTCACCTTTACATGGTTAGTTCACCCTGTTCTTACTAGGATGTACCAAGTCATATGTCGTCGGTATTATGAAGAGGTAGATTATAGGTTTTATCACTCGATGATCCACCTTTCATTGGGTGAATGCTGAGCACCAAAAACTTTCTATATTTCTATATCATTTATCCATTCTTAAGTGGAAATGTGATTATGTCACCAAGGATTTCAAGATGTGATTTATGACATCCCTAAGAAGCGGTGATGCATTATGGGTGATCATTGATAGGCTATCTAAGGTCACACACTTGATACCTATCTGAGAGACCTTCTATGTTGATGAACTTAAAAGGATTTACATTCTGAAGATAATGAAACTTCATGGTCATCCCTGTTCTATCATATTAGACAATGATTCCTAGGTTACATCGCATTTTTGGAAAGGGTTACAGAAGCACTAGGTTCACATGTGACATTGATTTTAGCTTACCACCTTTATACTGATGGGGGTTAAGATTAGATGATATGGGTGTTAGAGAACATCCTTTGGGAATACCTCCTTGATTTCAAAGCTTCTTGGAAGAAACACATACCTATAATTGAGTTTACCTAAAATAAAATCATTCAAGAAATAATTCAGATGGCTCCCTATGAGTCCTTTTATGGAAGTTCATGTCATTCTCCCCTATGCTGGTAAGAGGTAGGTTAGCTAGCACTATTGGGTCCACAACTCATTCAGGATAATTTATAGTAGTTAAACTAATTTATAAACATATGTATATAGCTCACTTCAGGAAGAATTATTATTCTGATTGTCACTGAAAACATCTAGAGTTTGAGGTGGGACAGTGAGACTTTTTTTCATGTTTTACCTAGACTTGGTCACAAATTAATTTGGCAATAGTGAATATATCACCATAAAATATCAGAACTTTTGAGATCATGGAGAGAGTTGTGGTGGTATCCTATCAGTTTTTGTTACCCTAGAGGTATTGTGTCATGAATGATGTCTTCCATATATCATTTCTTCCCTAGTATCATTCTGAATTGTCTAATTCATTTGATCCCAAGGATATTGAGAGGGAGGAAGTTTCATCCTTTGTGGAGAATTTGATATGTATCAATGATCGGATCTTGAAGGATCTTTGTAGCAGTTTAGTTCCTCTATTCTAGGTGCATTGGTAGTATGGTTGTGTGTAGGAAGTGGCCGAGGAAAGAGAGGTCAATGTACATGCTCAATGGATGGAACATATATTTGACAATACCTTGTTACCCTCAAGAGGGTAACTTGGGGACAAGTTGTTTTATGGAAGGGAGGTTGTAATGCCCCGGTTTTTTAGTGAGGTATGTTTTCCTTTTATTTTTATAAAACATGTAAAACTACAACTAAGGACTTGTATATTGTTTCTAGAAAGGATGTTGTAGGATGTATGGAACCTAACTGCACACCAAATACATGGTGTGTATTTAGATACATGGATTGTATTGAATACATGATGAGTCTTTGGATGGCCAAACTCCGTTCACGTCTAGTAGAGGATTTTTTCTGGGAGTTAAGTCTCAAACACTACATAACGTGTAATTTACTTAAACACCACATAGATTTCTAGGTGTCAATTTTTAAAAAATTGAAAGGGGTTTATTTTAATAGATCCCTTCTTTCTTCCTACAAATAAGCAGCGACGCGAGTGGAGATCCCCCTATTCCTCACATAGGTTTTAGTATATCTCCTCCATCATAGCTCTATTTTCATCTCCATTATGTGCATTGGATTCATCGATGTAACCTATCCACTGTACTAACTTCGAATAATTATTTCTCTTCATGTATTTTTGTGATATTTTAGTGTTCCCTATTTTCATGATTTTTGTCTTCTTTCCCATTTTCACTCTTTTTAGCTTGAATCAAATTCCATAAATGGATGAGTGGTCATCTATGAACCTAAGGTTGGTTTTATAGATTCTTTCCCTCCATTTTGGTTTATTTTATATTATGGGTTGTAATTTCTCATGTCAGACATCTCTTGAAATGCTTCCTAAATACATAGTAAATTAATTTAATTTTTTCTCATTCTTTAGGTGATTCTAGCTAATGTTAAATCACATCCTAGATTACTTTCTTGAACCTGGGACACCCCTTTGGGTGTGCCTACCCTTGACAGCCATCTTTCCTACTATAATAATTTTTTTAACAACTCTTGAGGTGTGTTTCCTTATATTTAATTATATTTAATTAATTACTTTAATCATGAAAGAATAAAGGACATGAATTAAAGATTGTGTTATTTACCATTACTAGAATTTAATAAATTAAATGAATTGGATAATTAGATTAAATAACATTAAGTTATATTCCCTAAAAAATTAATTGAATTGTGATCATGAAGCCATATTTTTATACTTTTTCTAGTGTGATACAAGGGTCCCAACTATGGATTCCTTATATAGGATATTCATTCTTTATAAATGATACTTGTTAGGGATAATTCATATATTAAGAGCGATACTTTTCATGCCTTGTATAGGATCACCATGAATTTACCTTACCTCCATGAAAGTGACTCTAGTTCCCTATGGGAGACAACGTAGATGAGATCAATGACTAGATAGTTAAACTGTTTCATGAGTGATACTCATTCCCCTAGGTAATATAAATGGGATGGTCTTGGATGGTTTATTTTTATACCAATGTGATAGTGATACATGGGATTCTATTTGGGGTTCGCCTTGTACGGACTCTTATAGTTTTGGGAATTTATATTTCCCTTAGATTGATAATTTGAATTCATTTTGGATCACCTCGGATAGGCTCAAGGTTCCTCTTATTAATTATAATGATGGATTTTAAATTAAAGAATAAGAATGTGTAACTAAAATTATTGGGTTTCAACTTCCAAGACAAATCACATGCTTAGGGATGGCCCACATTTTGATATTCCTTTTATAATGACCCATTTATACATATATCTTATATACATATGTTACCTTGGTTCAAATACATCTGACATAGTTCTAAGTTGGTAGAGTCAGATGGGTATTCTAGGAGGAACCTGATCTGATGTATCTATTTATTTATTATTTCCTTTTAATTTTTTATTGTCGACAAACTACTCATTATTTATAAAAAACAAGATAGAACTAGACACTGCTGATCGTGGCCTATTGATTATATCTCACACCCCTCTTGGGCCACCCTTGGTACCTAAGAGACTTCATGATTGCACATGTAGAGAAAGGGAAGATTTTGGATTCTGATGCTTTTTTTTCTATACTAGGATGGTGTACGAGAGTAGAGGACTGAGACTTTACTAATGATACTTTTGGTTATATATTTTAGTTTCATTTTTTATTATTTTTATACCATGTAGTATATACCATAATCCTACATTTCTCTTTTCTTAATTTTTGTATAGAATCATGACCATCATCAACATCATCACCTTGTGTATCTAATTTTTATTTAGATTATGCTTATCATTTATTACTTCAGATTCCTATTTATTATTTCACTACTTTTTTTCACCTTCCACTACTTATATTTATATATACCATTGTGTTATACTCTGACACATGAGGGAATAGTCTCCCCATGGACACACCCTAGGCCCTCATTTTTTTCGAAAACCTCTGGTATATTGGGAAGCACACATGATTTCATGTGGTCGACTATATCGGGGCATCACTAAGTGGCTTCTGGGGTGGAACTCTATAATGGGTTCTTCTGCTGTAACCAAAAATTTCAAGTGTTATTAAAAAATATGCATTTAAAATTTATAAATATTTGTTTTATTTTTTATCTATATAAAAATTAGAAGTTATATTTTCATTTTAAGAATTATTCATTCTTAAATTTGATTGTTTAAATTAAAATTACTTCAAAATTTTATTTTATTTTGGATCAAGATTCACAATTTTGTAAGTCCAAGAATAGATGAAGAACCACTAGAGATGCCACCAAGAGGTTTCAAGGAATCTTGAAGGATATCATTGTATTACACAGTGTATTTCCAAAGTACATTTCATGTACCAAAATGCATTTCACCTATCTATGTTGTTGGATACAGGACACACCTTGCTATAATTACATGAAATGAATTTATGGAACACCATGTGTAGACCCTACCAACCTGGAACGTTTAATATTAGATTACACAATGAGTATCTAGAATAAAATTTGTGTAGTTTATATGTTTTAATATATAAACTATCATAAATTGTGTAGTCATATTCATAGTCAACCCCACATGAGACTGACATCTTGGAGCATTAATGATGCACACCACATGTGGCCAACATATAAGGAATGTAGTTAATTGATTATCCCATATGAAATAAATGTATATCCATTATGTGAGAGAATAAATCACATGGCTTGTGAGAAACAAGACATGTAGATGGATTGTAGACATCATATAGTTATGCATATAATGAACATGTTGATTCATTCGATAGGTTGAACGGACACATAGAAAGAGTGATACACAAAATGTAGCTATATTGTAAATGTATTTTTGTTTATCTATGGAGCACAATTAATCCCTTATCATGTAAAATGGGTACATAGTAATAGAGATACATGAAATATATCTAGTAAGTATACTAATAGGTGTATTTCAAGCATGTTTTTACGGTATTTTAATGCAATGATTAATGTGTTTATTTGATGGATATTTCCAATTTGTAAATTATTTGATTTTTTATTTTATTTTTATGGAAAGAACCAATAAATACTGGGAAAAGGAATGAAAATAGACAAATAAAGCATCAAAAATACCATTCATACCTCTTCACTTAACTTGTGGTGTGACACTAAAATTTGGAGGATGTAGCAGTGCTAAAAATTGGAGTAGAACGTTTACACATTGTGTATTTCAATTACATGATGTGAGATCATCAGATATCCAACTAAGATTAGGAATATTCATGAAATAAATCAATATATGAAAAGTAATTACATGTTGTGTTCACTATACACATCGTGATAATTCAAGATATAGAAAGATCCTAAAAATACAGTACTGATGTGGATTATATTTCGAGTAAACTTTACACAACATGATAGTGTCAGAAATATGAAAAATAAGATACAAATTTATGTGGGTATGATAGGAAGTTTTATAAAACCACCCTCTTGACTGCCAAATTGGGGGAATCTATAACTGTAGGAGATGCACAGACACCTTTCAGTCCAAGGTGGACCACTACGGATCCTTACTACTACCGCCTTTCAGTAAAATTTTATTAGTTCTTTTCATCACCCTCTCATGTATAGAATGAGGGGGTTATTTCTTTATGTTGCAGAATGCATTATGAATGCATATTTATTATATGAGGTATTTTATTTTTTATTCCAATTTATTTTGGGGATTTATATAGGTTCATCAATTCTATCTCTTCCCTAGTTCTTCTTGCATGACCATTATGGGTGGCGTTAGAAAAAGGGTTTAATTTATTTCTTTATTTGTACAGTACCACTGCTTGAGTTTATTGAATATTATTATTCAATGTGAGATATAGGTTTTGGACTTCCACCATGACCATTTGGTTTGTCTCAGACCTATGTTTATATTAGTTTTCTTAATACCTATCATTTACAATCTGATGTCCTGACCATGAGAAAAGGAGAGTTTCAGATGGAGAGAATTTTCCTTGACCATTAGACTCGCAAGGACTTGACTCTCATGTTTTCATGACTATTAATTAATTATTTCATACTTTATCATACCATAAACCTAGATTCATTACTTCCTAACACCAATTTTATATTTTCTTCTCCCACATTCTTCGTCAATCACATGGATACTAGCTTAGATTTTATTATTGAAAATCTTAATAAGTTTGTGTCTTTGTTATTTAATTAATAATTTATCCAACCCTGTCTCTATGGGTTGGATCTTGTACTTTCAATTCCGATACTACCCTAAAGTTTAGTGGATTGTTTGTTTCAACAAATATATTTCTAAATTCAGTAACACTATAGGAATAAACGATTCCCACATGGATATTAAATCTTTAGAATCATTGTTAGGGATGGTTTACTCATTATTTACAATAGTTATAAACCTAGATAGTTTATTTTATTTTAATTCATTGTTTTAAAATTGGTCTTGTCATGTTGTAGTTTTAGGTAATAATCCATTACACAACTAATCCACTCATGGGAAAGATAAAATTGACAATAAAACATATTAATTGGAGTTGAAAAAGATCTTATTCTAGAAAATAAAGGAAAAGTATGAGTTTCCATAAGAATAATAAATCATGGATTTAAGTTATCAATTTCAAGGAGATAATCTTAAGTTGGTCTTGAGACCAGGGCCACATCTCCAAGGAAGAAATCAGGGGGGAAGCACTGTTCAATTTCAAAAGACCCTCAAACATGGGGGTCAATACAAGTATTCTCATACCCCTATCACTTATGATCATTTTTAGATAAAGTTGGTAGGCATACAAATGACCACATATTCAGTCCAATTTTCTAGGCTACCTTGTGAAGTCCCCAACTCACACATTGTGAGTTTCCAATAAATATATGACATGTTATAATTTTATAACATCACAAATGTTGTTGTGAGACTATTATTATTTATATTTTCATTTAAGGGTAAATCATGGGATTGGATTCAAATACTTCCTCCACACTCGATCATGACATGGGAGGATCTGGAAACAATGTTTCTGGCATGGGTTTTCCCTCCATCAATGTTTATTGATCTAAAGGTAAGAAATTTATATTTTGATAAATTAAATTAAAACTATTTATATAGTTCATGGGAATGATTTATAGATTTCATAAGATGATTCCCCATCATGGAATAAATATATGGTTATTAATTGAAACATTCTATAAATAATTGTTATATGGAAATCATTCAATCGTTGATGCTACTGTAGGATGTTATCATATGAGAAAGTCACCACATGAGAGCTATCAATTGTTGGATGAGATGTACAAAAATAATTTTCAATGGTTTCTAGTAGAAGGGTGGTAAAAATGAGTACACATGGTAGATAATATATGGGATACCACAAAAATTAATTTCCTGTCAATGAAATTAGATGTAATGATGGATAACAAAAGTCCCCATGGTATGTATTGTAAATATGTGAATTTTCCAAATTATAACCATCAAAATTATGTGCATGAATGGAGGTCAAAAAATCAACTACATCAATATCAAAATCATGTCTATGGATTTATGTCAAGACAATAAGGTTTTCAACCTCAACACCAAGGGCCAACACTAACTAGTCATGTTCATTCACTAGTGGAGACCCATGCAACCTTTAGGGCCACCACAGGAGCTAAATATAAAAAATATATATTATATTACATGGATCAATGAATTTTGATCAATGAATTGAAAAAACAATCCCAATACAACATTTTACAATGGGGAACTATGAAGTTCATATCAGAAACATCACTAAGAAATTTACGGAAAGTCCTAAAGGATCACTTCCAAGATGCCCAAACCAAAACACCCATGAAAATTTCAAATCTATATTACATAGAAATTGGAAAAATATCCAAGGATGCGGTATATAATTTTTTGGATATAATGAAGAAATAATAGTGAGATAACATAATTAAAAACACAAAGAAGTTGGGGAACATAATAAAGGGGAAGCACCACCACCATACTGACCACCACTACCATATCTAGATTGGTTCAAGCAGGTAAATAATGATGAAAGAAAAAAAATTTAGATATGTTCCAAAAGATACTTAACAACATTCTATTTTTTGAGACCAACATAAACAAGTTGTTCTAAAAAAAATTCATGAAGCAGTTTGTGATGAAAAAAAAGAATCATGAAGAATTAGTAACCATTCCATTGGCAGGATAATGTTCAATAGTAGTATCAAGAATCCTAGCAAATATGTATAGTGATACAGGTAATTTTTTAATTATAATTACTAGTGGTTTTAATTATTTTGGATGAAATTCATGTGATTCAGCTTTCATTTTAAATAAAATGTCATCTACAACATTCAAGATCTTGGGATTGAGAGAGATGCAACCAACTAGAGTTATCCTTTAAATTGTTGATAAAACACTGTTATGGCCTTGAGAACTTCATGAATATTAAATCATCAAGGTAAATAAATTATATTTTATGGTGGATTTTATGGGGATGTAAATGTATTAAGATAAGTTCCCAAGAGGGTTCTCTATGTAGAAAAAATCATACTACAAAAGGAATTGTAGTTGAATAGGGGGTGGGAACAATATCATGCTTGGAAATCACTTTGAAGGGTTGATATAGAGGGGTAGTCTCTGGAGCATGGGGATTATATATAGGTGGAGCATCCCAATTAGGATTAGGAAGATTATGGATCAAATACATATGATTCTTATGCTAGTTAATTATCCAGGGATAGTGTAAAGGATAGATATAGTAAAAAAGTTCACAGCCCCATGATAAAGAAAGAGAAAAAGGATGTTGTGATACAGGGAGTTTTATCCTAACCAAAGAGAAGAAATAAAAAAGTAATAAGTATTACTCTTATTTTCCCTAGCCTATAGAGATAAAGGTAATCTAAAAAGACCAAACACAGGGAGAATGATAGTGATTTTTCAAACAATGGTAGGTCAGGGGATCTAATTATGCACTCTGGGGAAGAAATTTAAGTGTCCACACTGATTAACACCTCCCAGGAAGATACTAATATAATATTTGAGAGGTTACTTCAAGTGGACACCAATTCTGGGAATAGGGGGTGGTTCAATAAGAAATAACTTATTTTGATGAGAGGATTCAATAATGGGAAAATTAATGTAGAGAAGTTTATTTAAACAATGGACAAGTTGGCATTCTGAGTTGAATACCTCATTAAAGAGGACCCGAAAAGAAGGTTAGTGCCCTAAACTAGTATTTATATAGTGATAAATCATCAAATAGGCTTAAAATATAATATAATGGTTCTATGATATCTTATAGAGTTTGATGTGTGGCAGATAATGTGTATGAGAGTTTTTTTGAATTGTTTTTGGATGTTGGTGTAGTTTTAGAGATGGTTTATTTTGTGAGTGTTCTTAATCAACCCCAAAAGTGATATTTAAAATAAAAAAATTTATTTAAATGAAGAAATAAATGATGAATTCTCATAAGATGATATGCTGGGAGTATAGGACACTTTTTTCCATGGATGAAGAACTAATGTAGCTACAATAAAGAGTAATGAAGAAAGAAATAAGAGGAAGAATAAAGGTAATAAAGTGTTGGAAAAGCTAAATACAGTGGAGGAACATTCATATAAAAGTAATTCAAAGAACATTTGTAGGTTTGGATAGTCGGTGAACTACCATTTTATTTTTTAGGAATGGATAAGAACTACTAGATGGGGCCCCTAAAAATTGAGAAAGTATTCACCAATGGGAGAGTGAAATTATTTTCAATAAAAGGGAGAGGACCCATATACATAGAGCAATAACCGATTCTAAATTTTTTAGATCCATACCAAGTAATATATTTCCAATAAAAAACTATAAGGACCTAAAAGGGTTAAGTTTGATCCAATGATAGTAAACAAAATAACTTATGGGAGGCTTATCGAGTTTTGTGTATTTTTCATTATTTATTTTGTACTATTAAAGAAAGCACTCTTCCAAAAATATTTTAAAATTCATTGTTATGTCCTATTCCTTTAATTGTGTGTTTTTAATATACAAGACAATTATGTCCATGTGAGGAAGAAACAAGAATAAAGTAGCAGTAAAAGAAAATAAAGAATAGTGACATGTTGTCAAAGAAAAAAAGTCATGAATCTTGGTGTAGGAAGAACCTACAAAGCCTAGATTGAAGAATCAAATTGAAATGGTAGTAATCATTTCGATTCTATAATTTTAAACTGTATTCCCCAAATTTAAATGATTAGATATTTAACTTCCAATGACATTACTATATTTTATTCTTACTTTAATCAACTAAACTTAGAGAAATAAACTACTAGGATAAATTCAATTCAGAGAAATTTAATTTTTTACATCAGAAAATTTGAATGAAAAAATGGGGAAATGAATTAGTATGGATAAGCATGTGGATTAGGATTAGAAAAATTAAAATTTAAGGGAGCATGTGAATTTTTGTAAAGTATTATTTTCTATGATGTGGCTCGTTAGGAATTTCTAATATTTATTTTCATTGATTTTATTATTTGTACGAATTTCCATGAGTGATTTTCCCAAACATTCATCTCATTCCCAAGACATCCTATTAGAAAATATTTTCCATTTTTTCTATATTATATTTTTTTTTAATCATAGGCACGATATATTCAAAAAAATTATTTACATATATCAATTTTATGAAAAAACATAATCAATTTTAAATTATTGAGTCATTATTTTTAATAGCTCTTTTACTTAGACCCACCTTGAATTAATCCATTTTAAATCCATAGAACCCATGAAAAATATTTTTAGGAAATGATCCATAATAAAATCCTATATTATCCGTCCATCACTTCCTCAAAAAATATTTCATTATATTTATAAGAATAAGTGTATGGGAGGGATTTTCTTGGGGGTATTAGGATATACTTCATTGGTAATATTTTTCTATTGGATTTTTTATTATGATATGGGGAGAGGACATGAAATTGTTCCTTAAAATTCATTATTAACCTCCCTTTATAAGATATATTACATATAAAAAAATTAAAAATAAGAGGAATGTTGTGTTTTGTGAGGATAAAAAATCACCATTTTCCCGATCGATGATCTTTTGATCGTATGCGGTAATGTGGTGGGTGTGATTTTTTTCCTAAGCACAGATTTAAAAAAGAAAAAAACATTGAGAAAATAAAAAGGTTCCATAGAGGTTAATTCATTTATTTTTCTTACATGTACCATAGAACCACTCTGAGATTTTTAGGGGGAAGAGAGAAATCGCATCTGTAAAGGGATATTTATATTGATCTTATATTTGGGTATCATTTATAATGATTTAGAGTAAAAAATTATTTTTAATGTTTACTTGATTTAAATCATTTACCTTCTATAATTGAAGCCTCATAGTCAGTTTAACCTTAAAATTGAATCCCTCATGATTAATTGTGATCTTTATCATTACACAGTGGAGATGTTATAAGACTTTCAAGCCTATGGTAAGTGAATTTTTTTGGAATGTGCAGAAAGATATTTTTGTTTGTACTCTGATGATGATAGAAAAAATTCAAAGAGAAGTAAATTTTAAAAGGAATGTGTATCAATAATGAATTAAAAAATGAAAATGTATGATTGAAAAACATAGGTTATTTCTAAGGATTAACGTAAAATACATGATTTGTTTGTTTCTTTGAAAAGTGAGGCATTGATGAATTTTCCTCTGTGATTCTCGAACATTTAATTTTCCATTTGATCAAATACTTTTGTTGGAATTAAATTTAAATCATGGGAGAGCTAAAATACTTTATGGTATGTTGAGATTCCATCTATGATGACAAGTATGAGTTCAAGGGAATTGTTAATTTCTTATGAGGCTCCAAAAATTTAATAATTTATAAATCTCAGACAACCTGGCTAAAAAATTAGTATTTGAAAAACCCAAGTATTGAACCCATAGAGATTCTATGAATTGAAAAATTAATTATATAAATTTAAATTTAAATTTATTGATTTGTGAGATAAAGATAAATAAGTACATAAAATATTGGGTTTGATATCATAAGGGAGGCATGTCAGGTTCAGTGATTTTCAATTTCATGTGCAAGGGATTCAATTGAATATGGGTTTATTTATATTCAGAGTTAGAATTGGGTCAGTAAGGATCCTTGGTATAGGTACCCTACACTAATCCTATGATTGTACCATTGTAATGGTCATCTACTAGGTTCAATCACAAAATTAAGTGAACCAAAATCCTATTTAAACATCACTAGGATAGATTTCAAAATGGTCATATGCAAAATAGGGAAATTAACTACTGAAATAAAATAAAATACCTCATATAATCAATCCTCATTCATCAGGAAATCCACAACATAAAGAAATAACCCCCTCAATATATCCATGGGAGGGTCTAGAAATTAAATAAGAAAATCCTAACAAATGTCAGCTGCAAATGGGCTCTATAGTGGTGAACCTAGGTCTAGAAGGCATCTATGTGTCTCCTCTGGTTCCACACCCCCCAAAGTGGTGGCTTAAGGGGTGGTTTTATATATAACCCTATTAAACCCTCATAAATGTGTATCTTTTTTTCATATTTATAACACTTTCACAATTTGTAAACTATGTCAGTAGTATATTTTCATATCTTTCCCTATCTTGAACTTTCATGACATGTATAGTGTACATGAAATGTAATTACATTTCAAAACATGAGTTATTTCATGAATTTTCCTTTTCATTGATGGATTACTAATGATATCACATCATGAAATTCAAATACATGATGTGAAAATTCTCTACTCCAGTTTTCCAACTCTGTTGTGTCCTCAAATTTCTGGTGTTATTCCAATTCACTGCACTCAAGGCATGAATAATATTTTTACTGCTTTATTTGTCTCTTTTCAATATTTTCCAAATATATTTTGGTTCCTTCCACAAAACACATAACAAATCAAAATTTTCATAAAATTAGAAAGATTAATTAATTAAATGCATAATTAATTGTATTAAAAAACCATAAAATACATGCATGAAATACACTTATTATACATGTCATGTAGTACCCCAATAAAGGATAAACAAAAAATAAATTAAATAGAACATGTTTGCATTAAAACCTTACAATATTTATTGTAACCTAATATTCATGACAATTTAACAAATTTTTAAGGAATTATTTATTTATATACTAATTTATTATAATTATCTATAATTATTGGTCCTGAAATTTATTTTCAATGATTAAATTTATGATCGTTATCTCCAAGATATTTCTGATGGTAATTAATATTAAATATAATTGATTAATTGATTAATGCATGTTTCTTTATCATAATAATAATGAATGAATAAGAAATGAATTTTAACCAATTTTACTTTTTAATATTCATTTTAGGTGCATAACTATTCATGAGCTTTACAAAGACATATATATATTGGCGTTATTTAATTTAATCTATTTCATGATGTTTCAATTATTTATTATTAATTTAAAATGTGATGTTCTGCGATTCAACCATCCTTCCATTATTATGTAAGACCTTCATGTCCAATGTTATTTATATAATTCCACTTAATCAATCATTTGGTTACCCTCACATGAATGTGAGTAAAAATACATCTAATAAATGGAGTATCCAAATTCATGTGATGATGGTTTAAGTTGTAGATGAGATAATGAAATCCCTATTGACACATAGTTGGATAGGTTGAATATTGTAAATCGTGAATAGTCTAAAACATTAGGTTATTCCACATAGTTTAAAGGTTGATACACTATCTACTCAATAAATCAATAGTTAGATAAACTCATATTCATGTCATTTATTTATTTTTATTTATTTATATTTTTCACTTTATTTATTTTATAGATAAAATTCTGTGATCACATAAATAAATGAATTAACATGAAAATATGGAATATAAATAAATGGGATATGTGTAAATGTATTAACAATCATGGATAATTAATTAAGTAAAATATACTTAATATTAACAATTAATTTAAAAGATAAAACAAGATAAAATGTACACATGATAAATAATATCACTCAAATATATATTATATTTGATTTGTAATTCCATTACTTGAATGAAAATAAATCCAATAGAACTAAGTGTTTGACTAACCATTTTTTTTATACTAACTTTTATAATGGGATTACTTAATAAACATTTGGGTCAACTTATCAATTTTACATAAAGAGGAATAGTCCTTGCTATACATGGTGTATCTTGGAGGAAAGTATTCAGGAAACACATTTAAGGATTTTAGGATTGAGGTGTCCACTCACTAGATCAAGGAACCTGAGGCCCATTGTTTTCAATTATCTTCCTACTTAAATGCCTTCAAGTATCTTGATTAGCCCTTGTTGGGGTAATATAAAGGGATATGTGCATCATTTCCACTAGAATGTTTTCGAAACTAGACATTCCAATTTCATTAGTGAGGGATGTTGAAACTTGATAAAATATTAGGATACTTAATAAAACAAAATTATTATGTATCACATAATTAGAATTCAAGTACAATACTTTTCATCTATTTTAATTATTACGAAAAATGGAAAGAAAAACCTTGAATATAGTGTTATCATTCCTTAACTAAGGTTATGTCCTTACAAATAAAAATTTCTAGATATGGTGTAATCGTTAATGTAATGAATTATTTTTAGATATTTGTATTATGTTTTTGAATCCCTGTTCTTATTTGGTTTCCCCTTCACGTGAGAGAAGGTGAAAAGGATACCAACCATAGATATGATGAGGGTTTTTTTATTCCTGTTGTATTATATTATCAACTATATCTGAAGAGTTGTTGATATAATATAAATAAATGGTTCTTTACACTGTAATATATCATTTCCATTCTCATTGTAAAGAAAAGTAATGCCTAGAAATAAATAATACTTTTAATGAACTATATCAGTGTAAATAAAAAGAAGGCATTCTAGCAACTAATCATTCTATTAAAATTTTTGTGTACATTGATATGTTATCAAAATTGGGCTTCCTAAAGATAAGAAATTATTCATTAATTGTTTTTTATTATCCTTACCATCAATTATCATTACCCGCCCCAGTGGGGACCATGCCGCAACCCCCGAGCCTGCCTCCAATTGGTGAGGGGCTGGTGACTAGCATCGAGTAGACGTATCACTAACATGGGAGGAATTTCCAAAGCACCTGTACATACGCACACATATTCACACCCACAAAATTATGATATGTGAAAAAAAAAAAGAACAACCAATTCATGCATACATCTATATCCCACCATCAGAGTATGACAAGAAAGAAAGTAAACAGGGTCAAATAGAATCCTACCACAAAGAAGTCTGTAACACAAGTCCAACCTGAAATAAAGGTACTTGGACTGTTGTTTGGAAGCTACAAAAACACACCTTGGTCTTTCCAGTCTCACTAAACACTATCTGGTCCCCATATTCATAGGACTCTATCAAAAGTTTGATCATCTACACAAGACATGACACATGTAGAAAAATCATGTATAGGGGTGAGTATAATAATACTCAGTAGAACACCCTGAACCCAAAAATCATATAAGAAAGGAAATATAGTAAGCTTTTCATAGGTATCTATCCATAACACATATAACTATAATATCCATATATACTAAATAAAGACACAAAGTCTTGGAGTAAGCCACAACCATTTTATACCAATCATAGGATTCCAACTCGAATATTCCACGAAAAACACATCCTAGAGAACACACTCCTGAGTCTAATGGCACTGATGATGTCCATCTGAGAGGTATTTCTTGTTAGGTCTCATGAAGATAAAGATACACTAATATATCTATAGATAATATGATACATAGATGAGGATCACTACAAATTTCATGGGGTGATACCAAAAAACTCAATCTAGATTAACCCACTAAGTAGAAGATCGGTACATGATAGGATTGGTCACGTCAATACCCAAGACTCTATCTAGGTCAGGAAGATGAATAGATGATCCCACTATGGGCCTCTTGGGGGGATTCCGATGACTCTATCCACGAAGTCCCGCTGAAATTATCATAGTCCTAGGAGTAGGAAATGATACTATACCTACCTTCAAGTAAATAATAATGGGAGTGAACGCTAATAAAACATGCCCAAAATATGAAGGACAAGATCTATAATCCATATAAGAAAGAGTACACAAGATGTAGAAGTTTTACACATCTTGTCCCTTGACCCTAGGTTTTTCTTGGGTAAATAGCTCATGTCATTTAAACCATACTTGTGTATAAGTAGAGTATACGACATGCATCGGGGTCACACGTTGTGTCCCTATATCGGGGGGTCCTGCCTGTGTACTTAGTATTACAAAACTGACCTTTAAGATCGCTGTTATTTATCAGTTCTAGAATAAAATGTTGATAAATAGAATATTTATTAGTGCTAAAGAAAGCACTGAAAAATTTAACCTTTTTTCAGCACTTTTATTTTAGCACTCTTATAGAAAACCTTTATCAAGGATTTAATTTTAGAGCTGATAAAGGGTATCCTTTATCAGTGCTTTGTTTTCATCACTAATAAAGGGTATCCTTTATTATCTTTTTAATTTTAGCACTGATAATGTTTTATCATCACTTTATGTTTAGCGTTGATAAATATTTCTTTCATCAACACATTTTTAGCATTGATAAAATGAAATAATTAAATAAAAAAAATAAAAAATGTGTATATTAAAAAAATATTTCAAATTTTATTAATTAAATAATTATTGATAAAAGTGAATTGATTGATTATAAATTATTAATTATTAAAAAAATTAATAATTAGATAATTATGACAATTAATGTTATTAAATTATATATATTAAATATATAGATATATAATAATGTATATAAATTTGATTATATATTACAAAATATTTATGCACTTTACATTAAATTGTCATATATTTATTGAATAATGGTATATAATTAAAAATTAAAATGAATTAAAAATATTGAAAAATTGCATAGTACTCGACATATAATTGAATGTCATTTTGATTTTTTTAATTTAATATAGATCAAATGTATGTTATATTGATTTCATACATACGTATAATTAATTAATTTTTATATACAATATGCACACATAGAACTTATCCATTTTTTCAATATTGTTAAAGTGTTTCTATATTTTTAATTTATTCAATTTCACTAATTTGGAACATATATGCATGCAATCAAAATTAGATATTCATTAATAATGTTAAAAAAATATTTTTTAAAAAATATTTATTTATAAATATATTTAAAAATGTCAATCCATTATATTTATACAATTATATATTTATAATTATAAATAAATAAATATTTTTTTAATTATTTATAAAATTATAAATAAATAATTATATTTAAATAATTATTAAATCTATAATAAATTTTTTTAAATAATGAATATATTTAGAATATTTCTATTTATATATATTTATTAAATATATATGAATAATTATATAAATATATATAATGATATAAATAATATTTTTTTAAAATATTTCTAAAATTATAAATAAATAATTATAAAATTATAATAAATGTATTTAAAAAGGAATATATTTACTATATTTATATGTATATATATTTATTAAGTATTTATAAATATTTATATTTTTTTATTTATAATTATAATAATAAATCCTTTAACATCGCTTTAGTAATAAACGTTGATAAAAGAATCTATATCAGTCCTTTTTTCGCACTGATAAAGATAAGGATTTGTCAGTGCTATAATTTTAGTACTGATAAATATTGGTTCTATCAACGCTAAATAAGAGTTGATAAAAGTGTCCCGATCTATTTTTAAAACCCTAACCATTTGCGAACCAGTCATGATATAGATGATTTCCGCAGAAGCCTCCTGCTGCCAGCGCTCCTCCTTGGTGAATCAAAGGTTGAATCACACCACTCGACTACCTCCAAACATCTCGTCTAACATCTGAAGAGGGTCTAATATTTTATTCAACCTATCAAGGTTGGCCTTCAAATTTTATTTGTTTATTTTTTGTTTATTTTTTGATTTATTCATCTAAGATTTTTGTATGATCTGTTATTTATGAACCATTGTTTATGATTTGTTCATTATTCATTGCTTAGGGAATGATTTGGGGTCTGTTGTTTGTATTGAATACCGATGAATGATCTTTTGTTTATATCTGACACTAAGCCTTGGATATATTCATTTTTGTTTTAATGTTATGTTTATATCTTCTTACTAAATAATTTTTTCATATATGTATATAAAATGTGTTGAAATTTTCATTTATATTATTGTTTATTGACTACTATTTTGAGGCACATTGGTGGTTCCCTAATGATTATATATATGTTAACACCTTTCTTTGACACCTCTATGGACATGAAGCTTCAGATGTTATTTTTCATGATGCAATTTAGTGGAGTGATGTATGTTCTTCTATAGGTTATATGTATCATATGATCTAGTTCCTCTTAGAATTCACTATGGGCCTTAGTTTTCTTATGGAGAAGAATCAAAGGTGCCTTCCCCAATTAATAACCTGAGGTTTTGTCACATCAATCCTTCTTCTTTTGAATCAGTATGATGCCTTTAGTTCATGTTATGTTTTAATATTAGGTTTTTTTTCTATTTGATATTTCTTATAGACTGTAATTGAGTGAGTTTTTATATTGGTGTGGCATGTATGTGTGTCTCTATAGCTATTTCATCATTTATTTCCATTGTTGTATGTCTAACATGTATTCCAATATCAGTTAATGATGATTTTTGGTATACATGTCCATTAACCCCAAGGGTCATGATAAAATTTTGTTTTTACATTTGGTACTAATTTTTTCTATTTGGGGGAATACCACCTCCCATTTATGGTTTTTTACACCCAATGATTAAACCATTCTTTAGTGACTTTGAGGTGTGTTAGAGGTTATTAAATGATCTGACCTGGGGTTGTTTGGGTAATTTAGGCTAGGTCCATTACACAATCCATCTTCTAGTTTACACCTCTAAATTTTAGTGATAATATCATTTATTATATACATTTACCACCCTCTATTTTCGTCAAATTCCAATATCCCTTATTATTGGAGTTGGAATATCTAGGTGCTCAGATATTCTAGTATAAATGATCCATATTTCCATTATTAGAATTTTCTATTACATTAACTTTTAATAATAAATATCTTATGTGTATTTATTTATATATTGTATAAAATTAATCTTATATGAACCCAAAAGGATGGATATGAACCAAAAAATGGATGCATGTTAATCGATTGAAAAAAAATATGAAGATAGAGTTAAAGAGTTCATCAAGTTTGCAAGATAGCATACAGACAACCCATCTAAAATCCTCTGTCTATGTTTACATTGTTTTTATTCTAGACTAATTTTTTTGGAAGATTTGGAAGAACATTTTATTTTCCATGTAATATATTAAAGCTATAAATGTTGGACTAAACACAGGAAAAAATTGAATTTGGACATCGATTTGGATGATACTACAGTTTATGAATCATTTGATATGAATAACATTGTAAAAGAAAATGTAGATTGCATGGAAGAAATGACAGTTGAAATTGAATATGACCTTCATGATTGTACAAATTTATTTTTGAGGAGTTAAATAGTTGTTCCAAGAAACCATTTTATATTGATTTTACTAAATACACTACTTTTTTAGTTGTATTGAAGTTGTATAATTTGAAAGCTAGAAATGGATGGAGTGTCACCAGCCTTACAGAACTACTTGTTCTTCTTAAATATGTTCTACCAAACAAAAATGAACTACGATGCTGAATATATGATTTTAAAGAAATTTTAGGTTCAATGGGTATGGTATCTAAAAAAATCATGCTTTTATAAATGATTTCATATTGTTTCGCAAGGATCATGAATCAATCATCAAATTCCTTAAGTGTGATGTAGATAGATGCAATAAAAATAAATCAAATCCTTCAAAATATGTATGGTACATTATTATCATTGTACAATTTCAAAGACTATATGGATATCATGAAACTTTATGATAATTAACATGGAATGCAGATATAAAAATTAATGATGGGAACCTATATAATCCAATAGATTATATTCAGTGGAAGGAAATTGATTATGAGTTTCCGAAATTTGGAGATGAGATGAGAAACTTTCATCGTGCATTATCTATAGATGGAATTAATCCTTTTGGTTTATAGATAAGTACTCATAGTATATAGCTCATCCTGTTGGTAAATTATAACTTGTCTCTATGGTTATGCATTAATTGCAAATACATTATGTTGTCTCCTTATATTTGGACCAAAAAAACCCAGTAATGATATTGATGTCTATTTGGATCCATTGATCGAAGATCTAAAATTGATCAAGGATATAGGTGTTACAATGTATGATGGTCATAGAAGTGAATAATTCACATTAAGGGCCATGTTGTGTGGAATTATAAATGAATTCCCCACTTATGTAAATTTATTATGCTATAGAATTAAAGTAATGTTGGAGTGTCCCATTTGTGAAATGCGCACGTACTTAGTTTAGTTGAAACATTTCTCTAAGACTGTGTTTTTAGGACATCAAAATTTTCTTCCCCGATGACATAAATACTGATCCTGGATGACATCATTAGATGAGAATATTGAACAAGGTATAACACTATCTCCAATTATGGGTGATCAATTACACACAAAAAAAGATTGACACGGTTTTCGGTAAACCATTATCCAAAAACCTTATAAAATCAGGTTGGAAGAAGAGATCAATTTTATTTGAATTACCTTATTGGAATTGTTTATATGTCTGAAATTTTCTAGATGTAAAGCATGTTGAAAAAAAATGTATTTGATAGTGTTATGGTATCATTAATAAATGTTTATGGTAAAAAAATATGGCATCAAGTCTAGGTTGGAGTTGATTGAAATAGGGATAAGGAAATAGTTGGCACTGGTGAAGGTTAAATGGTGGAATTTTCTTCCTCCGACTGCTTACACTATATCTAGATAGGAAATATTTCAAATTTTCTTTTTCCTTCTGAGTATAAAATTTCCATAGGGGTATTCATAAAATATCATGAATTTCCTATCAATGACTAATTTGAAGTCACAAGGACTAAAATCACACAACTATCATGTTTTGATGCAAGATTTAATGCATGTAGCTTTCCATTGAATTATTCATCAAAATTTAGTACATACATTAATAAAACTCTACATTTTTTCAAATCCATATGCAGTAAAGTTGTAGACCTGATGAAATTTCCCATCATGAATAAGGAGATTTAAATCATATTATGTGAATTATAAATATTCTTCCCACCATCATTCTTTGATATAATGGTCCAATTGATGGTTCACTTTGTCAGATAGATTCAACTATGTGGTCTTGTCCATTACAGATGGATGTACCCCATTGAACGATACATGAAGATTTTGAAAAGGTATGTCAAGAATCAAATTCGGCCATAAGGTTGTATTGAAGAACAATATATTGTTGAAGAAGATATTTAATTCTATATTGATTACCTATTTGATGTTGAAAACATCGGTCTCCCAATGTCTCATTACCTCGAATGCCTTATGGGTGAAGTTATTTCCCAAAGAGATGTTGTTAAAATTACCTTGGCAGATCAGTAGAAATCACATCTTTACATATTATATAATTATAAATATGTTGATCCATACATTGAATCACACAAAGAAATTATTAGAAATTTGACTCCATCAAGGCTGAAAGATGGATATCAAATACCCAAAATCAACTATTTATAGGATTTTTTAGAGATCAAATTTATAGGGTGTTATCTAAAAATTTGAATTCAATTGTTGAATGACTTCAATGGATAGACATAAGATTGAATAAAAATATTATATCTTACACTGTGTTTGTAATCAATGGTTATAAGTTCTATAAAAAGTACACAATGACTTCTATACGATGAAAAACAATGGTGTTACACTTGTGGATGAAGTAATGCACATATCTTCTCTCATGGATAGAAATCCAATTTATGAAAATATTCCATATTTTGGCATTATCGAGTTGATATACGAGTTGGATTATGCAACATTTAATGTTCTGCTTTTCCTTTGCAAATGGATTGACAATATCAATGGAGTGAAAGTTAATGAAATGGGATTTGTGATGGTGAATTTTAGTATAGAAGGGGGAAAAGATAAGCTATTCATAATGGTATTATAATTAGTGTAGGTATTTTATGTCTATGGTCCAACAAACAAGAATTGGTAGATTGTCCTACTAGAGACTAAAAATATGTTGAGTTAGATGAAAATTCAATTGAGGATGACCCTTTCATTGGGACATCAGAATCAGTTCTTGTCGGTCTCACTATAGACAATGTCTTGAATGTTTGGAGGACCACAAAGAGAGGATTTGGATTCTCGAAAGAGACACTAAATATTTGAAACATTTAAAAAAGGAAAGAGAGTTCAGTGATAAGGTAAAAGTGTTTTTTAATATATTATGTTTTCCTAATAATATTATATATTCTCTATTACATTAACATGATCTAAATTAAATGTTTTAATACTCAGTTAGACAATGTTTTATATACATGATGATGTTACCAATCCCTCATAAGAATAAACTATAATGAAAGAAACCCTTTGGATAAATGAAAAGGTAATATTACGATATACTTTATCTGTTGTACCAAAAAATTGTATAATGGAACATTGATTTAATTTTCATTATTCCTTGTAAAGTTAATTTATTTTAGAATATTTTTTTCCATGTGTCATTCCATTGTAAGAATAGAAATGACATTGTTTCATAAAGGTAATCATGATGTTTGAATAGTAAAATCATTATCCATATAATTAATGTATTATTTCATATTTATGTTTAATTTAATTCTTTTTAGTATTACTCGCATAATAATTGTTTTCTTCTATAGGTGGATTATTTTGTTGAGTTGGGGGTGCTCTGTCCAACTTTCATGATCCTTCTCCTTTAAAAACTTTTCACCCCTGTAGTGGTTCATTTATCACTTTAATTTAAGTTACCTCTAATCTCTTGGTATGAAGAGAAACAAGGATGACTCTTCTCAATTACACAGGTTATTTTTATGTTTTCATCGTAAAATAATTTTCCATATAATTAATGTATTGTTTCATAAGTGTGTTTAATTTATTTTTTTTTATTATTACTCATATAATAATTTTTTTCTAATACAGGTGGATTCTTTTGTATGAGTTGGGGGTGATCTATCCAATGTTAATTATCCCACCCCCTTAAAACATTTTCACCCTTGTAGTGGTTCATTTATCACTTTATTTCATGTTACCTCCACTTCCTTTATAGGAAGAGAAACAACACTACCTCTGCTCAATTATAGAGATAATCTTGATATTTTCACAGTAAAATTATTATCCATGAAATTGATATATTGTTTCATATATATGTTTAATTTATTTATTTTTAGTATTACTCATATAATAGTTTTTTTCTTATACAGGTGGATTATTTTTTGAGTCGGGGGTGCTCTATCCAACTTCCATGCTCCTTATACCTTAAAACCTTTTCACCCCTAAAGTGGTGAATTTTTACTTTCTTTCAAGTTACATATACTTTCTTTGTAGGAAGAGCAACGAAACTTCCTCTACTCAAATACAGAGGTAATCGTGATATTTGAACAATAAAACCATTTTCCATAGAATTTATGTATTGTTTAATATGTATGTTTAATTTACATCATTTAAGTAGTACTCACATAATAATTTTTTTCTTATAAAGGTTGATTATTTTATTCAAGTTCGGGTGCTTTTTCTATATTTCATTTCTTTCTACACCAAAACATCTACATACTTATTCTCTCACAAAACCTTTCACTCCTATAGTGTAGAAATTAATCACTTTCTTTGAAGTTCCCTCCACTACTCAATCACATAGGAAATATTGATATTTTCATAGTAAAATCATTATCTATTTTATTAATGTATTATTTCATATTTATGTTTATTTTATTTCATTTTAGTATTACTCAGAATAATTGTTTTCTTATACAAGTGGATTCTTTTTTTCGAGTAGAGGTGGTTTGTTTGAAATGAATCATTTAAGGTTGGGGGTTCCATAATGAAAGTCAATGGAAATCATGGTAACATTAAGAGTTAAGAATATTTTTGGATGTATTTAATAAGTTTTATTTATGTAGTTTTATAAACCATTGTTTGACATGTATATAATATAGTTCTTTTTCTGGTATTTGTGTTATAAATTTTATTTCATTTAAATTGTGTATTAGGAATTGTTTTTGTTGATATATGATGATATTATGGTGCTATAGTGTGTTGTTATAGCAAATTGTAGTGGTGTTGTAGTGTGCTATAATATCATATTGTAGTATAGACCCTTTTAAGTTCTTTTAAAAGCGATAATAAAAAACACATTTATCAGAGCATCTAAAAGTGCTGATAAAGGTTTCCTTTAGCAGTAGTAAATTAAATCACTGATAAATGGGTCTTTCATTAGAAATTTCCAAAGCACTGATAAAGGTCATATTTATTAGTAATTTATTTAGAATTGATAAATTATCCCTTTATCGGTGCTAATAAAAGTTCTGTGATTTTAACATCTCTTATGTTGTTAGAACTTTTCTAGAACTAATAAGGTCCATTTCAAGTGTTGTTAAAGGATTGTTTTTTAGTAGTGACTCCAGCCATGTGTTAGTACATAGAATTATCACGTGTATTAGTTCCCATGTATCACTACGTGCAGTAGCCTATGTAGATGTTCAATACCATGGTGTGTGGGGGAGTACACACCGTGTAGGATGCCCTTGTACTTCATCTTATGTTCGTGTATTTTCCCAAGTACACGCCTTATATCTAGGGTGGAACCACACACTTGGTAGGCTGGTCCATATTCCATGTGATACTTATCTCCTACCCAAAACCCTAACGGCCACTCGGGGGGGACCTGGTGTGTGTATCTGGTTTACATGTTGTTTAATATGGGATTTTCCAGAATCCCAGATCCATTGTCAATTCATCTACTCCATCACTCCGGTCACCATTCCATCCATTAATTTCCATGAAATTCAAGGGAAGGATTCATCTATACATTTTTATCAATAAATGACAAGTTTGGTAGCCATATCTTCTTGAAAAATGGATCCAATAGCTATTCTTCATTCTGCACCAAAGAACATCGAAGAATACAAAATAAAGAATCATCAGTTGTCTTAATCGCTCTGTATCTATTTCCACGCCACATTCATGTTGTTACGATCCTAGATTTATGATATCGTATTTTTACGCCAAGAAATGGGAGAGAAATGGTCAATCGATCGGGAATAATCATGTCACGGGCCAAATGAAGAACGCATGCAACGAATGTTGAATCAGGGGAGAAAAACACTTTTCAATCAAGAAGAACAATCCTCAATAAATGTTTGTGTTGATCTTGGTTCATATCTATTATAAATACAATCAAAAAAGATGAAATCCCAAGAAAAATATCCTATCAAAACCCTCCCAAATAAACTCATCCCACAAGATGATCAAACTATAGAGCAGTTTGTTCATTGATTGACCTGTTTTCATCAAATAAATCAATGATGGGGAATAAAAAATCAAACTCATGACCAAATTCTATTTGAATTGGTCACTGACGAATAAAAAAAATGTGTGGAAAGTTTTGGGGAGATCCTATAGAATCTATGTGCTCTGATCATCAATCCATGATCTATCATTACTCATCTGAGAGGATTCTATAGAGCTCTCTCGAATAATCCTCCAGCATCTCCAAGGTTATATAGCTGACCCTTGGATTTGCCCATAATTTTCTATTTAAAGGTGTGTCAATCTACGTGTCAAACATTCGAAAAAAAATATAATGTTATTCAATTATTTTATTCATTTTTTCACCCATGATGACTTTTTTACAAATGATCCATACTGACTAATTTTAAGCCACATCTATGGTAAACTCTTGTTCTAAGTTAAACAGTGCCCTCAGATTTCTGATCTGAGGGCCTGTTTAGAAGTTATTCAACTTTTTCATGAAAATTGTGCACACATGCTATTTAATATATTTCAAACATTTATTCTAGGAACACGAGGCCTCAGTATCTCATTCTGTCACGACAAATGGTTTCAAAAATAATAATTATAATATTCTATAATGATAATCAGAAATTAAAAGACATTACATTCTCCCCACCATGGGGTATTACATCCTCAAAAATCCAATATAAGGGTTACACAAAAAGATGTGCGTATTGATCCAGATTCCTAGCCTCTCACTCCCATGTGCTCTCTTGAATATTCATGTGCTACCAATGGACTCACACTAATGGGATAGATCATCCATGATGGATCCTCTCGCTCTGATCCTTGATCTCCACTGGGTACTAAACAAAGGTCCCTCCATCCTTAATGTCTATCTCACCCCAGTCGATAACATGTGATGGTCATGCATGTACCCCCTCAACTGAGACACATTTAGGACATCGTGCTCCCAGTCTAATTTCGGAGATAGATATAAGCAATACGCTACCTTGCTAACTCTACATAGTATCTAGAAAGGGATGATGAACCTCATAGATATATTTCCTTCCCAAACAAATCTGTGTAATCCATGTTGAAGTGAAACACGTAGGAACAAATTATCTCCTTCCTCAAACTCCAAATTCCTCTATCATCTATCATAATAAGACCTCTTTTACCTCTATGCTGTCTTCATACACTCCAGGATGATCTGTATCTTTTCTATTGTTGTTTGCCCCATCTTTTAGCCCATAATTCATGACTCTCCTTGAATATTCCATCAATGTGGTGACTAGTTGGGTTTCTAGTATAAATCCTCAAATGGTTCCATATCAATGGTGTAATAGTAGTTGTTATTGTATGAAAACTCCACCATTAGTAGGTGATCCTCCCAACTACAAACAAAATACAACACGAAATCTTTTAGTATGTCCTCCAAAACCTGAATGATCCACTCTATATGACCATCGAATTGTGGGTGAAACATTGTTCCCATGCGTATCTGATTCCCAAACATCTCATGTAATCCCTTTCACAACTAGGATGTAAATCGATCATCACAATCAGAATCAATTTTTAATTGAACTCTGTGGTGTCAGACTATCTCTTAAATTTAGAGGCTTCCAAATCTCTCTACTAAACTCTTCTCTCGTATAGCTAGGAAGTGGACCAACTTGGTGAGTCATTCTAGAATCACCTAGATGGGATCGTGTACCCTATATGTACATGATAAGACTATCATGAAGTCCATAGATATCTTATCCCACATTCATTCTAGAACCTAAAGGGGTTGATCCAAACCTGTTGGAACTTGGTTATCATCCTTTACATACTGAAATGTAAGCCATCCGGAGACAAACTCTGTGACTCCATTCTTAATCCCTCACCACCAAAACTGACGTCAGAGGTCCTAGTATATCTTTTCCAAACCTGGAAGTACCACTAAACGACACATGTTAAAATCTATCAGAACATCTTTCTACAATGATAATGGTACCAATGTAAATCCTTTGAAAAGAATGGAGTTCTCCCTACCTTTTGAAAATCCATTTGGATCATGGCCTATAGATATCTGATCACATAGTGTCTCATAGTTGACATCCCTAAGCGGTGCCTCCCTAACTCACTGTAAGAAGGGATGGGTGAAAACCATCAATTTTAGGTATCCTACTCCATATCCATCCACAAAAGATAACTACAACAAGGACAACTACTCCAATTCCTCATTCAGAAACTATGAATAATATCTCCTACTATGATCATATTCTACCACATCCCCCTTCCTAAAAGTGTAGAAACTTTTGATGTCATAATCCTGGAGGAACTCTAGTCCCCTTCTTTACCACAAGTTAAGATCATTCTGCATAAATACATACCTGAGACTCTTGTGATTGGAGTACATGATAAACCACTTTCCCATTAGGTAGTTTCACCACATCTTCAAAAGGAATATTATCACTGCTAACTCAAGATCTTGGGTCATGTAGTTCTGCTCATGTTGTCTCAAATGGCATGAATAGTCAGAAATCACTTCTTTCCTGTGCATTAGGAAACAACAAAGTCGGGTTCCTAATGTGCCACAAAACAATACATACTTGACACCCTCTTCTAGAAATCTCAAGATCATATCGCTCATCAAACTATGCCTAAACTACCTAAATTTTTTTTGGAACTTATCTTCACACACAAAAGGATTCCCATTTCATGTCAATGTAGTCTTGTGTGCTAACATCTTGGAGAAATCAGGTATGAATCTCCAGTAATAGCTTGAAAACCCAAGGAAGTTCGACACCTCCATCACTCTCTTATGTGGTTCCCAAGTTAACACTGCCTCAACCATGGCCTAGTCCACTGCCATTCCATCGACTGAGATAACATATCCAAGAAAGTGGACCACCTAAATCCAGAACTAACACTTTGAGATCTTTCTAAATAACTGGTTCTCTCAGAGCATATCCAGAACTACCCGTAAGTGTATCACGTGATCCTCCTAAAATGCATAGTACATAAGGATTTATTTGATCAAGACTACCATGAACCAATATAATAAATGTTTGAAGATCTAAATCATGAGTTCCATAAACACTACTGGGAAATTTTTCATTCCAAAGGGAATCACCAAGTACTCATATCGACCGTAGTGACATATGAATGTCATCCTTGATATATCTTCATCTCGTACTCGCCACTAGTGATAGCCTGATCTGAGGTCAACCTTCAAGAACCATTGCACCCCTCTCAACTAATCAAAGAGGTTACAGATCCTTGGTAGTGGATACTTGTATTTCACAGTAACCTAATTCAAGAACCAACAGTCCACACACAACATCAATCTTTTGTTTGCCTTCCTCAAAAATAAAATTGGGACTACCTAGGGTAAAATAAGGGGTCTCACGAAGCCCTCCCTCTACAAGTCCTTCAAATGTACCCTCAAATCATGAATATCAGTGGGATCCATTTGATATGCTGGTGAAAATATCAGTGTCATAACAGAGTGTAGACCAATGAAAAAGTCTATATCTCGATGGGGAGTTAAATCTGTAACATCTGTGAGGAATACATCCTCATACTCTTCCACTATTATTGGAAACTGGAAACTCATAATATCCATTTCTCCAAGGGTTAAGCTATACAACTAATGATTAATCATATTCACCCTCCTATGCCGAGTCCATCCTACACTTGAAGGGTTTCCTTTTCACCAACAATGGAGAACCAAGTTCCATTATATGGACACACCAAACCCCTCACCTAAAATAGTCAATCTTTGAATTCATTGTAGATAACCAATCCATACCAAGAATGAAATTTTCAGGACTTGATTCAAAAAACGAAATATATAAACTAAAAATCTCATATCCACATGTTAGGTTATATTCTCAGGATAAGTGCATGATCATAGAGTCTTTTATAGTATGTCTCTCCAAGCCTCAGGGTCTTGTTAATGTTTCAACCAGAATATCTATATCTCGAAAAAGATATGTGGATAGAAATTGATGACTATAATATGTTTCTATTAGTACAATATCTAATGTAGAAAACACATATAACATACTTTGAATCTTTCCTGTCTCCACTAGGTCATAAGCCTTGACCACCTGCAGTTGTCCATACCCTTGTCCTCTAGATCCCTATGCCTGGTGTGGACCTTCGTGTGTTGGTTGTGGTAACATGTTCAAACGTCGACCACATCCTTCTTATCTCCCAACTCATCTACCATGTCCTCAAAACTGTGATCCTTCCTTCTCCTTCCATTGTCTCTACATTAGTGGCACATCCACAGTCTCTTTGTCAGTTGTACGGTGGATCATACAATATCGGTTGAGATGTCCCTATCCATCACACACATAGCACCACATCTCTCTGGGATAATTGGACCCACCCCATGAGATGTTAACTATAGATCTTCTATCATAATACCTCATCATAAATCATCTCCCTTATCTAGGTCTCTGAGACTGATGTCAAATCCCTTTTGCTGAGGTATTTGCTCTTACTTTACCACTACTGACAATCACTAGTCGTAACTTCTCATCCAAGAAACTCTCAAAAACCAAAGCTCACTTTAGAACCCTGTCATAGGTATGAATTCATAGAAAAATAATGTTGTATCGAATGCCTCTACACATACCTCACATGATGTTCTGATCCCTAAATAACTATTCTCGAACCATATCCATCAAATACCTAGAAATATTGGAAAACCATGAAACTCAACTACTATCATGTTTCCCTGTTGGATATGTCAAAGATCCTTGAAATGCATAACCATTAGTGTAGCAAGATAGAACTCCTCTATAATGATATGATAAAACTATGTTCATAAATGAGTAACCTCATCGTAAGATAGGGTAACTAAGTCCCACCATTGCCCTGCTGAGCCAAGAAGAAGGCTTTCTTCTAGGACCACCGTCTAATATTCAAGTTTCCTAACTAGATGAAAAACTCAGGTAAGTACCTCAATCCAGTTCTCGGTTTCCTGTGAGTCGGGATCACGTCATAACCTAAGGGGTGTCTACCTCTGAAACTTGTGATGCACGCTCAGCATGCACTCATCATCCACTGGTACTACGGGTATCACATTCTCCTCTATAGGTGGTATAGACGGTGCACCACCTAGAGGTAAAATATCCGGAACATGTCCCTAAATTGATTCCTCATCACTGAGGGGATCATATTTATGATCAATATACTAAATCCTAGCTACTATAAATCATAGAGGCATCCTAAAAGTAAACAATATGTACCACACTCAATGAGTATATCTGGAGAGATGACTCAAGAAGGACATGGAAACCAAAACCCATTATTATATGATGCATTTACCATTGTTTTCCCATTAACCACTATTCTCATTATGCATTGTTTCGTCTTGGACCACCTAGGAATCTGTCAAAAGGTTGATATTTTGCACATTAAATGACACAAGATGGAAATTCCCATGTAGGGGTGAGTATAACAATACTCAGTAGGATACCCCAAAACCAAAAATCATATTGAAAAGGAAATACATTCATCACTGCAAAGGTATATGTTCATAGTACATATAGAAAGAATATACAAATATACATAATAGAGAATCATAGTCTAGGAGTAAGTCTGAACCATACTATACCAAGCCTAGGATTGAAACTCAATGATTCCGGGAAACACTTATCTGGGAGAACACACTCTTGAGTCTGATAGCATGGATGACGTACATCCAAGAGGTACTGCTCATCATTTCTTATCAAGAGAAAGATACACTGATAGATCCTAAAAGAATAAAATAAATAGATGAGGATCAATACTAAGTCCAAAGGGTGATACCAACAAACTCAATATGGATTAACCTGCTAAGTATAGGATCAATGCCTAATATGATTGGTCACGTCGATACCTAAGATTCTACCTAGGGAACAAATATGAATAGAAGATACCTCACTAGGCCTCTTGGGGGTATTCCAATGACTCTATATAAGAAGTCCTTCTAAATGGATCGAAGTACAAAGACCAGGAAATGATACTATACTGATGTGTAGGGAAAGAATAAGGGGGAAAATCCTAAAAATGCTTATCCAGGATACGGAAGACAATAGATCTAAACCATGTAAGAAAGAGCACACAACATATAGAAGGGTAACTCATGATAAAACACATTTTTATTGAATATTTTATTTATAATAAATGATATAATTTTCTCAAATTATGGTAAATGTGTTCATTTTTGAAATATTTTGGATTAAATCATTCATTTGATTTTTTTTGAAAATTCCAGTTTTACCCTTTAAAATTCACTGTAGCATTTCGGACAGAAATATTATAATATGTATTATTTGAACATAAATTTTTTTAAATATGTTCCTAACATAAATTTATACAACTTTCATTTATGATATTCGAGCTAAATCATGCATTTGGTTGGTGCAAGTGGTCCATTAAGTCAAAGTTGGGCTGGACTCGCCAGATTGGACATGGGTTCGGTATTTAGGCCATAACTACTTCAAAAGTGCTTGGATTAGGTCCCAATTTTGAGAGTAGATCAAGGAAGAATTTTCTCACAAATCATAATGCTTTAATTATAGCTTATTCTTGCATTTTGGTGGTCAAATTGGTGGTGCAAGTTGGATTAAAATATTTTTATGAGATTCCCCATCCACACTTGAAACCACATTGAACCTAGCCTCACCACCACTATATAAATTGGTATTTTTCACATTTGGAGATTTTGAGACGTGAATTAGAAGACTTGGATAAGATGAGAAGTGGTTCTAAACCATTTAAATTCACAATTGGAGGTGGTAAGGTACCAACCTAGGATCTCCTCCAAAATGATCTTTTTTCCTCTTCTTTGTTGTAAAGTTGTTGTGCTTTCAATAAACTCTTAGTTTCCCTTCCACTTCTTCTATTATATTAAATTTACTTATTACCTTAATCATCCTCTTATGGATAGAATTCAAGTGTATAATCAATATTGAGTTATACCCTTTCTAAACCATTTCACTTGCATAACATTTCTACGATGACTACACCGCCCATAGAAGGGTAGTTTGTTTAGTAATCAATTGAACTATATCCTTATTCATTTATTTATTTTGAATCAATGATATATTTTAATCCACATAATATGATATATTATTTTAGTTTTAAATTTAATTTAAATTAATCAAGAAATTGAACAATTAACACAAAACACGCGAGGTTAGGAATTCTGTGAATTGTGAGAGTGCAACCTAAATCGGTAATACAAAACCATACGGGATCAATTTGTAGTGTTAAAATATAATCCATAAAGTCAATTATTATTTATTTCCACTAAATAAATGTTACTTAATTTACCACTTACCATAATCTAACCTTATAACATAAATCAAAGTAGGGTGTTGCGATTTCATGTTCGAAGTTAGCCTAGGATTAAATTCACTTCATCTTTATGGTAAAGTTAATTATCCTAGGGTTAGTGATTTAAAAAATTAAGGAATAAAAATTAAGTTAATGTTAATTTAAATTATAATGTTAAATAATTTAATGAAGAGGTAGAGTTATATTTATTACTCTTATAAAATATTTTCTAAAAAACATCTTTATGTTGGGTCTTTTAGTCAAACTTCATTTCTAAAAAAAATATAGTCTTCTTACCCCAAACATCATTTAAATTTATAAACTATAACCAACCCCTGTATTTTTAATTAGTGTTCTCATTTCCTTTTATTTTATTTTCAAAATACCTTTAATATATTGTTAAATTTACTTCCTCCTTTGATAGATGGCCTTGGTTATCCACTCTATTGCACCTCAGTACTCAACAATCACATATCATTTTAAAGTTCCCATGACTAAGCCATTCAAATTAGCATCGTTTCTGGGGAGGAAATTAATTATTTCAACCATTTACAGGTATTTATTTTATTTTACATTTTATTCCCTTCTTATCCTCTTTCTTCCTTCTTTACCCAATTTGAATTTTTCTTCTTCTTTGGTTTTCTTCTTCTTATTTTTTTGGAACATCAACTCAAACTTATCATTTTTATTATGGTAAAATTTCCTTATTTTTTAATTTTATATAATTTATGATACAAACTAATCTCAAGTATCTTTTAGATCTTGAACCTTATATTTAACGTAGCCTTCAGGCTCGAATTATAAATTCTCAGACTACAGGAAGTTTCAACATTCAACCATTTGGATAATTCATCCACTCCCATAACATTGAAATTGGAATAAATTAAAATTTAAACATAAAATAATAACCAATAGATGAAAATAATGGAAATGAAATTAATAGAACAATTCAAGAATTGGATACACCTGATATTAATTATCAACCAGGTATTATTGCATTCTCAAATCTCAAATCATACATTGAACTGAAATCTAGGTTAATTCACCTACTTCCAAATTTTCATGGCCTCTCTGGTGAGGATCCCAATAAACACCTTAAATAATATAATGTGGTTTTCTCAACCTTGAATCCAAGAAATTTATTTTAAGATCAAATCAAATTAAGAGCATTACATTTTTCACTTGATGGTGCTATAAAACACTGGATTTATTATTTATAACCTAAAGATGTAACTTGTTGGAATGATTTGAACCACCTTTTCATGCATATATTTTTCCAACATCAAGGACCTCATCAATTCAAAAACATATCTCTAGGATCAAACAAGACCAAGGGGAGTCAATGTATGAGTACTGGGAGTGATTCAAGAAGTTGTGTGCAAGCTTCCTACATCACCAAATCAGTGAGAAACTCCTCATAAAATAATTCTAAGAAGGACTCACACCTATGGAGAGGAGAATGGTGGATGTAGCAGCTAGAGGATCATTAGTGGAAAAGAAACCAGTAGCTGCACGTGCATTAATTGAAACAATTTCCCAAAACTCTCAACAATTGGGTGATCGAGGTACACTTCATGTCAGTGGAGTAATCAGGTAATCCCTTCTTCTCTTCAGAGACATTTAATTGATACCATGTTAGAATAATTGACCACTATGGTGAGGAATATTTCTTTAGATCAAAAGACATCCCAACCCCCTCTTTCAAGGCGTTGGGGTATTTCCACTGAGACAAGCCTCCCAACTGACTGTGTCCCCCAACTACATGAAATATAATATTGTGTTTTAGTGTTTCGTGAGAGACCATATTAGCAGAAACAATAACCATATCTAGAAAATAATATTGATTCCTTTTCCCCAACATACAACCAAGGGCGGAAGGATCAATCATACATGAGTTATGCATCTGGACAACAACAAAGGCCCCCCTTTCAAAAAAACTTCCAATAGCCACCCCATTACCAAAAGGGTTTCCAATAACCCCAAAGCATATTTGAAGCCCAAGCATCAACAAGACAATAGAAATGGAATCCCCCACCCAAGGTAGATTCAAAACTAATGATCATATGAAACAAATTGTTCCTAATCAACAGAATGAGCTGATGATTCATGGTTTGGAGTTGTGATAGTTGAAGACACAAATGATCTAGATTTCCACTACCCTCCATGAACTGGTAAGTAAGAACTCTGAAAATCTTCCTTCACATCATACTCAAAATCCCAAGGGGAATGTTAGTGCCATCACATTGAGAATTTGAAAGAAAATGAATGATATATCTGTACCTACCATTCCACCAGGATTCTCCTCAACTCCATAAAATCCCCATTCCATACCAACTGATTAGAAATCCAAGGAGAAAGATAAAGGTAAGAAAAATATTTATGATGTACCTCCTAAAACCCTTCCATTTCTAATCAGAGTTGTACAAACCAAAAATATGGCTGAATAGGAGATGAAAAAAAGAAGTTTTGGATACATTGAAGTGTGTGGAGATCAACATACCTCTACTTAAATCCATCAAGAAAATATAAAGTTATGATAAATTCCTAAAAAAACATTGTACCAATCGAAGAGGGATCAAGGGAAATGAGAGCATAAATCATGGAAGGAATGGGTTAGAACTCATTACACCAACTCAAGAAATGCCGAAAAAGTGAAAGGACCTAGGGACATTGACCATCCCTAGAACCATAGGGAGCTGCACTTTTTTTATGCGCTTTGTGATTTAGGATCTTCCATAAATATAATGCCTCACACTATATTTTATTCTTTACAGGTTGGTGAGTTGAAGACAATTAGAGTAGTGGTGCAGTTGGAAAATAGATTTATATCATATCCAGTGACAGTCCTTGAGGATGTAAATGTCCAGGTAAGAGACAGGATCTTTCCATTATATTTCTACATTCTTAATAAGGAGGATGATCAGTTAATTTCTCATGCTCCCATTATCATAGGTAGAACCTTCCTGAAAACTGAAACAATTATCATAAATGTTAATGAGGGTACACATTCCATGGATTTTTGAGATGAAGTTTTGATATTTAAGGTTATGGACTCCATGATGTACTCCTCAGAGGACTATTCTGCATTTGTTATCTCTCATTTTGATCCACTAAATAAAAACCCCATGGAATTTTATTGTTTTATTCTTAGGGAGATTATGAGTATTGGTTCTAGTCTGATGTCTAAGAGTACTTTCACACATGTTTCTAAATCACAAGTTTCTCTTAGATTTGATTTTGAAATTGATTCATATTCTGGTTTTGATCATGTGAACTCTAATATTGACATGGCTGTTGAGTACGCGAATGGATTTGATGATTTATTCTCTGATTTTGATGATGTATATTCTGATGCTGATGTTCATTATGCACATATTTCAGTTCATTCAATTTCTCCATCCATACATCACCCCCTACATTGGAACTCAATCCATTTCCACCAAATCTAAAATACTCATAATTTTTATGTGGTGAGAAATTACGTACTATCATTTATAACTATATCCCTTTTGAACATGTAGAAAAACATTTGAATCTTTTGAGGGAGTACATTAAGGCAATTGAGTGGACCTTGGCTGACATATCAGGTATTAGCCCCTCCATTTTCATGCATAGGATTCTATTTGAGGATGGAGATAAATCGGTTAGGCAGCCACAAAGGAGACTCAATCCAACCATTTTGGAAGTTGTTAAAAAGAGGTTGATAAATTGCTCGAGGTAGGTATAATTTATCCCATTTTAGATTCCTAGTGGGTGAGTTTGATTCATGTTGTGCATATGAAAAGATGGGTTACTGTTGTTAAAAATGAGAATTATGATTTAGTTACAATGAGGGTGAAAAATAGTTGGCGTGTGTGTATTGATTATATAAAACTAAATCAATCTACTCACAAGGACCATTTCCCATCCCATTTATTGATCAGATGCTTGAGATACTAGTTGGGATAACACACTATTATTTCTTGGATGGATTTTATGGATATTTTCAAGTTCCTATTGCTCTGTAGGATCAAGAGAAGACAACATTCAGTTGTCCATTCATCACATTTGCCTACCGGAGGATGCCATTTGGACTTTTCAATGCCTCAGGTACCTTTTTGAGATGCATGGTGAGTATTTTCTTTGATTTCATTGAGTCCAATGTGGAGGTATTTATGAATTATTTTAAAGAGTATGGTTATTCATTTTATGATTGTATCTCTAGTTTGGGAAATGTTTTGAATCATTTTATTGAGAAGAATCTTGTCTTAAACGTTGAAAAGTTTCATTTTATGGTAGATCATGGCATTTTCTTAGGAATCGTAGTGTCGAAACATGAGATAGAGGTTGATATATCTAAGGTAGATATCATTTCATCCTTACTATATCCTTCATGTGTGTGTGATGTTAGATCTTTCATTAAGAATTCATGATTTTATCAGTGCTTTATCAAATATTTTTGTAAGATTTCTCTTCATATGTCTCTATTACTTCAAGAGGATTTTGATTTTGTGTTTGATTATTCTTGTAGGACTTCCTTTAATGAGCTAAAGAAGTTTTTAGCCACTCCACCGATCATACTGCTCCCACGGTGGGAGCTTCCTTTTGTGCTTATGTGTGATGCCTCCAATTTCGCGATTGGAGCTGTCTTATCTCAGAGAGTGGAGGGACATTTACATGTGATGGAATATGCATCGAAGAAATTGGATTCAGACCAATAAAACTACACAACCACGTAAAATGAGTTTCTTGCCATCATATTTTCTATAGATAAATTTTTTTCATATTTATTGGGCTATAAAGTAGTTGTTTTTCTAACTATGAAGCTCTGGGGTACCTCTTGAAGAAGCTGGATGCAAATCCCTGGATAATCTGATGGATGCTTCATCTTCAATAATTTCTTATTGAGATAAAGGACAAGAAGGGGTTAGAAAACCTAGTGGAGGACCAAATGAGTAGGCTTACTCATGCACTAGAGGATGACACCATGGACCAAGTACCACTTCAGGATACATTCCATGATGTGCATATTTATTCCATATTAGGTATGCATCCATGGTATGCTGATTTAGTTAACTACCTTGTGGCCACTAAAATTCCTAAAAATATAAAGAAACATCATGTCCAAAAACTAACGAGTGGGTCTAGGTTTTGTGTTTGGGATGACCCCTACCTCCGACATGTGTGTTGTGATCAAATTATTAAAAGGTGTGTTCTTGATCATGAGTTTGAGTCTATTTTTTAATTTTGTCACGTACTTGCTGGTGGTGGACACTTTGGACCCCAATGGACAGTTAGAAAAGTCTTAGACTCTGGATTATATTGGCCTAGCTTATTCCATTATGCCCATGTGTTTTGTAAGTCATGCTCTCATTGCCAACACACTGGGAACATATCTAGGAGACATGAGATGCCCCAACAACCCATACTATTCTATGAGATTTTTTATGTATGGGGAATCGATTTTATGGGTCCTTTTCCTAGTTCATTTGGGTTTTTTTATATTTTTGTTGTTGTTGATTATATGAGTAAATGAGTGGAGGTTTAGGCCACCACGACTAATGATTTTCATTTTTTATTAGAATTTGTAAAGACGCAAATTTTTTGTAGGATTGGAGTACGAAAATCCATCATCAGTGACCAAGGGACACACTTCTACAATCGAAATTTGGCTTCCCTCCTTCAGAAGTATAGTGTGCCACACAGAACATCAACACCATACCACCCCTAAACAAATGGCTAGGCTAAGGTTTCAAATCATGGGTTGAAACAAATTTTGGAGAAAATCATGCAGCTGAATAAGAAGGATTGGATAAAGCGCTTGAATGATGTGCTATGAGCATATAGGTCAGCATACAAAACTCCCATCTATGTTTCCCCATTTCTGGTAGTTTTTTGGAAAGCCTATCATCTACCTGTGGAGGATGATCATCGGGATTATTTGTCTATAAAGAAATGGAACATGGATTTGGCCCAAGGTGGAATTCTACAGAAGCTACAAATTCAAGAGCTAGAGAAGATTCAATTATCTTCATATGATAACTCAAGGAACTACATGGAAATATCTAAAGAATATCATGAAAAAATGATCCAGAAATGGTAATTTCATGTTGGAGAGAAATTCCTTCTCTACATTTCATGACTGGAGCTGATGACTGGTAAGTTGCATTCCAAATAGTTAGGTCTTTATGTTGTATGTAATGTTTTTTTCATTGTGCAGTGGAGAGAAAACAAGAGGACCCTGGAACAAGCATTATAGTCCATGGGAAACATTTGAAGAAATATATGGAGGTACTTCCAACTGATGCAGTGGATTTCATCACACTACATGACTCCATTATCACTTGATCATATTAGGCTATTCTTAACCCTTTCACTTTTATATTATTTTTTCTATTTAGAATTATACATTTCATGTGCATATATCATCTCATAGGTTCACATTGAGGACAATGAAATATTTTATATGTGGGGGAGGGTACAACATTTTGGGGTAGATATTTAGGATATTCATTTGTGTGTTTTGTGTGTATTTTTCATTATGGTTTTGGTTAAAATTTTCAAAAAACAAAACAAAAAAACAAAAAAAAATTAATAAAAAGAAGAAGAAGAAAATATATCATGTCACATTATCATGTGAAACATATGGAAAATGCATGCTTTCAAAATTCATTGGTATAATTAGATTCATGTGTATGATATCTTAATCAAGGGTTGATTTTTATAAAAATTGAAGTCGCTAATAATATGAATGGTTGTTTCATTATAAAACCTTTTATATTTTGACATCATTATTTGTGATATTTGTTCATGGTAAATTGTTTCATTGATTTATCCACACAAATTTTCAGTCAACCATGACTTAAGAAATTTTTCATACTCAATTAAAAGTATAATCATGTTAGGTAAAAAAAAATCCATTAGTTGATCTATATGTTCGTTTCCATTCTAATAAGATTAATTACTGTACCGAATTGACCAATGTGTGTGTGCCAGTTATCTGACTATTGTATGCCCTCAAAATAAATATGTTTTGTGTCTTGGACAGGTCAAAAACCACTCTTTATAAAACTTTGATCTTATTATAACTATTACAATTAGTGTTGTGGGGAGATCAAAAATGGGTTGAGAGATAAGTGTGATATTTCTTCTAAGTTCAACTTAAAATAATAATAATAATAAATGAGGGGAGTGATGAAATGTACAAAATATGGGGATATCTAGGACAGGATCTTAAGGTTTGACTTTCAAGAATGCTTAATTTAGTGGGTCTTGAAATTTGATTGAAAAGGAATATAGAATAGGTTTGGTGAATTAAACCAGGTAAGAAGAATTGTTTTACTTGACCTGAATATACTGAATAAATGGTGGATTTATTAGCTCGGAATGGTCAGAAAACACACACGTGGAGAATTAATAGCATGGTAGACCCATGACTTGTTTCACTGTGATTAGTATTATGAAAATCACTAGATTTAGTTTTGAAACAGTTTATGAGATAATGACTTTAAAATTTATTGATATTGACTTTTTAAGGGATTCTTTGTTTTCCTATATTTGTACTGCAGATTGAGAAATTTGAATATGCATATTTTGTCACAATTTTTTCGAAATATTATATGAGGTTTTTCCCTGGAGTGCAAAATGGAATGTGTGGGGGAGTTGATAAAACACATTTATATTTAATATTTTATTGATTATAAATGATATAATTTCCTCACATTGCGGTGAATGTGTTGATTAGGAAATATTTTGGATTAGATCATTCATTTGAGAATTTGTTGAAAATTCTTGTTTTACCATTTAAAATTCACTATAGAATTTCGGAAATAAATATTATGATAAGTATTATATGAACTTAAAATATTGTAAATATGTTAATGAATTAATGAGATACAACTTTAATTAAGTACATTGGAGCTAAATTAGGCATTTAAATGGTGAAAATGGGCCATGAAGTCAATGTTGGGCTGGACTCACCAAATTTGACATGGGTTCTGTATTTGGATCATAACATCTTCAAACATGCTTGGATTAAGAAAAAATATTGAGAGGATCTCAAGGACTCAGTTTTTAAAAAATCAACTATCTCGAAGAATATCTTATTCAAATATTTTGGTGGTCAAATTAACGTTGAAATTTGGCTTAAAATATTTGTCCGAGATTCCCCATTCACACTTGAAACCACTTGGAACCTAGCCTCCCCACCACTCTATAAATTGGTTTTTTTCTCATTGGAGGGGTGGTGACGTGCATTGGTATATTTTTAGAATAGTAGAAGTGGTTCTACAACATTTAAATTCCTAATTGGAGGAGGGAATCTACTGATTTAGGATCTCCTCCAAAATGATCTTCTTTTCCTCTTCTTTGTTGTAATGTTGTTGTTCTTTCAATAAGAACTTAGTTTCTCTTCCAATTATTCTATTATTTTCAATTTTCTTCTTCTCTTAATCATTCTCTTTGGTATGGAATGCAAGAGTAGAAAAAATATTGGGTTATACACTTTCTAAACGTTTTCACTTCCATAATGTTTCAACAATGACTACACCGCCCATGGAAGAGTAGTTTTTTAGTAATCAATCAACCTATATCTTTATTCATTCATTTATTTTGAACTAATGATATACAGTAATTAACATAATATGATCTATTAATTTTGTTTTTAATTTAATTGAAACTAATCAACCAATTGAACAATTATCACAAAACACGCGAGGTTAGGAATTGTGTGAATTGTGAGAGCGCAACCTTAATCGGTAATAAAAAACCATACGGGATCAATTTTTGGTGTTCAAATATAATACCTAAACTCAATTAATTCAAATTTATAGAGAGGAAATGTTCCTTAATTTACCACTATCCATAATCTAACCTTAGAACATCAATCAAAGAAGGGTGATGTGATTTCATGTTCTGAAGTTAGCCTATGGTTAAATTCACTTCATCTTTGTGGTAAAGATAATTCTCGTAGGGTTTGGCATATAACAAAATAAGTGATAATAATTAAGTTAATGATAATTTAAATGATAATGATAAATAATTGATTTAATAGGTAGAGTTAGATCGATTGTGCCTTTAAAATATTTTATAAAAAAACATCTTCGTGTTGGGTCTTTTTAATCAAACTTCATTTCTAAAATAAAAACAAAAAAATACAATCATCTTCTAAAACACTTCTTTTAAAATTTTAAACTACGAAAAAACCACATACTTTTTATTAGTGTTCTTATTTTCTTTTATATTATTTTTAAAATACCTTTAATATGTTGTTTAATTTACTTCCCCCTTTGAGAGATGAACTTGGTCAGCCACTCTGTTGCACCTAAGTACTCAACAATCACATGTTAATTGAAAATTCCCACCACTGCGCCTTTGAACTCATTGTGTCCCTTGACCCTAGGTTATGCCCATTTAAACGGCCTATTTCATTTAAACAGTGTCCATGTAGAAGGAGAGTACACATCTTATATAGGGGTCATAATTCATATCCCTATATTTGGGGTCCTTCTCATGTACTCCAGCCATATGATAGTACACGGTGTCATCTTGTGTGTCTGTGTCCATGTTCTAGTACACGGGGTAGCTAGTGTACATGGGTCATGTCGTGTAGTTTGGGGGAGTACATATCATGTAGGAAACCAGCGCACTCCACCATGTGTCCTTGTGCTTTCCCAAGTACATACTGAATATTTGGGGAGGGAACAAACACTATGTAGGCTGGGCCACACACCGTGTGATACTTATAACCTACCCAAAACCCTATCTGCCACTTAGGGGGCCTACATGACATGTAGATCTAGTTTACACGCCATGTAATGTTGTATTTTATAGAATCCTATATTTTTTATCCCTTCATATCCTTTGTCTCTCCATCTATAGTTCCGGTCAGGCCTTGCTGGGAAATTCAAGGGAAGGATTTTTCTAGGCCTTACAATCAATAAACTAGAAGTCATGTTTCCGTATCTACTCAAAAAATAGATCAAAACTTCATTCTTAATTTCTTTCTGAAGAACTCTGAAGAACTCATAATTTGGAATCATCTACTATTTTAATATCTTTGTCTCAGTCATATCACCACTATAATTCCATGGTAATCTCATATCTACGATATTGGATCATTGTGCCATGAGACGGGTGCACAATGATCAATTAATCGTGAATAGTCATGTCATGGGCCAAACGAAGAATTCCCATGATGAATGATGAATTGTGGGAGAAAATCCCAAATCAATCAACAAGAAATAACCTTTATCGATGTTCGTATTGATCTTGGTTCATTTATATTAGAATAAAAATCGAATCAGTTTAAATAACAAGATATATCTCCCTTCAAAACACTGCAAATATCTCATCCCACAAGATGATCGAACCACGAATTAATCTGTTCATTGATTGACCATCATTCATAATAGAAATCAAGAACGAGTAATAAAAAAACACATTCCCTACCTCTATTTGGATTTATTGATGATGAATAATGAAGTGGTGTTTTTTTATTTGGTGAGATCCTTCAAAATAGGTATGCGTTGATCGTTCATCCCTGATTCGTCCTCATATGTCTGAGAGGATTCTCAATATCTCTCTCTAACAGTCCTTTGACTTCTTAATGGTTATGGGACTATCCTTGGCATTTACTAATAATTTTATATTTAAATACGTGTCAATTTTTGCATCAAAATTTTGAAATAAAATAATTCTATTCAACTATTTTATTCATTTAGGTTCCCATAATGAATTTCTACAAATGACCCACACCGACTAATTTTAAGTTATGCATAGGGTAAACCTGAAATTCTAAGTTCAATGGCGCCCTTAGATTTCTAATCTGGGAACCCTTTTATAATTTAATTCACTTTTTTAGGAAAACTACATGAGCCTAATATTTGATATATTTAATATATTTGAAACATTTATTCTAGGATCCCTCGGCCTCAAAATCACACGCCATCATAGCGAATGACCTTGAAAATTATCCATATAATATCCAAAAATGATACAAAAAAATATATCATATATTACATCAAGTTTATCCATATTTTTCCAAGCTTGGAAAAAATGGATAAATCTCTTAGTAACCTTATCTATATACTTCCCCATGTGGATAAGGATTATTTGAAACCTATTTTTCCACCTCTTTTGGTGAAAAGTTTGAAAGAAAAATCTAGAGATGCAATGGATAATCTAAATCCAAAATATCCCTTATGACATCCTTGAAAGTAAAAAAAGATTCAATAGTATAAGAATGATCATTATGCAATTTTATTCTTATATGAAATGAATAGACACTTGAAAAGAAATTTTAATGAATTCAAGAATTAAGAAATTTCATCCACTTCAAGTACATTCCTCAAATTTCTATTCACCACCTGTGTATGAAATATAATATTCTTATAAAATACAAATATTCAAATATAAGAAATGAGCAAGAATAGAATGATTTTAGAGTTAACTCCAAATTACCAAATAAAGGGTGATTAATATGTAATCCAATGGGATCTCACTTCTAATTTCTAGATTTTATTGATTTATGTTTGTAATAATTGTTACCAAAAACATTTATCTCAGAATCTATCTAGATACAATAAAATAATATTTGATTTTTGAAATGATTTTTGTTATGCGACTTTGATACATGGTTAAAATTTTAGTAATTCATGAATCACATATATTTGTTGAAATTAATGATGGATATAAAATATAATACACTTATGTGATTGTGGAAAGATAATTCATCATCCAATAAAAATGAACGTTGTTGGCCTATTTATACCCATAAAATTGTTTTAGTATCAATTGAGTGAAGATAATGGATATACAAAATCTAGTTATGATGTTTTAGATAAAGAAAAACTTTTAAATAAAATTAGAACAAAAAAATTTAGAGTTGGTTAATCATGTCCACATGAACCATTTTAATGTAAAGGTAACTTCATGAGTTATATTGAAGAAATTTTAGAAGTGCTCGGTGATGTAAATGAGTGCCCTTGGTAAAGATTGAGGAATATTCAAGCTACTTTGTTGCAGAATATATTATCCATGTAATCATTGATCATATATATAGAGTAAATTTTATCCCTATGTCAAATTTTATTATGTACATTAACGTCATTATGGTAGTAAAAGTAAGATCAATGTTGAGTCTTATATATATTTCTAATCTTTCATTATTCCTTTCATGACATATTTTGTAAATATATGTGAAACAATTAAGAAAATGCCAACTATATTTTCTAATGGATATTATAATAAATGAAAAATAATAATAATAAATTATTACAATCCCACGAGTATTTTTTTGATATCTATTTATTAAAAACTGGCCTTAGAAACAAACGAACATAAAAACACTAAGTTCTATATGAGTTAATGATCCTATACCCATTAAGGATATTAGAATCTATACAATATCGAATATATTTATATAATGTAATTATATATATTTTAATATGGTGGTACAAGACTTAAAATATATATGTTAAGGATCTGTATGCACATGATTTGGCATTGGAATTATAGACTCCACTGAGCATAGAAGGAAGAGTAGTTCCAGGGACAGATACTGTGTAGGAATTCATAATCAAATAGGTGTTTTATTTTCACCATGGTGGGTGTTACATATATAATTATTTCAAAATTAATATCCATACAAATAATTAGAAAGTAGTAATATGATATGATTGGCATGTATGTATAAATTTAAGTGATGGATTCCATGAATCAAAATTTGAGGATTCTATATTTTGAATATTTCTAAGACTTGATATTGTAGGTGAGTGTTCAAGAGAAAATAGATATGGATGGTACAAGATGGTAAAAATATTGCATGATAGATTATTTAAAGTTTATTCTCTGACAAAACATATTCACCTCTTACCATGAATAAAATCCTTTTTGAATTCTACTTGTAAAAAAATATTTCTATGATCATCATATTGGGACATTGATAGTAAATGTCACCCCATTTAGAGGAATAGTTATGGATGATTTCTATATGAAATGACTAAAAGGATACTCTATCATATATGTCTACTTGGAATAACTAAAAGGGTTGGTGACATCAATATTTTCCCATAAGATTTTTATATTATATAAATTCATTTATGAATACATCAATTATAGTGATCATAGAATATTCATTTAGAAACTAATGAGTGACATGTGTATTGAAATAGTTAGTGGTAGTGTTATTAGTTTTTAAGATACATATGTTAATAACTTATTGAAAACAAATGTAATGTCTAACCAGCTTAGTAAGACTAAGGAATTAAATTTCCCTAACATTGATTTAAAGTATAAACCCTATTCTAGGGAACATGATCTGAAAAATAGATCTATGGGTTTTCTAAATATAGTGGTAGTATACATATTAAAATGTTATTTAAAAATAAAAGTTGAAAGAATTTAAGAAATATTTTTTCATATAATTATTCTAGTAGACCATGTATGGGCATAGGAATTGAATATTGAGATTAAATGAATTTCATAAGCTTATGTGCTATAAATTCATCCCATGTTACATGATATATACTGATGTTTGATATTACATATGCATAAATTATTATAGTTGAATATAAAATAGATCTAACATAATTTCATATAATTGAATTTAGAACTATTCAATAGTGCCTCCAATTGTATAACTAGATGAGTTACTGGAGTTTAGATAACTGAGAATACCAGTGATCAAGGTAATGGAATACTTATCTTTATTTAGTAAAATTTTATCTATTATCACTGATATGATTATATTAATATGAATGAAATATACTTATTAAATCCATTGGTTTTTATATCTATAATATATGAGTATGCTATGGATTTTGATGGATCATAAAAAGAAATTTAGCAACATATTGGTCAAATATTTTCTATATGAAAATAAATAGTTTTATAATTTTATGTTAATATTTGACTATTCATTTATTTAGGATGTTAGGATTCTATAATGGGAACTAGAGGTGGATGATCAATTATATCACTACTTTATATATTTTCTCAAGATAGAATAGTGCAGTAAACAGATTCTCCCCACAGACATGTGGCTTAACCAAACCTAGCCACATAAATGTGGTATCCCTAGAAACTATAGCCATTTTGAGTAGAATCATGTATTACATGTGAAGAATAACTATTCATTAGTAGTTTCCTTTAATGAATGTGGGAGTTTATTATAGATGGTTCCCTATAAATAGATACTTTTTAATTTATATTACATGAATATTCGATGAAGTGGATGTTTATAATAATATCTTATCACATATTGGTTGGTATTATGCATAACATTGATGTAATAATTCAATAGAGTATATTTAACATTGATAAGATCATATCAGTTCTATTCTAGGATGGGAACCATTATTTGGTATGCCTATATCTCTTAAATATAGTTCTATAGTCAGATAACACACTATGATATGGAATATAGTACATTTATTTTCATGTGAGAGTACTTGTATGTGGATGAAGATTATTTTCATGAATTTCACACACGATAATATCAAAGATAGAAGATTATGACAATAGATTTGTTAGGAGGAATTCCTATTATATTGGGGTCATCATATATTCATATCTACAAATGTGTGTAAGGTTCCATAGTCTTTAAGATTATCATTAATGCATGTCATTACTCGCGCACCAAGATTTACTAAAAAACCCATCACACCATGTGTTGGTGGGAATTAGGGAATATTTGGTATGTCATGAATGGCATGTTATTAATGGATATGTAGAGGAAGGATTTTACCTTCCATCTTTATTAAAGTTGATATATTTTCCATTTCATTGAATAATAATTATCGCATAAATTACACGGCCAAAGTGTAAAGATGTTTATTTTAGATAGTCAAAAAAATGATGTATCAATCACATAGGTTGATGACATGGATGTAAATCATTCTCGATGAGATATTGAGATAAAGTAATTATATTTCATAGTGAGCATTAGTATGTGGTGGTTTTCATTGTGACATTATGTTCTTTCTCTTGGGTTTCTTAACCATTTTCTAGATATTAATCTCCGACTTTTGGCAAGCCCAATTAATTCCAACGAGAAAAAATACTAGAGGGTCGTACACAAAATGTTACCATTTATCATGATTAGATTATATTTTAATTTAACTATGGAATAAATATTATTATCATGAACAATGAATAATTTTATTTAATTTTTATTTATCACATAAATTAAATAAATATTTATTCCTCATATTATGAATAAAATATTTTTATTAATTTTATTTAATTTTTAATAAATATTTATTAACTTTTTTGATTCAAATATTTATTTATGAATTAAATATTTATTTGGGTATCTAATAATTACTAAGGAGGATGAATGGATCAAGACCATGTCCATTGATAAATATTAATTTTAAAATAAGTTAGATTATATTTATCATTGTGAAATTAAGCAAACACCATAAAAATAAAGGTATTATTTTATTATTATGTAGAATGGGGTTCTTAATGACTATTATATTATTTAAAGGAAATTTGAAATTAAATAATAATTTGAATTAATCCCTAGCATTAAAAATAAATGGTTATGTATACTATGTAGGATAAAAAATGAGAATTGGGATTCATTGCACATAATGAACTTATCCCTCTTGAATTTTTCTCCTCTCTTTATATAAATATTGAGAAGAACTTATTCAAGCCAAAATTAACTTCAGTGATCCTGAAGAAAAATGAAATATGGTTGATTTTTTGTGCTATCACCTAGAAATCAATCAGTTCCATTCAGAGTTAAAAGAAGAATTGTGGATCACTAATAGAGGGACTATACACTTGGATCATTATAGTGTAATGAATTTAATATATAAAAAGGTTTTTATTTTCATTTACATATACATAAAAACTAACATAAGGTATGGTAATCATTTCTTCCCATCTAAATTAATTAATTGAAAATTTGATAAGAAAATACCCTCTATTTGTGTATTGGAAAACTCTGTGCAAAAAAATGAAATTTTAATAAATCACCCACCAAAGGTCCCTGTACATCACCCGGAACATATATTTATATCAATATATTTGAATAATATTTTAAATATGTTGAATGATAAATAAAACTAAAACATTTGGTTAAAATTTATCCATCTTCTTCAGACAACCTTTATTTCATTACACCTTAAGCCATATAAGGTTGGTATTCTACCCAAAATAAGGCATCTATAATGTGGGAAGAGTTGTTATAATTTTATTTGGGTATGTATTGCCTAAAAAATGGTTCTTTATGTGTGAATAAAAGATTAATGGAGATGACCTTTAATAAGTGAGGTGAGGGGCACTTTTGGAATTATTTACTGGGTTAAATTAATATAAATTAATTTTCATGAAAAATGGATCCAAATTGATATAATTAAGATATATTAATAGGATGGTTTTAAAACCACACATCCAATAAAATTTATACATGTTTAGATTATGTTTTTATCCTAATCTCTGTGTGTTAACCCCCATTTATCCATTTTAAAAAGTACAACGATATCAATGTTTTTTACTCTTTATATGTCAATAAAGTTATTATAAAGGGAAACGTTACAAATTAATGTAACATATTTTATATTTTATACAATATCCAATTCACTTTTCCAACTATTATATTTTTAGTAATTTTAAATCATTTAATAAAACATTGATTATTTTAAAATATCATTAATGTAATTTTTTTTTACTATATATTTAATTTGAATTTGATAAAAACATGGAAACAATGGAATTCAAATATGAACAACTAAAACAACGCTAATATGTTATTTTTATCTACAAAAGTTTTTGGAAACTAAAACTTATCAAAATAATATTTCATTTATAGTTATTAAAATTATTTACAAAAATTTTCTATTGCTTACACAAGCAGTATTTCGGCATTGCATAAGCATTAAAGGTAATTATTTATCACTAAAAATTATAAATAAATTATACAGACAAAAAATTAATTTATTTTTAAAATAAATATTTATAATAAAACAAAATTTGTTATTAAACCTACCAAAAAAATATTATAGAAATTAAAAACAAGATATTGACATTTTTTTAAATTATATTTCATTAAAATGATATAAGTGTCATTCTCAAAAAAAACTGGAAATAAATTGAAAACAATTAGTAATTTGATGATAATGGTCGAAGTGAAACATATCCAATAAATTAAATACAAGTGTTTGATATATTTTAATCTTTCTCTCCAAGTTAAATTACTTTTAAATTATTTTAACCGTAAATGTGATAACATAACTCTTTACCATGTTAAATTAATAATAAGACCAAAAATAAAATGGTCCTTCTAAAAAATTTGTAAATGATGAATAAAAATTTGGAATAAATTTTATCAGGGTCAAATTTTGAATATTAAAGAAATTATTTTTAATATAATGACAGAAATTTCATGAAAATATTTTTTAGGAAAATAAATTATTTTATAGTAAAAATCATTTCACCTTGAAATCAAGTAATATATTGGTTTTAATAAAAAATTGTTTAAATAATAAAAAAAATTCTTGTTTTTAGACATTTTTATCAATCTAAAACTTAATTAAATCTTCAAAGAATTCCATTAATTTCAAATAACCAAAAAAAATTGGACTTGAATAAAATATAACTTATCATTATAATAGTCAATTTTGGGTTCCCAATTTAAAACTGATGTTTTAAAATAAATTATTTAACTCCTAAATAATAAATTTCACTGAATAAAACTCATATAGTGGGATAAATTCAATTTTTGGCATTATTTTAAAGATTTAACCTATATTTTTAACATTTTTTATCCCATTATACCTTTTACCAATGTGATAAATTTTACCACGGTTAATATTAATAATTCATAAAAATAAAATGGGACTATTTTAAAAATTTGAAAATTATGATTCCAAATATAGAATATATTTTTCAAGATTCAATTAATATAAGTGGAAGAAAAAAATTTAAGATAAAATCCCAAAACGTAATGAAAAATAGTTTTTAGACAAATGCGTTTTTAATCCCAAAAATGAACTTATACCAAAATATGGTATCATGATGATTGATATGTAATTAATTATATTATTTCTAAATTAAGGAAAAAAATTTCAATTTAATATCAAATGATAATTTTAAATTACGTTATTTAATGAAAATAAATGATAGTTTACAAAAAATGGTATTTTCACTATTCATTGAAAAATCCATTTTCCAAGAAAAATACCAAAAATTCACCATAAGATGATTTTGGTATGATAATTTAAAAAATTATTTCACATGAATTAAATATAATTTCTAATAGTTCTAGAAATTTATTACAATATTTTTTCAAGAAAATCAATAAATCCATTTTTAAAGAAAACGTATTTTTGAAGCCTAAAATGAATTTACTAAAAATTGGGTGACTATTTTCTAAGAATTAATAAATATATTTGATTAGTACCTTTATATATATATAAATATTTCATAATTTATTTAATCCTATTCATAATTACCATTTTAATGGCTATGTTACAAATTTAACATTTAAATAATAATAGTTCATAGTTCCTTTAAACTCAATGTTGCATGTTATATACGTTATTGAATAAGGTGTTCTTTTTATATCTCGGGCTATTGGAAACACAACACGGGTGGCTAGATACAATATATAGATATTTATATACATATCTATTAGGAGGCCCCAAAACCAGCAATCGTAAAGCATCAAAGAGATTCAACAAACAAGGAATGATGTTAACAACCTAGATATGCTCAAAGATAGGCACCAAGTATCAAAGTAAGGTCACATATTCACTGTCAATTGAGGATTCCACTTGATTCCCAAAGTTAATTCTCTTTTAAGAGAACTTACTCATTATGTTTTTCTAATACTAAAATTTATCATCTAATTTGCCATGTTTTTCGACCTCACCAAAAAAGAGACTCACGTTGCAACTCATAATATGTCAATACACAGGTAGGGGATCACTCCCAAGGACTATGGGGGTACTTAACGTAATTCGAAATAACCAACTAGGATGGGGATCACACAACCTGAATGTTTTTAATGCGATAACTAACCCAACCAATGGAAAATGATTTAGGTTCACACATTGGTCCACAAGATGGATATATGAATCTATCCAAAACTAACCCATATAAGGGATCAATCATCCTATGCTCATGATGGGATGGCTCATTGTACCCTCATAGGTATAGACAAAGGGAAACTACCCTATTGACACTCATCTATACTAAAAAAATATGTGCCTCAATATTCAATTTAAGGGTTACATTGCATGTGTAATAAATACACAGTGTGTCCTTTTATGACTTAATTATATATATCATGTTCTTCAACCTGAGCCTGTGTACTATAGTTGTGTCTATTTACCCTGGTCGTGCTTATGCACCCTTGTAGTTCCTATTTACACTGGCCATGATTATGTCTCGTGTTTGTATACATGCCCATGTACCTAGGGGTACATGTCGGGTTACCAGATTTGGGTCACATGGTGTGTAGATAGGTCACATGGAGTGAGAAACTTATCTCTATTATTAACCCTATATACCATAGAAGTTGTTCCATACAATGTTTTTTAATTTAATTGACATTTCATGTATATCAAAAATTCCTTGAACTTCCAGTTCGGTTCATGAATTTTTCTTATGCCATCACCTTTAGATCTATCGAATAATGCCCACAAAACATGGATCTAGGGTTGACCAACTATGATCCATAATTAGTGAAAGATTCGTACAATACATCTATTAGAATATCATCTTCTTTCACATTGCATCATAGAAATTCCATCCAATGGATGGAAAACTCTTTATATAACAATAATATTTGATCATACTAATCACACCATGATCATACCTTTGATCGAAAATCTTAACCCATGGTAACGTTTTTTTGTGAAAATGTTTGATGGTTCATATATAGTTTTCCAATTATATTTTCTCCATAAGTCAAATGAAATACCAGTAACGAACATTCAAAGAAATAGGTGATAAAATAACAAATAAAAAAAGTGAGGAAATGAATGTCTAACATTTTTCAAGTTACCCATAATCCATTAATGGAGAAAAATATGAATACAGAAGAGTAGAATGAAATTAAAAATCACCTATCAATACCTAATTCTGGAAATAATAATCGTCAACCATAAATCAAAAATAAATTTTTAAAATAATTTTCTAAAAGTATTTATTTCATATTTTATATAAGAGAATAAAAAACAAGGATGAATCCAATAAAATCAAAGTACTACCTCTAAATTGGATTGATCACTGATGAAGAATGATTTCTTCATCAATGTCATTGGTGAGATATAATAACTTCATTGAATATGACAAAGTATTTTGAAAACTAATCATTGATCCATGATCATGTATATTTCCACTAAATCACTACTCCATGGTCCTCTTTAATCTCTAAGGTTGTGTGGATAACCCTTGTATTTTTTCATATCTTTTAGTAAATAGTATAGTATTAGGTCATTTCAATCTAATAAATAATAACTTATTTAATTCGATTATTTTTTTATTATTCTTCTTGTGACTTATGCAAAACGAAACACCCAACACGTACAAAGATTATAAAACCTTATATTCATATTTAATGGTTGTCTTTGATTTCACATCTAAAACACCATTTGGTAGATATTCCATTATGATAGAAAAAATGTTAACACATAATATAGTATATTTTTTATCTTTATTATATCAACACTGAGGCTCCATGGGCCCTGAAATCCCATGCTAACTCCAATCCTAATGTCAAAAATTCTCTTCAAAATATTCCAAACTATTACATGAAATAATAGAGTCGTTTAATTATCCCAACCGTAGATATTTTGTTCCTAAAATGAAAAAAATACTCAAAAAAGATAAAAGTATTGGGCTCACATCTAGTTTTACAACTCCCTAAGTCCTCTCCTAATGATTATCATACTATAATTTGATACACATCAAAGGAATCACTCTCCCAAAAAGGAACATATCATACCAAACATCAATATATTCAAGGTAATCTATGAAAGTAGCTTCATCCTCAATGTCTAGCTCACATCAATTGATAACATTTGGTGGGTCTTCTAAATACCTCCTCAAATCTGACAAGGGGATGAAATTGTGCACCTGTTCTAACTGTGGTGGTAAGGATAAGTGGAATGAAACCACACCGACCCTAAGAAATATATTGAAATGGTTAATGAATATTAGAGGTATCCTGTATCCCTAGTCAAACTTCCCCAATCCTTGTCAAGGTGAGACCTTAAAGAACACGTGGCCTCACTCATAAATCTCTAACGACCTCCTTCATCAGTTCAAGTAATATTTTTGAAAGGTATGTTAAGTCCTCATCCACTCGTAGATGATATGCATGTTTTATATAGTCACTTGGACCAACTTAAGGCCCATAAGCCCTATCTCCCCTAACTCCACCAATTATATTTGTGATATGTATGATCTCTCATACAAGACCTATAATTTTTTCATACCAATGGTGGAGTGGTAACTGTTGTTATATGAAAACTACACCAAAGTTAGATAATACTCTTAGATGAAGTAAAATTCTATCATTTAATCCAAAATAATTTTCTCCATAACCTGAATTATATGTTATGTGTAGCTGTCTGACTAGGGGTGAAATGTAATGCTCAACCACAACTGAATCCCAAAGGCCTCTTATAATCCTCTCTATAATCATAATGTGAATCAAGAATCACAATCTGAGATAATTTCCAAGGGGACTCCATGAATCCATACTATCTCTTATGGGTAAAGGTATCACAATATCTCCAATATACTATAATCTCATATGGATTGGATGTGGATTGACTTGGTGAGTTGGTCTATGATCACCTAGATAGCATCATTTCCTTTATATGATCATGGAAGACCTATCATGTAGTCCAAGGGGATATTATCCCACTTCCCCTATGGTACCTCAAGTGGTTGAGTGAAACTTACTAGAAACTCGTGCTCAACCTTCACCAACTGGAATGTGAGGCATGAAGAGATAAAATCATATACACACCACTTCATCTCTGGCCATCAGAATTGATACTAATTATCCTTGAACATATTTGACACTCTAGTATGTACTGTTAAGGTTTATGTATGAAACTACCATAGTACCTCCTCTCACATTGTAATTGGTACTACCATCTATCCATGCAAGGTCTCATAATCGATATCTCCAAGTTAAGTTCCCCTAACACACTAAATAATAGGAGGGGTAACAACTATTTACTATAGGTAATTTCTACCATCCCTGTCCACTAAGGACAACTACAGCAAGACCAACTACTCTAACACCTAGCTCAACAACTATGAACATGATCTCTTGATAAGAGAATTTGGTGTCACATTCCCCTTTCTAGGAGTATAGATTATATCAAAGTCATAATACTATAGGAACTCTATCCATTTACTCTACTCAAAGTTAATATATCTCAATTAAATGATATACATGAGACTCTTTTTCTTAGAGTAGATGATAAATTGATCTCCCATTAGTCAGTTTCTCCACACCATTAGGGAAAAGACCATTGATTCCAGTTCAAAATAATGGGTTATATGATTCTATTCATAGGTTCTCTGCAACCAAAACCAATAAGAAATCACTACCCTGCTCTAAATTAGAACACATCCAAGCCTAGTTTTGGAGGCATCACATAACACAACATACTCAACACCTTCCTCTGGAATCCTCAAGATGGGAGAACTCATCAACCTCTACCGCAACTTCATAAAGGCCTATTGAATTGTCTATATCCAAACTAATGAAATTAAATTTTTAGTTAAGGATATTATGGGTATTTAAATACTATATAAATTAGGTAAAAATACCTAATAATAGCCTTCCAGGTCAAGGAATCTCTGCACCACCATCATGCTCTTGGGTGGCTCCCAAGAACAAATGCCTCAACCATTTATGGGTCCACTACTAGTCATTCTTTTGAGATTCCATATCCTAGGAATAGGATGAATTGAATCCATAACTAGAACTTAAAGATCCTACCATAAATATGATTATATTTAAGTATATCCAGAATTATCCTCAAATGTCTCATGTTCTCCTCCTCTAACATACAGTATATGAAGATGTCGTCGATGTAGACTACCCTGAACTGGTCCAAGAATGGCTTAAATATATGTTTCATGAGTCATGTGATCACTATTTGTGAATTAATTGTGTTTAATGGAATAAACAAGTGTTATTAATGATTATTTTGATGCCGAAATGTTTCCTTTGGTATATCCTCTTCTCAAAATTAGAGCTGGTGATATCCTGGCCCAATGTCAATCGTCCTGAACCAATTCTCCCCATTCACATAGTCAAAGAGGTCATATATTCTCAGAAGTGGATAATTATTATTGATGGTCACCATATTTTGAGGATGGTAATCTACACATAACCTCAGTCTCTCATATTCCTTCTTAGAGAATGGCATCAGGGATGCTAAGGGATGTACACTAGGACTGACAAATCCCTTCCTCTATAAATCCTCTAAATAAACTTTCATAACCCTAATCTCTACATGATCCATCTAATACATTTGAATATATATTAGTGAATTTCTTCAAAGTATATCTAAATAGAAATCAATTTATTAGTGGGGTGGTAACCCAGAACATCCTAAGGGAATACATCCTCGTACTCTGCCACTACTGTAAGAAACTAAAACATCCTAATGTATGCTTCTCCAAGGATAATTCTAGTCAAATGGCATGTAATTAGTGGTATCCTCTAGTGTATAAACCCATCCAACTCTACCTATGTTTACTTCCCATTGACTAAGGAAAACCTTTGTCCCATTTACTCGAATGCACCACATCATGCACATAAAATTGTAAATATATTCATAGACTATGGATAGTCCGTCTATAACTAGAATAACATCATAATGTATCATTGGGGCCACAAAAATATCCCATAATAATATTTTGCCTCCATGGTTCATGTAATATTATTAGAATAAGTGCGTGATAAGTAAATATCATATGTTAGGAGTCTTTAAATTCAAGGGTCCAACAAAAGCCCCACAAAAATCTATAGTTCTTGAACAAGGGATGTGGAAAGGAAAGAGTGGATCATGCCTATGTATATCAATATTTAATCTAAACTATATAATATGTATATAAAACCTTAAATCACTTACGTATTCATTGAGTCATAAGTTTCCACCACTAGTAACTACCCTAGTCTCTGACTACCTTCTCGTTGAGCCTGGTGTGGACCACCTGGGTGTGGAAGTGGTGGAAAAATATCAAAATTTCAGCCACATCCCATGTCTCTACCATCACAAATGATGAATCTTACACACTATGGGCCTTCCTCCCTTAGCCCCTACCTTTTTTAGTTGATCCATAAATCATATCCTTTTCTAATACACAATTTTTCGTACAATTCCTTGTGGTGTGATCTCACCCATCACACGAGTATCATCACCTATCCATTTGATGACTGGAACCATCCTAAGATCACTGTACGGTATAACCTATATCTTAAGGATTTCTATGAAAACGCATTTTGTTTCTAGAACCCTTATTCTATCATCAAATACCAGGTTCCAAAGTCTTAGCTCTAAGGTTCCCACTTCCAGAACCGACTATCAATGATAACTAGAAAGCTCTCCACCTCAATGGTTTGTTCTAACACCACAATATAAGAAGTAATACAAATAGAAACCACTCCATCACAAATATTTCGGTGAGAAACATCCTAAAAGTTACATTCTTTAAATTATTCGTCACAATCCATGTTTATGGAGTACCTCATGGGGTTAGTAAATCAAGACACATACTCCATGAATGACATGTTTCCCAGCTAGATCTTCCGAAGAACCTAGATAAATAATTTCCCTAGTGCCTCTAGGTATAATTCCTATATGAAGAGGAACTCAAAATCCTTATAAGTAAGAGGAACCTCATAAGGAACCTATATCACCAATCTATACCTTTTCCCTATAGTTACATGGAGAAGCCTCACCGTTATGGCCACCATTTGGTCGGTATGGGTCATAAAAATGAGAAAGAGTCACCCAAATTCCATGATACGTTCCTCTATTTACTGGGGGTTTGTCTCACCCTGAATCCTAAGGGTACTCAAGATATATAAATCATGAAGAATTTTTAGCTTTCAATGTTCATCAACCAGTAATACTGGGAAAATAACTACTCAACGGGTGGAAGTAAGATTAGAAAACTACTCAATGGTACCACATCCTATATAGGCCCCCAAACTAATGTCTTGTTTCTAAGAATATAATATTCATGATATCCTGGTGTAATCCTATATCGATATCATAATAGAAAAATATTGTAAAATTTAAGATGCATCAAAATCAAAGAGAATATCTATAGAGATAAATCAAGAAAGACATGGAAACAACAACCCATTCCTTTATGATTCATGTACCAATTTTCTCCCTACATCCAGATCTAATATATAAAAATTCATGAAGAATGTTATCAGGTTATGCTGAATAGATACATGAGCTACCAAACCATAATTATGTTCCATTTCCTAAGATATAAACTATAGAAACAATAACACTATCTCCCTAGTTCCCAAATCAATCTACAGTTCTAAAGTTTATATAGACTCTGGCCCTAAGATGACCAATATCAGATACGACTCTATCAAGATCCAAACCAATAGGTTTTTTATGGATAGTGGAAAGCTAAATGTGATACCCCAAGACCTCCTCTAATAGGCTTGTTATTAGAAACTAGCATCGAGTCCGCATATCACTCACATGGGAGGCTTTAGCCTAAGGTATGTATACACAATAACACATCCCAAAAAACTGAAATAATATAGAAAGAAAATACATCGTTAATTCTAAATATTCATGAATACAACTAATCCCACATTAGTGTGTGAAATGAGTATGGTAAAGTAAAATGGGCTAAAGACAATCCTACCAAAATTGATAAAAATTCTGACCTTCAAATAAAAAGGGGGTTGTTGTCAAGGTGAAACTTCGGAAACTATCTATGGAAAGACTAGAGAAACTAAACTACACCTATGACTCTATTGAAAGGTCAGTCATCTAAATAGGAAATGACATGTGTGGGTAGATCCTATGCAGGGGTGAGTATACACAAACCCAGTAGGACACCCTAAAATCACCAAACACAAAGAATCTAAGAGAGTCGGCTCATAAGGAAGGATGATCGCAATCCATATTTGCTAAAGGATAAACACGAAGTCTCAATTTATGTTTGTTTCCTCACTATCATCCTAGGATTTCACATGAGGATCCAAGGTAACGCTATTTTGAGATAAATCACTCCTCTGGTCTTGGTAACACAGAATGTTCTCATTTCAGAGGTCGTGTTCACCAGCCTCATCAAAGAAGAAGTGTATGCCATAACTCATAATATATATATAAATAGGTAGAGGATTACACATAGGGCCTATGGTGGATAACCAAACCTATCCAAAATAACCCACTATTATAGGGATCACCCACCCTGAATATTGGTAAGATGATTCTTGACCCAACCTAGGGAATAATGATAGAGGATCACACCAAGGGTCACACGTAGGGATAACTACCTCCATCTCAAACAAACCCATAGAGGGGATCACTCATCCTATGCTCATGATAGGATGCCTCTTTGTACCTTTATAGGTATGGGCCATGGGAACATAGCCTATTGATACAACTCTAGAATATAGAAGAATGGGATATTTAACAAGACCTGTAAGGTAAACACAACCTATATAATAAATACATGGCATGTTCCACTAAGGCTAGAGTATATATCATGTAATTTATCTAGAACCTATTTACTATGGATATGTATATGTGCACTAGTCGTTCCCATGTTTCCAGTTCATGCCTATATACACATGTCATGCTCCTGTACCATGGTTGTGTCCATGCCCATGTACCCAGGGGTGTATGTGAGGTCACCATATATGGGTCACATGAAATGTGTTCAGGTCACACAACATGTGATATTTATCTTTATGCATAACCCTATCCATCATATAAGGGTTTTTATATGGAATGTGTTCTTCTTAACCACACACAGTGTATATCCAAAATTTTATGAATTTTCAGTTCAGTTCACACATCTCCCCCATGCTGTATTTCCCTTTATATCCTCCATAAATCACATCTATAAAACATAAATTTAGGTTTTTCCAATCCAGACTCATCACCCATTGTCAGATTCCAACCATCCATCCATTTTGAAGCCATCTCTTGTCACATTACATCACCAGAACACAAACCCACTGAATTAAAACTACTAATCCAACAACAATATTATCTCATGTACATCACACCTCAATCCTGACTTTAATATGGAATCCAAACCCATGTTAATATTCCATTACACCAAAGTTCTATTGTGCATTAATCAGTTTCTAGGTATATTCAAACCACTAGTAAAATGAAATATCGGTGTGGAACATTCATATAATGTGGGGAAGAAATCATAAAAAAAAGTGAGGAAATGAAGATAATCAATTATTCAGGTTATCCTTATTCCATTTATGGAGGAAGTAATGAACTTTAACGATTAAAAAGTAGTTATAAAATCACCTATCAATTCCAAATTATGGAAATAAAAAATATCAACTGTAAATAAATATACAAACTATGAATTAATTTTCTAAAGGAATAAATTCATTATTTATATGAGAGAATAAAAAATAGGACTGAATCCAAAAAATTTAATCCCTACCTTAAAATCTGATTGATCACAGATGTAGTATGATTTCTATATCATTTTCATTGGTGATATTAAATAACATCATTAATGATGAAAAAAATCTTATAAAATCGATCATTGATCTGTGATCCCATTATCATCTACCAAAGATATCATCCACAGTCCTCTCTAATCTATAGGTTTAGGTGGCTAAACCTTGGATTTAGCCATAGACATGATTAAATTTGAGGGGATTCAGTTATGGAAAATTAATAAATAATAATTTATTTAATTAGTTAATTATTTTTATTTCACCTATGGCTTCTCTAAAATAAAACACTCGATGTGTACAAAGATTCTATCATGCCTAAGGTAAACCCCACATTTTATATTTACTAAAAGTCTTTTACTTCTCATATCAAACAATTTTTGGGATATATTCTAATATTCCCAAAAAACGATGCATGGGTGATATATTATATTTAATATTTTTCTTATATCAATACTGATGCTCCTCGGGATAGGGAGTCTAATGCCGACTCTGGACCTAACTCCAAAAATATTAATTAAAATATTTAAAAATTTTAAAAGGGAAAAAATTCATTACATGGATTAATGGAATGTAGGTAATTGCAGTATATCATGAAAGTTGAAATGGGTTTTTATACGGTTTAACCATGGAATGTTTTTGGAATTTGGATATGGGATTTTGTGGGTGCATTTGGATGATCACAAATAGCCTTTAGGGTTTATGGCATCATGGATCAGTGGGTTAATAACACATCCATGGTTGGGGCTGATTATTTTGGGGAATGGTTGGTTGGGGAAGGTTCAACATACATTATTTTATGTAATTTAATGTGGTGGGTTAGAAACCACAATGGGTGCATCGCTTTAGGTATGATGTTTAAGTCTAAATTGTTGATCGAGGCCTTTCGAGGAAAAAAGATGACCTTTTGAATGGTTCTTGGATGATAGAGGTTCATCAAATTGTTTTGGGATAATAAAATAACGAGGATACTTGTATTATATTTGTGGTTTCATGAATGTTGGGCATAGTGGATTGGGAACTACACCATGTGGCATCGTTAGAATGTTGAGATCATATTCCACTAGGAATTTCTAACAGTGGCGGTGTCGTGTCTCGAAATCGACGTTTATTATCAAGGTCTTATGGTGGGGAGCACCATGAGATGGGTGGGAAAATGGATGATGACACCTGAGGTATCATAGAGTAGATAATTTTTGGGATGCACCATCATTGATTTTTTATGTTTTTTATGAGTGTTAACTCAGATTGGATGTAATAAGTACCTAGAGTTTGGGGTTAGGATATGGAATTATATTGAGTGTCCAGATTTGGAATGTGGTCATTGAGTAAGAATTGGTAACTGATGGGGGTTTGGGGATCCAATTTGATGGCCATCGGGAATTCTCATGGATGAGAAGTTTTATGGTGGGGAGTTTTTAATACCTATGTTTATGGATGAGTTTTGAAATTTTCAAGAGAAGGTTTAATTCTATAGATAGTGAGTGGGTCAAATTTTAAACCGGTGTTTGGAATGGAATTTTGAAGCTTTAAACACCTTTAATAGGTGTTTTTAGGCATTTAATAGGGATTTAGGGTGGTCACGGAGTCATTTATAGGGCTTAAGAGGATCTCATACCTATATCCTGACTTCTTCAGTGCTATCGGCTAGCCGAATAAATATCCAGCAGCCCAATAAGGCATACAGGACTCACTGGATAATTGGTATCCCCTTGAACTATTTTTAATGTGGGGGTGGCCTAAAAATTTTACAAGTGACACCCCCTTAATACCCCCTTCATTTTTTCTCACCTCCCTTAACTAGTTGCATCACCTAAAGAGGGGTTTTAACCCCTTTATCCACCATTGTGGATCTCTATCATCTAGCATCTAAATTTAATAATATCTATGATATTGATGAAATAGATGGATTTTTTATTCTTCTCCAATTTCTAAAATTTTTAGCGGACCATATGTCTAATACTAGATGTGTGTATCTATCTAAGGATAAGGTAGGTGATCCATTTTAATTAAACTATACTATCTCTTGTGTTTCAAGTGGTGCATTGTGTGGTCATGCAAGGATCACCACTCAATGAACAAATTTAAATTTAATAATTCAATTACACCTCATATTTGTTAAATTTGGTTTAAAATTAGTTCAAAATATAACAAGAGAGTGACAATAAGTGTATTCCTTATTCAGTCAATCACATTGAACATGTTAAGTGTAAATGAAATGTTCTTTTGAAAAGGATATGTAAGATAGGGATTCTAGGTAGTTTTGTGAGATAGTAAATGACGATTTACATGTTTTAGAAGAATTTTTTTTAGATCGATGATTGTGAAAATTAATTTCGAAATCATTGATATTTGAATATATGGAATTCCAAAACATGGGTTAGACACTTAAAATAATGTTTTTGAAATTGTATTTTGGAGTTGGTTTGACAAATTTAAATTGACTTGTGATTAATTACTCCTGGTATAGAATAGTGTAATGACCCTTTGACGACTTAAGGATTACATGATATTAAATTTATATGTAGAAAATAGATTTTTAATTGTAATAGATTCCAATTGCTCATGTAGCGGACCAAAATTGCCTCTGAGCGGCGGCACCCCTTCTTTCTCGCGGGCTAGGGTTTCCTCCATCAGCCTCGTTCCCTCCCATCCTTCAGCTTCTCAGCAGGCTTGACGTCGGCGTCCCCTTCTTTGGCAGTTCTTGGTCGGCCCAGCGGTCGCCGACATCACGTCTCGATGGGTGGAGCATTCAGATTTAGGCCGGTGGAGCTGTCTCGTTGGTGACTGTTGGTTTGGTGGCTGCAGGCGACGGCTCTGGTCCTGAGCGGCTCGTCGTCAGCCCCGGAGTGGTGTGTAGTGGGGAGGAATTTGCTTGTTATGATGTTTTTAGGTTTCCGGGAGGTTTTGAATTGGTTTGCTTTGACGGTTCTCCGGAGTCATCTCAGGTATGCCCTTATTCCTCATTGGGTCCTCATTCTTTCTACGGTTATCCCGATCTGGAATTCGGTGTGGATTCTTCCGTGGATTGATTCGTCTGGTTCTGACCAGAGTGGCTCTGCTGGCTCGCTCTGCTCGGATCCCATCACCGGAGACTCCCCCTCGTGGTGCTGCAAGATTTTCATGCCCTGGGTGATGAAGACTCGGTTTCATGCTACCTGGATCGTCTTCCTCGTCGGGTTGCTGTGGATGTGGTTGGAGATGCCTAGTGGTTGCGGTGGGGTGCTTCCATCTTCGGCTCGGGCGCCTGGTCATGAGTTGCTGCTGCTTGATGGTTGTTTCACAATTCGTTTCTTGTTGTTGGATCGTATGCAGTGTGGGGATTTGGTTGGTTCTCAGGAGTCTTCTGGTTTTTGGCTTCACTGTTTGTAAGATTTAGGGTCCTGGCTGGCTGGGGGCTGTTTTCCCCTCATTCTGTTCTTCGATAAAGTGGGTTGGTGCTGCACCTGGACTTGACTACATAGAACAGTCCCAATCAGAGGTTTTAGAGCTCGCGTTCATCTTTGCAGGAATATTCAGATTTGGTTGTTTGAGAGGGTATGACGTCAGTTGTCGGATCAGGCCTAAGCTTGGACATAGGACACTTGCCCACTGAACTGTCATGCAAAGGTGAAGGGCTTCATTTCAATCATACGCTTGGGTGGGGAAACTCTATGTTGTTTTTCTGGTTTTTATCTCTTTGATCTTCGGGTCATGTATGTCCCAAGTCCTTGATGCCTGGGTTCTCCCCATATTCCCTTAAAAGGGGGTTTGTTTAAATAAAAAAATTGAAGGCTTTCGGGTCGTTGGTTGAATGAATGAGACAAATGATTTTATGATTTTATATGATCCCATTGTAGTTAATATGAAGAGATTGTGTATTTAATTAAGAATTAAATTTTGATTTTGATTTTGATTTAACAAAGGAATGTTTAACTTGTATAATTCTTGTGTTTCTTCCTGAGATGTGATTTGTTTTGAAATGTTTAAATATGATTTTATGAAATGGAATGGAACACATTTATCTGGGTGGTTTTTTAATGTGAAGGAATAAATTTTTATTTATGGTCAGTCCAAGGTGAAAATTCCCCCCAGGAGGACACTGTTAATGGTTAAAACTAGGGTGAACATAGCCCTCATGCGGACATAGGTTTAGGTGATGGTTAAACATGGGGTAAACATGACCCTTGGTAGACACGAGCATATTTGATGGAACTGGGGTAAACCCAAACCTTGGGTGGATTTTTTGGTTTAGGGATTAGTGTATTACCCCCATCTAGGAGATGGTTGGTATAATTATCATGAAATTCTCAAAAACACCCTGACACACTGGCTAAAGTAGCTATATACCATTCATGGGGTGAATCTAGCCCCATGGGTTTGGTGTTTGTTTCCTTTTTTATGTTTTAAATTATTGTAGTGGTTGTTTTTTATAACTAGTTTCTCAATTCATCATTGTTGGTGGATTAATGAGTTGTACTCACACCCTGATCCGGCTACCATGGAACATGGATACTCGAAAAGATGATACTTGATTTCTGGTAAAGGTTTGTTAATGCTCCAGTTATTATGTGATTTCTTGGTTTCTATGATGAAGTATGTGAGTTAGGATTGGTCCAGGACTCAGGAACAGTTTTAGAGTTTTTCCCAATTTATATTTTAGTCTTTTGGGTTTTGTAGTATGTCCTCCTATATATGGTATCAATTTCATCTATTATTTCATGGTGTATATTTATTAGTGCCTTCGCTTTCCTAAATGTCAATATATTTACTTATTTATCTTATTGGTATTATTTCCCATTTTTTATATACATTGATATTTGGTTATTAACACCCCGCAATAACACCATAGACTTACACAACTATTTGTAAGCCTCTGGGTAAAGGGAGGTGTGACTGTGGTACTACAACATTCCTCTAGTCCAAGAAATGGTGACTCTTACGGGGAAGTTGGGCATTACACATTAGTTAGAATCTAATCTCACTCATCTTCTTCATACCCATCTTGAATCACAATTGCGTTTGTGTATTTAATTCACTAAATCATAGCTCTTTCTTGGAAAAAAATCTTTTTTATATTTTACAAATTTTTTACATTACACTTTTCTAATAAGATAAATTTTAATCCTTCCATGTCAATCATTTTTGACCTCATTTGATAATGATCTCTTTAAAACTCACTCATTCAGCTCAAATAATAATGATTTAAACTCTAATTAGCATCCTTATAATTAACTCAAAAATATAAACTATATTCATGAAAAATAATCAATTTTCCTTTTTCGTTATAAAAATTCCCACCTACTTGATCTTATTCAAACTCATGCCTGACTCATGGATACAAATGTGTTTATATTTTTGGACATGAAATAATGCATTGGGAGTCATCGAAAATCTATTTGGTCTTAATAACATAAATTTAGAAAATTATTTTTTAATCATTAAAAATATCAAATTTTTTACAAGTTTGGAATAACTAATTATGAACGTCTAGATGAATCATACATTGTGGCTAATGAATCATACACTGCTTGACATAACAGATTTGAAGCATCAAATCACTCATACGAAGTAGATAAATTACTCAAGAATAGTTGAAAATGACTGATATGCAAGTTAGAATGACTTATACATGGTCTGTCATATGATTGAATGTAGCATATAAAAACTTTAAATAACTAATACATTGCATTCAATAACTCATATGTAGAGTCAAAATTAATTTTTACACATATCCTTAGCCTCTAAAAGGGCTCATATGCTTCAAAGGATAACTCATACACATATTTCAAGTGACTCATACACTATTTAGTGACATTTAAAAATTCCAATCCCTTGCATAAATATTTTAGATTTCTTAAATTGGATTTAGATTCAATTCAAAATCATATATCTTGATATCTTTAACTAATATTGTACTAGATAGAAATAATTGAAGGAATTATTAGAATAATTATTAACCTTTTTCCATGCTTCCAAGGTCTTTTGAAGCATATAAATACTAAAGATTGAGTATTTCCAATATATTTCTACATCACTTCATTTTAGTATTCAATAAAAAACACATTCAGCCTTCAACCATGTTATGTTCAACATTAACATCAGCAACTAATGTACTAAGAACTCTAAGGATGGATTCTCCACAACTCCGGATAATTTCCTCCAAACATTGATCCTATTTTAAAAATTTTAATTACAACAATATAAGTTATCCCAAAAGTTATCGAGATAGCTAGTTTCTTCCAACATTTCTATTCCATTTAGACTGTATAATATGGAACTCCATTTTCAATACCTTCCTTTGACTTGAGGAATGTATATCCAATCATCTAGTGTAATAAATTCCCAATTAAATATCATCAACCAATATTTCTATGTAATCATTAATTTTCCATTTATTTTGGAATCCACTTCCTTTGGGTGGATAATATCTCCATAACTCATCACTTTATCTTTTCATTAGATCATTTACAAGTGCCTTGACAATAGAGATAATTGAAAAATTATAACTTTTTCTGAAATTTCACTAGAATCTCCCCCTTTGTATCTATTGTATGTTCCAAATTTACTCAAAAGGTAAATATACTTATTCTCCCTCTAATTGACAAGAAATGTAATGGGAATTATTTTCCTCACCTTATTGACACCATGGGAGGAAGAGAGGACTTTCTAATCTATAACTTACTCTTCTAATTTTTAAAAAATATATATTCTCCCATTTTGTTATTTCATATTCACTATGCTCAATTCATTCAATGAGGGAAGGTTAAGAGCACATTTTATCTTATGAACGAGGCATTAAACAACCAACTTTACGTCTACTTCGGATATCCTAGTTTGGAATAATAATGGCTAATTTATATAAAAAGAATTCTGTATACAAACCATAATGTGATATTAATTATCAAACTCACTTCATTGGAGAGGTATCAACTAGTTTTTTGGAAATATTAAGGTAATATATTGAAAACAACATGGCCATTTTTTTAGGATGTCCAAATTTCTATTTTTAATAATAATTATTAACTCTTGCAACTTTGAACTTTTTTGATAGATCCCCATAAAGGGAAGATTTCCAAGCTTAATCATGGTTGATTCTAATGATATATAATTCTAGTTTTAGAATTATAATAATTATTAGAAAATTTATAATTATGAAAATCCATGATTGGAAAAATTTTATTTTTCAAACTTATCTTTAATTCCCTTTTAAATAATAAAAAACCCAAAATAATATGGGAATAAGGTTGATCATTCATCGACATTTTGATGTGAGTAACGGGGATGAGACTACCATCAAAACCAGAAAACTCCTATCATTATAGGTCTAAAATTTCTAGACCCTTCATTTTTTATATACTCTTAACCTTCTAAATATGTTCCTCTTTGGACAACATGGAATTATTTCATTTTCTAACATCTTTTTAACTAAAATGATCTTATTTTCTTGAGATATCAAGGAAATTTTACTATTTCCTACTTGATCAATCATCTTATCATTTTCTAACTAGTCTATCCATATGATTAGGTAATATTTAGGCTTATAATCATGAATCCATTCGTGTGTAGACTCTTTTTTCATATTTATAGTCTTGGTACTAGGATTTACAAGTCCTTTTCCCTTAATATTTTAATAGCCCTTCTTATTGTCTCTTACATTTCATGAATTTGGTTGCCATGTATTTATCCTAATTTCTCTTTATATGCAATTCATCACCACACTTTGGGTTATATTTCTTTGAATACCTCTCAATAAATTTATATTCATTATTTAGAGTTTCAAAAAAAATCTAATCATTCTATCCCTTTTGTCAATTGACTATCTTTTTGTTTCTAGATTACTCTCATATTTCATAATTTTTATAGCCATATTACAATTGTCTATGATGTGGAGATTATTATTAGAGTATAATATTCTCTTTCTATTACTTAATTCCATATCAAAATTATTTTCAAGATGTGTGGGAGTAGTTTACTTAACTATATTCTTCGCTAGTTTCTTTCCCAAGGAAGAATTTTATTTTTGCCACATTTGATTTTGTGCATATTTTGAAATTATTTTCGAATTAGTTTAAGAGTTATGTTGGGGTGTTACATACCAACACACCCCATAATATTGACCATATATATTGAACAAATCACATGTTTTTTATAATCATTCAAATCTATTTTTGTAAGCTATAATTTGCCTCTTCTATGAAGTCTACTTTTTTCATACAGGTCTTCTTTGAATTTTAGTTTTTAAACCATTGAGTTAAATAACTATTTTAGTTTTACATAATTACATGATATTTCATCACTCCATGTACATTTAATAAACCATTAGTAGAACCAACAATTCCTAAAAAACCATTTTTTTTTCTTGTTGACACAATCTGTCTAGATTTCCCCCTCCTATTTTTAGGCAAAACCCTATCCTTTTGGGATCTATTTGGAGATATTTTTTCATGAAAATTATTATATTAACCCTTTATGATGTTATGAATATATTTTATTTTTTTATCCTTTAACATTTTTATATATTTTCTCATTAGTCTTGCACATTTGATCAAAACAGATTCTGTGCAACCTAAATTATATTGACATTGAGTTACCATTTTTTATGAGCTAGTTATAGGATGTCCATGAGGTGATTCATATATTTTTATGTCACATTTGGGAATATTTTTAGAAATAATAGATATAAAACCCCAAAATTTTATAGTATGTACCTTCTTAAATAAATTAAATTTATTTGATATTTTACGTTGCACAAATGAGTTGTGATATACTATTAAATATTAACATGACCGTTGGAATAGTAATGTAACTATGAGTAATATTGATGTGGCCATTAGAATAGTAACCTCACATATGAAATTATAAATAAAATTTAGGTATGTCATAAATGATAATATGATATATTTATATCATAGAAAAAGTAAATAAATGTTTTAAAAATGATAAATTAAGCGTTACTCTTTTTGTAGAACGCAAAAGTTTTTTTTTCAATTTTATAATTTATATAATTATTTAAAATAAAATTTATTTTTATAAAAAATATTCACAAACTAATATTTTTTTTATTATAATTGTAATATTGTTTTAAGAGACCATAATTAATTTTTTAAAGTGTCATAAAATCGGTTATAATATTAAAATTGATATTTTTTCAAATAAATAATGTTTTTAATTATAAATTAGATTTTACATATTAATAAAATTATTTTCATAAAATTGATTCCATTTTTGAAATAAACATGTTGAAAATTGGTTAGGGTGATTTTTTTTATTTTTATGAAATAGTTGAATTTTTTAGTGAATAGTGAAATACAATAATTTACAGTATTTAACATTTTAAGCTGTATACATGAATTTTTAGTAATTTCTGACATAAGAATCCATTATTTCAAAAATAAAATTCTATATTTACTCTAATTAGTCACATGAATCAACACTATTGATATTCTTTAGAAAAAATAACATAATAACAAATAAAATAATAATAAACACCCCTATCCTCCAACTATACATACCTCCCATTATCCTCACACCTTATAACCCTTGAGTATCATCTAAATTCTTCCCAAATAACTTTTTAATAACCTTACCGACATCCAAGACCTTCAGGTATTACCAAAAGACCAAATCCAACTGTCTTAAAGAGGTTACTAAGGAGACGATATTAGAGAGGTAAAATCGTCTTTCTTTCTCTTTTTTTTCTTATTCTCTCCTCACCTCCCCTTATACAAAGTGTAATGATAACTCTAGTAACTAATATATAATATTATTTTATTAGGTTAATGAAATATCCATCCTCAAATATCTTCTCCACTACTTTTATTCTTAAAATGAAAACCTCATCCTTGAGGTGTCGATTCACCACCTTCATGGATGAGGAGTTTTTTTTCATTACAAACTTCAAGGATGGTCATAAATCTATTTTTATAGTTAAAAAGGATTATAATATTTTTATTAAAACTTATTTAATGTCCTGTAACCAAAATATAAATATAATATTAAATAAAATGACACTACTTTGTGACGGTCATAAAAACCGCCAAAATAAACTAGTCATTTTTCAATAACGTTTTTTCTAATGAATCACACTCATACCATATAACTAAATGATATTTGAGAACCATTAAAAATATTGGATGTATATTAATACCATTACATTTAACTTTGGTATCCTTTATTTCATTTGACATGAACTCCCATAATTACACACAATGGAACCGACCATAAAACAATGAAACGTATGCTTCTAGAAGAATGAAAATAAATATTAAAACTCTTCAGAATAGACATAAATGAACTTAATAAATTAAAATAAATTAAATATATGATAAATAATGAATTTATTAAGAAATTAATTAATCAAATTTGATTATATAGGACATTATTTAAAAGTGTAGAACACTTTCATACATAAGGTAATGGACTTCCTCTCAATTTCAATTTCATTAAGACTTAATTGTTATTGTGCACCTGATCTTTTTTATGTGGTGTGTCTGCTACAACTTTGAGATAATTTTATATTTGAAATTATATTTCATTAAATATCTATATTTCTTGAATCATTTATATGATTATTTTCTTAGTCTTATACCTTTTTTATATACAATGAATGATATTTTAAGTGGGGAAATATTCATAATTCAGTATCATCTACTCCACATAGATATTTTGATCAGGCATATTGTTCAAGAATTAAATATAAACATGAATAGTTATTTTTAGTTTCAATGAAATTTGGGTCCCAACATTATATATCCCTCAATTCATCGACATGTATCATGATACCGAATAGTTGGCAACAAAGCCTTCATATTTGTTTCCAAGTAGAATCAGGCGAGTTTCTAGCCATATACATAAACCGTCTTGTAAAAGGTCCTAATGGCAGTGGTTCATGTGCCAGATACATGACGTCCAATAATTAATCATTTTTTACATTCATTATTTATTTATTACTATCCATAATATTTTCACTTTGACAAAATCTAAGGATGAATTTTCATTTTCATTTTATTGATTAAATGGCAGATGTTTTTTAGCTATTTACCTTTCTAGGTTAATTATGACATATTGATTATGATTACACTATTATTGATTTATGTTTCTACTATATACAAACCTTCCAAAGCATTTGATCTCACCCTTTTATTTTTTCCCTTCCTCAGGTTATGAAGATTAAATATTTAAATAATTGTCAAGGAAACAGTTTATTTTATTTTGTTATGTTCTATGTTAATTAAAAATTTCATAGGGGAACCATGTATGCATCTAGTTCATCAAGACTATTAAACTAATCGATCCTTAGTGATGAGATCCCTTATATCTATGAAACTATAATGAAATAACCACTGAGTCTAGGCTATTAGGGTTGGTGTTGTTGTAGTTGGTATTAGATTAGGGTTAGTAGAAACCTAAGGAACTAGATGTTAAATAAACATGAGAATTATAATACTTCCTTATAGTGATTTTTTTGTTTCATTTATTGTGATGATTATGGGCTAACTCAGTGTGTTCCAATAATTAGTGATCGTACCTAAATGAATAAAGGTAATCAATACCTGTAGAAAATGTTGGTATTGAACCATTGATAAATTCAACATAGTTGGTATTACAACTCAGAAAATCATGGCCATATTAGGATATCTTATTCATGTTATGAAGAATAATCATACTAAACCTATATTGGATCATTTCATTTGAAAAAATCCCCCATATTTTGTTGGGAATACTAATCTAGTGCTATCTAATAAATGGATCAAGTCCCTAGAAAATATATTTCTAGCATTGGGTTATGATGAAATGGAAAAGGTAATGCTAGAAGTATATTGCCTCAAGGGTGATGTTGATCAATGGTGGTTATTGATCCAGAATACTAAGTAGGAAGATAAAATATAATACATGTAATGGGGAACTTTTAAAAAATAATTATCAAATAAATATTTCCCCCATGAACAATGAACTAGAATGAAGAGAAAATTATTTAACATAAACCAAAATGATGAAGAGAGTGTTGCAACGTATGAAGATAACTTCACAAGACTATCAAGGTATGATACATATTACATATGTCATTCCAACAAAAATATTTATCATTTATTCGAAGGTCTTCATCCATGTATTTGAAGGGACCTGGTTTCTCAAAAAATTTCATCATACGATGAAAAAATATTAATTACCATCAAAATAGAGAAGAAATTTACTACATTTTATATGTTCAGCATAAATCAAGAGAATAATATTTCATCTTATAACCATGAAAAATTTAAATCTTCAAATAAGAATAGGGGAAAAATTAATTCCCATTTTGATAAAATTGGGTAAAAAATCATTCTGGGAAATGTTTGATTGGAATGGGATTTTGTAATAAGTGTAGAGAAAAGGGTAATCGAGATAATAAATGAAAGGGGAGAAACAAATAAATGATTTATAATTCTTCAACTATAAATATATGGGGAATTATTCAAACCAATGTCCCATGCTTCAAGGTAATCTACCTGATAAGAGGCAAATGAGAGATAACCAAGCTTATGTGATCATCACAGTAGAAGTAGAAGTACACAATTATGTGATGGAAAGTACATTACTTTTATCTTAAAATTTATCCAATGCTTTATTTGATTCTTGATCATATCACTCTATTATATCTACCCAAATTTCTTAGAAAATTATATATTTACCTCTTGATTTAATATGGGGTTTGTTAGAAAAAACTCCTAAAGGAAGTCTCATTACAATAGATATGTGTCCAAAAGTCCCCATTATGGAAATAAACATGATTTATTTGCTAACCTTATCATCATACATATGGTTGACATTGATATAATCTTTGATATGTACTGGATTTAAAAATATGATGTGAAAATTTATTACAAGAATAAAGAAATTTAAATTTGTGAGGGAGATGTTTAATTCCTTATCTTTAGATTAGAAACTTCATCATATAATTCTATCTAGATCTACCCCAAGTTGCTATACTGGATGAAATTATTTGGAATGAAGTGAAAACAACATATACATACAAGGAAAGCAATCTTCAAATTGAGGATGTACCAATTTTACAAGAATACATTGATGTATTTCCGGAGGAATTACCCAGACACCCTTCATATCACGAATTTCAGTTTACCATTGATTTAATCCATGATGTAAGGCCAATATCAATGAATCCTTATATAATGGCCACTATAGAATTAGTATAGCTTAAGAAACAACTAGAGAAGTTGATTAATAAGGTATTTATTCACCCTAGTGTTTCCTAATGGGGATCCCATGTTCTCTTTATTAAGAAGAAATATGAATCCATGATATTTTTCATTGAATATAGATAAATAAATGCTATTATAATAAAGAAAAAGTGTCATATACCCCGCATTGATGGCTTATTTGATCAACTTCATAGAGATTAATATTTTTTGAATAATTACCTTCGTTATGGGTAACGAAAATTTTGAATGATGAAGGAATATATTCTGAAGATAGCTTTTCGAATGAGGTATGGACATTACGAGTTTACAATAACGCCATTTTGATTAACTAATGCATCGTCTATTTTCATAGATCTAATGAACATCATATTCAAGGAATATATTCAAAAAATTTCTTAATATTCATTTATAATATTATGCTATATTCTGAAATCCATGATGACCATGATAATCACTTGTTGGTCATTCTTGAGTTTCTCAGAAGGAAAGAGTTATATGGTAAATTTAGCAACTGTGAATTCTGGCTTTAGGAAATTTCTTTTCCTGGATATATTGTCTATAAGGATGGAATCTTAATTGATCTTGTAAAGGAAAAGGAAATCCAATAATGGCCTACACCAATGAACATAACCGAGGTATGCAATTTTATTAGTATATCAGGTTACTATAGGCGTTTTGTTCAAGATTTTTATTGATCGGCTAACCTGTTAACCAAGCTCACATGCAAACGGGTTAAGGTTGTATGGACAAAAGGTTGTGCAATATGTTTTGAAGAGTTGAATATAAGATTAATCAATGCTCTAATTTTGACACTACCATCAGGAAATTATCATTGTGTAATATATAGTGATGCATCAAACAAAGGATTGGAGTGTGCCCTTATAAAAAATGATAAAGTTATAGCATATTCATCAAGGAAGTTAATGATTCATGAACAATATTACTCAACTTATGGTCTTGAGATAAAATTCACAATCTTTTCTCTGAAGATATGGATACAAATTATCTATGATGAATTATGCGAGATATATACAAATCACAAGAGTTTAAAATACATATTTACATGAAAATAACTCAAAATGTGGTAAAGATAATGGATTGAGTTACTCAATGATTATTATTGGTCAATACAATACCATCCAAGAAAAAAATAAGGTAGCATATGCATTAAATTTGAAATATCATGGACTTATAACCCATATGAGGATTGAGAAAGATCATATGTTCATGGATTTAGTAAAGATGGATATGGGAATTTTTAAGGAAGGGGAAACATCACTCATTTTTAAAATGATTTTGAAACCATATTTATTGAAAAATAGAAAAACCTCTCAATCTGATGATGATAATTTTCAATATAAAATTAAATCCCATTAGGATAGAAGATTGGAAGACTTCATGATTGAGGATGGAATTATGAAATTTGGAAAGTGGTTATGTGTTTTATAAAACCCTATGTTGAAAAGTTAACTATTAGATGACGTTCATAGATAAAATTTCTCTAAACACCATGGTAGTACCAAGATGAATATAGATCAAAAGGAACATTTTTGGTGGTATAATAAGATGAGGGAAATTTATTAATATCTATCATGATGACTAGTTTTATAATAAGTGAAGGATGAGAGACATCATCTTAGGTGAGTCATGAAACCTCTACCTATTCTTATGAATAAGTGGGATGAAATTGTGATAGAATTTTTTATAGTAATACCAAGTACACCTAGAAGGAATGATGTGATACGGGTTATTATTGATCATCTTATAAATTCAACAAATGTTATTTCTATAATTGAAGATTTACCTCTTGAGTTCCTAGAAATACTAAATATTAATGAACCTTTAATACATAATGGTGCACCAATATCAATTGTGTTTGATCGAGATCCATTTTTACATCAAAATTCTAGAAGATTATTTAGATAGATTTGGATTCTGAGATTCATTTAAGTTCTGTTTATCTCCCTCAAATCGACGAACAGTCCAAAATAACTATTCCAACACTGTAAGACATATTTAGATAATTCTCACTTGACTTTTAAGGTTTTTGAGATTAGTATTTACCTTCAGTAGAGTTTTCCTACTATAATAATTTCCATTTAATTTTTAAAATGGTGCCATATTAAGCATTATATAGAAAAAGATGTCATAATCCAACCTTTTGGGATTATGTTTGTGAGAGGAAACTTATGGTCCCATAAATTAGTGAAGAAACAATGATGAAGTTATTGACTATTTAATGTCTTATTAAATAATCTCAATGTAGGAAAAATATTTATTCCAACAACTGGAGAAAGGATTTGGAATTTTATGTAAGAGATCATGTATTTCTGAAAGTGTCTCTATGGAAGGGTGTCATATGGTTTGTTAAGAAAGGGAAACTGAGCCCCATTACCTTAGACCATTTTAAATTTTGGAAATAATTGGATCTATTTCTCACTGATTAGAAATTCCATCAAGTCTCTCCAAATTTCATGATGTGTTCCACATATCATTGTTAAAGAAGTACATTCCAGACCTAATGCATATAATCACCTATGAAAAAAATAGAATTGAAGACTGATTTTTCTAATTACAAAGAGCCTATCAAGATTCATTTCACTAGAGAGTACGTATGGAGATATTGGAAGAATCAACTAGTAAAAGTTCTTTGGAGAAGCCATAAAATGGAAGAAACAATGTGGGAACTAGAAGATGTTATGAAGAAAAACCACCCTCATCTGTTTAGAAGGAAATATTCACAAAAAAACCAAGGATTAAATTCTCAAAGGATGGAAGAATATAACACCCCAATACTTTATGGTATGCATCTTCTTAAATAAATTCAATTTATTTGGTAGTTTACATTGCACAAACGAATAGTGATATACTATTAAATATTAACATAAGTGTTGGAATAGTAATATTACCAATATGAATAACAATGTGGAAATTATAATAACAACCCAACCTTTGAAATTTTAAATAAAATTTAGTTAAAAAAATGAAAAAATGATATATTTATGTCAAATAATAAGAAAATTAATTTTTTTAAAATGAAAAAGTAAGTGTTGGTATTTTTGGGAAACGTTATTGTTTATTTACAATTTTTAACTTAATATAATGATTTAAAAGAAAATTTATTTTTGAAAAATAGTTTAATAAATTAATATTTCTTTTTTTTATAATTATAATATTATTTTATGAGAACATAATTAAATTTTGAAAGTGCCGTGACATCAGTTATAATATTAAAATCAATATATTTTCAAATAAATGATGGTTATAATGAAAAATTAAATTTATCATATTTAAAAAATCATTTTCCTAAATTGGAGTTCATTTTTTAAATCAACAGAGTAAAAAATGGTTAGTGTGATTTTTTTGGATTTTTCTGAAATAGTTGATTTTTTTGGTGAATAGTGAAATACAGTAAATTACTGTATTTAAAATTTTTATCCAAATAAACTAATTTTTGAGTCAGGTATGTTTTAATAAATTGTTAGTTTGAAATTATATGCATTATTTATCATAATTAGTCCCAATAATCAATACTCTTTATAGTCTTGAGCCCAAATAATAAACAAATGAATACAATAATAAGAAAAACCCCACCTACAACTATAAATATCACCCCTCTTCTCATAACTTCTAAGCATTTAAGATCATCTAAATTATTACCAACATCATTCACATGCATATTATCCACTTATAATACCTTTTAGACTTACTAAAATACCAAATTCAAGTGTCTTGAGGCAGTTCCCAAGGAGACTATATTTTTAAAGGTAACATCCTTCTTATTTCTCTTTTCTTTTCTTATTCTATCCTCACCTACCCTTATACAAAGTGGCATGATAAATATAGTATCATATATATACTATATTGTTATTTTTTTTAATTTGATATCCATCATAAAATCTATTCTCTTATCCTTTCATTCTAAAAATGAAAATATCATCCGTGAGAGGCTGATTTACCACTCTCATAGATGATGAGTTTTAATTTTTTATTACCGCTCTCAAGGCTGGTAATAAAACAATTAATATTGTTAAACAAGACTGTAATATTTATATTACAACTTATTTAATTTTTTGGAACCAGTATATAAGCACAATATGAAATAAAATGATACTAGTTCGTGATGGTCTTAAAACCTGCCATAATAAACTAATCATTTTTCATTAATGTTTTATCTAATGAATCTTCTAATAACATATATCCTAATGATATATGAGGACCATTTAAAATAATTTAATCATATTAATATCATTCTAGTATACTTCTGGAGTTTGTCTTCCAATTGACAATAACTCCCATAATTATACACAATGGAACCTACCATAAAACCAAGAAACAAAGGCTCTGAGAACAAAAAAATTAAACATTATAACTCTTCAGAGTTACTATAAATGACCTTAATAAAATTATAATAAATCAAATATATGTTTAAGAGGATTTTTATTTATTAATTAATTAATATAATTTAATTATATAAGACATTATGTTCAATTTTAGAATGCTTTCAGACATAAGGTATGGGGATTCATCTCAATTTACATTTCATTGAGTCTTACAAGGTATTGGGAACCAAATAATTTTTATGGGGTGTATCTACTACCATGTTGAGATCATTTTAAATTTTAAATTATATTTCATTAAATATTATTATTTTTTGTATTATCTATATTATTATTCTCTTAGTCATATACAATTTTTACATATAGTGAATGTTATTATAATTGGGGAAATATTAATAAATTTGTATCCACTACTCGGGAAGAATATTTTGACAAGGCATATTGTTCAAGAATTAAATATCTACATAGAGAATTCTTTGGAATTGTATTGATGGGTGGGTCTTGTCATTATATAACCCTCGATGCATTGATAGGTATCATGAGACAAAATATTTTCTGATAAACCCTTCACGTTTGTTTCCAAGAAGAATCAGATGAGTTTCTACCCACAAATATAAACCTACTTGTGAAAGGTCTTGATGATGGGGGGTCTTATTCTAGATACATGATTTATAATAATTAATAATTTTCTTCATTAATTGTTCATTTAATACTTTCTATGATATTTTCTCCTTGATTAAATCTATGGATGCATTTTCATTCTCAGTTTAATGATTAAATAGAAAGTATTTTTTTCAATTATTTACCTTTACCCAAATGTCCCGAAGGCCTTATTTTTTATTTTTATTATGGATATTCCTCCTTTTAAGGGTTTAAGGGGAACCCGTACATGACCCTTAGGTCCAAGGCATAAGGTCCGACAAACCCGCAATACATAACCCGAAGGCCCAGAGGCATACCATGCCCAATACATAACCCGTAGGCCCATTCCACTCGAACTGCCCCTCCTCAGATTTCTGCATCATTGATCACCTAGATCCCCATATTTCATTGCTGATCGGCTAGCATTTCCCCTTAAAAAGGTTCACGGTGCCTGGTCCTAATGGCGGCTGCCATACCCTCTCATTCTTCCAATCCGGTTATCTTTGCATCTGGTGGCTGCTACTCCTGTTGCTCTGATCCTCTTCTGGGGCTTGTTCTGTGTGAACTGGGATACTCCATGGTCTACGTGACATGAAGGCCCTATGGCCCGAAGGCCTTTGATGACCCGAAGGCCCTAGAGACCCGTAGGCCCAAACCGGTGGCCCAAGGGCCCAAATCGGATGAATAGTTCCGGCTGCTACAGTACCGAACAGTAACTGCTACAGTACTAGAAATTCGCCTCCACTCGGTTTTGAACCCAGGTCTCTTGGATGACAAGAAGGAGCCCTTACCACTCGGGTATGAGCTCGTTGGATTATTAATTATTATTCACTTATTATTGGGTCATATTTTTGTCTCATATAACCCTTACTGAGAGTTTTATCTCACCATTTTATTTTATTTCATTCCCCATGTTAGGAAGTTTAAATCTTTGAATAAGTGACAAGGAAGAAGTTTACATTCCTTTTTTATGTCCTATGTTGAATTACTAATGTAATAAGGGAACTACATATGTGTTTAGTTATTCAATACTAATAAATTGATAGATAATTGGTGATATGACCTCTTGTATCTATGTTATTGTAATTAAATAACCACTGAATCTAGGATAATGGGGTCGAGGTTGTTAAAATACTCCTCTCTAAATATTGCGTGGAAGACCTTTTTTCTCAATTTTTTTGAAAGTTCCAAGTTGTGTAATTTTTTGAATTTTATACTTCATTTATTTCTCAAGGAACATCATATTGAGAGAATTATTTTCATCCTCAACTGATATCATATTGTCTTCCCATTATTTATTTATCTTTTTATGTTGATCATGATGCATTAATGTTTTTTCTTACAACTAGTTTTTGAGATCCTCCCCCATAATTTCCATGATTTCTATTTGAGCAGTTTGACATTTATTTATTTTTTTGGTTATTTTAAAATTCATGAATAAATTCATTAAAAAAATTCTTAGACACTTATTTCTCACAAATAACTCTTTGAAATTCTTATTCAAATAAGTATTTTATTTTATTTAAAATAAAAATAAATTTAGTATTTATTGTAACTATATTTCTAAGAGAGTTAATGTTTTATAATTTTTTTTCTAATGAATCTTCCATAGAATAAGATTCCAACTATAGATATGAATTTACATCAAAAAATACCCTAATGAATTTAAATATTTAATTCACCACTTAAATATGGATATTCGTTAAATAATTATAAACATTAAGATATAGGGATTTATCTTATTAACTGCAACCATTATCAAAAATTGAACATGAATCACAGGAGGACTTGTAATTAATAGATTCAAAAAGAAAAATTCCACCCTACATGGTGGTTATTTTTATTTCCTCTTAATTTTTTTTTTCTTTTTATCCTTTTTCTTTTTCAGTTTTTTAAAGTCTTGTATTAATCCTTGATTTTAGTATCAATAGGTGAAGACACAATTTACTCAATTTTAGGTTCTTCCATTTAAATTAATACCTATATATATTCAAGTAAAAATAAATAATCATTAAAAATATATCAAATTAAAGAGAATCAAGGATCTGATATCACATATATGCGCCAGTTGACAAGTACAAATAGACCTAAGAGTGGGTGAATCATGTTTGGTCAAATTTTATCAAATACCAAATTAATTTTAAATATTAAATACTTTATACATTCAACCACTAATACCGATTAATAAAAACAAACCATTTTCTTCATAATCTATCTCACACCTATATGAAATGAAAATAAATTATTAAAGATGGAACATCTACTTTTACAAGGTTAAATCCCTCATTGTAATCTAACTTCATGATGTTCCCGGGTTGTCTAAGTCATAGATTTTTCACTATAAATATAATCATCAAATTATAATTTTTAGTCTGAGTATTATCTTCAAACTGATCACATTGTATTTCATAGGTGTTGGAACACTATATTACATATTTGATTAACTTTATTATCCCATTTCACTTCTTTAAATTAGAATCCAAACAATTGATAACATTTTCTATTCATTTATTTAAGTATATACCAATATTTCAAGGGATGTCATTATATCCAAAAATGGATTTATTCTTCAAATCAGGGAGTTTTTAACTGCCTTAAAATCTTAAATAACTCTAAATAGAACACAACCTCTAAAAAATCTACACATCATCCAATATATTACTCAAATATTCTTTCTATTTTCTATAACTAAATATTAAACAATGAAATCCTATAAAAACATAACTTGGAGTATATAATGAATATTTTAGCTCTTGAATTTTTCATAACATTGAAAATATTGAAACTCTTAGGTGTACCTTTTCTTACATCATGAACAACCTCATAAGACTATAGTCTCTTGTAAATGATATATTTATGATTCAGACAACTATTTCTAGTAGTATTCCATTTCTTCACTTATTCAAACATTAGAATGTATACAAATTCAATATAAGAACTAATTATTTTCTTCTTCTTCTTCCTTGAGAGGAATTATTCTCCCATTTCCTCTATTTACAACACAATGCATATGAAACATCTTACTCATTTACATAGTTGTATAGAAAAATATATACCTTATTAATTGGGTCATTTTCATTTTCCATAAATGTAAATATGATTAAGTCTATAACTCTATGTATAAAGAAAATCTCCCTCATGATCTCTTTTTTCAATAATTGTACATGGGAGTGTTCCCATGATTCCTTATTTTTATTTTAAGTGGTTGTATCTAGTAAAATGGAAATAATACCCTTCCTTTTTATTTTTCTCATAGAGTCTTCTGGTAGATTAATGTTTTTCTTAATCTAAAAAATATACTACTAAAAATATATACTTCAATAGTTATGTCTGTATAATAGTATATAGTAATATATCATGTGTATAGAAACTATCTCTTGAAACATGAAACATTAAAGAAAAACCTATATAAACTCAATATTTCATGCATACACATCACCTAGAATCTCATATCACTTTTATTATTCTCTCCCATCATATATCAAAATATATTTTTGGATATTTTATTCACTGAATCATGACACTTTCTTAGAAAAATTTTCATTTCAATATTTTATGAAATCTAGATGTTCTTATTTTTATGAAGGATAAATTACTATTGTTCTATCTCAATTAGTTTTAATATCCTTTGATGATAATCATATCAAAATCACTCATTCATCTTAGATCATAATTATTTAAAATCTATTTAATATCCCAATCATCAACTCAACAATATCTACATTATTCTTTAAAAATCATCAATTTTCCATTTTCTTTATCAATATGATCATCCAAAAAATCTTCTTCAAACTAATTATTATATTATATAGAAACAAATCTTCATGATGTTTGGGACATGAAATAGTTTATTTGGTGCCATCACAAATCCATTTGATCATTGGAACTTAATTCTGGAGACTGATTTTTTATTCAATAAAAATAATATATATTTTAACTTTAATGACTTATACACAAGTCCAAATGACATGTAGAAAAAAATGAATTATATGAAATGAAAATGAATTATATTCAAATTTATATGATTCATATTTAATATCATAAAATTATTACATAGCTCAAAAATCACTCGTACAATGTTTAAAAATACTTGAATTCAAATCAGAATGACTTGTACATAATCTATCATACGGGTGAATGACTCACATGAAAACACCAAATCACTCATACGTAGCATAAAATACCTACTACTATTAGAAAAATCCCTTAAGGTGATGTTTCATTATTTTTGGGATAGTTTTTTTGTTGAAAAATCCAATTGGAAAATTTATAGTGTGTTTGTGGAGAAAATATATTATTAAAGTGGTAATAGAAGCTTTTGGAATAAAGATGGTGCAAAATTTTGGAAAAATAATGTTTTTTACAAGGTATGTAATAGGATAACTTAGTAAAGTACATGTATATAATAGTAATTATATGAATATACATGTAATGTACATGGGTCACTTGGTAAGTATGCATGTCATTTAAGAAGTATGTAGATCCACATAAACATCGTAATATAATAGTTTCAATGTGGTAAATAAGTGGTTCACATAATGAAGTACTTGTATTTCATAGTGAGTAAGTGGAAAAATTATTAGTTATGTGATCATTTAATAAGGTATGTGTATTGATTAATAAGTAAGTTTATTATACTGTAAGTGTATTTAAGGTTAGTGAAGTCAACTAATAAAATATGACTATGTAAAGAGTAGTAAGCATAAAGGACTATGTGAAGAGAACTAACATCATGGGAGTAAGCGTATAGGAGGTAAGCGTAGTGGAATACATAAATTGATAGACGTTTTGCCTATAAAAAGAATCCCTGTTCAATTCATTTGAAATAATTAGTGATTAAATTATAATATCATTGCTATAAATCCTATGATTCAGAAAGGGGTTTGTGAAGAGGAGTTCATATAGAGTACAAATTGAAGAGGTATTTAAAAATTCTATTATGCATTTATTACTAAGAAAATTAGAATACACATAGGGCACTAAATGATGAGTAGTTAGTGAAGTGTATTACACACAGATCACTATGTCATGTACAATATGTATAGAGCACTATGCTAAGAGGATTTCATGAACTGGACTATGTACAAAGAACTAAGTGACTTTGATTACACATTGAACACTAAGCTTATAGGAGTATACAAAGTGTATAACATGTAGGGGATTAAGCGTAAAGTGGAAAGCATATGGGAGTACTTGAAGAGATGTATTTATTGTAGATAATTATATCTATCATATGAAAAATGATCTTCATATAACACTCTCATATCTATGAAACATGTGATATTAAATTTTCCTACCCTAGAGTAGTGAGAAAAGAAGGATCAATAAGGAATTGAGAATTGGGTGGAAGTGATCCAAACCCTAAAACATGAAAGTTTGTGAGGAAATCTACAAGTGAAAATGAAAAAAAAAATTATCCAATAGAAATATTAAAGATTAATGGATTTTGGCACATTGAAACAATATTAGTTTGTACACCATGAACATAGCCTACTATGAGTGAACAAAGTAAAATTATTATATCATTGGTGTCTGGATTACATATATTCTACAAGATGTAAATATATGTATGTGGACTGAAAGATCATCAATGTTATTATTTTTTAATTCTAAGATAATAACATCATTAATTATAACATCATTAAATGATGAACGCAAGAGTGACCCTATTAAGAATGAGGTCAATATTAATTATGTTTGTGAGAGTATCATGTTAAGTGGGGAAAATGAATTGAGTTTCATACCCCGATCCACCCCCACCACCCCACCCCTCAGGGAATATCTCACTAAACACCCTTATGGGGAAAATAATTTATATTAGAGAATATATATATCTTTTAAAACTATTTTTTTTTTGAATTGACCTAATCTTGTTTTTGGAGTTGAATATTATTTAATCGTATGACATGGGAAAGAGAATGGAACTGAATAAAAATTAGTTCTGTAAAATAATTTCATTACATGGAGTAGTTCTTTGGAAAAGTGATATTTATATGCCAGACTCTAGAAATAGTAAAAAAGAAGGTATTGTTGAATTTGATCTTGTATCTATTTTTTTGAACAATGATACTATAGGACTATCTAAGGAGCCTGATATCCTACATGATATCGATTCTATTGATGATGATGGAATAATTAGATATCCAAATGTGGACGTTTCACACATTTTGGAGAAGTTATATCAATATCAAAATATGAGAAACATGAAGTTGAATGAAGAGAACATGTATCAAGGGATCCATGATAAAGAGATGAAAATGTGGTTACAAAACCAATACTCCTTAATCAAAGACTAATAGATCTGTCTACAAATATTAAGGTGAAAAAATATTTTTATGTAATGGAGTTGTAGGATATTTCTTATATGGTATGAGATTATAAATTTTGTTTCAATGAGAAAATAGTTGACTCAAATTAAATTCTAATTTTTATGGATTGCAAGGAAGAACTAATAACACATATAATAGGCTTTGTTGTTAAAAATAAAATCCTACCAAAATAAAAATTTTGTCTCAAGGATTCTATAGCTTATATGAATTTTCAAATAAAATAATATATTAACATGTTTTATATATTCTTTCATGAATTATAAGATGGTATATATTGTGGGAGGACACTCAAAAAGGTTATTAATGCACAACATGATACAAAATTTATAAGATCAAGAAACATGTAGAAGAGTTATATTAGTTAAAAGGATTATATAATAATTTTATGTAAAACTTAATAAAAAATAAAATAATATTTTTAATTATTGTTTTATTAACCTTGGGATGTTCATAAAGCTGAAATAAATAGCATGTATGTAACCTCAGAAGGGAATAATGAGAATATTATCATGTCCTAATGACCAAAGTCAATTAGAATATATAGTGTTAGATATGATGGAGACCCTAGGATTCATGATTAAAGGATGGATATGTGTGTTCCCGTGAGAATTAAAAATAGAGAATATGATGGAAAATATCAATAAAGTCCTTAGAAAATAAGAAATCTTATATAAGCACTCAAAGATCATTTGGAGACAAGTACTTTTACTATGGTATTTGAGGTCATGTTTCTTGTTTCTATTTTAAATCATTGGAATTAATTAACTACACTCATATTTGTGGATGATATGAATGACATATCTATCAATAACAACAATAATGGTATGGTCATTATTCAAAAAAACTCTTACCATGATGTTTTTTTTCATTAGTGGAGCGTTTAAGAGAAGTTATGATTGAGTAAATAGGGGAAAAAACATGAATTCAAGAATAAAATAGTTCTTATTCAATACAGATTATGGGTATGACAAGAATAAAACCTCAAAGCTAATAGTAACTTTTATAATATTTCTCATTTTTTACAAGAATGAAAGATGATTTGAAAAAATAAATGGATTTCTCTCACTACTAAAGCTACTATAGTTTTGAGAAAGAAAGATAATAATATGAAGAAGATAAAATATGGAAGAAAAATTATAAGGTGTATCTATTTACATTAATTGAGAATATACATAATGCATTAATAAGTGGTTTAGATAAATGTACCACATGTAATAGATGATGAGAGATATGGGATTTCCAAAGAAAAGAGAAAACAATTGAATTAAGAGAAGTAAAAAATATAGTGTGTAATGAATGGTTTCATGTAATGAGAATAATAATATTTTGAAAAATAAAAGGACTTCAAAATAATATCATGTGAAAGAAGAATCCCAAATCAAGGCATGGGTAATGAACACAAATGAATCAGGTAGAGGTAAATAGAGTGGTGTGAAGACATAGAGAGGAAGGGTCAAATCAGTTACATACTAGAAGAACATTTTCAATAAATGTAATCAATAAATAAAATATTATAATTTATAGTAACACCCCAAATTTAATAAAAGAAAACTATTTTTGATAGCATACAAGATATGTAACAACGAACTTAAATGAACCAAAAAATATTATTATTCAAATATTACAATTATAACCTAGCTATTAAATTTAAGAGAATGAATTATATAAACTAAATTATAAAATATGTATAAAAATATCTTAATTAATATAAATATATTAAATAATTCTTATTAAATAATAAATTATTTTAAGTAACTTTATTTTAAGATTGATAAATATGTTTTCTTCAAAAATAATTTTTATTTATTTTTGTGAGAAAATATTATAATTAAATTTCATGAAATTTTAGAAAATGTATGAGATAAAATTAAATTAATTTCTAAAATTAACATATCAAAATTAACTTAGGTATAAATTTGGGGATTTTCTGGAAAATATTGTTTCTTTAGTGAATAGTGAAAAATATCAATTTAACGAATATGATCATTTCTTTTCAATAAATTAAAAATTTAAAATTACAACAATGATTTGAATTTTATTTCATGTAAAATAATTATAATTAAATTTCCTTTAAACTAATTAATTATAATTTAATCATATTTATTCTATACTTTAGTATAAGTTTATTTTCTAGCTTAAAACGTATTTTTATGATATTTTCTTAAAAGTACATAAAGTTTCTACATTTTAGTTTATTTAAATAACCTATAATAAGGAATTATTTAAATTAAATTTATATATTACATATATATAGATATTAATTTAAATTTATATAATGATAAAGGCAAGTTGTGGAGTTAATATAAAATCATTTTATGCATGAAAATGTCATTTCTTGAAAAAATGCTTTTTCTTCGTGTCCGTGGGTTTAATTTTAAATTAAATTTCACCAATTTTGTAAATTTAATTTGTTAAAATTTATTATATTTTTTTAATCATAATGATTTATATTATATTAAAATGTCAACATAATTTTTGATAATAATTATTAGTGAAAACATTAAAAATATTTTACCATAGTTAAAGTTAAAATGGGTTTTCCCAGGGGTTAACTAAACTAAAAATGGTTAAAATGACATAAGAACTTGTATAAAATATGTTTTATGGGATTATTGAGATTATATATCATATAATAATTGATAATGGACCATATTTGTGTCTTGGATCAAGTGTAAAATTTGGGTATATATTTTTCTTTTCAAAATTTACAATTGTGTCATCTCCCCCACTTATAAAAGGCCACACCCTCTCCTCCCCCCTTTACAACTTCGAATCATTTTTATCAAAAATTACCTACCAAAAAACATTCCATATTTACCTAACCACTTTTTAGTGTCTTTTTTTCATCTCAAATCCAATCTAGTAAGGCTTTAGATATAATCCTAAAGAGGTGGTCTGAATAAGATGTGTCGTTCTTACACTACTGGAATTAGATGTATTTGTGATGAGATATTTTCGGCAGGATCCCATCACAAATAGACTTTAGTGACGGGGCCCCGTCATAAATAACCCTTTGTAGAAAACGACGTCGCAACCCGTCGTAAAAAATAGTATTTGCGACGGGAAATGTCCCCATCTCAAATAAGCCTTTGATTATATACATTATATATATAAAAACTTTTTGTGATGTGCCCGTTGTCACGTCGAAAATACTATTAAAAAAAATTATATTTAAATTATTTACGACGGGAGCCCATCATAAAAGGTCCCATCACAAATACTAATCATAATAAAAAATATTTAATAAAAGTGTAATTAATGAAAAAATTATATTAATATTATTAAAATAATAAAAAAATAAAAAATATTATTATTAGTAAAATAAACAAACATCAAATAATATAATACTAAAAAAATATATTTAATAAAATTATGATTAATAATAAATTAATATTAATTTTATTAAAATAATAAAAAAATAAAAAATTATTACAATTATCAATATTTACAAAAAAAATATAAAAAAATATAAAATGTTGTTATTATTAGTAAAATAAACAAATATTAAAAAAATATAATACTAATAATAAATAATAAAATATTAAAAATAAATAAATAAATAATGCAATATTTGCACCAATATAAAAGACAGAAACTGTAAATAGTTTATATTACAATAAATATTCAATTCAAATGTTTTTAACATAAAAAAATCACTAGGGGGGGTCATCTTCTGGAGGAGGTGGAGGAGCTATAGAAGATGGTGGAGGAAACTCCATCCCTAAACTATGAGTCAAACGATGCATGTACTTCATATGCTCGTGATGCTACTACTACTACTACTGTTGCTGCCATCGATGCATCTCCTCCTTATGCTGCTGCTGATGCTGCTGCTACTGCTGACGCATCTCTTCATGCTGATTCTGCAAACTCTCTATAAGCTCAGACTGAGTTCATAACTGCTCTTGATACTGTGAGGCAGAAGATGATGCCTTTCACGAGCTCCTCTCGAGCTGGACGCCGACATTGCAGCAGTACCATAATAAGTATCAGGAGTCAAATTAGAGCTGATACCAACTACTCGGCCCTTCTCAAAGCCATACTGAGTCACCTGTATCCATGCCACCTCATCAAAATAGTGGGCACTGGTCTGCTCAGTCGTCTCGTCCTGACTCTCAGCCTATGTCTGAGAGGTCCCAACCTCATACTACTCCTTCAATTACAATTTGGAATTAAAATGGTGAAAATATTATATGGAGTTAATTGTCAAACTGAAAAAATAATACTAACCACAATATGACACTGGCGATCACCTCTAATCTCTCCAGTGACTGGATCACTGTACATCCTCCGATAAACATCGAACTCCGTAATATTGGGATGCTCGACTGCCTACAGAAAAATAAAATAAAATGTTCATATTTAAAGTTATATAATATATTTAAAAAATATACTTACCGGATGCTCTCTATGCGTACTGAATGTACGACTACCAGATCGATGCGTCACCTCCTATCTCCCCCAGTTCTGCCGTCCCACTGAAGATCTCCTTTGAAATCTACCACCCAACCAGTGTAAACATAATCTATCCCAAACGTGAGATGAAATGTACTCTGGTCGGTGGGCTCTACATGACTCATCAAATTATGCCACTCCTTCTTTCTTAATAATTGTTCTTCTCAAATTGTGAAAAAAATGAAGGAAAAGGTCACACATAGACACTTTCCATGCTGTGTGGATAAATTCACGCATGATTTCATCGATGAGATACCATGAACCCTACAAATAATTTATAATATCAAGTTATTAATATAATAAATTTCAAAATAAATATTCTTTATTTACATACCATCTAATGATCTAACATGTTGCGCCACACATCAACAAGAATCTGTTCCCATGTGATCCATGACTGAGAAAAATAATTGCGCAAGATTGTGCTCCCCTATCCAATAGCTACATGCGCAAAACTATGAAAAAGGAATAAATAATAAAAAAATTAGTATATATATAAATAAATTAATGAAAGATAACTAAAATATATAGGTTACCATACCTTTGTGTGTGTGGATAGAAGTCACGATGTGGACATCACTCGGGGATAGGGTCAGGAATCATCAGTCGCACAAGACCACACCCCCTCCGTGTACCCCCTAAATCGTTATTAGGATAAGGTTCAGATGGTCCACAATCCCCCTCATCCAAAGGTAGATCAGCCTCCCACAACTCGTGAAGTAGATCAGGATCTATCTAAAACACAAAATTATTGTTGTTAGCAGATAGTTGAAAATAGCTATTATATATAGATATATATTAGTTATGATTATAACCAACATTTAACTATGTCAATGTCCATCTTCATCCTCATCTCCATAGCTGTCAATGTCAATGTCTCCATCTTCCTCCTTAGCATCATCAATATCCATATGAGTTTCAATTTCATCATCTCTTGTCATTTCAAATTCATTTGTAACATCATTAACATCTTCGTCATCACCGATCCTTAATTGTGGAGTGTCATCATCAATATTCACGTCTCTTTTTAAAAAATTTTGATTTTGAGCAGTCTCTTGAAAAATTTTAATTCCTTCCACTTCAGTGGAACCACATTCAGTTTGAGTAAACTGATTTTTCCAAGATTTCATTTTTATTATGTTCCACCAATCACTCAAGTCTCTTGAAGTAGCATAGTACTTTGCGTAATAAATTTGATGTTCTTGTTGAGCTAGTAAAAATGGTTCATTTATTGTAAGAATATTTTTATATTTAATATCGACGATCCCATGAGTCGGATGAACACACAAGCCTCTCTCAGTATCCAACCACCGACATTTAAACATCGTTATGTAATTCTGTCCTAGATAACATAACTCAATAATTTCATCCAGAATGCCATAAATGTCAACTTCAGTTTCTATATGATGTGTTCCTATCAAGAAAACTCCACTGTTTATTTTTTTTTAATTCCCCATATACACGTGTATGGAATCAAAAACCATTCACCACATTTGAATTATAAGATTTAACCATTTTGGATGGTGGGTTACTCAATATACATAGTCTCTTATCAATTTTATTATCATGTTGAGACACCTGAAAATTTTTAAAACAATTATAAATATGATAAATAATAAACAGAATTGATATTAAACCATTATTAATTTATGTTACTAGTTTTTAAAACCATTGAGAATTTTTTTTCTACATTCTTCAAGAGAAGCTGCTATAATTTGTGGAAGTTTTTTCTTGATATGATTATCATATAACCTACAAATAAAATAAGTTTACATATTTTAACATATATTATAGAATAAGTGACAGAAGCACTCACAGTACAAATGATGTCATTTCTTCACAGTTGAGCAGAACATATGTATAATCTCTGTGATGTTCATCATCTAAAATCAATCGTTCATGAACTCCACCGAAACCAAGATTTGGCTAATTAAAAAATGATAATTTATTTTCCATTTCATCATTAACATTCTCCTTGTTTCAACCCATGCGATTGTGTTTTTAGGGATATTGATATTCAAAATAATGAGAGTAGAAAAAATCAATTTACTCTTGCAAATAAGCTTCAGCTATTGAGCCTTCAACTGATGATTTGTTACGTACTTTTTTCATCAATTTCTGCATGCATCTCTTGAATGGGTACATCCATCGCAACTGTACTGGACCTCCACATTTAGCTTTATGTGGAAAATGTAATATCAAATGTTCTATTGAGTCAAAGAAAGCTGGCAGAATGATTTTTTCCAGTTTATATATAATTACATCAACATATTATTCTAGTTTTCTTAGCGCATTGTAGTCTGTTGTCTCTGCACAAACGTCTCAAAAAAATATGATATGTCTGTTATCGAATCCAAAATCATAGAATTCAACAAACCTCTGAATCTAATCGGCATAAGTCTTTCCATTATAACATGACAATCATGACTTTTTAATCCGGTAATATAACCATTCTTAACACATCTGCCCAAATTAGAAGCATAGCCATATGGAAGTCTCAAATCTACAATCCACTGACAAAATAGTAAGCGACTCTCTTTGGATAGTGTATAAGATGCTTTTGGCTTCATTAACCTCTATGATCGGACATTTTCAAATAGTTCCAGTTCCGTTTGCCTGTAAATTTGGGCAAGATCTAATTGCGTGTTTACAGTATCTTTGGTTTTACATAGTGTATCCAAAACTGTATGAAATAAATTATCAAAACAGTTCTTCTCAATATGCATGACATCCAACATGTGGTGGACCAAAAAATCAGACTAATATGGAAGATCCCAAAAAATGCTTTGTTTTATCCAATTATGTTCTTTCCCAAAGCCAGGAATTTTCTGTTGGTTTACTGTTGGACCAAATGTGATGTGAGTTAATGAAAATACAACTTATTTTAACTCTGTACCTGAGATCATTTTTGGTGGTTCATCCCTTTCAATTTTACCTTTTCTGAAATGAGATTTGTTCCTCTGAAAAGGATGATCGGTTGGAAGAAATGTGCGGTGATAGTCAAAATAGTAAGGTTTTTTTCCATTAACGAGCATAAATGATTTGTTGTCTTTCATATAGTAAGGACGTGATTTCGGACCATGTGTAATCCATCCATATAACATGCCATATGTCGGAAAGTAACTAATAATCCAAATCAATGCAGCTTTTAATATGAAATTTTGTTTCGCATCAATAACATATGTACCAACACCACCACTCCACAATGAATTTAACTCATCAATCAATGGTTTCAAATAAACATCAATATTATTTTCTGAATGCCTTGGGATTGATAAGGTCAAAAAGATACATGACTCCTTCATCAACATCCATAGAGGTAAATTGTACAGAGTTATAAAGACAAGAAAGTATGAATACTGACTACCATAAGAACCAAACAGACAGAAACAATCAGTAGAAAGACCCAATCGCACGTTTCAGGCTTCTAAATCCAAAGATGGATGCAGGCGGTCAAAATTTTTCCATAAATCACCATCAAATGGATGATTCAATATTTTATTAGTTGAAATCTTGGTTTTATGCAATGACATCATTGACTCTGTGTTCTGAGACATAAATAAATGCTTCAACCTGGTTGTAAGGGGGAAATATCTCAACTGTTTTACTGGAATCGATCCAGACTTTTCTGGTTAAGCTACTTTATACATCGATTTTCCACATGTGAGAAAACTATCCAACAAATCATTTTCACCAGAATATAAGATGAAATCATTTGGACTTGCATGAATCTTCGAATAACTAAGGCCTAGATTACAAACCATCCTCTTGCTCTCATAGTAATTTACAGGAAACACATTTCCTTCAGGTAATAATGTTTTAACCAAAGAAAATATCTGATCAAAATAGTTGTTTGACATTGCATTATCTGATTTAATAGCCATAAATTTTGTAACCGATTCTAATTTTCTTATCTTGCAACCAGGATATAATGTATCCTCATCAGACCTCAACAAATCATAAAATTTGGATGGTGCCAACTTAGGAGTTAAATCAATATCATCTTGAGTTTCAGTTTTTTGAATAGATGGACCTACAACATTATGTACTAAATTTTGAAACCATGATGGATTCAGAATCAAGTTATTAGTATTTTATCAGGAATTGTGTTCACAGTGTTGATACCAAAAAACATAATCTGGTTGAAAACCAAACCATAAGAGATGTCCCCCAACCTTGTCAAATGTGTCAAACGTTCTTAGAGCACATTTTTTACAAGGACACTTTATTGTGCCCTCTGAAACATATTCTGGTTTTGATGATGAAAATGATAATAAATCTTCAACACCCTCAATATATACTGGATTTAAACCGGAATCGTTTGGATTTCTATGCTAATTTATCCAAGCGCGATCTTCTAATAATTATTTTTGTCGACTTCCTTATTCCTTATTTTTTTTACAAAATAGAAAATCATTACTATTTTTGAATAATTTGAAATTATAAAAACACTATCAGAAAAAAAGATAAATAATTACAACTACTTCTTAATAATTATAATTACTTAATGGCGATACAATTTTCAGTGGATTGATGACTACACATTTGTCCGATGGCTCATTTAATTGCAACTTTCTCACACAGAAATCAGAATGAAGAATCTGCTCGGAGGTACTCATATTCATTCTCGTATACGAGAATGAATATGAGTACCTCCGAGCAGATTCTTCATTGTGATTTGTGTGTGATAAAGTTGCAAGTAAATGAGCCATCGGACAAAAGAGCCCCCTTTTCATTGATGAATAATCTTATTGCAACTGTCACCGCCTGAACACATTATGAAAAATGTGGTCCTACGAATGCATATTTAAACTCATGCATAAGAGATTGGATATGCATACATTGAAGCATACTTTTCACAATGTTTTGAGTCGGTGAAAATTAAAAGGAGAAGAGTCATCAAGAAAAAGGAGTGTCGTCGATCCACTGGAAATTGTGCCAAGTTATTACAATTTATTACAATATATTTTCTTCCGAATTGTTCCTATTTATTATTAATTATTCCTAATCATTCTTATTTATTACTAATTATTACTAATTGTTCCTATTTACTACTAATTATTTATAATTGTTCCTAATTGTTCCTATTTATTACTAATTACTCATAATTGTTCCTATTTGTTACTAATTATTCCTAATTTTTCCTAATTATTCCTAATTATTCCTAATTCTTCCTAATTCTTCTTAATTATTCCTAATTATTCCTAATTATTCCTAATTATTCCTAATTATTCCTAATTATTTTTAATTATTCCTAATCATTCTTAATTATTCCTAAATATTCCTAATTTTTCGTAATTATTCCTAATTATTCCTATTTATTTCTATTTAATCATATTTATTCCTATTTAATCCTATTTAATCCTATTTAATCCTATTTATTCCTATATATTCCTATTTATCCCTATTTATTCCTATTTATTCCTAATTATTCCTAATTATTTTTAATTATTCCTAATTATTCCTATTTATTCATAATTATTCCTAATTATTCCTATTTATTCCTAATTATTCCTAATTATTCCTAATTATTATTAATTATTAATAATTATTCCTAAATATTCAAAATTATTCCAAATTATTCCAAATTATTCCTATTTATTCCTATTTATTCCTAATTATTACTAATTATTACCAATTATTATTAATTATTACTAATTATTACAAATTATTAGAAATTATTACAAATTATTACTAATTATTACTAATTATTACTATTTATTACTATTTATTACTATTTATTACTATTTATTACTAATTATAACAAATTATTAGTATTTATTAGTATTTCTTACTATTTATTAATATGTATTACTATTTTTTACTATTTTTTACTATTTATTAGTATTTATTAGTGTTTAATAGTATTTATTACTAATTATTTCTATTTATTACTATTTATTACTAATTATTACTAATTGTTACAAATTATTACTAATTATTACTAATTATTACTAATTACTAATTATTACTAATTATTACTATTTATTACTAATTATTACTATTTATTACTAATTATTACTATTTATTACTGATTATTACTATTTATTACTGATTATTACTAATTATTACTGATTAATAGTATTTATTAGTATTTATTAGTATTTATTACTATTTATTAGTATTTATTACTATTTATTAGTATTTATTACTATTTATTGATATTTATTACTATTTATTACTATTTATTAGTATTATTACTAATTATTACTAATTATTCCTATTTATTACTATTTGTTAATATCTATTACTAATTATTACTAATTATTCCTATATTACTATTTATTACTAATTATTTCTATATTAATATTTATTAATATTTATTACCATTTATTATTCCTAATTATTCCAAATTATTACTAATTATTACTAATTATTACTAATTATTCATAATTATTCATAATTATTCCTAATTATTCCTAATTATTTGTAATAATTGCTAATTATTCCTAAGTATTCCTATTTATTCCTATTTATTCCAATTTATTCCAATTTATTCTTATTTATTACTATTTATTACTAAATATTACTAATTATTACTAATTATTACTAATTATTACAAATTATTACAAATTATTACAAATTATTACTAATTATTACTATTTATTACTATTTATGACTATTTATGACTTATTATTACTAATTATTACTAATTATTACTAATTATTACTATTTATTACTATTTATTATTATTTATTACTATTTATTACTAATTATTCATATTTATTACTAATTATTACTATTTATTATTAGTTATTCCTATTTATTACCAATTATTCTTATTTATTACTAATTATTCCTATTTATTACTAATTACCCGTAATTATTACTAATTAAACAAAATTATAACTAATTAAATATAATTAGTATTAATTAGTGTTAATTGATATTTATAACTACAATTTACAACTACTAATTACTAATTACTAATTACAAGTAATTATTTATAGACAATACTAATTTTCGTTAATAAATATTTATTATTACTAATTATTAATTATTAATAATTATTATGAATTAATATTAATAATTTCAATTTATTATTACAAATAAATACAGATAACAAAACAATTTAAATCTAATTTAACTACAACTAATCAACAATAATTAAAATTAACATAAAAAAATGAAATAAATACTAAATTAAATAAAATATAAATACCTTTAAACTTGAACTTCTATTGATGTAAGTGACTTCACAACTTCTCCATAAAAAAAACTAACTCGGAGAAATTTTCACTATAAAAATAGAGTTTAGAGAGAGAGAGAGAGAGGACGTGAGAAATGAGAGGAAGAGAAAGAAAAACAGGGGGGTATATATAGGTTAGATTAGTTGTGATGAGACTAGTTATTACAGGATGACCGTCACAAAAGGTACTTTTTTTGACGGGGCCCGTCGCTAATACCTTTTCCCGCATTAATTGCTGTCGATGGTTAAAAGGGCATTGTCGACGGGACCCGTCGCAAAAAGTGACCTGTCAACACACCTTTTGCGACGAGACAACATCCCGTCACAAAAACTCATTTACCGCCACCGGTATTTGTGACGGGTCCCGTCGCAAATACCCTCCGACCAACATACTATTTGCGACAGGGTGATCCCCCCATTGCAAATAACCTTCCCGCGCTTTGGCGCACATCTCATGCCAAACCGCGCATTACTTTTTGCGACGGGACCCCAAAACCCGTCGCAAATAACAAGTTATTTGTGACGGGATGAACCCCCCGTCGTAAAAGCCTATTTTTCCTGCAGTGTTAAAAGAGAATTTTGTTTTATTTCTTCTACCGCCTCATTCAAATATTCTTAAAAATTGATGATATAATAACATAATTATATAAAATATACTTATGTGATATTATTTGGGTGTCATAAGCGACATGCATCTCCTCTTATATCAAATGGTAAATGAAACCATCATTCGTGTGTATAAAAGTATACCATCTCGCAAACCTATGTAATTTGTTCTCATTCATCCCATCTCAATGATGGTTATAATAATGGAATTGTGGTTTATATATTATATTAATAAAATATTAATCATTATTAGAATATAATATACCATTTAATTGTTATGTTTACTTTGATTGAAAAAATGATAACGTCGTGCATACATATGTATGGACTACCACCTCCACAAAGCGATCTGATTTTTTTCATCACCACAACTCATGGATCATATATATAAGTGTATTTAAAGAAAAAATATAATATTTATGTAATTAGGATCATTATTTAAATATAAAATAATACTTACCTTCTTTCCATAAGGATCATTGTAAAATGGAAATGTTATTCATGCGTACGTACGACCTACCATCCTCCTTGATTGTAACGTAGTTCATTTTTCATAGCCATAATTTATGATGGGTTTTAAAATTATAATTTATGTATATATATATATATATATCATGATTATTATTCTATATATGATGTAATAATGACTTCTTTTACCATATTCAACCTACCAATGTCATTTTTGATATATAAGATGAATACCATCAAAACATCAAAAGGAACATAGATGATTCAGTAATTGTATGTAGCATAGTAAGAGTTAAAATGAAAGGAATAAAAAACTTGAAAATAATTATTAATCATGTAAATAATTAATATTATTATATTATTCATGAATAAAATGAACGCACGAGATGATTTGGACTCAAGGTAAGGGACATTCTTTTAGAAATCCACTTTTTAAAGTTTCCCTTCCTATTCTTTTACTTCTATGTTCTTCATAATATTTCACAAAAAATATTATTTATTATTAAATGGATGATAGAGATTATTTTTTACAATATTTCGTTTTTTCTTTACTATTTTTAAAAAAAGTTATATTTTTAAGCTTTTACGTAAGGGACTCTTTAACATAAAACCTTGTTTTAAATATTTTAAGGATTTATTTTCTAAATATTTCTATTCAATGTCTATGTTCTTATAAATTATTCCAGAAAAAAATTATTTATTATTAAATGGATGATAGATGTCATTTTTCCCAGATTTTTATTTCCTTACAATGTTTTTAAAAAAAGAATATTTTTATGGATTTACATAAGCGACACTTTAACTTAAAACCTCATTTTTAAAATTTTTAATATTTATTTTCAAAATATATATCTATTATATCAATGATTTTTAAAATTAATTCAAGAATTTATTTATATGGACATGAAATTTTTATAAAGGATATTTTTTATATTCATTCAATGGATTTTAAAAGAAATATTGTTATAGAATATTTGAGTTTCTTTATGAAGGAAAAAAGAAATGTTCTAATTTAACGTATACAGTGACAAAAAAAATTTCCCCAACATAACCATTATTTGAAGTTGAGATTCTTTTACAATATTTGATTTTTTTATTCAAATATCAACCCTATTTCCATTTTATGCGTATTTTAGTATTGAAAATGGATTTTTCAAACAAAAGGGTATTTTGGAATCTGAATGTGTTTTGTATAAAGGTTTAAAAGATTTTTTCAAAGGTTTTATGATGAAAAGTTGTGAGAATAAAATATATTATTCATGATATGGTACTTGATCATTACATATGAGAAATGGGTGAGCCTGATCTAACTTATATGAAGGTTTGGTCTCCATTATATCTCATGAAAAATGGGTGAGACTAATATAGCTTATACAAAGAGTGAGACTCATTATAGCTCTCCAATACATTGGAAAATGTTTCTTATATTAATGAGAATGAAATAGAAAGTTAAAAAATGTTTTTTATTATTTATATAACTTGGTTCTAGTTATTTTTTACAGAAGTGTAAATTAATTTATGAATATGATGGGCTAAGTTTCTAAATAAGGGGTTTTATTTTGAAAGTTATGGGTTTAAAAGGTTTATTTTGAGAAAAAGGTGTGTGTGTGTTGAATGTTGAAATTTTTTTATTCATTAAAACTAAATTCATATAAATGTAAACATTTCATAGTTTTTTATGTTTTCATTGCACTAACATATTTCTTTTGATCATATCCCTTACTGATCATTTTTTTCTCATCCAATGTTTTTAAAATGTTTTTCACAGGGCTAAAAGATGAGTATAGAAAAAGAAGAAATCAACATAAATGTCATGAAGATTTTTCATGAAAATGAAACATGTTTTATATTAAATGTTTTATATTATGGTTAAATAGATACTAATAATAAGTGTCCACCTTTTAATATAAGGTTTTGTTATCTATGATTTGGGATCTAATTTTATGAAAATATAAACCTAAAATGATCTTCAAATGTAACAAAATGAATTCTTGACATAAAACAATAGATTATGTAATGTTTAAGTAAGATAACTTATAATTGGTATCATATAAATGTTTTAGATAACTTTAGTCATTAGGATTTACTTTTATCTTATGTTAAAAATACTCTATAAACACAATGGTAAGTATTCTAAGGAAAATTAGGGTTATTTTGGAGAAATAAAAAGAGTTTAATAGGGGATGGAATTTTTAAGGACATATTTTTATTTATCCTCAACATAATATGGTTTATTAAAGTTTATTAGATATACAAAACACTATATTTTTTTAGTAAATGTTTTGATCAAGAAAGAACCAAATTAATAAAGGTTATGACAAAAAATGTGGTGGTTGTTGGAATGAGTAAATGAATAGAATGAGATATGTAGTAAAAACTATGGTATTTATTATTAACCAACTATCATGAGTTATGATTATTTTTCTAAACCTAAGTGAGTTTCTTAACGTACCAAATAAGAGAGATATTAATCTCTATAGAAGTTCAGGTGATAATAAAAATAGTGTGGGAAGAAGCACATGGGAAAATTTCTTAGGAGAATGGGAATGTGTTTTTTATAGGGCAAAGGAGGTCATAAAGCAGTAATATTCCATGGAAAGTGGAAGTGATTAGTTAAATCCATGAGTTAGAATAAAATTCTTCCCATGTTATTACCTACCTATTTTAAGTGTTTGGAGTATGTTCATTATGAAAATCGATGTCCAGGGTGGAAATCCCATGAATGGGATCAGCAAGTCTATATAGATATATGTGTATAAATTCCTAATTAAATTAAATTTAAATACGAGGAAACATAAAATGAATTATGAAAGGTATGAACTATATATTGGATTAGGTTTTGAAATTTATTAATCCATAGAAATGAGTCGTGTTTTTTTAGGAATGAAGTATTGAGGACATGGAGAAAAATCCTAGTAAATGGGTTATGCGAACATTGAGATATGAATGTGTATACATATAGAGGTTCAATAGTTATTTTGTAGTGATAGATTTGAGTATTATCCTAAGATTTAATGTACTAATAGTCTTTTGATATTTTATAAGATGGGAGTGCTTTTGGAGAAATTTATTGAGTTTTGATAGTTGTTTAATGTATATGAAACCCTATGTTTTTGTTGATAAAAGCATATAAAATTAATGACAAAGATCAGAAGAAGTGCATGCACTAAGCCATGAAGGGAAATTATCCAGCCAGATCTGGTTAGTGCCGAATGGGCCTGAGGACGCCAGCTGATGGGCCGTGTTGTTTCCTTCCCTTTTGGTGAATGAGAAGGTGCACAATGAGAAATGTTTGCGGAGTGAGAGAATTCTCCTTAAATTGGTGCCAAACGACTGGAGTCCTCCATCGTTGTGATTGATGGCATCGATAACAGAAAGATAGTCAGACTCAATGATGATGTCACCCCATTCACATTCAATAGCAAGCATCATACCAGCAAGAATGGCCTTGGATTCAGTGACTGCCGGTTCCCAGAATGTCTGATGTGGTTCATACTTAGCAGCAAGGATTTACCCCAGGTGATTTTGGGAAAGGAGGCCGAGGGCAACAAGCCCAGCTTTTGGAAGCGACGTGTCCACATTGATCTTGAGAATCCCTTCCATTGGGGGATTCCAGGGAACATGAGGAGAGGGGGAGACACCCGACATAGAACATCCATTGTGGCCTTCCCAACCTTCAATCCAGGAGGTAGCTTGATCAATCCAAAATTTGGGGGGTCTATGGGCATGATGAAAAACAGTGTCGTTGCAGCGGATCCAAATAATCCAGGCCAGAGTGCCTAGTGAACCAACATCAGCCGGGGAGAGAGAGGAGCACCAACACGTCAGAAGATCGGGAAGGTCAGAGGCCAATGCCAGCGAAGCAGTAAAAGCCGAGCCCCATTGATTCCAGATTTCCTTAGCTCCCGGGCAGAGAATGATAGTGTGCAGAGGGGTTTCAGGAGTGTTTGGGCAGAAAGGGAAAAAGGCGGTGCTGGCCATATGTCGTAATGTTATAGGTGGGAGAATTATCTTTTAATTTTTTTTACATATGTTTAAATTTATTGATAAACATTGGTGTTTATATAATATTTTATGATTAAGATTATTTTTAGTATTTTTTCATATTTCATGGAATGTTATAAGAATTATATTAGTACAGTTTTAGAAAAAGTACAATTTTTCGCATCCGATAAGGATACAGGGCTTGAACCCGCAACCAAAAAATGGCAGGGGTGCAGCTCCTACCACTGGCATGTGTGGTGTCTTGGTTAGTATGAAATAATTGTTTTCATAGAGTATGAAAGATAATTTTTTTAGAACATATGTTTTATCATATAGATAACCATGGGATTGGAAATTAATTTAGTGATTATGTGATTAATGAAAATTTAGATAAATTTCATGATTTTGGGAACCATATATGAATAAGGAAGATCGAAAAGTATGGGATTTAATTTTAGGTATAACATTTGGATTATATTTTAGAATCATATATCATTTTACAATCGATTTGTGGCGATTCATGTTATTTATGGAAATTATATGTATATCTTGTAGATTATATGGTTACGAAATATACATTTTTTAGCATATAACTTTAAAATTTATTGGGGTTATTTGAAGATAAATGTTAAATCAATCTTGGAAGAATATGTGATAAAACACTTATGTTTGTTTTGTTTCAATATTATTCAAGAATATTTTTAATAATTTTAGGGATATATATTTTTGGATTTATTTATTTTGAACTATGGGTATTGATATTGAATTTTAGAGATTAATTTTATGAAGGATTATTCATTTTTAGAAACATATAACATTTAGATAACAATTTTGGTTTTGGTTAATTTTAAAAGAAAAGAGGGATATCTTTTTTTTGGAGTTGATATTAGCACATTAGGTCTGAAAAATTCATCTTGAATATTCATATTTTGGAGAAAAATATGATATAATGGTGGAAATTGATTAAAGATTTAAATTAAACTTATCAAATAATTAATTTTCTTTATTTTTTTAATTTAAATGGTAAATAAATTCCTCAACTCAAGGAAAATGATATTGAAACAAAATATTGTCCTATTACCTTCATTTCTTATAAAATCTATGGTATTTTTCACACCCCTTTGGTTTATGTTATTGTGGTTATTGAATTTCTCCTGATAATTTACTTTTTTAGGATCAATGATCTCTATCACTATCCATCATTATTTTTGATTAAATATTTTTCTCCATGTATATATTTTCAATTACCAATAATTTTTCATACATGGAATCCTAGGTACATGTTCTTTTAGTTGACCATTGAATTTTCTTTTCTCTCTAATCAGGAGGGAGTTTCAATAACCCTTTTTATGATGAGATATTTAAGGAAATGTATTTTCAAATATACAACCTTTGATTTCTGAGATCAAGTTAAAATTGTGAGGACTTAATTTCTTAAATTTAGGAATATATAACACATGAATATTTTAGAAAATAAAACAATATTAGATAGTGTAAAAGATACACAACACTGAACTTAAATGAACCATGGAATACTATTATTAAAATCCAACCATTGTAACATAGCCTTTAAATTAGCTAGTAGGAATAGTATTACCTACCATATGAAATATATATATATATATTTCCTAATAAATATAAATTTATTTATGAAATATTAGTAATTATTCAACCAATTTTTTTAAAGTAATTTTATTCTTCAAAAATAGGTTTTCTTCAAAAAGAGGTTTTCTTAATTTTTTTTATTTCTTTTGGTGAGAAAATATTATAATTAAATTTATAGAAAATTTAGAAAGTTTATTTGATAAAATTAAATTCATTTTTTAAATTTTAATATCAAAATAAACTTAAGGTGAAATTTGGGTACTTTTCATAAAATATTGATTTTTCAGTGAATAGTGAAAAATACTAGTTTTTCAAATATGATCATTTCACTTCAATAACATAAGTAATTGAAAAACACCATTATTAATTGAATTTTATTTAATGTAAAATATTTATTTTATTTATATTTAATAAAATTAATTATATTTTAATCGTATTTATATTGTATTTCAGTATAAGTTTATTTTGTGTCTTTAAAATGCATTTTTTCTGAAAATTGTTTTTGAAGTTCACAATGTTTCTTCATTTTAATTAATCAATAAAAAGCCTAATGTGTAAAGAATAAAAATATATTTATAGAATATATATTTATATTTACATTAATTTAAATTCATATAATTATTATTTTCAATCATAGAGTTAATAACAAGTCTTATTTTTCTTGAAAAATACATTTCTGGAAAAACCACTTTTTCATTGTGTTTGTGAGTTTAATTTTAAATTAAATTATAAAAATTATCTTAATTTAATTTGGTAAAATTTATTACCAATTTATAAAAATATAATATATAATATATAATAAGTTGAATTTAATTATTTTTCATAATGAATAGTGAAAAGTGTAAAAATAATTTACTATGGTTATGGTTAAAACCGGTTTACGTGAGGGTTAAAATAAAAAGATAAGGGTATAATTACCTAAAATATTTTATAAAATATATTTTATATGATTTTTTTAATTCATCTAAATCTTGATATTGTTCCATTTTTAATCCTATAGTAATGTGTAAAATATGGGTATAACATTTTCATTTCCGTAACATCTAGTGCGCCCTCTCCCCCACTTTCAAAAGGTCACCTACTCTCCTATAATATTTACACCTTAAAATAATTTTTTTATTCAAATACCTACCCAAATAAATTTTTTAATTACCTCCCCATGTATTGGATTCCTTTTTATGATCATAAATATATTATATGAAGGCTTTAGGTATAATCCTAAATAGGTGTTCTGAAGAAGTGTTATAGTTCTTAACCAAGAGTTTGATTTTATTTATTATTCTACATCATTAAAATATTATTAAACCATATTGATATAATAAAATCACTATATGACATCTAATTATTTTTTATTATTTTAATGTAATAACCTATATCCATCTCATCTTCCATCAAATGGGAAATAAAACCATCATTTCTATGTAAGGAGGACTACTTCCGTAGAAACAGATGTAATTCATTTTTCATCATTACTTATCACGACTGGTTATAATTATGGAATTAATGTTTATATATGTTATTAATGACATATTTATAATTAAAATAATATATCATCTAATTTTTACATTTCCATTCACTGAAAAATGATAACATAGTTTGTCTGTATGTGGGGAATATCGACTCTATAAAGTGATTTGATTCTTTTCTCATCAATAAATTACATGGATGATATATATAAGTGTATATAAATAAATAATATTTCATTTATTACGTTAATATAATTTTTAAAAGTCATGATTATACTTAACCTCTTCCCATAATTATAATGGAAAAATTGAAATGTTACCCATATATGGAATTATCATACTATTCCACGATTATAACGTAGTTAATTTTACATAACCATATTTCATGGTTGGTTTTAAATGTATAATATATTTATAAAAATGATAAATATTTCACAATTATTACTCTTTATATTATAAAATAATTACTTCTTTGATCTCAGTTAACCTACCGAAGTCATTTTTGACATATAAGTTGAATACCATCAAAACTCCCGAATTGAACATAAATGATTAACTAATTTTGTATAGAATGGTAATAGATAAAATAAAAGGAATAATAAAATTGAAAAAAATTTAATAATATATTAAATTATTAGCATAATTTTATTATTCACGATGATAAAGAACGCACAATATGATTTGTACTCAAGGTAAGAGACTTCCTTTTTAAAATCATATTTTAAAGTTTCCCTTATAATGTTTTTATTTCATGTTATTATTAATATTTCAATAAAATTATTATTTATTACTATATGGATGATAAATGTAATTTTTTTCCATATTTTTTTAAATTTATTTAAAAAATTAATCTTTTCAGGGTTGTACATCAGAGAAACTTCAACTTAAAACCTCATTTTAATTTTTTTAAAAAATTTATTTTTTTAATGTTTTTATTCCATGACCGTGTCTTTATAAATGTCTCAAGAAATTTTTATTTATTCCTTAATGGGTGATAAAATTAATTTTTGACCATATTCCACTTTCTTTACTATTTTTCCAAAATTACTCTATTTGAGGTTTTGTGTATGGGAAGCCTGAACTTAGAAACTATTTTTAAATGTTTTAACATTTCTTTTCAAAGTATTTCTCTACCAAGTCCATGTTTTTTAAAATGAATTAATGAATACATTCCTATATACATGAATGTTTTTTAAAAGACATTTTTTACTTTATATTAATGGTTTTCAAAATTAATCTTTTCATAGAATGTTTGAATTTATTTACAAAAGAAAAAATAATGTTTTATTATAATGTATATGATGAAAGTGAATTTTTAGGAAACCATAAACATTATTTCATGTTTGGATTCATTTTCATGATTTTATGATTTATTCAAAGAAAAAACTCCTTCAATTTTTCTAGTTATTTTAGTATTAAAAATGGGTTTTAAATAAAATGGTATTTTGATGTATGAAATTATTTTGAATAAAAGTTTAAAAGATTTGTTCATTGTTTTTATGATGAAAATGTGGATGATTAAAAATTTTTTATACATGATATGGTAATTGTGTATTATATATGGGAAATGGGTGTGCTAGATACTGCTTATAAGAAGTATTTATCCCCATTATAGATCATTAAGAATATGTGAACATGATATAGAATATATGAAGGGTGATCCACATTAAAAATTTTCAATGCATTGGGTAATGTTCCATGTCATAATAGGAATGAATGGGTGGTCCCCTATACCCATGTTATTGAATTCTATTAATAGTTTTTTAAGTATTACAAGTTTTTGTAATGATAAAATCCATGGTGATGTTACATAAAAATATGTGTTGTGATATTTTGATATTTTATAGAGTACAATAAAGGAAAAAGAATAATATTAATTTGTAGTTGAGATAAATGATTATATTTTAGTTGATGACAGGTGACTTCAAGGTCCATTTGATATGTTAGTGTTAAGAGAATATAATTATTATAGAATCATACCTTGATGACAAAAAATGTAGAAACAATTAAGAAAATGACATCTCATAAATTTTTTATCTGTCATGTGATATCATCTAATTATTCTCAAAATATAAAAAGTTGTTATTGTTGGATAATTATCATAATGAATATTTGTTCTATATTTGGTGTTAAATCTAATAAATTTAGGGTGTTGTGAAAAAAAAGAAATAACAGATGATTTCCCTAGTAAATAATGGACACATGGTGGATGAGAGAATAAATCAGTTACCAAATCTGGTTTAAGAAGTGATATATGGATCTAACCAAAATTAAACAAATAGTATCATTCATCAATTTGGTATATATAAAAATTGGTATAATTTTAAACAATTGGTATCAGTTTGGAATCTAGAGATGATTGTTAAAGAAGAATTCTGGAATAGTCCATTGATAGAAATAAATGTTCTATGAATACATAAGATATATAAAATTTAGGTTATATATTAGAGAGAGGTGATGTTATTAACATTATCTCTATTTTACTGCATTTATTTTTTACATAGTGGGCTTAGAGGTTTTGTTTTTGGCTCATTATTAAGTGGAATTCCACCCATATAAAAGCACCAATGATGCATATATAATTGAAAAATGTTTTTGAGATTTCAATTATGGTCATCCAGAAAAACAATGAGAGTATAATGAGAAAGGGGGAAAAGCGATGATTTGGTCTAAACAAGTGGTCTTAATAAATTTATAATTAAAAGGAGTTACATATCATAGAGTTATAATTTTCTCTCTTTATAGAATGCAAGGACCATGTAAAAAAAGGGATAATATCAATACCCTATGTGCACCATTGAAAAAGGTGATGGTGTTTGATGATATAAATCTATGGTCTCTATAGAAATGGATTTCGTCTCGTCCCACCGATGAAAGAAATTCAACATCTTGTGGTGCATATTATCTTGATGGATTGTACATTTCTTGGTTAAGTAAGAAAAAATATTTCATCTCTTTAGTACCATAATATTTGTATATATTGTGTACACTCAAGAATACATTAAGTTATTATGGATGATACAACATCTTGAAGATGTGGGGTTTGAAGTTATATCTCTGATTTAAATCAATTGTGCTAATAAAAGTGCTATAAATATTAACAAAATACATTCAATAACTCACAAAAAAATACATTAAAATAAAATATCGCTTTATTAAGGTGAATGTAGATAATGGATTAGTGATATTAAAGTATATTAAAACTGAAATTCAAGTCACAAACATTATACTGATGGCCTTACCATATTAAAACATCAAACGACATCAGTTGGTTCTTGGAGTCTATCCGACTCTCCACACATGAATAGTTTGGATGTGGAAACCACTATCCCTGAGGTATGATTTTTTTTTCTTGTATCCTGATATGTTTTATTTTCTATATTTCATACCACAAATGATTGACCATTGGGTTCCTTGAAAAAGGGTGATAAGTCTTAATCATTAAAAGGGGGAAGCTGGTAGGGGAGAAATGATATGAGGGGAGTTTTTAAATCATGTAAATGTTAAAGAAGTTCATAAATTTGAGACATATCACAAATTCCACCTTTGGGGTTCATGATAATAGTGGTTTATGGAGTGTGTTTAAATAATTGGTGTCAAGGAAGAAGTGATTTATTGATGCACTTTGCATGATACAATGTTTCTCACACTGGTCTTGACTCATGTGGTATTAGAGTACAAGTTGATTAAATATTTATCCCTATTTTAAGACACAATGTATGAATAGTATTTATTTTAGAAATTTTGTGAGTTTTATCAATATAAAATATTAAGTGGTATTGAATAGTTTTCAACAAACTCAAAGGGATATATTTTCAGCCAAAAATATCTCAAGATGTTTTTAGTGTTTTTAGGTTTTTTTGTTTGTTGAAACAGTTGTTTGAAATATTTCATGTGTTTTTTTGGTTAAATCAGATGATCAAAGTTGTTTTAGAATATTTTTTCATAATGATGGTGAAAAATTTTTAATGAATTTTTTTTTTCATGTGGCGATTAAGTGATTCAAAAGTAAAGTATGTAGATCACATAGAAAGTAATTAGATCGCTTAGAAAAGTACACAGATAACTTAGGAAGTTTGTAGATTTTATATTAAGTGTGTGGAGACTCATTGAATTTGAAATTAGTAGTTTTAACATGGTAAATAAGAATTTTTTTTGGTAAAGTACGTATATTTCATAGTAAGTGCATCCATTAGTAAATATGTGACTTCCTAGCGGAGTACATTGATCTCTTAGAATATTTATTTTTTTTAATAAGTATAAAGGAGTTTAGAATAGAGTACAATGAAAAATTAATAAGTGAATAGAAGTTAGAACATATGACTATGTTAAAGGAGTTAGGTGAATATCATTAAGCCTAGAGGTGGTAAGAACAATTGAGTATATGAAGTGGTGGAGGGGTTTCCTATAAAAAGACCTCTTGATCAATTTTTTTGACATAGAGAGCGATTTACTCAAAAGATAATTGCTACAAATACATATAGTCATAAAGGAGTTTTTAATGTGGGGAATGTATAGAGAACTAAGTGATGAGGAGTTCTCAAAGTGGAGTATGCATAGAGACCTAATAAAAGTGGAGTATGCATAGATCATTAGGCATAGAGGTATTCACAAAGTGTAGCATGCACAGATCACTATGAAAAGTCTAGTACATGAAGATAAATAAGAAAATAAGAGTTTCTGAGGTGGAGTACATGTAGAGAACTAACCTAAGTATAGTGGAAACATAGAACAAAGTGAATCAGAGTGAATGAATTGAAGTACACATGGGGGAGTTAGCACAATGTCGTATGACCATGGGAGTAAGAGAAGAGAAAGTAACGAAAAGGAGGATTTCATCATTATGATAAAATAATAGCTTGATCAAACACTCATATATGTGAATTGAATCTATGTTGACTCAAAAAATAGGATTATTCTCTCCCCAACACATTGAGAAAAGTTAGAGGAGGAAAGAGTAATGAGCTTAGGGAGTCCTACCATAGATTAGTGAGAAATGGAGGATGAACAAGGTAGTGAGCCTTGGGTAGTAATGAGTTAAACACTAAAACTTGTAAATGTAGTAATCCTGACACTGAGTGACCACGGAAAATTAATTTTATCCATAGAACTAATAAATATTAGTGGATTTTGGTACATTTAAACAACTTTAGTGTGTGCTCCATAGATGTAGCATATTTTTGTTAAACCAAGTAAAATTATTTTTCAATGTGTGAATGATTTACTTATATTCTGTAAGAAGAAAATATATTAATGCGGATTAAACAATCAACAATATTATCTAGTTAAAGATAAAATAAGCAGCTCATTAAAAGAAGAACATATGAGTGGCCCAATTTAATGGGACTTCAACACCAGTTAGTGTTGTGAGAGTTTCAAGTTAATTGGGGAAATGAGAAATGAGTTTCATACCCTGATACACCCCTCCAAAAAATCTATCACTAAAGACCATTATAGGGACACCACATAAAGAGAGTAAAAAATGACACATATTCATACTCTTTTACTTTTAAATGGCTCATATGCATATGAAAAATAAATTATACATTTTTTAGAGACCTTTCATAATTTCCATCTCCTATAAAGAGTTTTAATATTTGTTTAATGAATTAAGAGTCTATTCAAAATCATTATGGGCCATATTCATCACTTCAAATAATCTTGGACCAACTTCAAATAATTCAAGGATTACTAGAATAATTATTAATATATTTATCTATCATCCAAGGTCTTTTTAGCATATAAATACTATATATAGAGTATTTTTAATATAGTTTCACTGAAATTAATTTCATCATTCAATCTAAAAAACATTCATCCTATATTAAAATGATGTTCAACACTACTCCAGCAACCAACATGATAAGTACTCATATTATGGTTTCTCCACAAAATGGTATAACATATTCTAGTATTTGAACATATTTTAATCATTTTAATTATATTTATACATGTTTACCAAAAACAATTCATTTCATCCAAAATCATCCATCATTTATATTCCTTTTATTCTATAGAATATACTTCTTCATGTTTTCTACATTCCACTGACATGAGTACCATCCCTTTAATAATATAATGTATGGGCTTACCCTTGAATAATTCCATCCAGTTATTCAAGGGAATCCTTACATTTCCATTTATTATGGTAGCTACTTCTTTCGGTGGATACTCACTCCATCACCCATCACATTACATTTTCATAATCACATTGAAATATAATTTGAAAACATATATAATTGAAAACAACTACAAATTCAACTCAATGTCTAATTATATTTTAATTTATAATATTAATCTATATATTAAAATTAATTTTAAAAAAATAACTTAATGATAAAAAATATTTTCCCACATACATAATCAAATGATTTTTCTAACACAGTTTTAAAAATTTAACCAAACCAGTATTAGGTTACACTTTGTTTTTAGAATAATTTTTTTTATTAAAAATTATATATCTAAATATATTAGAAAATATTTTTTAAATTTTTTAGGAAAACAAAAAATTATGACTTGACCATTCATTCATTTCAATTTCCCAATAATCCTGACTTTCCATAATAATATGGTTATTTTTAAATTCTTAAAACTATATTAGTATAACATTCTACTTTTTTAAAAATAAAAATTTAATTTATTCTTTTGTTTTAAATTTTGTAATGAGTTAATTTATTTCATTGTCTATTATAGCCCATGTGAATGAAAAAGTGAAATTCTAGTATTTTAATAAATATAGTTTTACATTATCTATTGTTTTCTTTCAAGTAACATACATCCAAGACTAATAATAGAATTATATATTGTGTCCAACAATTATATGTAATACTTACATAGTTATTAAAAAGATAAATCACTTTATGACTATCTCAAAGTTAATCTAATGACACCATTTATATTTCCTCAATATGATCAAATCATCGTATACACTTGTATCAAAATCAGGATGAAATGACCAACTCACTAGGGCCCACCTAGTCATAGGTACGTTGAGTGATCCCCCACAATCCTTCCTCCAATAGGTCAGGGGATGGTGACAAGCACTGAGTAGGCATATCACACATATGTGAGGCCTTATCCTAAAACACCTATATGTGTGCACACATATCACTAATCACACAAGTGTAATTTCAAAGAGTAAACAACAGAAATAATACAGGCATGCATGGCCTCTAACATCCCACAACATAATGTGATAGAACATATTCAAATTAAATAGAGAATAAAATCCTAACAACCAAAAGGTGGCACTAACCTGAACAAAAAATGAAGGAAGTAGTCTCATCATGCTGCTATCAGTCTGACAATAATCGTACTACCACGAACTCCAAGCACTACTATGGACCTCCCACAATAATCTCACCTATATCTCCATAAAAAATATATCTTCTACGTATGAAATGGAATGTGTGGGAAGTGACCATGTATTGATGAGTACATACAAACCCATTTGGACACCCCAAAATCACCAAAAAGTAAATCACTAAAAAGTGTTTCGACTCAAATCATAAACAAGATGGTAAAGAAAAAAGAACTTATGTATGATCAAAAAATTACTCAATCCCAAAAGTATAGTTTTAGTCTTCAATTTCAGATCAAGGATTATCAACATCCACCAAGACCAGTAAATCATATGATCCTTCAACCCATGAAACCACTATAAAACTATATTGGAGGATCATGTGACTAGAGTAGTGTTGGGGTTATAACTAACCCTAGTGAAGGATCCTTTCCCCCATATGATCTCACTTGATGGGGAGATAACTAAACCCACATATAGAGGATCTCATTCCATGTTTTTATTGGGGGGATATACAAACCTATATGACCTATAGGTAGAGGATATCACACCCTCATCACATGGGGGAATTTTTGACCCTACCTAAGGTTGGAAAGAATATATTTTTCACTATCTATCCTTTTAGGTGGGTTTACACTCATAAAGAGTGTCTCAATATTTATCTCGAAATTTGAGACACTAATATAGTTGATAAAACTCAAATCTTCTTAATTATCGTCTCTTCCCTTGTATATGATCCCATCATCACATCCCATACAAAAAGTTATTCTTAGAGGCAGATAAAAAATATTCCTTTTCCAAAAAATAGAGTACATGACATACCCAAAGGGGTACAAGACATATATCTCAAAAGCAGTCATTCTTCTTTCCATTAGAACCCACATAGTGTATATAAATTCAACTACACGACATGTGTGACATGCCAAATTTCATGTAGGTATATTTTCGACACTCAACGTGTGTCGCACTTCCGGAATGTGTTCCCCTAGGCAGTACACCAGGTGTAGCCTGGGTATAAATTATTTTATGGTATATATGGATGTTTTGGGTATGTAATCCATATACACGTAGATCTGGTCATCTAATGTCGAATGAAATATGGGCTTAGGCACATGGCCATGTGATATGTTTTTAATAATGAAACCCTATTTATGATTAAATGGGACAAAAGACATGTTTTATTTCAAACTACACATTGTATAGTCATGAATATTTCAATAATGTAGGATTTTCCTTCATGATTAACATATGCCACCTCATTCTCCATTTTCCTCACTAGATTTCACACAAATGTGTTGTTTGACTTTAATTCCATGTATGATTTCATATTCTAGCCACCCATCACTAGAAAAATAGATATTTTTCACCTTCTGTCAAATGATCTTCATCTCATCCACCTCTGCTTGAGAAAAATGGAAATACTTACTATCATCCACCTTCATTGACAAGTATTCAATCATTGATTCTCCCAAAATCATCATCTACACCAATGTCCAAACAAAAGAATGTGAATATAGGGTTTGATCATGATTTGAACTAGATTTGTGCTCAAATCGCTAGCCTGTCATATTCCAATGATGAAAGCGAAGAACACGGGGAATGAAAACACAATAAAAAAAGGTGAATTCATCAATATTCATTGAAAACCTAAACACTTTCCACAATTATGAAAATCATAATAGAAAGTAAATAATTTTAATACATAAAATAATTATAGGATGAATAAATTATAGGTTTTTAATTTTTGAAAATAATAAATTTATTGGATCATGATTTATTTGTTCATTCATTAGATTCTTATGGGAATTAATCCATGAAAATAACTTTTTCATAAGTGGGTAAAAAATATAAAAAATCAAAATCTCTACATCAAATTTATCACTAACAAATATCAATGCTTGCACCATTTTTTTCAATGATGTTGTTGATATTAGACGTGTTTCTAATTGATCCTTGATACCAAGCTTTCCCTCAATGTTCACCACTGTGGATCTCATCTCAAAACTCTATCTAGATAATGTGGGTAAACCTAAATGAGTTTCTAATGAGAGATTTTATAGAGACTTTATAGGTTTAAATTATTAATTAGAAAAATTAATTAATTGATCAATTGATTTTATCTCATATTTACTAGCGATTGTGTATCATCTCAGGGTTTAAAAAATTATGGATTATATCACACCTAGGATAAAATGAACATTATACATTCAATTATTGTATTAGTTTCCCCATCCGAGACACTATTTGGGAGGTAATCCTTTACTTTCATGTTTTTTATCTCTCTATTAATATATTTAATAATTTTTATCAAAATTAGGGATATACAACCCCAAAAACTACACAACAACTTCATGGCTAGTTTTGAAAATATTATATAAAATATTTAAAGGGTCGATTTGAAAAAACTATATCTATCACACTCTCCCCACATTCAAGAATTTCCATCTTGAAAATAGAGAACTGGTAGAATAGGTGAGGGTATTGAGCTCACATATGGTTCTCTAATTATCATGATATCTCTTCAAAATTATTTTACTTCTAGAAATAACACCCATGGGAAATCATTTTCCCCTGAAGGATATTCTATTTATAGTCTATAATTACCAATGAGTACTCTAAAAAAGTGGATCCATCGTCAATATCCATCTAATCCCATTAAATAACATGAAAACAATCATGAACATATTTCCTCAACTATAATATGTGGAACACAAAACGAACTCAGTCTGAACATGTAGATAATTCTCGGTGATACGAAGCCTTTTTGGCCCTAGAGATAATAAAAAATATGCCAATGAACCTTGAATATAGATTTCTACATAAAAAATATCCATAATCTATATCAAACTGAGACCTTCATTAACACATGGTCTCACTCACTAAATTCTAGGGGACTCCGAAATTGTTTTAAGTAGGAATTATAAGGAATTTGGGGTTTCCTAATCCACTATTGTATTATTTTCACTTTCTCTATAACCACTCACCCTAATATTATCCCCATAAGTGCTGATTCTCCCAACTCGAACTAATAAAGTGGTAACCTTCAAGGTCTCCCATAAAGGGCCTTGAAGGGTTCCATATGACCATTATAGTGATATATTTTATATTATTTAAACTCAATTAGGGGTAGGTGTTCCTCCAATATTCATAAAAAGTATAAAATGAAAGACTGGAACATATCCTCTAGGACCTAAATGGTTTACTTTCACTTGTAGTTTGTCTGGGGATATAACATCATGCTCATCCACAACTGATTTCAGGAAACTAGTTGTAAACCACTCCACAAATAAGATGTAATATTTTTATCATAATATGGGTAAATAATAAAGGGAACACCATTAAGATAAAAAATATCCTACACATATAACAATCTAATGATTTTTATTGAACTATGTTCTCTAATGGCGATGAAATGGGCTGATTTAATGAATCAATATACAATCACTTAGATAGTGTAATGACCCAACTCAATATTTTTAAATTGTATCACAAAATCCATGGATATATCATACCTCTTGCATTATATAACCTCCAATGGTTGGAAAAAATCCCCACTGAAACCTTTTGATTAGCCTTCACCTACTGGAAGGTGAGTCATTAAGAGGTGAACTCTACAATAATCATATTCATCCTTGGACACCAAAACTATCATCAAAGGACCCAACACATCTTTACCACTCAAGGATTTTACTATAAGGAAGTTATATAAAAATCTCTTGGTAACTCCTCTTGAAGCTTGACACACACTACACTCTATCCCTAGAAAAGGGTGATATGCTCCCCAATTTTAGATAATACATAAGGTGCATTTCCTGAAGAAACTCTATCCATGCAATACCTCATAGTCAATATCCAAAAGTTTTTATTTTCTCACACACTGAAATGGAGTAGGTATTATAGTAATTTGTCAAAGTTATACTCCTCATCCCTTTTCTATTAAGGATAAATACAATGAGGCCAACTTCTCTAGCACCTCACTTATCAACTTGGAATTAGATTTACCATTGATATAATCTACTTAATGAATTCCATTTATTTGGAGTATAAAATATCATTAATTTATAGACCTATAGGAACTCTATCCATTTTATATATCTCAGGTTGATATCTCTCTTAATGAATATGTACCTAAGTCTCTAATGGTTGGAATAAACAATAAACTACTCACTAAGTAGGTGGTATTTACATGTTTTAGGGTGGGGGGGGGGGAGACATTGAAAATTACATGTATAATACATGGGTATAATAGTTTTTCTAATATGTTCTTAACATCATAGATACATAGGCTATCAATTCCTTCCTCTACATCAATACACATCTGAACCTAGATCTAGAGACATCACAGAGCACTACCTACTCCAACCCTATTTTGGAATCCTTAGGTTGGGTGTGGTTATAAAACCTTTCCAAAAATACTTATTGGACTAATTTAAATTCATTTAAAATATAAAAAATTCCCATTTTTTGTTCAATAACATTAAGAGAGTCATAGTCTTAGAGAATATATTTCAAAAATATCCCGTAATAGAATGTTATATTGAGGAATCTTCACACCTATGTCATGATCCTAGGTGGATCCCTATTTAGAATGACCTAAATATTAACTAGGAACATAGATACTCCCTCCTCTATTATGAAATATCTCATAAAGTGGACCACTTTAATATAGATGTAAGTCTTTGAGAGTTTTTCATACAACTAATGCACTTAAAGTGAGTCTGATACCATCCTTAAAAGCACTGCATTCTCATCCTTTGATATATAATAAATGTGAAGACCATCAATAAAGACCATCATAAACTTGACTAAGAATGTCTAGAATATTCATATCATAAATCCAATAAACACTTTTGGGGTGTTTTTTATGCCAAAGGGCCTCACCAGGTACATGTGGTAACCATAGTGACATCAAAATGTCATATTTGGTATGTCCTCCTTGTGAACTCATAGCTTTTCTGTAACACCCCAAGCTTCCATGGTATATTTACCTTTTATTAATGAAATAGCTTGTGTTGTATGCAACATGGAGTTTTAACACACTACGACCAATAAAACTAGCCGTTATGAATAGTAATACCAACGTTTTGAAGTTTTATAAATTTTATTTTTCAAAATGGACTTCATTTTTGGATTCGGACTATCAAAATTAGTTTAGGGTTAATTTTTGGTATTATTTTGAAAAATTAATATTATTGATGAATAGTGAAAAACACTACGTTATTATTTAAAACCAACTTTTTATTTAAATAATTAGTTATTTTATCTAAATTTATATTAGATAAAAATTGATACATAATACCTATATAAGTTCAATGTAATTAATTGGAGTAATTTTTTAATAATATTTGATATATAAAATTTTATTGAACTTTTTATCATCTTTTACCCACCTTCGAGGAGCATTTGAAAATTTTCATAAAACGCAATTTTACCGCTTTTGTGAATTGAATTTCAAAAATCTAAGATACATGATTGACATTAGTAAGTAAAATGTTGTTCAATAAGATGAAAATATTTTTTTCAGTGAATAGTAACTTCTGACTTTATTTACCACGGTTAAAATTAAATAGGGTTTTTGAAGGTAAAAATGATATTATAATTACCCTAACACATGTACTAATTCTATTGGATAAGTATATTTCAACCAAAATAAACCTTAGGAAAAAAATATGATCCTTTTGGTCCACTTGGATTAGATTATGACATTTATTATTATTTTATTTCAAGAAGATTTAAATGTGTTAAATTAAAGGTTTAATAACTAAACCATTTTTAATATAGGTTTATACATAAGATAAATTCGACTATAAATATTCATTAGAAATATAAAAATATTTCCTAAATAATGGTATTTTATTTATAATTTTTAGACATTAAATAATTAAATTTATTTATGACAAAATGATGATGGAATAATTACCTTATTAATGAATGATTAAAATAACTAATATTATATATATCCAAATTAATGTAAATTGAGACTTATGATTAATTAAACTAATTTTATAGGTTAATATTACATGCAATGGTTGATTAAATAATTTTTTTTCGATTTAATAAAGTTGTTATGACTTAAAAAAACAAAATACCAAATAGTGTCAAAATTTTCATAAATGAGTTTTAAAAACAAATGCTATATTATTAATTTATATAATATTCATAAAAATATAAGGTTTTCCCAAATAACATATATAAGGTTAGATATATTAATAATGAACCACTTGGGGTTCTCTTGGATTTTTATAGTATGTTTATTAACCATTTAATATAATAATACAAGAATACATGGTAAAAGATAAACTATTTAACTAAGAGTTAAATCTAAAAGATATGGTTAATATAGTGACCTAATCCTGTATTAAACCTATTTATTAAGAGTTTTTTGACCCAACCCCACCTTATCCTCTAAATAAATCATTTTTGTTCCATTATAAACTGAATATGATTGTATAATAAAATAATATTTCATTCTTTTCCTAAAGTGACCCTCATCTCTCTTATAAAAGAAAACTTCCCCTTCTCTAAAAATCACACCTCCAAATCCATTTGGCTCAACCAAGACCTTCCCAAAAATCCTCCCAACTACCCTCCCTTTGACCTAGAGTACTTACTTTGATCAGAAAGACTACATAAGGATCCATTTTGATCAAATCAAAAGGAAACACCCAAAGAAGATGTAATAATTTCACCACCTCTTTCAAAGATCTTTTCTTCTTCCACTTCCACTTTCTTTGTTGTTTCCATAACATAATAATAACTACAGCACCTTATACATACTGTGATTTTATTATTAATATTTTTCAACCATATTAATTTTTCTATCGATCCTATGAATGACAAATCACCATACATGCGTACGTACGGCTTACCGTCTCCACATCGTGGTGTAGTTTGTTATTTAAACAATTCGTTATTTTGATGGGTATAATAATGGGTATGACTGATGTAAATAATAAATAAAAAATGTTAAGGATTTTGTATATATGATATACCATCAAATTACATACTATTTCACCATCAATATAATGGTATTGTCACTCGTGCGTAAGTACAAATTACCACCTCCACGAACGCGATGAGATTCATTCCCCATTGTAACCATTAAAGAATAAATATCATTTTATGATTAAAAAATAATGTTTATGAAATTAATATAATTATATATATGAATCAAATACATCTTATCCATAAGAAAAATGGCTTATATAACCATGAATATAAAGTAAAATTAATCAGTTAACCCCGGAAACAAAGATACTACTGAAATATTATTAGCAAAGATATATTAGAAAATCATATATGATATCATATTTATGAATTTGGTTCTTATATAATTTAATAATAAATATTTAACTATTATACAGAAGGTTAATTTACCCTTGATCAAGGAAAATTACAAGGTAAGGGTTAATTCTATAATCTCTTCATTATCTAAGGTTATTTATACACGAGTATCTACAGGGACCTCTTAATCATCCACATCCGTATTTCTTAAAAATGTATTTCAAAACATTTTTACTATTTTCTAGACTATGGGTTAATGCAATTTATACCCTTTTTTGACTTTTTATAATATTTTTATAAAGGAGTCTTTTTTTTGTTTTCCAAACAAGGTCCTTTACAACCATTTCATCAAAATTAATAAAAAAATGCTATTTTTAACTTATACTGAGGGTGCAACTATTTTCCACCATTATAAAACCATCAAATATTCCCTTAAAATCTTATATGAATATTTTAAAAATAAATGTTTTCTTTTAAAATTACAATACTTTTATGTGATTTAAAAATAGACAGATATATTTCTCTCAAATAGTTTTGATTTAATTTATGTCAACATCCATTGATGGATTTTACACTTGTTTGAAGTTGATTTATTATGATATAATATTCCATATTTTATTGATGGTTTTGTGATATATTTGACTGTGGATGTGTTTTTTTTATACCATTCATGTTTTATGGTTAAAGTGTTAATATTTCGCATGCTAGTTTTAATATGAATGTTTATGCTATGTTTCAACCTTTTCATATGAGGAATGCATTGGACTTAGTATGTGACTGGTGGATCCCACTATAGCTCCTCAATGCCTCGGTCGGTCTCATGAGAAAAAATAGTGTCTTGGACCAAGGCCTTGATAAAGCTTATTTGAAGTCTTGGCACGGGGCCTTGACCATGTGGTTATGATGTCTAAAATTATGAATTCCATCCTTATGAAATTGTCTATTGATATTACATGTGATTATTTGAATATTAGAATATCTAAGTGAATAAGTAAATGGAATTATTTTGATTTATATTTTCCATATTATACTAAATATTAAGTTTAAAATAGATTTTGTTTTAGTCTTATACATTTCCTTAAATGATTATGCTTATTTATGAAAGTTTCCACTATATTCCTATACTTACTGAGCATCTGAGCTTACCCCTTTCTATGTTTTATTTTTCCTAGGATGTGAAGAAGTATTTTATGGTTGACATACATAGATAGGATTAGGATATAAGTGTTCTCAATGGAGACAAAATGTTGTTGTTGTTTTTATCACATGATATAATGTAAACCTTATGTTTGTATCTAGTACTTCCAAAGAAAATAAATTGATCAGTCTTTTGGGACTTGATCCCTTGTGATCTTGCCAATGTTATGTAATAATGCACTAACTCTTGGTAACTAGGGTCGGGGAGTTACAGTTGGTATTAGAGGAAGTTTATTACAAACCTTGGAAACTAGATTTAGAAAAACTATAATTAGATAACATTACCCTAAGATAGACTTTTTGGATTAGTATAGATGAAAATCCTAGAATTTTGGTAATGTTGAGATTTTTTGTATTTTCCAAACAATACATCTCTATCTAGATACGATATGGTAGAGGACTCTCTGGCATAGATGTATCTAGGATTGGAAACACCAATAAGGAGTTTTGGGCTTGACCCAAGGTATCATAGTACATGATAACGGGCCTTGCTGCACTTTTGGTTGCGACAATCTCAGGGGATATTCTTAGGATAATTCATGTTTTATTTACAAACCATTATGAAGGATTTATGTGTTTATACCTCCTCAATGAAAACATTTTTATGATTATGGATTATATCTATAAACTGTTCAATTTATGTTAAGTGTTTTACAAGTTTGGAATTATGTATTGCTATTCATAAACTAATCTAGTGTATGACATTCTTTAGAAATGGAGCCTAGTAGAAGGAATGGAAACTGTATCAATGCACATGCTCCATGTATGAATTTCCCTCCTACTCAAGATAATTATAATGGAGCTAGTGATTCAACTTGTGCATATCAGATTATCACTATACTGGGACAACTCACTCAGGTTATGAATAATAACCTTACCCGTATGGAGCACCTAGATCCACAATGTGGAGGATCAATATTAGACCAATTCATGAGAAAAAAACCACCAAAATTAAATGGGACTACAAATCCATTTGTAGCTGAGCAATGGATAAGTTCCTTAGAGAAAATATTTCATGCTCTAGGGAGTATGAAACAAGAAAAATTTTTCATTACAGTTTATCTTCTCATGAGAGATGCAGATCAATGGTGGTCATTAATTCAAAACAGAAATAAAGATAAAGAAGTATAAAATATGGAATGTAGGGATTTTAAAGATAATTTCATAGAAAAATAATTTCCTTGTTACCATCGAGCAGATAGGAAATGAAAATTTTCTGATTCCATGGAAAAAGTAGGATGAGAATATCACAATGTATGAGGCTATGTATACAAGGATAGCAAGGCATGAAACAGAGTATATATGTAACCCAAGGAGTAAGGTTGATCAATTATATGATTGGTTAAAACCATTTCTCTTTTGAGCATTAGTCTCACAATCCTTCTCATCATACAAATATATTTTCTCATGTGCTATCAAGATAGAAAAATAATTTTCTAAGTATTATGACTTTAAAGAAAAGCAAGAGAAGAAGAGATCTACTGGACACTTTGGAAATCGAAATAAGGGGAATAAGAGAAAAGTTAAATTTCCATCATGCAGTAAATGTGGGATAAAACACCCCTGTACTTGCCTGAAGGTAATGAGAGTCTATTAAAAGTGTGCTGAAAAAGTCTACCAAGATCAGGATTTCAAGGGAAATAAAGATATTTTCAATGTTGAATGGTAAAATTTTAGAGAAATGGGGAATTATGAAAATTAGTTTACTAATCACCAAAGAAACTTACCTCAGAAAAAACCAAGGGAGAAAGACCAAGCTTATGTGATCACTACTGTTGAGGTAGAAGCTCTGAAAGACATGGTGGTAGGTAATTTAATGGTTTCCTCATGTTTAGCCAATACTTTATTTTATTCTGGATCATCTCATTGTTTCATATATTCCCAGTTTGCTAAGAAATTATATTTTTTCATTTTTATTTAAAAAGGGAGTTGACAGTCAAAACTCTAAAGGAAAGTATCACTGTAACAATGTTTTGTGAATCAGTTCCCATTAGGGAATATAAATGTTCTTTATCTGCTGATCTCATCATCATACCCATAATTTAATTTTATAAAATCCTCAGAATGGATTGGATTTCGGTCCATGATGTAAAAATTTATTGTAAGAAGAAGGAGGTTACAATTTTTGATGATGATAAGGAGTACCTTATCATTAGAGCAGAAACGTCACCACCTAATTCTTATCTAGATCCACCCTCAGTAGCTATACTAAAGTCAATTACTGGGGAGGAAGAGAATGAAATAACTATGGGTGAGAAAAGAAATGTTCAAATAGAGGATGTACCTATTGTGCAAGAATATGTTGATGTGTTTCAAGAGGATTTACCTGTACATCCTTCAGAATGAGAAATTGAGTTTTCCATTGATTTAATTCCTGGTTCAAAGACTATATCAAAGACCCCTTATAGAATGGAAACTATGGAATTAGTGGAAATAAATAAAAAAATAGAGGAATTGAGTAATAAAGGATTTATTTTCCCTAGTGTTTCACCATGGGGATTGTAACGCCCCGACCCTAGTTACCCAGAGTCGGTGCATTATTACATAACATTGGCATGATCATGAGAAAGATCAAGTATCGAAAGACCGATTAGTTTAGTAGCCTTGGAATAACTAGATACATCCATAAATTTTTACATTACATCATAAAAAAAAACATTTTGTCTTCATATCCCCTCATACTATCCCTGCAGGTCATTCATAAATTACTTCTTCATAATCCTGAAAAAAAAATAAAACATTGAAAGGGGTGAGCTCGGATGCTCAGTAAGGATAACATTATAGCAGAAGCTTTCATAAATAATCATAAACACTTAAGGCAATTTATAACTAAAACAAAAGCCTTTGAAACTTGAACTTTCAACATGGTATGGCATAAATAAAATGAAATAATGCCATTTACTTACTCACATGGATATTCTACTAGTCGAATGATCACATGCAATATCAATAACCACTTTCATAATGATGGAATGCATAATTCCAGACTATCATAACCACATAGCCAAGGCCTCGTGCCAAGACTACAAATAAGATTTTGCCAAGGCCTTGTGCCAAGACACTAGTTTGTCTCATGAGACCTACCGATGCATCGAGGAGCTATAGCGGGCTCCACCCGTCACTTATTAAGTCCAATGCATTCCTCATATGAATAGGTTTAAGCATAAAATAAACATTCGTATTAAAACTAGCATACGAAATGTCAATACTTTAACCACAAAGCATGAATGGTATAAAAATAGAACATCCACAGTCAAACATAACTCATTTGATACAATATGAAAGATTGTATTGTATCACATTAACCTCAATCATGAATAATGAAGGATGTTGACATAGATGAAAATAATCATCATAACTATTTGAGAGAAATATCCCCCTTTTCTTGAAAACTTTTAAAAGTCACACTATTTGTCAAGAAGACATTAAAAAATAGATTTTTGAATCAAAGTGTCCCATACCACTTTGAAACTTTTAAAAGGATTTTTAAATTTAAAACTTTAATGTCCATAAAAATAAATCCTTAAAACCATTTTTAAAATATGGACATTAATGAGCATGATTTAGAAGAATAATTCTTTAAAACATTTTAAAATGGTATTTTGGTTAGAGTTTCTAACCAAAAGAGAGACACTTGAATACAAATAATTGAGGTAATCAAAACATTGTAATATCATGAGAATAAAGGAATTCATGATATACTATGTCAAAGTACATTATATACACCACATAAAAGTGATTTGGTGTATATCATCAAAGAAGTCTCAATGGAATGTAAATTGAGATGAAATCTCTCATAAAGGTTGTATCCTTAGGTTAAGGATAAATCAAAGACATAATTATGTGTGACAAATATAAATACACTAAATATGATTGGATATTCAGTGTAAATCAATCAAAGGATATTCACACATATTCTTGTAAAAACAATACCAACGAATTGGATGTTTAACTCAACAAATGGAGAATGAGTTAAAATTACTCTTATCAAATCCATATCAATGAATTGAGAATTATCAATGGAGTGATTATGTGTATCAAACTTATATCCACAGGAAGGGGAGTGGAAATTATGACATAATCAAATGAATAGTTATTCCACACATAATCTTGGGGTAATATAATCAATGAAATATGCGTAAAGCCAAATGAGTGGAAATTGAAATCTCAAATTACCTTATTGATTAGGTAACTTAAGAAACAAACACCCATGAAAGAAAGATCATACCATGATGATGTAAATACCCATAAAATAAAGTATATTACACAATGAATACAATCATGGGTAGTACACATACACCACATGCAATAATTAAGTGGTGATCAATGGAATTCTCACGGAATTAAAAGTGAGACAAGAAACCCCTTACCACGTTAATCAACTGAGTCGCATGGAAAAAAGTTAATAACCACCAAATTATTTACAGAATAACATGAATATAAAGTGAATCATGATAATATATATCAAATGGAAGTACACAATACACTACTTTCAATAATTTAGTAGCGAACAATGGAAATCTCACGGAATTGAAAGTGAGATAAGAGAATCCCTTACTTTGTACTTTTTCCTTGGTCGATGGTAGGTTTACCTCCTGTATAATGGTGAAATAATTGTTATTGAATAATAAAATAATCATTTACTTTAATATGATATCATATATGATCTTTTAACATTGATTTGTTAATAATATCTTAGAATTATCGTCATTTCGGGTGTTAACGGGTTCATTTTACTTTATATTCTTTGTTATGTGAGCCATATTCGTTATTAATGGGATGTATATTATTCATATCCAGAATGATATCAAGTCCTTAGATACTATTTTTAAATCATCAAATTATAATTATACTTGAATGGATATGATGGACAATGAATCTCATCGCGTTCGTGGAGACGGTAGTCCGTACGTACGCACGAACGCTACTTCCATTTAATTTTTCATTTTAAAAGTATTGAATCCAAATGATACATAGGTATATTATTATTCCAGTATAATATAATATTTTATATATGTTACTTAAGTTCATTAACACCATCCTTTATACGTTCCATGTGTGGTATGAACGAGTCATATCATTTTAAGGGGGCGGTAGTCCGCACTTCCTCAAATGAAATTATCGTATGTATATACAACATGAAACGAATAATGATATGAAATAAAATGGAATTACAGAAGATTATATATAAAATATATATCATTAATATCATATTTAATTACAGTTCCATCATAATGGCCACCATGAGAGGCGGTAAGATGTATTTGAACAATCATCGTTTCGTGAGGCGTTAGTTTGCCATCCACAGAAACATTATGTTCATCATCCATTAGATGGAGTTGTGTGTATATGTAGTTTGAATCCTTCTTATAACAACATCCTAGTATATTGTGGATACTGGTGTTGTTACAAAAGAAAGGAAATAAAAAGAGTTTGGGGGTTGGAGAAGCAAAATAAATGAAAATAATTTAAGAGAAATCGTTACCTTTAATTTAGGTAACTCACTTTGGTTGGAACCAAAGGACTTTTTGAAATGCTTTCTGCCTAAGGGGAAGCTTCAAGGAGGAGGAGAGGGATGTGGGGAGCTTAGTTGGGCAGAGTTTGGACGAGCCAAGTGGCTTTAGAGGTGTGAGGAATGAGTAGAAGTGGTCTCCTTTTATAAGGGAGAGGAGGGGCTCTTTAGGAAAGAGTGAAAGTATTACTTTATAATATAATTATATTCGGTTTATAATGGTCCAAAAATACTTTATGTCGAAGATAAGATGACTAATATTCTAAATAACATCAACCAATAAGAATTGTACAGGTTTTAGATAATATTTTAATCATTATAATCTTATTTATTTAAATGATTTATTAATGAGGTAAACATTGCATCATTATTGTGTCATTAATAATTTAAATTATTTGATGTCTAAAAATTATAAATAAAATATCATTATGTAGGAAATCTTTTTATCTTTCTAATGAATATTTATAATCGAAAATACAACATGTATAACCCTATGTAAAAATTGTTCTTTTAAAAGATGTAAGCTTATGCCATTTTTGTATTCATTTTAACTTAATTAAAATAAAGTGTCATTATCACTTACAAGTGGATCAATGGGGTCCCCAAATTGACCCAAAGATGCCCATGGTCGACCATGTATCAACCAATAGGGTTAATACACGTTTTAGGGTAATTTAGTATTATTATAATATTATTTTTTTAACCCTTATTTACCGGATTTACCCTTAACCATGGTAAATAAAATATTTACCGCAGTAATTATTCAAAATGTCTAAAAATAAAAGTTACCTATTTACACAATTTGAACATCCTGATTCCAAATATGGAATCCATTTTTCTAAATTCAAAACACAGAAGTGGCAGAAATTAATTTAAAATTAATTCTCGCTGTCAAAACAAAAAGCGTGTTTTTAAGAGATAATAACTATCAAAAGATTGACACTTGTTTATGTTCGGTTTAATTGTACAATTATGTCCAATGACCAAAATTATATTAAATGGTAAAAATATATTCTAAATATACTTTAAAACCACTCAAATTCATAATTTATCACTATTAATTATTTTGACTAAAAAAGTTGTTTTTAATTAAAATTTAGTAATATTTACTATTCATCAAAATATGAAAGTTATCCGAAAAGTACCAAAATTTCACCTTAGGCTAAATTTGATATTCCGAATCCAAAAATGAAGTCCATTTTGAAATATAAAATATATATAATTTCAAAAAATTAAGTATTACTATTCATAACGGCTAGTTTGATCGGTTGTGGTGTGTGTTAAAACTCGAAGTTGCGTACAACACACGCTACTGTTTTATTCAAAGGAAAGTGTACCGTGGAAGCTTGGGATGTTTTATTTTAAATTTTTTGATGTCCCCATTTAGTCAAAAAGTTTAAAATATTTTATTTAAAAAGGGTTCACTATTAAAAGTTGGTAAAACTACAATACTGAAGATGAATTTGTTCTTACATTATGTCTAAGAAACTCATAATATGGATTCTAAAATTATACGGATTATATAAAGTTTAAAATTTAGTTAATACTATTCATAACCTTTTTTGAACGGCTTGTTTGGTAAGTCATGGTGCGCTTGAACTCGGTGTTGCGTGCAGTGCAAGTTATTGAATTATTTTGAAGAAATAACACACTATGAAATCTTGGGGTGTTACATTCTCCCCTCCTTCAATAAATTGCGTCCTCGCAATTTGAAATTGTTCTTCGAAAATAAAAGGTTGAAAATAGAAAATATATTTGTGGGAAAACCCACATCAGAAATTGGTTTACTAAAATTTAGTCTTAATATGAGGAAAAGAGAAATGAAAGGGTCACCACCAAATTATGATCTCGATTAGGAGAACATTGGTGGCAATTAGAGACATATAATTGGAGGAAAAATGTAAATATTTATAGGTAGTGGTTGAGGTCATCAATCACAAAAAAGTATAAAATTGAGGTCCTTAAACTCATCAATCTATGATGATTTGAAGTACCATCGGTTCAACAAAATATAGGGTATTGGGATCACACATTTTTGACATTTCAAAATATCTTAGTTGAAATCCCACATCGAAAAATGAATTAATGAAGCCTCTATTTAAAATAAAGAGTGGAAAGTATGAAGATTACCGAAAATAACACATACTAGGGTTCCATGTAGGAAAATATGGATATGGAGGAGAAATCTAACCATCAATTATCTGATGGAGAGTGGTAGAGAACATGGCTATGAAAAGGCCAACAATCCCAAAGCCATAAATTAGTGATGATTTAAGGTACCATCTAGGACAACATTTTTTTTTTAAAGTTACATTACATAAGGAAGAGGAATTCATTTATGATATTGACTAAGAACATTATGAGATATACTTAAATTTTAAGTAGATTTTCATTCTTTAATAAATTTCCACCACTAACTCAATTTTTTTTAAACGATGAGTATTCAAGAAGACTTGGTCACACTGAAAGAGCTAGAATAAACTTCTATAGAATCACATGATCCATGCAGGATAAACCATATATTTACATTGTCTTTGAAGATTAATCAAAACCAAAATGGTTAGTGAATGATCTAATGATCCCCCAAAAGGATATTCATTGAGATAAATATGCACTAATCTTAATTTCTAAAATTAAACCAACAATACCCCAACGTTAAATAGATACCATTCAATAACCAATTGTCCTTAAAAATCCTTTAATATAATCCAAACTAATATTGAAACCCAAAACATAGAAGAATTTGATTATGTAGTCTCCCATGTTACATTGTATCTCCAAATGACATCAAATACTCTTAAAGTCACATACTTAAAAGTAATTAACATCATCACATATTCTCTGTTATAGGTTAATCATTTCCATAAATAACCCAAATAACTATAAATCAACAATAAAAATGTAGATAAAAATCCACCATTACTCTACAAATGAAACCTCATTGTATTCTATTTTCCTTGGGCATATAGTGTTCCTAACAAAACGAACATCTTCCAAAATAACATTTATCACTTAATCACCAAATCATTTTCCTATACCAAGGGTATTCATTTGATAAGACATAAGAACCCAAATCATCTTATTATTGATCAATAAAATCATTTAACAAAAAAAAATAGTCATACTAACCAGGGACTTCACGTAGTCCAGTGGTAGGCGATAAATCCCAATCGCACTTTGGTTGTGGGTTCGATTCCCACAGCTTTGTCCGACGCGACGGATTGTCACACGGTCTACGTGTTGTCCTTTTTCAAAAACTATATTCTATAATATTACCAAAATGAGATAAATTTTTCAAAATAACATAATTTAACCACAAATGTTATATCATACTTTGCATTTTCATCCCAAATTATAATAACTTATCATTTTCTCAAACCCCAATGATCATATAAAACCAAATGGTTATTTATACCTATATCCACAAGAGAAGAGACAATTATTCCTCAAATATCATTCTCACATGGAAAACTGAGGGGTTACAAATACAAGAGAAAATTATTCCAAAGTAAACCCATCAACAAGGAGTGCTAATACTTTTTAAATTTTTCTCCAACCATTTATTTCCACATAGATTCTTCTTTGAGCAAGAAAATATCCTATAAAATATGACATTCACTCGGGTAATGGCCAGGTCCCCTACATTTACGGCAAATGACTGTAAATGGACTCTTGGGACCATTTTTATCTTCTTCCATTGTACTCTTCATTTTTCTTCGTCAATTATTTACTTTATGTCCTTCCTCCCCGCACGTAAAACATTTCGTTGTCCCATTGAGACACTTTCCTGGGTGTCTCTTTCCGCATTTCCTGCATGATGAAAATTGAGGGTTCTTTTCTTCATGGTCTCCATTGCTGGAGCTCTTATCATTTATCACCTTTCTCTTCCTTGTTGAGTCTGGGAGTTGGTTAATATATATGTTGTTGATCATATTTTTGGAAAACTGATTTGGCATAAAGATGATATCTTTTACGCCTATCAACATTCCATTTTGTTGCTCATTTCCACCACCGTTCCCACCTTGTACATCATTCTCAAAGTCACTATGACTTCCTTGGAATCCAGCCATTTACTAAAACCAGAAAGCATTGTGTGAGTAATAGTAGTCGTAAAATCATTTAGAGATTAAAATGTCACCATATTCTCAATTTGAAACATATTAGGATTACCCAAGGTCATTTACTCTCATCTTATGTATATATTACTTAAATCGGTTTGTAAAGAAAATGTAAATTATCCTAAGCATATCCCCCGGGAGTGTCGTAACCAAGAGTGCAGCAAGGCCCGTTGTCGTGCACCAGTTCCCGTTCGAGTCTAGCTCAAAGCGGTGTTTTCGGGTTTTACCCCTAGGTACATCTGTGCCAGAGCCGCCTCTACCTGCTCGTATCCAGACAGGGATGTATTGCTCGGAAAACTCACAAAATCTCTACAATACCAAAATTCTAGGAAGTTCTTTTATACTAATCCTCAAAGTTCATCTTAGGTCTACATGCTCTAATCTGAGTTTATCTAAATCTAGCTACCAAGGTTTGTACTAAACTTCCTCTAATACCAACTGTAACGCCCCGACCCTAGTTACCCAGAGTTGGTGCATTATTACATAACATTGGCATGATCATGAGAAAGATCAAGTCTCGAAAGACCGATTAGTTTAGTAGCCTTGGAATAACTAGATACATCCATAAATTTTTACATTACATCATAAAAAAAACATTTTGTCTTCATATCCCCTCATACTATCCCTGCAGGTCATTCATAAATTACTTCTTCATAATCCTGGAAAAAAAATAAAACATTGAAAGGGGAGAGCTCGGATGCTCAGTAAGGATAACATTATAGCAGAAGCTTTCATAAATAATCATAAACACTTAAGGCAATTTATAACTAAAACAAAAGCCTTTGAAACTTGAACTTTCAACATGGTATGGCATAAATAAAATGAAATAATGCCATTTACTTACTCACATGGATATTCTACTAGTCGAATGATCACATGCAATATCAATAACCACTTTCATAATGATGGAATGCATAATGCCAGACTATCATAACCACATAGCCAAGGCCTCGTGCCAAGACTACAAATAAGATTTTGCCAAGGCCTTGTGCCAAGACACTAGTTTGTCTCATGAGACCTACCGATGCATCGAGGAGCTATAGCGGGCTCCACCCGTCACTTATTAAGTCCAATGCATTCCTCATATGAATAGGTTTAAGCATAAAATAAACATTCGTATTAAAACTAGCATACGAAATGTCAATACTTTAACCACAAAGCATGAATGGTATAAAAATAGAACATCCACAGTCAAACATAACTCATTTGATACAATATGAAAGATTGTATTGTATCACATTAACCTCAATCATGAATAATGAAGGATGTTGACATAGATGAAAATAATCATCATAACTATTTGAGAGAAATATCCCCCTTTTCTTGAAAACTTTTAAAAGTCACACTATTTGTCAAGAAGACATTCAAAAATAGATTTTTGAATCAAAGTGTCCCATACCACTTTGAAACTTTTAAAAGGATTTTTAAATTTAAAACTTTAATGTCCATAAAAATAAATCCTTAAAACCATTTTTAAAATATGGACATTAATGAGCATGATTTAGAAGAATAATTCTTTAAAACATTTTAAAATGGTATTTTGGTTAGAGTTTCTAACCAAAAGAGAGACACTTGAATACAAATAATTGAGGTAATCAAAACATTGTAATATCATGATAATAAAGGAATTCATGATATACTATGTCAAAGTACATTATATACACCACATAAAAGTGATTTGGTGTATATCATCAAAGAAGTCTCAATGGAATGTAAATTGAGATGAAATCTCTCATAAAGGTTGTATCCTTAGGTTAAGGATAAATCAACGACATAATTATGTGTGACAAATATAAATACACTAAATATGATTGGATATTCAGTGTAAATCAATCAAAGGATATTCACACATATTATTGTAAAAACAATACCAACGAATTGGATGTTTAACTCAACAAATGGAGAATGAGTTAAAATTACTCTTATCAAATCCATATCAATGAATTGAGAATTATCAATGGAGTGATTATGTGTATCAAACTTATATCCACAGGAAGGGGAGTGGAAATTATGACATAATCAAATGAATAGTGATTCCACACATAATCTTGGGGTAATATAATCAATGAAATATGCGTAAAGCCAAATGAGTGGAAATTGAAATCTCAAATTCCCTTATTGATTAGGTAACTTAAGAAACAAACACCCATGAAAGAAAGATCATACCATGATGATGTAAATACCCATAAAATAAAGTATATTACACAATGAATACAATCATGGGTAGTACACATACACCACATGCAATAATTAAGTGGTGATCAATGGAATTCTCACGGAATTAAAAGTGAGACAAGAAACCCCTTACCACGTTAATCAACTGAGTCGCATGGACAAAAGTTAATAACCACCAAATTATTTACAGAATAACATGAATATAAAGTGAATCATGATAATATATATCAAATGGAAGTACACAATACACTACTTTCAATAATTTAGTAGCGAACAATGGAAATCTCACGGAATTGAAAGTGAGATAAGAGAATCCCTTACTTTGTACTTTTTCCTTGGTCGATGGTAGGTTTACCTCCTGTATAATGGTGAAATAATTGTTATTGAATAATAAAATAATAATTTACTTTAATATGATATCATATATGATCTTATAACATTGATTTGTTAATAATATCTTAGAATTATCGTCATTTCGGGTGTTGACGGGTTCATTTTACTTTATATTCTTTGTTATGTGAGCCATATTCGTTATTAATGGGATGTATATTATTCATATCCAGAATGATATCAAGTCCTTAGATACTATTTTTAAATCATCAAATTATAATTATACTTGAATGGATATGATGGACAATGAATCTCATCGCGTTCGTGGAGACGGTAGTCCGTACGTACGCACGAACGCTACTTCCATTTAATTTTTCATTTTAAAAGTATTGAATCCAAATGATACATAGGTATATTATTATTCCAGTATAATATAATATTTTATATATGTTACTTAAGTTCATTAATACCATCCTTTATACGTTCCATGTGTGGTATGAACGAGTCATATCATTTTAAGGGGGCGGTAGTCCGCACTTCCTCAAATGAAATTATCGTGTATGTATATACAACATGAAACGAATAATGATATGAAATAAAATGGAATTACAGAAGCTTATATATAAAATATATATCATTAATATCATATTTAATTACAGTGCCATCATAATGGCCACCATGAGAGGCGGTAAGATGTATTTGAACAATCATCGTTTCGTGAGGCGTTAGTTTGCCATCCACAGAAACATTATGTTCATCATCCATTAGATGGAGTTGTGTATGTGTAGTTTGAATCCTTCTTATAACAACATCCTAGTATATTTTGGATACTGATGTTGTTACAAAAGAAAGGAAATAAAAAGAGTTTGGGGGTTGGAGAAGCAAAATAAATGAAAATAATTTAAGAGAAATCGTTACCTTTAATTTAGGTAACTCACTTTGGTTGGAACCAAAGGACTTCTTGAAATGCTTTCTGCCTAAGGGGAAGCTTCAAGGAGGAGGAGAGGGATGTGGGGAGCTTATTTGGGCAGAGTTTGGACGAGCCAAGTGGCTTGAGAGGTGTGAGGAATGAGTAGAAGTGGTCTCCTTTTATAAGGGAGAGGAGGGGCTCTTTAGGAAAGAGTGAAAGTATTACTTTATAATATAATTATATTCGGTTTATAATGGTCCAAAAATAATTGAGGTCGAAGATAAGATGACTCATATTCTAAATAACATCAACCAATAAGAATTGGACAGGTTTTAGATAATATTTTAATCATTATAATCTTATTTATTTAAATGATTTATTAATGAGGTAAACATTGCATCATTATTGTGTCATTAATAATTTAAATTATTTGATGTCTAAAAATTATAAATAAAATATCATTATGTAGGAAATCTTTTTATCTTTCTAATGAATATTTATAATCGAAAATCCAACATGTATAACCCTATGTAAAAATTGTTCTTTTAAAATATGTAAGCTTATGCCATTTTTGTATTCATTTTAACTTAATTAAAATAAAGTGTCATTATCACTTACAAGTGGATCAATGGGGTCCCAAAATTGACCCAAAGATGCCCATGGTCGACCATGTATCAACCAATAGGGTTAAGACACGTTTTAGGGTAATTTAGTATTATTATAATATTATTTTTTAACCCTTATTTATCGGATTTACCCTTAACCATGGTAAATAAAATATTTACCGCAATAATTATTCAAAATGTCTAAAAATAAAAGTTACCTATTTACACAATTTGAATATCCTGATTCCAAATATGGAATCCATTTTTCTAAATTCAAAACACAGAAGTGGCAGAAAATAATTTAAAATTAATTCCCGCTGTCAAAACAAAAAGCGTGTTTTTAAGAGATAATAACTATCAAAAGATTGACACTTGTTTATGTTCGGTTTAATTGTACAATTATGTCCAATGACCAAAATTATATTAAATGGTAAAAATATATTCTAAATATACTTTAAAACCACTCAAATTCATAATTTATCACTATTAATTATTTTGACTAAAAAAGTTGTTTTTAATTAAAATTTAGTAATATTTACTATTCATCAAAATATGAAAGTTATCCGAAAAGTACCAAAATTTCACCTTAGGCTAAATTTGATATTCCGAATCCAAAAATGAAGTCCATTTTGAAATATAAAATATATATAATTTCAAAAAATTAAGTATTACTATTCATAACGGCTAGTTTGATCGGTTGTGGTGTGTGTTAAAACTCGAAGTTGCGTACAACACACGCTACTGTTTTATTCAAAGGAAAGCGTACCGTGGAAGCTTGGGATGTTTTATTTTAAATTTTTTGATGTCCCCATTTAGTCAAAAAGTTTAAAATATTTTATTTAAAAAGGGTTCACTATTAAAAGTTGGTAAAACTACAATACTGAAGATGAATTTGTTCTTACATTATGTCTAAGAAACTCATAATATGGATTCTAAAATTATAAGGATTATATAAAGTTTAAAATTTAGTTAATACTATTCATAAACTTTTTTGAACGGCTTGTTTGGTAAGTCATGGTGCGCTTGAACTCGGTGTTGCGTGCAGTGCAAGTTATTGAATTATTTTGAAGAAATAACACACTATGAAATCTTGGGGTGTTACAGGGATACCCTATTCTTTTTGTTAAGAAGAAAGATAGATCTAAGAGGTTGTGCATTTAATAAAAGGATATCAATGATATAACAATAAAAAATAAGTATCCCCTACCTCACATTGATTATTTATTCAACCAACTTCATGGAGCTCAGTATTTTTAAAATATTGACCTTCGATATTGATATCATCTATTGTGTGTGAAGAAGGAAGACATTCCAAAAATAGCATTTTAAAATAGGTACGGGCATTACGTGTTTACAGTAATGAATTTTGGACAGACTAATGCACCCTCTGTTTTCATGGATATAATGAATAGATTTTTCAAGGAATATCTTGATGACTTTATATTGGTATTTATCGATGATATCTTGGTTTACTCAAAAAGCTACGATTATCATGAAAATCACTTGCGCACTATTTTGAAAACCCTTAGAAGAAATGAATTATATGGGATGTTTAGAAAGTGTGAATTCTAGCTTCAGGGAATTTCTTTTTGTGGCCATATTGTCTCTAAGTATAGAATCTCATTTGATCCTTCGAAGACCAAGGAAATCCAATAATGGCCATCATAGACAAGTATAAATGGGGTACATAGTTTTATTGGTTTAACAGGTTATTATCGGTGCTTCATCTATAATTTTTCTCAATTGGATAACCCATTAACCAAACTCATATGTAAATGGGATAAATTTGTTAGGACAAAAGAGTGTGAAGAATGTTTTGAAGAACTGAAGATAAGATTAGTCAATCCTCCTATATTGACCCTACCATCGATGAATGATGGGTTTGTTATTTATAATGATTCTTCAATGAAAATAATTGGTTGTGTCCTTATACATAATGATATAGTTATTGAATATGCATCATTGAAGCAAAAAATTCATGACCAATACTATCCCACTAATGATCTTGAGTTTGCAGCTGTAATATTTTCTTGGAAGATTTGGAGACACTATATCTATGGTGAAAAATGTGAGATATATACTGATCACAAGAGCTTGAAGTATATTTTCTCACAAAAAGAACTCAACATGAGGTAAAGGTGATCGCTCGAGCTACTAAAGGATTAATAATGCATTATACACTACCACTTGGGAAAGGAAAATAAGGTGGTAAATACTTTGAGTAGAAAGGACCATGGAGTTTTGAACAAGATGATAGTTTAAAGGGATCCTATTTTCATGGATCTAGTAAAGATGGATATGGGAAGTACCATGGAAGGTGAAACATAAATACTTTTTCAAAGTGTTGTAAAACCATCTTTTATATAAAGGATAAAGAGTTCTCAGACTGATGATTAAGAGTTTAAAAATAAAATTAAATCTATGAATGATGGGAGATTGATAGAATTCATATATGAAGATGGGATTTTAAAATTTGGTAAGAGAATTTGTGTTCTTGAAATACCAGATCTAAAAATGGAATTTTTGGATGATGCTTATAGCTCCAATTTCTCTATACACCCTCGTAGCACTACGATGTATAGAGATTTGAAGGAACATTTTTTGTGGGACAACATCAAGAGAGAGATTGCTGATTATGTGTCAAGATGTATGGGTTTTCAACATGTAAAAGCAGGAAGACAACATCCTTGATGAGTCATGAAACCTTTTCCCATACCTTAGTGGAAATGGGATCAAATTACGATGGACATTGTCATGGGACTACCAAATAATCCTAGAAGGAATGGGGAAATATGGGTAATTATTGATTGTCTTACCATGTCATCACATTTTTTTGATATAAGAGAAGATTTACCACTTGAACATTTACAAGACTATATATTAATGATGTTTCAAGACTTTATGAAGTACCCCTATTGATTGTTTCTGATTGTGATCCCAATTTTACATCAAGATTATAGAAATGTTTTCAGAAGGGCTTAGATACCGAACTTTGTTTGAGAACTTCCTACCACCCACAAACTGATGGACAACCAGAACAGACTATTCAAACCATAGAAGATATGTTGAGTTCTTGAAAACTTTATTTTCAAGGTATGTGGGATCATTATTTACCTCTGGTAGAATTTTCATATAACAATAGCTTCCATTCAAGTACTTAGATGACACCATATGAAGCGATATATAGAAAGCAATGTCGCACACCAACTTGTTGGGATGATTTTAGTGAAAGAAAACTCATAGGCCCAGAATTTGTTGAGGAAACAATAGACAAGGTGAAGGTTATCCAAACCCACATCAAAGCTGCTCAATGTAGGCAAAAGTGCTATGCCGATAACCGATGGAAGGATTTGAAATTTCAAGTAGGAGTTCATGTTTTCTTGATGGTATCTATATGGAAGGGTGTTATATGTTTCGGTAAGAAGGGTAAATTGAGTCCCATGTACATTGGACCTTTCGAAATTCTAGAACGAATTAGAGCAGTAGCTTACCATTTGGCAATGCCACAAAGCCTCTCCAATGTTCATGATGTGTTCCATGTATCACTGTTGAGAAAATAAAATCCTGACCCAACACATGTACTCACCTATGAAGAAATAGAACTGGAAACCAACTTGTCTTATTGCGAATAGCCTATAAAAATTCATGATACTAGAGAACAAGTGTTTAGAAATAGGGTGACTCATCTGTTAAAAGTTCTAGGGAGAAACCATAGATGGAAGAGTCAACGTGGGAACCTGAGGAACTTATGATGAAGAACCACCCAAATATTTTTATGATGTAATATTCTAGAATTTTTGATGAAGATATTATTTGAAGGAGGGGAGAATGTAACACCCAAATCTTCCACAATATGTTTCCCTTTGATTAATGCAATATCTTGGGTTGTATGCAACTTGGAGTTTTAACACACCACAAACAATCAAACTAGCCATTATGAATAGTAATTTTAACTTTTTGAAATTTTATAAATTTTATTTTTCAAAATGGACTTAATTTTTGGATTCATAATATCAAAATTAGCTTAGAGTGAATTTTTGGTATTTTTCTGAAAACTTTGACTTTTTGATGAATTGTGAAAAACACTGCGTTATTGTTTAAAACCGAGTATTTATTTAAATAATTAGTTATTTTATTTTAATTTATTTTAGGTAAAAATTGATTCATAATAAATATATGTGTTCAATGCAATTCATTGGAGTAATTTTATAATAATATTAGATATATAAATTTTTATTGAACTTTTTACCGTCTTTTACCAACCTTATTGGAGCATTTGGAAAGTTTTATAAAACATAATTTTACCGCCTTTGGGAATTGAATTTCAAAAATATGAGAGACAAGGTTGACATCAGTACGTAAAATGTGTTTCAATAAGACAAAAATTATTTTTGGTGAATAGTAACTTTTGACTTTTATTTACCACGGTTAAAAGTAAATAGGTTAATTAAAGGTAAAAATGATATTATAATTTCCCTAATACACGTCCTAATTATATTGGAGAAGTGTATTTTGACCAAAATCACCCTTAGGAATAAAATATTATTTTTTTGTCCCACTTGGATTAGATTATGAAATTTATTATTATTTTATTTTAAGAAGAGTTAAAAGTGTTAAATTCAATGTTTATTAACGAACCCTTTTTAAATATAAGGTTATAAATAAGATAAATTCAACTCTAAAGATTCATTATAAATATAATAATATTTAATAAATAATTATATTTTATTTATAATTTGTAGACATTAAATAAATAAATTTATTTATGACACAATGATAATTCGGTAATTACCTTATTAATTAATGATTAAAATAATTGATATTATAAATATCCAAATAAATGTTAATTGAAAAATATAATAAATTCCACTAATTTTATAGGTAAACATGAGATTTTAGGTTTTATTAAATAATTTTTTTGATGTAATAAAGTTGTTATGACTTTCAAAAAATAGAATACCAAATAGTGTCAAAATTGACAAAAATGTGTTTTTAAAACAAGTACTTAATTATTAATTGATATATTATTCCTAAAAATATAAGGTTCAGAAAAAAGACATATATATTGTTATATATATTAATAATGAACCACTTGGGGTTTTCTTGGATTTTTATTGTAATTTTATTAACTATTTATTATAATAATACAAGAATACATGGTAAAAGTAAATCTATTTAATAAAGAGTTAAATCTAAAAGATAACGTTAATATAGTGACTTAAACATATCTAAAACCTATTGGTTGAGAGTTTTTAGACCCATACCCGCCTTATCCTCTAAATAAATCATTTTGGTTCCATTATAAACAAAATATTATAGTATAATAAAATAATATTTCAAGCTTTTCCTAAAGTGACACTCACCTCTATTATAAAAGGGAACTTCCCATTCTCTCAAAATCACACCTCCATAGCCATTTGGATCATAAAAAACCTACCCAAATATCCTCCCAACTACCCTACCATCAACCTAGAGGCCTTACTTTGATCAGAAAACTAACCTATCGATACCATTAGATCAAATCAAAATAAAACACCCGAAGAAGAGGTAATAATTTCACCACCTCTTTCAAAGTTCTTTTCTTCTTCCACTTCCTCTTTCTTTGTTGTTTCCATACCAAAATAATAACTCTAGTAAATTATACATACTTTTATGTTATTATAAATATTTTACAACCATATTCATTATTCTATCCATCCTATGAATGACAAATCACCATACATGCATACGTACAACTTATCGTCTCCACGTCATAGTGTAATTTGTTAATCAAACACTTAATTAATTGTATGGGTATAATAATGAGTATAAATGATTTAAATACTAAATATAACATGTTAAGTATTTTTTATATATGATATAACATCCAACTACATACGATTTCACCATCAATAGAATGGTATTGTCGCTCGTGCATATGTACGGATTACCGTCTCCTCGAACGCGATGAGATTTACTCCCCATCATAACTATTCAAGAATAAATTTCATTTAATTATTAAAAAATAATGTTTAAGAACTTAATATCATTCTGGATATGAATCAAATACATCTTATCCATAACAAACTTGGCTTACATAACCTATCATATAAAGGGAAATGAATCAGTTAACACGTGAAACAATGATACTACTGAAATATTATTAACAAAGAAATATTAGAAGATCATATATGATATCATATTTATGTATTTGAATCTTGTATAATTTAATAAAAATAATTTAACTATTATATAGAAGTATAATGTACCCTTTATCAAGGAAAAGTAAAATTTAAGGGTTAATTCTACAATCTCTTCGTTATCTGAGGTTATTTATACGTGAGTATCTACTGGGACCTCTTTATCATCCACATCAATGTTTCTCAAAAATGTATTTCAAAACATTTTTACAATTTCATAGACTATGGGTTAAAGTCATTTATACCCTTTTTTTGACTTTTTATAATATGTTTATAAATGAATCATTATATTATTTTCCAAACAAGGTCCATTATAACCTTTTCAACTAAATTAAGGTAATAATGTTTTTTAACTTATATGGAGGATGCACCTATTTTCCACCATTATAACACCTTCAAAGCTTCCCATAAAATTTTATAATAATATTTTATAAATAACTTTTTTCTTTTAAAATTACATGACTTTTAAATGATTTCAAAATAGAAAGAGATATTTCTCTCAAATAGTTTTGATTTCATCTATGTCAACATAATTTGAAGGATTTTACACTTGTTTGAAGTTGATTTATTATGATACAATCTTACATAATGTATTTAAGATTTTGTTATATGTTTGACTATGGAACAATTATTTTTATACCATTCATGGTTTATGGTTAAAGTATTAACATTTTGTATGCTAGTTTTAATACAAATTTCTATGTTATCTTTCAACCTTTTCATATGAGGAATGCGTTGGACTTAGTATGTGATGGGTGGATCCCGCTATAGCTCCTCGATGCATCGATATGTCCCATGAGACAAACTAGTATCTTGGAAAAAGGCCTTGAAAAAATATTATTTATTGTCTTGGCATGAGGCCTTGACTACGTGGTTATGATGTCTGAAATTATGCATTCCATCATTATGAAATTGTCTATTGATATTACATTTTATTATGCAACTATTATAATATCCATGTGAATAAGTAAATGGAATTTTTTTATTTATAGTTGAAATATTATACTGAAGTTTAAGTTTATAAAGGATTTTTGTTTTAGTCTTATAAATTTCCTTAGAGAATTATGCTTATTTATTAATGTTTCTGCTATATACTTATACTTATTGAGCATATAATCTCACCCTTTCTATGTTTTATTTTTCCCAGGATGTGAAGAAGTAATTTAGGTTTGACCTACAGGGATATGAAAAGGATATAAGTTTGTTCAAAGGGGACAAAATGTTGTTGTTGTTTTTATCTCCTAATGTAATGTAAAACTTATGTTTGTATCTATTACTTCCAAGGATACTAAATGAATCTGTCATGACCCGACACTTCCGGTCTCGAGCCACAACTACCCCAAGCCCGCCTCCAAAGGCCAGGGGATGGAGACAAGCGTCGAAGGCGTAAAAATCTCAGGGAGGCCTTCGTCTAAGTACCTGCACACACACACACACACAGCCCACTCAATGCATAAGTGTTGTGTAAAAAGAAAACCAAAGGACAAACAACTATAACCCAATCATAGTCATACATCGACTTCTAAATATAAAAAAAAGTAAAGTGCTGACAAGATGGTAAATAGTAAAGGGGAAAAACACGCGCCCAAGTAGAAAAGTGCCACAACCTAGCAACAGGTAACAAAAGTAAACAACTGGCGAGTCTCACACCTGAAAGACCTACTATGAACACCGAACGTAGCCCAAGCTCTTGTGTCCTCTACGCTCCTCCGTAGACTCAATTGTCTGTCATCTGCAAGGTCACACCAAGTGCAAGAAAAGCCCAAGAAGGGGTGAGTATAAGGATACTCAGTAGGATGCCCTGAAATCTTGAGGGAGAAACAAAGGAGGTACTAAATGGTAAATAATAGACATAACAAAGTAAGAGTATGATAGAGAGAGTAGAGCTCAACCCAGCAAAAGAAGGAAGTAGACTCGTCCCAACCAAGAGGAGCTAGACACGGAAAGCACATGGAATAACCCACGTGTCTTCGCCCCTCCTAGAAGGAGAGTAACTGGACCCAAGGAGTGGGAACAAAAGTAGGGTGCATATATATATATATATATATATTCTCAACAAGAAACCCGAACAAGTACATAAGGAGATCTCTATATCTAATCTCAACCCATGAAAAGTTGACAATAGTTCTAAGGATATCCATCACTGATTCTCAATAGTCCTGCACGTCAAGCCGCCTCGTCGCTAAGACGTACCAACAAAAGTACCGATCCGGTAATCACAGAGAAAAACCACTAACTAGCCCCATCGGAAGGGCTGAGTCTGAAAGGAGTCGTCGGGTAACCCACTGCCCAACCCAACTAGAGGGTAAACCCCAAAAGGTCATCGGGTGACCCACTGCCCAGCCCTGCTAGAGGGTAAACCCTAAAAAGGTCATCGGGTGACCCACTGCCCAGCCCTACTGGAGGATAAACCCTAAAAAGGTCGTCGGGTGACCCACTGCCCAGCTCTACTTGAGGGTAAACCCTAAAGTCAACGTTTAACCCACTGTCTAGCCTCAATGGAGAGTAAACCCTGATATGCTGGTGGGTAACCCACTACCCAGCCCCACTGGAGGGTAAACCCTAAACTGGTCCGATAACTTCGCGCTGCCTGCGCCATCACTGGGTGTCGCTAACATCGCGACCATGCGTTGGGTCAGAGTGTGTCAAAGAAATCTCTTACCAACGTACTTTCATGTTTCCACATTTAATGAGATCTCTAAAGATGCTCCGCTCACCCTAATATATTACACCATTGTAATCCTCGCGGAAAAACACGCAAAATAGACTATTTACTCGTTGGAAACGGGCTCCCGATGAAAACGTTACTCAACACCACTTTATGCCCATACATCGTCTCGTAGAGCCCACACCTCGGTCCTGAAAGATTTTGGGAAAACTGTGCCATCGCTATGCTCTCGGAAAAACACACCAAAACGACTAATCATTCGCTCCGAATGGACATCTGATGAAAAAGTCACAAAACGCTGCTCACAGCTTAAAAAATGGCCCATGGGGACCATGCATCAACTCCGGATTCAATGCCTGAAACCAAACTGGACCACTTTTTTTTGATGCCAGGGTCACAACGCCGCAGACGGTTCCTTAAACGGACTTCGGATGTTTTCGCGTCACCCGAAGGAAGAATCCCGGCGTAGTACTTAATGAGAGTTTCACGCCACCCAGCCCCCGTATCGGGAATTGAAAATCCCTAGGACCATCTCAAAACCTTCATCTCGACACCAGGATTGAACTACAATAGACATCATGCAAAACAGACACCTTTAGTGGAAGTTATGGGTTTTCGAAGATAGGGGGACGAACCCCTTTGGGTTGGACCGACCCAGTCCGGCCGGTCCACCCGGCCTGGGCCGGCCCGCACCAACCGGCCTGGTCCACAGTGCCTGCCCGCGGCCCTACTACGCGACCCGGCCGTAGTCCCATGGTCCACACCACCGACCAGCCCTCGTGGTCGGTCGCTGGTTCGCGACCCGCCAAAGGCGGGTCTTAGTCTCCACGGGGTCGCGCGCCGCGACCCCCCGTCGCGCCCGCACCGACGAGCTCGCCCGCCGCTGTTGGGAACCCCGTGCTGCCTGGGTCTGCTGCGCCACTTAGGTTTATCTCCGCGCCGTCATCTTGGTAACTGCCACCGCCACTGGGAGCCCTCCGGATAGCCGTGCCGACTGCCAGACCGCCCCTAGAACCGCTGGAAAAAGGAGAAAACGGCCAGAAAGCTTCCCGGGGTCACCTCGGACACCTTGAGACTCGAAAATTCAATCTGAAAAGAGATTTGGAAATCTCGGATCGATCCCTACACATATATGATCTTATCTCAACGATTGGACAACAATTAGATGTAGGAAAATCAATTTATGAACGATGCAGAAATCAAAAATGAAAAAAATAAAACCTCCTACCTCGTTGGGCGTAGCCCGAAGCTTCACGAATGGTCCGCCGGAGCCACCACCCACCTTTGAGAGGGAGAGAGAATCTTGAAGGAGGTTCTCCCTTATTGGGAAGAACTTGTAACAAGGATAAAAATAAGGGGGATAAGATGGTGGGGGGTGTTTAAATAGAAAAACACTTAAATCCCCCGCCCGTAGGCCCCGTACCTGAACTTTCGACGGGGTCGAGGATAAGCTACCCCTAGGGTAAAAAACACGTTATGAGCACGATAGATATCTCGTAATTTTAATCCAATCCTCCATTCATAAGTTACAAAGTACATGCCTGGGGCCATCAAATTACGAAAACGGCCCTGGTGGCGTTTTCCACAGAAGGGTCGCACCCATGAAAGTTTCACCCCTCCTAGGGTAAACAGCATGCTTCGGACTCAACGGTGCCCTCAGTTTTTCCATACAAACAACCATTTAGGATTTATTCTGTTTATTTGGTGGGTCCAATTTGAACGCACTTAAAGATTAATTCCGGCCGCACTGGGGCTCAAAATCACACGCCGTCTGAACGTCCTACTCTTGAATAACATTAATAAAATTTCAATGTCTTATAGGCTCAAAACCCTGGTTCTTACATCATTCCCTCATTAAAGTTTTTCATCCCCGAAAAAATAACTACAAAAAAAACTCGGGATACTGATCCCACATCTGGCTCTCCCGTTCCCAGGTGCTCTCCTGGACCCTCCCGTGCCGCCATAGCAGACGAACCAAAGGAATGGTCCGTCCACGCAGTGTCCACTCCTGCTGGTCCTCAATCACCACTGGGTGCTCTGTAAAGGTGGCTCCATCCTCAATGTCCATATCTCCCCAGTCGATAATGTGCGTGGAGTCGTGCATGTATTTCCTCAGCTGCGACATGTGGAAGAAGTCATGCACCCTCTCCAACTGTGGGGGTAGAGCAAGACAGTAGGAAACCTTACCAACCCTGTGAAAAATCTCAAAGTATCCGATGAACCTCAGGGACATCATCCCTCCCCATCCAAACCTCCATGTCCCACGCCGTGGAGAGACTCTAAAAAATATATGTTCCCCTGCTCGAACTACAAAGGCCTGCGACGATGATCTGCGTAGGACTTATATCTGCTCTGATCCATCCTCATCTACTCACGAATGACCTGCACCTTCTCCGTCGTCGCCTGCACAAACTCTGGACCCACAAGGGTGGTCTCCCCAACCTCTGTCCAGCACAACAGTGACCTGCAGGGTCTCCCATAGAGGGACTCAAAAGGTTCCATGCTAATAGTAGAGTGGTAACTGTTGTTGTACACGAACTCCACCAAGGGAAGGTGATCCTACCAGATCAGGCCAAAGTCTAACATGCACACCCTGAGCATATCCTCCAACATCTGGATAGTGCGCTCAGTCTGCCCATCCATCTGGGGGTGGAAAGCAATAATCATCTGCAGCTGGGTCCCGAATGCCTCCTACAAGCCTCACCATAATCACGATGTAAACCACGCGTCACGGTTGGAGACGATCATTGAGGGTAATCCGTGAAGGTGGACAATCTTCCGAACGTACAACCACCACAGACTCTCAACTGAGATCTGCTCCCTGATTATAAAGAAGTGCACCGACATCCTGAGTCGGTCCACTATCACCCAAATGGAATCGTGGCCCTTCCCTGTGCACGGGAGCCCTGTGAAGAAGTCCATAGATATTCCATCCCACTTCCACTCAGGGATATCAAGGGGCTGCAACAACCCTACCAGAACCTGATGCTCTTCCTTCACCTGTTGACAGGTAAGGCACCGAGAAACGAACTCAGCTACACTCCGCTTAATGCCAGACCACAAAAACTGCCGCTAAAGGTATCTGTACATCTTCCCCACACCGGGATGTACAACCAAGGGAGAAGTGTGGAACTCCCACATCACCTCCTCCCACATCTCCACTGGTACTACAGCTCGTCCCTAGAACAGGATCTTGTGATTACCTCCTTCAGAATACCCATCAGGTGCATCGCCCATGGATATCTGATCACGCAGTACCTTGCTATCGACATCCCCCGCTGTGAATCTCTCACACACTCAAGGAGTGAAGGAGTCAACACCATCGACTGTAGAAAATCCGTACCCTCCTTCTCCACCATGTTCAGCCGTAGGAAAGACAACTTCTCTAAAGCTTTCTGCACTAACCGAGCCTGGAACTTCCTGCTAAGATCATCTGCTACTACGTTTCCCTTCCCTGGAGTGTAGACTATCTCGAAGTCATAGTCCTGCAGAAACTCCAGCCAGTGCCTCTGCCTCAGATTCAAATCCTGCTAAGTGAAGATATACTTGAGGCTCTAGTGGTATGAGTAGACCACAAGACTCTAACCTAGAAGGTAGTGTCTCCATAACCTCAAGGCGAATACCACTACTTCCAGATCCAAATCATGAGTCGCATAATTCTGCTCAAGGTTCCTTAACTACCTCGACCCATATGCAATCACTGCTCGCTGCTACATCATCACGCACCCAAGCCCAGCTCCTGAAGTGTCACAGTACACTACAAACTCAACGCCCTCCTATAGCAGCCTGAACACTGGAGCACTAGTTAGCCTCAGTCTCAAATCCTCAAAGGCCTTCTGGTACTGATCAGTCCAGGTGAACAATCGTCCCTTCCGTGTCAACGTGGTCAAAGGGGAAACAATCCTGGAGAAATAGACCACAAACCTCCTGTAGTACCCTGCCAAACCAAGGAATCTCCGCACCTATGACACATTCTTTGGTGGATCCCAAGCAAGCACTGCCTCTATCTTTGCGTGATCTATGGCCAATCCCTACTCAGTAATGACATGACCTAGAAAGTGAACCTCATGAATCCAGATTTGAAATTTCAAGAGCTTCCCATACAGCTGGTGATCCCGAAGTAAGTCTAGGACCATCCTAAAATGTACTGCATGATCCTCTTCCATCGTAGAGTAGATGAGTATGTCATCAATAAAGACAACCACAAACTAGTCCAAGTACGGTTAGAAGATTTAGTTCATCAATGCCATGAAAATGGTGGGGGAATTCGTCATGCCAAAGGGAATCACCAAGAACTCATAATGCCCATATCGAAAATGGAAAGCCAACTTCAGGATATTAGTCTCACGAACCCACAACTAGTGGTAGCCGGATCGAATATCAATCTTGGAGAACCACTTCTCACCTCTAAACTGGTTGAAAAGGTTGTCGATCCTTGTTAAAGGGTACTTGTTCATTATCGTGGCCTGATTCAGGTGATGATAATTCACACAAAGCTGCAGACTCCCATCTGCCTTTTTCACACACAAAAAATAGGAGCTTCCCCAGGGGACACACTAGGACTGATGAATCCCTTCTCACAAAGGTCGTCCAGTTGAAGTCATAGCTCTCGAATCTCTATGGGTGCCATCCGATAAGCCGCAAATGATATCAGGGTAGTCCCTGGCTGCAAGTCAATGTAGAACTCCATCTATCGCCTCAGAGGTAGTCCTGGGACATACTCGGGAAAGACGTCCATGTAGTCCTCTACAACATCAGGGATCCAGGTTCCTGTAGTATCTGCTACTCCGAGAGCCATGCTCGCCAACTAGTGTGAGAAAGGTTGGGGTCTCCTGCTTAGAGTACCCATCTGCTCCGCCACGATGTCTCATTCCCCAAGGATGGTGAACCTCGTCCCATCTGAAAACACGCCTCTAACTCGTCTGTGAAGAAAATCGATCTGGGCTTGAACCATAGAAATCCAATACATGCCCAGGATAATGTCGTAAGGTTCCATCGTGATTACGAGTAGGTACCACATGAAACTACCTCCTCTGAATGATAGTTCACACTATCTGCAGATAAAGGTCACCAATGAGGCACTTCCTGCAGGAACCTCAAGGATAAGTGTAGGTGTCAACGCCTCTACTAGAATCTCCAACTCCCATACCAACAACAGCGATATAAAGGAGTGGCTGACACTTGTGTATACTAGTACTGAAGCAAGCATAGAGTAAACACAAAGCGTACCTCGAACCATCTCGTGTGCTGGGGGGTCACGAACACCTATAGCTTGAAGCTGCCCGTGGCCCCTACTGCTAGCTCCCTAATCCTGGCATGGGCTGCCTGGTGGTGGCGGTGGAAGGACCTCAAAACACTGTCCTGGAAATCTAGGTCCCGCCGCTCTACCTGTGCTGCCTCCCTAAGGACCACCCTATCCTCGCCTAGGGGATCCCTGTTCACGGCGCTGCCTCTGCCGCTGCGGTGCGCCCCCTGCCTTCCACGGCTACTCGGTATGCCTGGTCAGGAATTCTCGTGCTAGGTGACCCCGTCCGTCATAGGCATAGCACCATATCTCTCCTGACTACCCCAGTGCTCCACGGTGCCACTGCGGTGTACGAACCTTCCCCTGAGTCTGCTCATGGAAGGGCCTCCTCGATCGAGGCTCTACTCTCTGCTGCCTTCCTGTCACTGAGGACTCTCCTCTGAAGTGGACACTACTAGGCCCTGTCGGCTGGCATCCATCAGCCAATCCATCAAAAGCACCCTCTCTAGCACTTGGGCATAAGTAGGGATGCACAAGGTCACTACACTAGCACAAATCTCCCTACGAAGACCCTTCTCAAACTTCCACACCCGAAAGTAACTATCGCTGATCATATCCCATGAGTAGCGTGTCAGATCGGGAAACTGGGCCGAGTACTATGCCATGATCATCCCCCCTTCTTCAGCTCCAGAAGCTCTTGAATTCAAATGGAGCGTATACAAGAGGGGGAGTAATCCTCCCGGAAGAGCTGCTAGAAGCTATCCCACGTGAGAGATGACTCATCGTGGGTCTGCGTAACCAACCCCCACCAACGCCCGACCATCCCATGGAAAAGGCTGGCATCTAGAGCTACCATCTGGTCCGCTGGTGTCCGTACCAGCCTGAAAAGTCAGTCCACAGACTCTAGCCAGTCTTCCACTGCCTGGGGATCTGGGTCTCCGCGAAACTTATGCGGTCACTGACGCTGAAGTCTCAGAGCGCACTCAGCCTACGCTCAACCTCGGCCAGTGTTGCCGGTACTAACTGCCGCTCTCTAGGTAGAGGGTCCACTGCTGAAGCACTGGGCAGAAGGGGATCACGTGAGGGTCCCTGAACTAACGCCTCATCTCTCGCCAGGTTATCGTCACGAACTGGAGAGGGTAACCTGGCTGGCTGCTGTTGTGGGGGCATCCTGAAAATTATCAAGGATTAGCGCGATTAGATGAGAATATATATCTATATATATATCATTAATAACAAAGGGAAGCTGACTCAAAAAGGACGGTCAAAGGCTCAATCCTACTGGATACTTGTTCCAAAGTTCCCTGCAACAAGTGTCTCAGCATGCCGTGTCGACAAGCGGGTTATCAGGGTCCTGGTAAATGGATACGTCGACTGCCCGTACCATCACTGGACTCCCTAGCCGGAGAGCCGCGCTCGAGACACGTCGACACTATTTCCCAAAATCCCAACCAATTCCTTTTTAGGGACTTCCGAACAATTCCCCAAGGAATGAAGCATCTATGATACCACTTTGTCACGACCCGACCCTACCGGTCTCGAGCCACAACTACCCCAAGCCCACCTCCATAGGCCAGGGGCTGCCGATAAGATCCAAAGGTGTAAAAATCTCAGGGAGTCCTTCACCTAAGTACCTGTACACACACACATAGCCCACTCAATGCAGAAGTGCAAAGTAAAAAGAAAACCAAAGGAAAAACAACTATAACCCAACCACGGTCATGCATCGACTTCTAAATAGAAAAAAGGTAAAGTGCTGACCTGATGATAAACAAGAAAGGGAAAAAACACACACCCAACTAGAAAAGTGCCACAACCCAACAACAGGTAACAATGGTAAACAACTGGTGAGTCTCACACCTAAAATACCTACTATGACCACCGAATGCTGCCCAAGCTCTTATGTCCTCTACACTCCTCCGTAGTCTCGATCGACCTGTCTGTCGTCTTCATGGGCACACCAAGTGCGGGCAAAGCCCAAGCCGGGGTGATTATAAAGAACCTTAGTAGGATGCCCCAAAATCTCGAGGGAGCAACAAATGAGGTACTAAATGGTAAATGATAGACAAAACAAAGTAAGAGTACAATAGAGAGAGTGAAGCTCAACCCAACAAAAGAAGGAAGTAGACTCCTCCCAACCAAGAGGATCTAGACACAGAAAGCATGTGGCATACCCCACGTGTCTTCGCCCCTCCTAGAAGGAGAGTAACCATACCCATGGAGTGGGAAAAAAAGTAGGGTGTATATATATATATATATGCTCAACAAGAAACCCGAACGAGTGCGTAAGGGGATATCTATCTTCAAGATTAACCCAGGAAAAGTCTCCAACAGTTCTAAGGATATCTATAAATGATTCCCAATAGTCCCACACATCAAGCCGCCTCATCGCTAAGATGTACCACCAAAAGTCCCGCTCCGGTAATCACAGAGAAAAACCACTGACTAGCCCCATTGGAAGGGCTGAGTCTAAAAGGAGTCGTCGGGTAACCCACTACCCATCCCAACTGAAGGGTAAAACCGAAAAGGTCATCGGGTGACCCACTACCTAGCCCTGCTGGAGGGTAAACCCTAAAAAGGTCATTGGGTGACCCACTGCCCATCCCTCCTGGAGGGTAAACCCTAAAAAGGTCATCGGGTGACCCATTGCCCAGCTCTGCTAGAGGGTAAACCCTAAAGTCAACGGGTAACCCACTGCCTAGCCTCAATGGAAGGTAAACCCAGATATGCCAGTGGGTAACCCACTACCCAGCCCCACTAGAGGGTAAACCTTGAACTAGTCCGATAACTTCGCGCTGCCCATGCCATCACTGGGTGTCGCTAACATCGTGACTGTGTGTTGGGTCGGAGTGCATCAAAGAAAACTCCGACCAAAGTCCTTTCATGTTTCCACATTTAATGAGATCTTGAAAGAGGCTATGCTCACCCGAAAATATTACATCGTTGTAATCCTCGCAAAAAAACACATGAAATAGACTACTTACTCACTGGAAACGAGCTCTCGACGAAAAAGTTACTCAACAACACTTTACGCCCATACAAAATCTTGTGGATCCCACAACTTGGTCACAAATGAGGTCAAGAAAACTACGACATCATGATTATCTCGGAAAAATATGCCAAAATGACTACTCATTCACCCCGAACAGACATATGATGAAAAAGTCGCAAAACGCTAATCAAAACTTAAAAAATGTCCTGTGGGGCCCACACATCAACTTCAACTTCAATGCCTGAAACCACCATGGACCACTTAATCTTGACTCCAGGGTCACAATGCCGCTAATGACACCTTAAATGGACTTCGGATGTGCTCGCGCCACCCAAACGAAGAATCCCAGCGTAGTACTTAACGGGCGTGTCGCGGCACCGAGCCCCCGTCTCGAGAATTTAAAATCTCTAGGACCATCTCAAATTTTTTATCTTGAAGTAAGGATTGCACTACCATAGATAGAATGAAAAACAGAAACTCGTAGGAGAAGTTACAGGTGTCCAAAGACAGGGGGACGAACTCCTTTGGGTTGGACCGGCCCGGTCTGGCCAGTCCACCCATCCTGGGCCGGCCCGCGCTGGCCGGTCCGGTCCATAGCACTGGCATGCGGCCCTGCTGTGGACCCACATTCCACACCGCCGTCTGGCCCTCATGTCCGGTGTCTGGTCCACATGGATACCCACCAAAGGCGGGTCTCGGTCTCCTTGGGGTCGAGCGCCGCAACCCCCCGTCACGCCCGCACCGGTGAGCTCGCCCACCCCCACTGGGAGCCTCACGCCGCCTGGGTCCATCGCGACACCTAGGTTTGCCGCTGCACCGCCATCCTGTAAATCACCGCCGCCACTGGGAGCCCACCGGACCGCCGCGCCGACCGCCAGACCACCCCTGGAACCGCCGAAAAAAGGAGAAAACGACCGAAAAACTTTCCGGGGTCACCCCGGACACCCCGAGACTCGAAAATTCAATCCGAAATGGGTGTCGAAAAGCTCAGATAGAGCCCTACACATCCATGGTCTTCGATCGATGATTGGACAGAAAGTGTATTCAAGAAAATAAATTTATGGATGATACAGAAATCAAAAATGAAAAAAATGAAACCTCTTACCTCGTTGGCCATAGCCCGAAGCTTCACGAATGGTCCGCCGGATCCGCCACCCGCCTTGGAGAGGGAGAGAAAAGCTTGAAGGAGGTTCTCCCTTGTTGGGAAGAACTTGTGCCAAGGATAAAACTAAGGGGGAGAAGATGGTGGGGGGTGGTGTGTTAAAATAGAAAAACACTTAAACCCCCCGCCTGTAGGCCCCGTACCCGAACTTTTGACGGGGTCGAAGTTAAGCTACCCTAGGGTAAAAACCACGTTCTAAGCGCAACGGAGGTCTCAAAATTTTAATCCAAACCTCCATTTAGAAGTTACAAAGTACACACCCGGGGCCACACCTGCAAAAGTTGCATGCCTCCTAGGGTAAACGACATGCTCTAGAATCAACAGTGCCTCAATTTTCCCATCCGAGCAACCATTTCGGAGTTATTCTGTTTATTTGGCATGTCTAGTTTGAATGCACTTAAACTTTAATTCTGGCCGCACCGGGGCTCGGAATCACACGCCGTCTGAATGACCTGCTCTGGAATAACATTAAAAAAATTTCAAAGTCTTACTGGCTCAAAACCCGGGTTCTTACAGAATTGGTCTTTCGGGACTTGATCCCCTGTGACCATGACAATGTTATGTAATAATGCACTAACTTTGGGTAACTAGGGTCGGGGCGTTACATTGTGATAACCTAACCTGAGATCAATTTTTAAAAATCATTTCACCCCTTTCATATAATTAAAAAATTATTCTATTCTTATTAATATATATTCATTCACAATAATTACCTAATTTAGGTGAAATAAACCATGCACAACCTCATGCTCCAATCCTCATTTTTGGTGAATAATATTGAATCTGCATAGGAGGAAACACTGGGTCAGATAAATCCTTCCCCATGAAGGTCCTCAAACTGAACCCTCATATATCAAATCTCAATGGGATCCATCATTTATTCTATTAAGTATATCAGAGTGGTCCCTGAATTCAATTTAGTACAAAAGTCTTCTCAATGAAGAGGTAAATTAGGCACATTATCAGGGAGGACATTTGAGTACTCCTCAACTACTATAGGGAATCAAACATCCATAAATTTTTTTTGCACTAATATTAAAGTTATAAATATGATGAGAAATCAACTACAGTTGCCTACACCTGATCCCATCTAGCTCAAACTATAATTATATCTCACTAGTGAAAGAAAAATCACAACTCATTGACTCAATTCCACCATATCCATCAATAGAAACAATAAATTTGGTCTTGTATAGTTTATAGATATTCCTTTCCAATAATTATATAATATGGTCAAATTAAATCCATGAATAGGCCCTAGGATAAATTCTCTCCCACAAATGATAATTCACACTACTAATGGCAGATTGTGATCACAGAATCCCCTCTAATATGAGTTACCAACCATAAAGGTTGGGCCATAGGATATATTGGGATATATATTCCATGAGAATTGGAAACCTATATAAATTAATGGCTTGAAATTGTGTCTATAAAAACTTAATATAAGTAAAAGAATACATTTATCGTACCTCAGATCATGTTGGGAGACTCTGGGTCATAAGCCTACACGACCTACAACTGACCACATCCCTAGATTCCATTTCCCTAAGACTATAATAGAAAATCTATAAGAGGTATTAATGGTATTAAATCATAAAATCAACCACCTCATTTAGCTATACTATCTCTTATTCCATGTCTACTTCCGTATGGATCACCCTTGTTTCTCTACATCCTCTACCTCAGCAACCCATCTGTTATCAAACTATTTGATGGTAAATTGTGGGTGAGACAATACCATGCGATATGACCATGACCCTTGAAGGTGTATAATTTTCCCCTATATGATTTGACCCAATTGGGGAACACTTTGTTTTGGATCACTGAATCTAATCTGAAGCATGAGTTCCCCTCTTATGTCAGGATCCACCAGCCTATCAACTTGTAGTTTTTTCTCAAAACTCAACTTTTGGAAAACTACTAAGCTCTCTGATCACTGAGTAGGATTTAGCAAAAATTTTATCCACCACTAGAGATGTAAGAACCCGGATCTTCATTTCAAGCAATTTTTTCCTTTTCTGGTCATTTTTGAGAAAAAGAGGAAATTCTGGAAATTTTCGAAGTACACACCGTGTACTTTATAACTACACACCAAGTACATTGATGCAGCGCCAGGCCGTGTGATGGCCATGTCCGGGCCACACACACGGTGTGTAGGGGTGATGTGGAGGCCACTCAAAGAAGAGTATAGAAAGGCCAAGCACACACCATGTACCCTTGAAGTACACGTCGTGTAGTTTTTTTTCATTAAATGGATCGGGGTCGTGCCTAATTGATGAAAACACCTTCTTTTCCAGGTTCCTCGACTGAGAGCGAATCGTACGGCCGTGAACATCCTCCGAGCCCCTGAGCCTCTGTATGTTTGCCGAATCGACCGCCGTTGATTGCGTTGGAACCATAGAGGTGAGCTATTCCTTCTTCTTGAGTTTCGTTCCCTGATTTTCCCTCTTTCTCAAGATATCATGGGTTGAACGTTTTGTGTGTTTTCCTAGATCTACATCGTTCTAAAGAGAATCAAGCCTCATGGTTAAATTATATTGATCTCCTAGCATCTAGGTAGGTGGTTTGTGCCTTACCTTTAGAAGTCTTTGAGTTTTATGTGCAAATTCCACCAATACCCGTGAACGGGGTATTGCGTGTTTACCATTTTACCCCTTTTGTTTTCTTTCCATGCTTGTATGCTTCTGTAGAGGTAATTTGATCATGTTTGTAGATAATTGTTATGCATGGATGTTTTTCCCATGCCTTGTTCTTGTTACAACCTTTGGGTCTTGTTAGCCTTTGGTCGTTATACCTGTTTTCCATGCCTTGTGACCGTAGGATGGAATGATATTATGGACATGCTTGTTATACTGTAGACTGGTTAGCCAAGTAGCTCTCTAGGTGTACTTTGGCCTTATAGAATTATTATGCACTGACTGGCATGGGACCATTAGAACCTGGTGCTATAGACTATAAGGGATTGACCGAGTGAGCTTCCCAGAGAGTCTTGGATATTATAGACTACAGGAGGGTAGACCGAGTGAGCTTCCTCAGAAAGTATTGGACATTATAGACTACAAGGGATAGACTGAGTGAGCTTCCTAGAGATTCTTGGATATTATAGACTACAGGAGGGTAGACCGAGTGAACTTCCTTAGAGACTCTTTACTTTGTATGAATTTCTTTAAAACCTTTCCAGGCTAGATAAGTAATTGACTGAGCGAGCTTCTTTAGAGAGTATGTGATAGACCTGAGACTATAGGAGGAATTGACCGAGCGAGCTTCCTCAGAGAGTTTCTACACCTTGGGGCTATAAGAGGGTTAGACCACGTGATCTTCCTTAGAGATTCCCTGACTACCCTAGACTATAATGGGAATTGACCGAGTGAGATTCCCCAGAGAGTCTTATAATTTTGTATGACCAAACCAGAGGGGTTAGGCTGAGTGTACTTCCCAGAGGGTTGTGGGTACTTCTTGGATAGGACCAGAGGGGTTGGCTGTGAGTACTTCCCAGAGGGGTTCCTGTTGTGGTTCACTATTTGCTTCTCTGCTGCTTGTTGTTCTGTGGATTGATTCTGTTGTATATCATTCTGCTACTGCTTACTGTTTACTGCTTGCTGTTTACTATTACTATTTACTGCTTACTGTAATATTCCTGCCATATATTCACTGACTGTAAGGCACATATCTTCGAGTGGTTTCCTACTAGGATTAGTCTCACACCCTATTTGGGTCATGCTTTTGGGCCCAAATAGACTATGTTGTTGCAGGTATAGACAAGGGAAAGAACCCTTTGAATTTTAGTACTTGGTTGCTTTGGAGAAGGAGAGCATGGGACCAAACCGAGGCTTGCGATGCTGAGGAGTTGATTATTTTCCATTCTTTTGTACTTGGTTTAGTATTGTATTCAGCATTGAAACTTGTTTGGCTGTTTTCCTAGAAAAATGTATTGTACATCATTTCATATATACATGTGTTCTCTAGTTGTTTATTGTTTTTGTCTTCCACTTTTTATTGTTGTTGGATATTTACTTCTTCTTCTATTTTATGCTTTGTTTAATTCTGCTGTGTACTCTGCCAATTAGGGCATAGTTTCCCCACTATCACACCCAAGTCCCTCACTGCTAGTCAGTAGCCTCTGGTGTTTGGGGAAATTCACTTAAGGCCTTGTGACCAACTAGATATGGGGCGCCTCTGGGTGGCTTCCGGAACCGGGACATTACAAAGTGGTATCAAAGGAATTATTTTCTCTTGACTTACTGTTTGGAGCCTTTATCCAGGGATAGGACGGATTAGGTACTTGGTAATAAGCTGTGCCCGGGAGTAGCTAACTCATGTACAGGGAAAAGAAAATATACCTCGTTTATTGTAGTTTTCTGGTTTTGAGAATTTACAGTTGATATGATTTCACCTAGAGTGATTCACATGCCTTGTGTTTTTATTGTTGTGCTATTGCGGTTCTATTTCTGTCGCAACCCGATGAGATGAGGGTATGCCATCTCATGCATCATATAGGAACTTGTTATAAATCACATGCCTTGAATTCTTTCCATGCCATCTAGGGTGAATTAGTGATTTCATGTTGTTGTGATAGACGTTGTGTAGATTATGCATGCTGTTGTGATATATGATTGATAGAATCCCTGTGGTTTAATAGAGAATTCTTTTGTATTGTTCCTTTACTTGAATGAACACCAAATTTTGATTCTTGAGGTGTTATGGGCCCTCATGAATTGGAGTTTGGTGGATAATTGACTTATTTTCCTTGTATATTATATGTAGGAGATGTCAAGCTTTGATTTTCACGGATTATGGGCCCTCACGGATCAGAATTTGGCACCTCCATGTTTTTTTCAGTGTTTTCTGGGCTTCAGTGCAATTTCTGAGCTACCGCCCGAAAAAACCTAGAATACACGGTGTGTACTTGACTAAACGCCATGTAGTTTTAAACTGTGTCACCGACTGTGTGAGTAGAAACACAGGGTGGTGAAAAAGTTTTTGGAAACACGCCGTGTACTGTAGTTGCATGCCGTGTAATAGTGAGCTGTGTACTCGGCTGTGTCACTAACAACACGGTTTGGGGATGCTCGTGTAGTACACGCCGTGCTGGGTATGAACATGCCATGTAGTCTCACTCTAGATACCCGACCATGTCACAAATGACACAAGACAATGTTATATCTCCTATACACACTGTGTTATTCGGAACATGCCGTGTAAGGGTCAGCCGTGTAGTCGGTCGTGTACCTAACAACACGGGCCGCCGAAACCTTGTCTTGTACATACCGTGTCCTTAGTGAACACACCGTGTAGTTTAGAGTTAAGAGGACCGTGTGGGATATCCGTGTAAGGATACTCAGGAAAGGGAATGAAGATCAAGTACACACAGTGTGTGGTGACATCACGCCGTGTAGTCTGGGGTGTTACACAACCAGCCGTGGCAGAAGTACACGCCCATGTGTCTGACTTAGGAAGGCACGCTGTGTAGTTTTATACACACCATGTAGTTGTGTTTTGTAGAACTTGTTTGTCATTTTCTCTTGTTTCCATTTTGTGCTCTTGTTTTCTCAGTCTTTGTTAAACTTGATCTAAGGTGTGCTTTTGATCTTTCAGAGTTATGCCTCTGAGACGTCCTCCAGTTGTTTGTCAGCTGTCAGACGGTGATCAGACACCAGATATGGCTGATCAGGGATCTCCTGTAGATCCTCCTACAGATCCTCCTGCAAATATTCCTTCTATGACAGCCTTGGCACCAGCAGTTATACCCGTTGCAGGCGCTGATGCGCAGTTCAGGGAGGACTTCCTGAGGATGATGCATACCTTTTAGGGAGCGCTGCCTCCTGCCCCATCAATGGCTGAGTTGACACGGGTTTTCTAGAAGCAGCATCCTCCTACTTTCTTAGGGGATGGAGGACCCCAAGCTATAGAGTCGTGGTTAGAGGCCACGCTGACGATCATTGAGCACCTGGAGATACTTCCAGAGAAAAGGGTAAAGCTTGCCACTTATATGCTCCGAGACACCACCAAGAGGTGGTGGGAGGTGATCTCATAGTCCGTGTGCCAGCAGAGTATGACTTGGGATAAGTTCCAGCGCATCTTCTACGATTAATTTTATCCAAATACCTTGAGGGCTGACCGAGCCTAAGAGTTTATGAGTCTCGAGCAGGGTAATCTTTTTGTTATGGAGTACTCGTCTCGCTTTACCGAGATGCAGCGCTTCACACTGATTTTAGCAGGTGATGATTTATTCCTTTCTAGGAAGTTTGAGGATGGTCTTAGGAAGGAGATCCATTCCCAGGTGAATATCTTAATGTTGACTTCGATATCCTCTATCGTCAACCAAGCATTGATCACTGAGCGCAATATGAGGGATTCTGGAGCAGTGAGCTAGGGCGGTTCGACATCCAGAGTCAGTGTTCCTCCTACTGATAGTAGGAAGTGCCACAGGGAGTCTGCTCGAGGAGATCAGGGTAGGCGTAATGCATCTTTGGGCATCCAGGTAGTATGCTACTAGTGTGGTAGGAGTGGGAATACTAGGCCTCAGTGCTAGAGAGACCCGATGGAGTGCCGATCTTGCGGCAAGATGGACCATCTTCAGCGTTTTTTGTCAGATCTTCTCGCTTACAACTGTTGGTATGGGTTCTTCTATGACCCCGCGTTCAGAAGATATATCTCTAGTTTCTCACCAGTCTGGGAACTGGAGTTCTTCCAGCCATTCGGGACAAGGTGGAGATCGCGGTCGTGGTGGTCATTCACCAGGTTACCAACGACAGCATAGTGGATCAGCTCAGAGTGGTTAGCCAGGGGTGCAGGGCCGCGGTACATTCCAGACTTTCGCTGTGGAGCAGACCCATCAGGATCAGGATCCCGACCCTTCTATAGTTTGAGGTATGATCTTAGTTTCCTCAATTTTATCTTCATCCCTTTTCGATATTGGTGCTTCACATAGTTTTATCTCTGTTGCTGTTGTGGAGAGACTTGGGCTCTGTATCTTTTCATCTTTTGACATGTTGACTCTTGATACACCATTGGAAACGAGGAAATCTAGCGCACATCAGTGTATAGAGTTCCCTCTTGAGGTTACAGGGTTTCACTTATTATGGGACCTCTATGTCCTAGAGATGACAGGCTATGATGTCATTCTCTATATGGACTGGTTAGTTCCCTTCCAGGCAGTTGTCGATTTCTATCACCGCAGGGTGAGTTTTGTATCACTAGAGGGCATAAATTTTCTTCATAGAGGCGAGTGGGTTGTCCAGGCAGGTAGAGCTGGACCAGAGCATCATGGTCTAGGAGGAGTAACAGCCCATATTTATAGTCTATATCTGGATAACTAGGGGAATTCACAATTAGACTTTCCTCCAGTGGTGGATCATTTCAGGGATGGTTTTCCAGAGGACTTTTCAGATTTTCCTCCGGAGAATGAGGTAGACTTCTCGATTAATCTTGTTCCAGGAGCGACACCGGCGCCTATTACTCCTTATATGATGGCTACACCTGAGTTTCAAGAGCTCAAGAAGCAGTTGGAGGAGTTGCAGGAAAAGGGTTTCATCCGACCCAGTACTTCTCCTTGGGGTACGCCTGTCCTGTTTGCGAAGAAGGCATAAGACACCCTTAGGCTTTGCGTGGATTATCAGAAGATGAACTAGTTGATGGTCAAGAACCGACATCCCTTGCCGAGTATTGATGACGTCTTTGATTAGCTTCGAGGATCCTGGGTGTTCTCGAAGATTTGATTTGAGGTCCGGTTATCATCAGTTCCACATTAGACCATCAGATATATCTCTTAAAACCTTCAAGAGAAGGTATGGTTTATATGAGTATACGGTCATGCCATTCGGTCTCATGTATGCGCCAAAAAATTTTATGGCACTGATGAACCGAGTGTTTCATCCATACTTGGATTCCTTCATGGTGGTTTTCGTGGATGACATCTTGGTGTACTCTCACACTCGACACGACCATGCTACCCATCTTGAGATCATTCTGAGTACACTGAGATAGCATCAGTTATATGGTAAGCTATCGAAATGCCACTTTTGGATGGATCAGATTCACTTCATGGGTCACGTTATCTCAGAGACAGGAGTATCTATAGACCCCGAGAAAGTGAGAGTTGTAGATTCTTGGGAGCAGCCGAAGAATGTCTTTGAGGTGAAGAGTTTTCTAGGGCCAACTAGATACTACAGGCATTTCATACAGGACTTTTTACACCTTGCAGCACCACTGAAAGGTCTAACCAAGAAAGGGGCGAAGTTCTTATGGTCATATTCCTGTGAGTCAGCCTTTCAGGAGATGAAAGGGAGGTTGACATCATCACCGATACTAGCCTTTCCAAAGCCAGGAAAGATCTATATAGTCTATTGTGATTCTTCAGGCGTCTTATTAGGAGTTGTGCTTATGAAGGGAGATGGAGTCGTTGCATACGGGTCTCGGCAGTTGAGGCCACACGAGAGGAACTGCCCAACGCACGATATGGAGTTGGTAGCTGTTGTTCATGCCTTACACTGTTGGAGACATTACCTTATGAGAGAGCACTTTGTGGTTTTCACCAACCACAAGAGTCTCAAGTACATCTTCACTCAGCATAATACGAATCTGAGACAGCATATGTGGGTCGAGTATCTTCAGTCCTTCGACTTTGAGCTTGCCTATACGTTGGAAAAGGTAAACGTAGTGGCTGACTCATTGAGTAGGAGAACTCAGATTCAGGAAATTCAAGAGGCCATCAGTGATTGGAAGCTTATGGATTTGTTATCTGAGATGCATTTGGAGGTGCATGAAAAACATGGGAATACTTTTCTTTCTTCTGTAGTTGTTACCTCAACTCTTCTTGACCAGGTACTGATGAGGCAGCTATCAGACTCAGAAGGCCTATTCCTATAGAAGAGTGTGTTAGGAGAGGATCATATTCCTGGGTGGACAGTGGTCGAGGATGAGATATTGCATTTCCAGGGACATGTATAGGTTCCAGTAGACATACTCAAGGAGCTGATGTGAGATTTTAATTCTTCAGTTTGGGCAGTTCATCCTGGCATCACCAAGATGTATCATGATCTACACCACCAGTACTGGTGGCTAGGTGTGAAGAGAGATGTTGCTGGGTTCGTCATGAGATTTTCTACTTGTCAGCAGGTGAAAGCGGAGCATCAGCGACCAGCAGGGATTTTACAGCAATTACCCATCCCTAAGTGGAAGTGGAATGATGTCGCGATGGACTTCGTGACCGGGTTACCGAGGTCACCTCGAGGGAGTGATGTTGTTTGGGTTGTCGTCGACAGGCCTATGAAGGTTTCTCACTTCTTTACGATCAAGGAGACCTTCAGTGTTGATGAGCTGGGGCAGTTGTACATCCGAGAGATTATACGTCTGCATGGAGTTCCACACTCCATTGTTTCAGACAGGGATGCGCGCTTTACTTCTCAGTTCTGGCAGGGTCTTCAAAAGGATTTGGGTACACATGTACTTTTGAGTACATCATACCATCCCCAGACAGATGGCCAGTCCGAGCGTACAATTCAGGTGCTTGAGGATATGCTCAGAGCTTGCATTCTAGACTTTGGCGGTTCTTGGGAGGATCATATTCCTCTTGTGGAGTTTGCCTAAAACAACAGTTTTCAGGAGACTATTCAGATGGAACCTTACGAGGCTTTGTACGATAGGCCATGCCAATAAACTTTATGCTAGCTGGAGGCAGGAGAGGCAGCTTTACTCGGACCTCTTCTTGTTTAGGAGACCTCAGAGCAGATAGAGTTGATTCAGAAGATGATGGATACAACACAGTATCGACAGAAGTCTTATGCTGATCAGTGGAGACGACCTCTGGAGTTCGAGGTCGGGGATCAATTTTCCTGTGTGTCGCACCGAGGTTGGGACACAAGAGGATTTAGATATAGGGTAAGCTTTCACTATGGTATGTCAGGCCGTTTGAGGTGTTGGAGAGAGTTGGTCTGGTTGCCTATCAGTTGCAGTTACCTCAGAGGTACCGGGCTATGCACGATGTCTTCCACGTTTCTCAGCTCTGACGTTACTTTTCATACCTGTCTCATGTCTTCCAACCCAAGGAGGTTGAGCTCGAAGCAGATGCATCGTTTGAGGATCATCCTATCCAGATTGTCGATCGCAGTATGAAGGTTCTCCGTGGCTGGTCTGTTCCTCTGGTATGGGTGCTATGGCAGCACAAGCGAGTACAAGACAAGACCTGGGAGAGGGAGCCCGATGTATGATCGCAGTGGCCAGAGCTATTCGGGGTTTCTTCTTCTACGCCTCGCTTGGGAAATTCAGGGATGAATTTCTTTAAGGGAGAAGTTTTTAAGAACCCAGATCTTCGTTTCAGGTATGTTTTTCCTTTTCTGGTTGTTTTTGAGAAAAAGAGGAAAATCTGAAATTTTCGAAGTACACGCCGTGTACTTTGATACAACGCCAGGCCGTGTGCTGGCCATGTTTGGGCCACACACACAGTGTGTAGGGGAGATGTGGAGGCCTCTCAAAGCAGAGTATAGAAAGGCCAAGTACACACCATGTACCCTTGAAGTACACTCCATGTAGTTTCTTTTTTTTTTCATTAAATAGACCGGGGTTGCTCCTAATCGATGAAAACACCTTCTTCTCTTGGTTCCTCGATCGAGAGCGACCCGTATGACCTAAAACATACTCCGAGCCCCCAAGCCTCCATCTATTTGCTGAATCGACCACCGTTGATTGGGTTGGAACCGTAGCGGTGAGCTCTTCCTTCTTCTTGAGTTTCATTCCATGACTTTCCCTCTTTCTCAATATATCGTGGGTTGAACTTTTTGTGCATTTTTGTAGATCTACGACATTATAAGGAGAATCAAGCCTCATGGTCAAAGTATGTTGATCTCCTAGCATCAAGTTAGGTGCTTTGTGCCTTACCTTTAGAAGTCTTTGAGTTTTATGTGCGAATTCCACCAATACCCGTGAAAGGGGTATTGCGTGTTTACCATTTTGTCCCTATTGTTTTCCTGCCATGATTGTATGCTTGTGTAGAGGTAATTTGATCATGTTTGTGGATAATTGTTGTGATTGGATGTTTTTCCCATGCTTTGTTCTTGTTACAACCTTTGGGTCTTGTTAGACTTTGGCTGATATACCTGTTTTCCATGCCTTGTGACCGTAGGATGGAATGATATTCTGGACATGCTTGTTATGCTGTATACTAGTTATCCAAGTAGCTATGTAGGTGTACTTTGTCCTTATAGCATTATTATTCACTGACTGGAACGAGACCATGAGAACCTGGTGCTATAGACTATATGGGATAGACTGAGTGAGCTTCCTAGAGAGTCTTGGATATTATAGACTACAAGAGGGTAAACCGAGTGATTTTACTCAGAAAGTCTTGGACATTATAGACTACAGGGGATAGACTGAGTGAGCTTCCTAGAGAGTCTTGGATATTATAGACTACAGGAGGGTATAATGAGTGAGATTACTCAGAGAGTCTTTACTTTGTTTGAATTTCTTTAAAACCTTTCCCAGATAGAGAAGGAAATGAATGAGCGAGCTTCCTTAGAGAGTCTGTGATAGACCTGAGACTATAGGAGGAATTGACCGAGTGAGCTTCCTCAGAGAGTTTCTAGACCTTGGGGCTATAATAGGGTTAGACCGAGTGATCTTCCTCAAAGAGTCCCTAACTACCCTAGACTATAAGGGGGAATTGACTGAGCGAGCTTCCCCAGGGAGTCTTATAATTTCGTATGACCAAACCAGAGGTGTTAGGATGAGTGTACTGCCCAGAGGGTTGTGGGTACTTCTTGGATAAGACCAGAGGGGTTGGCTTCGAGTACTTCCTAGAGGGGTTCCTATTGTGGTTATCTATTTTCTTCTCTGTTTCTTGTTGTTATGTGGATTGATTACTGTTGTATATCATTCTTCTACTGCTTAATGTTTATTGCCTGATGTTTACTACTTACTGTACTATTACCTGCCATATACTCACTGACTGTAAGGAACAGATCTTCGGGTGGTTGACTATAGGGATTAGTCTCACACCATATTTGGGTCATGCTTTTGTGCCCAAACAGACTATGTTGTTGCAAGTATAAACAAGGGCAAGCACCCTTCGACTTCTGGTACTTGATTGCTTTGGAGGAGGAGAGCATGGGACCAAGACGAGGCTTGCGATGCTGATAAGTTGCTTATTTGCCTTTCTTTTGTACTTGGTTTAGTATTGTATTCAGCATTGTGACTTGTTTTTCTGTTTTCCTAAACATATGTATCGTGCATCATTTCATATATACATGTGTGATCCAGTTGTTTATTGTTTTAGTCTTCTGCTGTTTATTGTTGTTGGAAATTTATTACTTCCACTATTGTCTGCTTTGTTTACTTCTGCTATGTACTCTGCCAATGAGGGCATAGTTTCCCCACCATCACACCCAAGGCCCTCGCTGCAAGTCAGAAGCCTCTGGCATTTGGGGAAATGCGCTTGAGGCCATGTGACCAACCGGGTACGGGGTACCTCTGGGTGGCTTCCGAAACCGGGACATTACAAGAGATCTCTCTAGGACCCCAGTTTAGGTACAGATTTAGGGGGTACTACTCCATCTCGAACATCTTGGAGAACATCCATGCTCATCAGTACCCATCACAAACCAAATCACCAGATTATCACATAATGTTAGTAAAGCTCGGAGAGTAATCAGTGAATGGAATTCTACATGGGTAAAACTCAATATAATACTTTATATCCACTAATCACATATTCTTTTGGAAATACTCCTCCCATATGATGTTCTTAAACTCATTCCATGGTTGATTCCTTTAATCATGCATCTAGTTCACCATGTTCTATCATTTTCCTATTGATCTATAGATAAATCCAACTACTAGAATAAACATCATATCTAGAAGGGACCTAAAAAGTTGTAACACCTAATACATCTCCTCTAGTTAGTCCTAATCCACCTATGGGTCCATATCGGCCTTGTACCTTGGAAGCCTATATCTCTATAACTCATGAAATGTGATCATCCAATACACATCATTATCCTAAACTATTCAAATGATCTACTGACCACTATGAGTTAAAACATCAGTATGTTCTACTAAAGGAAATTCCACTTGTTTCTAAATCAGTGGAAGTACTACTAAATGTCCACTATGAGTAAATTCCTTCAGTATATGACCCTTTATTAATGTCTTATCTCCAAATTTATCTTCATCAAGATTCTCTCACAAAATCATTGGTTTATATCTTTGGGGAGAATCCTTAAATAGATGAGAAGTAACATGTTCAAAAAATAATATTATGGGGGATTAATCATGAATTTAATGTAAATTGTAAAACATTATTTTACGAGGAATTTACCATTATTTTCCCTACAATAGGCGTCTTGGTTTATCGAGTCAACAAACTGGTTATGAGAGTCCTTAGGAATATATATGTCAACCACTGAACCATCACTAGTGTAAATGACAAGTGATCCATACTCAAGTCACTCTATCAAATCTTCACTATATTATGATCCAATCCTCAAAACAAATTTATCACCAAACTCAATCCTAGTAGAACCTATGTCTCTGAAACCAGTCTAACATGATCAAACCTACTAAGTCCCACCAATTCAGTGGTCTAAAAATTGTACAAACACAATCCCACATGAAATAGGTCATGGGTATGTGACTAGCAATGAGTAAACATATCAAATATAGGAGGCCCTATCATAAATAACTTTTACACACACAAACATATTCAATCAAAACATAGTAATGTGGAAGAGTAAATAACAAGAATAATAAATTCATGAATAACCTATAATATTCTACAATATAAAATGATACAACATACTAAAAGTAAGGAGGGAAAAATATAGCACCAAAAACCAAAAGATTTTTCCATATTGAAAACAAGGGAGGAAACAATCTCAGCATGCCACCACTAGTCTAACAATAATCCTTATACAATAGTTTCCAAGCACTACTAAGAAACATATGCACCAGGCCCACTAGGATCTCTATAGAATAATCCCTCATTTTTATAAGACACAATACGTGTGTTTAGATCCTATATAGGGGTTGATTTTATATATAATGAATAGGATACCTTAAAATAACTAATAAGTAAATCACTAAAAAATAGAGTTAGATAAAACCATAAACAAGATGGTAATGAAAGGGGAAGAACCCATGTTTTCTCAAAGAAGGCACTCAAGCCATGGAGTATGCTTTTAGTATTCAAATTCAAAATATGGATTTAAAACATCCAATAAGTCCTCTTAATCACTTGATTATTCAACCCATATAACCTAACAATACATTTAATTAAGGATCTCATGGCCTTAGTAGTGTAGGGGTAATAACCAACCCCAATTAAGGATCCTACACCTTACTTGAGATCACTAGGATGGGGGAGTAAATGACCCCACTGATAGAGTATCTCATTCCCTATACTAGTATATAGAATAACCAACCTTATCATATCCATAGGTAGAGGAACCCACAAAAAAATATTTTGGGGTAATTGGTGTACCATCCTAAGAACGGTAAAAGGATAATGCTGTCTAACTCTCATGTCAGGTGGGTTTCCACTCACTAAGTGTATCTGAAAGTTGATCCCAATCTCCAAGACATTTATAAGGTCGATTAATCTCACTTATTCTTAATTTTCATATTTTTCTATATATATGAACCTATTGTCATGTCACATGTGGAATGTTGCACTCATAAGGGGCTGTAAAAAGGCCCTAATCCAAGAAAAACATGGGTATACAATGTTACCAAGGGGTCTAGGGAATATATCCCATTCTTACTCTCATTATCATGAAATGGAACCCCTAATGGAATAAAAAAGTCAATTACACCATATGTTAGTCCAAGTTTGGCACTCAACATGTGTTTCAATACCTGAGTCATGTTCCAATGGGTGGAACATGGAATATATCATAGGTATACTCATCAATATAGCATAATCAGGTTCTTGGGGGGTACAATCCCCATATAAAATGAGCTAGTTATCTGAGGTCACATGGTGTGAGGGTCTTGCTACACTGTTCTATGATATTTTTCTCAAAATTAATCCCTTTCCCAGTATAAATAAGACACATGATGTGTTTTCTTCCTAACTACACACCACATAGTCATGTTTTTTTTGAAAGTTAACTTCTCTATTAAGATTAAATGCTTCTGTATCCTTCTCCAAGAACCTCTTAAAATATCTTAAATATTAATTAACTAACATTAACACTATGTTGAAAATTTTATTTTAGCTACCCTTCATAGGAAAATGGATCATTATTAGCTTCCATTGAAGGCCAACCCTCATGTATTCCTATGAGTACAAAGAAAGACCATCCTTGATCTAATTCACCACATGTGACAATAATTTGATTGGAAGATATTCATAATTCACCATATCTACCTATATTAAAACAATTCATTGTGAATCAAGGTTTCGACCACGATTCAAATCGAATTCCTTGATGAATCATCGACCTATCGTAAGACAATGATGAATACTAATAAAGAGCTGGAATAAAAATCAATAATTGGGAATCCAGTAGTGTTACTTGTGAACATTAACACTGGATACAATTATAAAAATTAAAAAATCATATCAATAATTTTATTTCTTATAATAAATCTAGTAGGAATAAATTATAGATTCCTAATTGTAACATCCTAGTTCTGAGTGCCGCCTAAAGGTTCCTCAAACCCCGTTGGTCAAATGACCTCAAGAACATTTCCCCAAACACCAGAGGCTTTAGACCAGTAGTGAGGGCCATAGTCTATTAGTGGGGAGACTATGCCCTCATTGGTAGAGTATAACACCCCAATAATAATAATAAACAATAGAAGATGCAGTAATACTATACAAAAAAGTAAATAGTGGAATACTGATAGTATAAAAAACTTTAGCATATATATTAATAGTGATTCATGTCCCAGGTATCTTGGAAAGCATCCAAAAAAGTAACAATTCTACAAATACAATACTGAACCAAAGTACAGAAAGTAGTAAACTCTAATAGCATCGCAATCCTTGGATTGGTTCCATGATCTCCATCTCCAACAGCAATAAACTACCTGATGGAGAAGGATGATTTCCCTTATCTATACCTGAAATAATATAATCTATTTGGGACCAAAAGCATGACCCAAACAGGGTATGCGATGAATCCCAGTAGGCAACCACTAAAAGATCTATGGATAACATTAATTGAATATATATAATAGGAAATATCTAAAATAAAGCAATAAAATAGGAAGTACTCAAATGTAAACAATCATACGGTTTCCAATAACATTCATTTTCATTTATAAATTAGTAAAACCATTGAATAATATAACATCGAGATATAGCCTAAGATATGAACCCCCTTATATAATGGTAATACCAAACATCTCAGAAGACAATCTAAATAATCAATCAAGATCGAGCACAAGATTTTGCTTTGTCTTGACAGACTCATCACAGTTATACAATCATTTATAAGAAAACCTCTAGGAAAGTAATCATAGTATAACCCCCTTTGGTTCAAAATGTAATCATTTCAAATAAATGATGACCCTTTGGGAAAGCTCACATAGTTTAACCCCTTTGGTCTCACATGGAAATAATCATTTACAACGACCACCAGGGTTGGTCTCATGGTAAATGACCTATGGTCCAACATTATTTTAATAAAAATCCACTGGGTAGCTCTCACAATCTAAACCCTCTAGTCAATGACTTCACAATAGATCTCATAGTCAATACCTCTAGTCAACAATAATAATAATTCATAATTAAATGACCCTACCTCGATAATCTCTCATAGTCAATTCCCCTTGGTCATACTTTCATAATGTGAAACACATGCATCTCATATAAATAGTAACTCTATAATAAAAACACTAGGCATGGAAAACACAGAAAGCCTAACATGATTCCTAGTCCCAATGGACATAAACAAATAAAAATGGGTTACACATCTATAATAAATTGTTTAAACCGTATGCCTAAGCAATAAACCTCTCTCTATGAAGCAAACTACAATAGGTATTAAACAGGGATAATATTTAAGACACGTAATAACATAAACATGGGTATTTGTAACTTTAATAATATGTAATCCAAATACAATCAAATAAAGAACCAAACCACCTACCTCGATGTTGTACAATGAAAACTATTGAACTTCAGCACTTGAATCTACCTAGAACGATGTAGATATACGAAAAGGATAAAAACGATCAACCCTCGATAACTCATGAGAGAGAAGAAATCAGGAAGAGAGGCTCTAGGGGCAGAGATAACTCACCGGAGGGAATCCAATGCACCTAGAGGTGTCTCAATTGGATCTCGGACAAAGGAATGGGAGGATCTCGAAGATATTATATTTTACATCGATCTTCTATTAGAAACAATGGGAGAGTAAAGTGTTTCTAGATATGATACACGATCTCATGTTGATATAACAAATAGAAAGACAAGTACATGATCTGTTAATTTAATGTACACACTGTGTACTAGCCTCAACCGGACACCACTTTATGCAGTCTTCTAGGTCACCCATATGACCATGTACTTGGCCATTACACAACCAGTACATGGCTACATGCAGAAACCAAGTTCATGGAATATACATAGAAAATTTCCAAATCTTCCTTTTTACTCAAAAACTACCCAAAATAAAGATCTATACCTTAAAGGAAGATCCTAGTTCTTAAAAACACCCCCCTTAAAGAAATTCAATCCTGAATTTTTCTTCATAAGGTGGAGAAGAATAAACTTGAAACAACTATGGCCATTGTGATCGAATGTCAGCCTCCCTCTCCCAAGTCTCATCCTGTACTCGCCCGTGCTGCCATAGAACCCATAACAGAGGAATAGAACATCCCAAGAGAACCTTCGTGCAATGATCCAAAATCCGAATAGGGTGATCCTCAAAGGATGCATCCACCTCCATATCAACCTCTTCAGGTTGAAAAATGAGATACAGTTCTGAAAAGTAACATCGTAGCTAGGAAACATAAAAGACGTCGTGCATATCCCAATACCTCTGAGGTAAATGCAACCAGTAGGAAACCAGACCGAATCTCTCCAAAACCTCAAACATCTCAACATATTTTGATGAATGCTTCCCCTATCTCTTAATCCTTCTGTGTCCTGACCTTGGTGTGACACGTAAAAAAACATGATCTCTAACCTTGAACTCCATAGGTCATCTCCATAAATTAGCATAAGATTTCCTATTGAGACTGTGAAATAGCCATCATATTCTGAATCAACTCCACCTGCTATGTGGTCTCATAGATAGGACGAGGTCTCTACATAGCTGCCTCTTTTTCCTCCACCAACATAGGGGTAATCAGCATGGCCTACCATAAAAATCCTCATTAGGTGTCATCTGAATTGTCACATGAAAACTATTATTGTTGGAAAACAATACTTGGGTTATGGGTCTCTCCCTAGAACCCCTCGAAATCTAGGATGCATGATCGAAGGATTTCCTCCAACACTTGAATCATGTTTTTGTACAAGACATCTATCTAGGGATGGTATGTTGTACTCCGAAGTAATTATGCTCCCAAATCCCTCTATAGTCCCTGCCAGACACATGAAGTAAAATGGGCATCCCTGTCTAAAATGATAGATTGAGGAAACCCATGAAAAAGTAAAATATACCAAATGTACAACCTTCCAAGCTCATTAACACTTAAGGTTACCTTGATCAGAAAAAAATGTAAAAACTTCATGAGTCTGTCAACAACAACCCATACTGCATCATTCCCTCAAGGTGACCTCAGTAAACCCATCACTAAATCCATCACTACATCATTCCACATCCACTCAAGAATGAGTAACTACTATAAAATCCATTTGGGTTGCTGAAGCTCTGACTTCGCCTGCTGACAGGTGGAACATCTCATAACAGAACCCACAACAACCCTCTTCATACCCAGAAACCAATACTGATGGTGTAGATCTTGATACATCCCCATGACACTAGGATAAAATTCCCAAACTAAGGAATTAAAACTCGCATCAACTCCTCACATATGTCTACCGACAACCTTACAAGCCCAAAAAAAAACATAAGATCTCATCACCTCCTATGGTCCACACAAGAATATGGTCCTCTCCTGATACACTCTCACATAGGACCGGACCATCCGAATCTAATAGATGCCTCCTTCTCACTCGATCTTGTAGAGTAGAGGTAACCTCTATAGAATAATGAAGCATCTACCCCCGCCTGTTGTGCACCTCAAAATGCATCTTAAAGAATATAGTCATAAGCTTCCACTCACTACTATCCTCCTGAACTTCTTGTATCAAAGTCCTCCTGCTCAATGCATTAGCCACTACGTTGCCTTTCCCAGACATGTAGGTGAGCTCAAAATCAAAATACTAAAGCTACTCAACCCACCTTCACTATCTCAAATTCAGATCATGCTGAGTAAATATATACTTGAGTATTTTTTGGTCAGCGAATACCACAAAATGATATCCTAAAAGATAATATCTCCAACCGCGTAAAGCATAAAAAACTACATGTATCTCGAGATCATGTGTTGGGTTATTCCTCTCATGTGGCCTCAACTTACGAGACCTATATATAATTAATCCTTCCCCTTGAATAAGCACCACCCCACGCCAGATACATGATGCATCATAGTATATGATGTAAATCGTTCTTGGATCTTGAAAAATCAGTATCGGTGCTGAAGTCAATCTTCCATTTCAGCTCCTAAAAATCCAAATCACAGGAATCTGTCCACAAGTAATTTTCCTCCTTCCTAGTCAGGCCCGTCAGAGGCACTGCTATGTGTGAAATGTCCTAGATAAAGTGCTTGTAGTAACCAACCATCCTTATAAATCTTTGTACCTCAAAGATGTTCTATGTATTCTCCCATGAAAAAACTACTCTCACTTTCTCTGGATCTACTGATACTCATGTCTCTGAGATAACATGACCCAAGAAGTGAATATGGTCTATCCAAAAGTGGTATTTTGATATCTTTTCATATAACTGTTTATCTCTCAGTGTACTCAATATGATATCAAGATAGATGTCATGGTCTTATCGAGTGTGAGATTACAATAAGTTATCATCCATGAGGACTTCCACAAAATAATCCATGTAAGGATGTCACACTCGGTTCATTAGTGCCATAAAAATGGTCGGTGTGTTCGTGAGACCGAACGGCATAACCAGATACTCGTATTGACTATACCTTCTCCAAAAGTCTATAAGAGGTATACCTGATGGTCTAACATGCAACTAATTATAACCAGATCTCATGTCGATCTTTGAGAACAACTCGGCTTCTCAAAGATAATCAAAGAGATCATCAATCCTCATCAATGAATATCAGTTTTTGACTGTCAACTGATTCAACTTCTGATAATCCACACAAAGTCAAGGGGTACCATTCGCCTTCTTCAGGAAAAGGATAGGTAAACCCCAAGGAGATGTACTGGGTCAGATGAAACCCTTTTCCTCTTACTCCTCTAACTACTTCTTGAGCTCCTGTAACTCTGGTGTAGCCATCCTATAAGGAGGAATGAACACCAGTACCGCTCCTGACACAAGCTAAGCAGAGAAATATACCTATTTATATATAAGTAAACCTGAAAAGTCATCTAGAAATACATCCATAAAATGATCCACCACTAGAGGAATGTCCATCTCTGAAGTCTCATGGTCATCCAGATATAAACTAGCAATCTGGGCTATAATTCCTCCCAAACCATGATGCTCAGGTCTAGCTCTGATCGCCTGGACATCCCACATGCCCTTATGTAGAAAAAACTCACCCTATGGTGGCGTGAAACTCACCCTACAATGATAGAAGTCAAAAAAGGCCTAGAAAGTGACTAACCAATCCATTATGAGAATGACATAGAAACCTGTGCTCTTTAAGACATAGAGGTCCCATAAGAAATGACACCCACCAACCTCATGAGAGAACTACTTATACTGGAATAACCTAGCCATCTTAATCCCCATCAATGTTTCTAGAATCATAACATCCTTAGAAGTAAATATATAGAGCCCAAGTCTCTCCACAACAACAATAGATATAAAACTATGAGAATCCCCAGTATCAAAAAGAGAAGAAGATAAAACTGGGGAAACTAGAATTATACCTCTAATTGTAGAGGGTCTAGGATCCTACACCTATTGGGTCTGCACCAATAAAAATTTCTGACCTACACTATGACCCTGTGACCCTTCCAAACTACCTAGAGATGATCCACCATACTGTCTCCAAAAGCTTGCCGATTGGCTACCATAGCTACAACCTCCTCCTCAGCTTGAACGTCCTAAAAAACTATTGTTTCCTAACTGATGAGAAACCGTTGGTACTTTTACTGAATAGGGAGTCATAACCAAACTCGTATCAGTTGCTGCTAGTGAAAACACCCCACAAAAATACTGAAGATGACCCATCTTTCTGAAATCTTGGCACTCAACTAGGTCTCTAAGGCACTAAGGTCTCATGTAACCACTCTTCCCTCACTGGTATCATACCACCTGGCTACCTGAATAAACATTGCATGATAGCTCCCAATGATGCTTCCTACTATCTATCAAAAGAGTACCAGCCCTGGATGTTAATCCTTCCTGGCTCACAGCTCCCATCTTCTTTAGATTATGCACAGTAATCAATGCCAGATTTACTATATTATTCACCAAATTCAGCCTGAATACATTCACATGTGATCATATTTTATTACTTATACCATCCTTAAATTTCCTAGCCAAATATAAATCGTCACCTCCCATAACAGGTATGAAGTGATGAAACTCTGTAAAACGATATGAGTAAACCATCATTGAATGAGAGCCCTGCTTCAAATGGATGAACTCTTAGGCTCGATCATCCCTCAACATCTCAGGATATAAGTAATCATAGAAATTCCTATGAAACTCTTCCAATCCATATCTCGATGATGTCCCACCTATGAGATAACATCCCACCATATATTGGAGGAATCATGTAGTATGTACATCACATGATTCACCATCCTCTGCAAAGGCATCTCTTGATGATGAAAGATAGTATGTATCATCTCCAACCATGTCTCTGCATCCTTAGGTCCTACATACCCTGAAAAATTTGGAGGATGTTTCTGTTGGAACATCTGCGACAACTCTTCCATAGTCGGGGCAAGATGTGCTGCTCACTGGAATGAATTAATCATCCTCATAAAGCCTTCACAGAACTATGCATCAGAACCTGTGTCTAATATAACAACTGGTTCCAAGACGGGCACTATGAGAGGATCTTCTGGTAGTCCCTGATCTATCCTTTCTAGTGTCTGGTCATCACCCTACACATGGTGTACAACCAGAGGATGTCTTGGTGGCATGACTCTACAAGGTCAAGCGCACACCTCAGTACATGATTATCAAAGACAACAACTTTGAAGTGCAATAAAGGAACACGATAAGAAGCATTCAAGTTTTATAAAACAGGGTTGAATGACATGTATAACCCCTACACAACATGTTCCCTCAATATTTTAACATGGCGTGTACCTCTTCCAAACATGTTCGTGTTACACCTATACAAATAGCGTGTTTCTCCTAAGACACAATATGTACTTGAATCTTCTCTCCTACCCATGTTCTATTACATGGGTAGGACTACACAGTTCTCTCCTATGTAACACTACACGACGTGTTCACCCTAAACACAATGTGTACTAGTTCAGTTCCTTCTACTCGTGTTTTTGGTCACATGGTAGGATACACGGTCAACTCTACAAGGCGTGTACAATCTAGAAATAACATTTAAAAACTATGTTTCATCCCCTCATGTAATTGGCCACATGGTGAGATACATGGTTCTCTACACACGGAGTGTACGATCTAGACATGGTGTGTTCTACGAAAAGTTTACTCACCCCATGTCTCTTCTCACACAGTCAATCACACAGTCAAGTACTACAAGACATGTACTCCTAGTACACCACGTGTAGTTATGAAAAGTTGTTTCATCCAGAATAGAAGAACACATGGTCTGTGTTCATGACACCACATGTCATGTGGTATGGGTTTCCAGACAGTAATCCTCTGAAACTTGTCTGGAACACTTAAAAACATAAAATCTTATCCAAGTCATGAGAAATTCTGACCCATGAGAGCCAATACCCCCGAGAATCAAATTTTGGCATCCTTATTCATCTCAAAAATTGAAATTTTTTAAATAAAGTTCAAACATGATCCACCAAATTCTGATCCAAGATAGATCATAACACCTTAGGGACCAAAGGTTGGAATCCATCCAAATGAAACATTAAATATTAGAATAACCTATCAAATATAATTTATTCTATCGTGGCATCTATCACAAAAACTGGCATATCTTGAACAACATCTTAAACAACAGCATGCAATCGGTAATGCACCCTAAATGTCATGACAGGAATGTATGACATGTGATCTCTATAAAATGCCTATACGATGCATGAGATGGAATACCCTCATGTCAACAGGTTGAAACCGAAATATAACCTTAATAATATCATCAATAACATAAAAAAAGTGATTCATTCAACGGTGAAATCAAACCAACTCTAACAATTGCAGAAAAGGAAAAAAATGAAATATTTGAGGTAACATGGTGTTTCCATATACACGGGTCAGCAACACCCGAGCACATCTTATTACCAACTAACCATTCCTTAATATCCTAGTCTATAGGCTCCAAATAGTAAGACAAACTAGAAAGGAAACTCATATGATACCACTTTGTAACATCCCGATTCTGGGTGCCACCCAAAGTATCCCCGAACCTAGTTGATCAGATGAACTCAATTTTATTTCCCCAAATACCAGAGGCTACCAACTAGAATCAAGGGATAAGGTCTATTAGTGTGGAAACTATTCCCTCATTTGAAGAGTATACACAGCGGAATGACAATAATAAACAATAGTGGAAGTAGTAATACCATACAACAAAGTAAACAGTGGAAGACTAATAGTATAAACAACTTCAGCATATATATAAATAATGATGCATGTCACATGTATCTAGGAAATCATCCAAACAAGTCACAATTCTAGATATAAAATATTGAACTAAAGTATGGAGAGCAGTAAACTCCATCATCATCGCAAGCCTCATCTTGGTCCCATGATCACCAGCTCTAACAAAAATCATGTACCTGATGATGAAGGGCATTTTACCTTATTTATACCCACAACCATAAAATCTTTTTAGGGCCAAATGCATGTCCCAAATAGGGTGTGAGACGAATCCTAGTAGGCAACCACCCAAATTTCTATTCCTAACTGTCAGTGAATATATAAATGAGTAAATATGAAAAATGAATTAATAAACTAGGAAGTACTCAAAAGTAAACAACCCAATAGTGTCCAATTATATTCATTTTTATTTATAAATTATTCAAACTGTTGAATTATGTAACCTTGGGATATAGCCTAATCTCGGTATCCCCCTGTATAATGGAAATAATAGACATCTAATAAGGCCATCTAAAAAATCAATAAATACTAATCCCAAGCTTGTTCTTCAGTTTGGAAGACTCATCACAATCATACAATAATTTATAAGAAACCCTCTCGGAAAGTTATAATAATATAATCCCCTATGGTTCAACATATCATCAGTTCAAATAAATAATGACCTTATGGGAAAGCTCACACAATCTAACCCATTTGGTCCCACATGGCACTAATCATTTACAATGGCCACCTAGGTAGCTCTCATGGTCAATACCCACTTGGTCCGCATAGCAACAATAAAATGTAATGACCCCTAGAATATCTCATAGTCAATTCCATATGGTCCAAAATTAATTTAATAATGAACCTCTTTATAGCTCGCATGGTTTAACCCCTCTGGTCAATGACCCCACGATAGCTCTCATAGGAAAAAACTCTGGTGAACCATAACAACAATTCAAAATTACATTACCCTACCTCGGGATGCTCTCATAGTCAATTCCCCTTGGTCATACTTTCATAATGTGGAACACATGCATCTCATATAAATAGAAACTCTATCCTAAAAGTACAATGCATGGATATCAAAGAAATAATAACATGATTCCTAGGTCCAATGTCCATAAACAAATAAACATTGGAAACACATCCATAATCAAGGTATTAAACATTACACCTTTGAAATATCCCTTTCTTTATCAAAAAAACCATATAAGGTATTAAACACGGTTAATATTTAAGACACTAAATACCCTAAACAAGGGTATTTAATAATTTAAGCATATATAATCCAAAGGCAATCAAATAAAGGAACAAACCACCTATCTCGATGTTGAATGATAAACACTTTGGAATATCGGCCCTTGAATCGGCCTAGAAGGAAGTAGATCTATGAAAAGGGTAAAAAATATTAACCCTTGATAACTCATGAGAGAGGATAAATTAGTATGATGGGATATAGGGAAAGAGAGATCTCACCGGTGGGAATCCAATGCACCCGGCTGCATCTCAATCGTAGATCAGATGGAGGAATGGGAGGAGCTTGATGATCTTTAGTTGTATGTCGCTCTTTTATACAAAACATGGGGAGAAGAATGTATTTTTGGATGTGAGATGCAATCCTAAACTGATATAAAAAATAAAAGGAAAAGTACACAATGTTTTTATTTAATGTACTCACCACGTACTAGCCTCAACCGACCCCCGCTTTAGGTGGTCTTCCAGGTCACCCACATGGCCCTGTACTTGGCTGTTACATAGCCAGTACATGGCTACACTCGGAAACTGGGTACACATCTTGTACTCAAGAGTACACAACGTGTACTTAGAAAATTTCCAAATCACCATTTTTCCTAAAAAAACAACCTGAAATAAGGATCCATACTTAAAATTAAGATTTTTTTCTTACTCTAATTCTAGGAAAAGAATAGATTTATAGGGTCATTATTGGTTCCTATCAATATTAGATTCATAGAAGAATTTATTTGTGAACAAAATTTCATCAATAGAGTAGCATAAATACATAAATACAAATCCATAAATTTATATCAGATTGATCACTAATGATAAAATATTCTCACATCATTTTCACCAAGAGGTGGTTGATAATCAACATATATGATATTGATCCAAGATTCTAGGATCATCAACAATGTTCTTCACTACAGATCTCCTATCAAGACTCCCTATAGGTTATATAGATAACCAAAGAGGAGATTCAATTTCGATATTATATATATCATTTCTAGTTTTAAACATTTTATGAAACAAATAAATTAAATTAATTTTTTCTTCTACTATTCACCTGCAACAATGCATCATCTCGAGGTCTGATGTGATCATTGATTATGTCACAACTATAGTGAAAACCACATTCCATATTCAAATATTGTCTTATTTTAAACATCTAATACTCAAATCAAGAGTTTAATATCTTGATATTTTGAAACAAAGAATATGTAGAATAGCGTACAAGAGACAAATCACTACGCTTAAATAAACCACGAAATATTATTATATGACCATTATAACCTAGTTGTTGAATTGGGGGTATGAATAAGATTAAATAATTTAATAAATATATATAAAGGTCCTACTCAATATAAATTTTATGATTAATGGTTTGGAAATAATAATTCAATTTTTATTAAAGTCATTTTATACATCTAAAATACGTCTTTTTTCAAAAAATGATTTTTATTTCTATTGTGAGAAAATAATATAATTATTTTTTTAAAATTTTACGAAATTTATTTGTTAAAATTAAATTCATTTTCAAAATATTATTATCTAAATTCTATAAAGGTGGAATTTTTATAATTTTCAAAAAATATTGACTTTTCAATGAATAGTGAAAAAACTAATTTTTATTGATAATTGTATTTTTATTTAATGTATTTACAAATTAAAATTAAAATTTGGATTTTTTTTAAATTTTATTTATTTCCTTATTATTAAAAATATTCCAATTATATACCTTTAAATGATTTTTATAATTGATTTTGGTATGAAAAAAAATTTATACTAAAAAACACAGTTTTTCTTAAAAATTATGTTTTTCATCACATTTCGCAGGTAAAAATTTCAATTAAATTCCACCAATTTTTTTTAATTGAATATTGAAAAATAAATTCCATATTTTTAATCATGATGTAATTTTTTTATAATAATTCCATTTTATTTTTTAGAATCTATGAATAGTAAGCTTAGTAATTTTTGTTCTCATGGAAAAAGGTAAATTGGGTAATTATGGTTAAAAATAAAATAACAAGGACTAAAAAATGAATATAACACTTGATTAAATTTTATTTTATGAGTATGTTTTCCCATAAGTATACAAAAATTTAATATTCATTTTTTTTCCATTTGGACAATATTTTTACCTTTATATTATTTTATAAAATGAAAAGTCAAAAATATCATTCTCTTTGTTTTATTAACTCTAATTTTTTTACATATGAAAAAATAGTTGATATGTTCGTTTATAAATTTTAATTATAAATATAAAATATTTTTTTCACCATGATAGTTTATTTTTAATTTTTGGTTATTAAATAATTACATTAAATGTTTATGCAACACTCACACAAATCTTTTTCAAGGAGAAAAAAATCAATAAAATGATTTTAAGAATACTAAAAATAATATTATTTTACTAATTTATAATGTCCCACGAATTTTGGAAATACTTAAAACATATTTTAGGTGTTCTTAAGGATTATATTCAAATTTTATATTTATCTTAGTACTTTTATATTTCAAATTAAATGAATAGTTCCAAAATGAACATTAATGATATTTTATAATAAATAATATTTTATTAAATAACTTAAAATTTATAAAAATAATATATTCAGACAATTTATTATTATATGGTTTAAAATATCAACCATTCTAAATTTATAGGATATTTTTTCATTTATAGTTGTTATCTTGACCCTTAATGAGTAAAATAACTTATTATCAGGGTAAGAGTGAAAAGGGTTAATAGGGGATTAAAATAAAACATTAAGGGTTAAAAAATCACCTAAACTGGTCCAAATTTTATTTTATGTGATTTTTTCAACCCATAACCATATTTTATTCTAAATAAACCAGTTTATATCCCTTTGGGCATGAAAATTAATTTATATTAATTTAGTATTTTAAGAAATTTCAAGAATACCTCTGCCCTCATTATAAATAGGCCCTAATCTACTTTTTCTTCACACTAAAGGAACCATTAATTTTTAAAAATAACTATCAAAATCCCTTCATAATATCTATCTCTATGTTCAATAGTCCTAATTTGGTGAATAATACCAAGCTTATAGGTCTTAAGGTGTAAAGTAAAGGCGGTTATCTAAAGAAGAGGTATAGTTTTTAACTGACCATTTAAGTTTTATTTCTTTTTCTAAATCCTTCAAATATTATTTAAACATGATGAAATAATAACACCGGTATATTCCATATAATTATATGTTTTTGTTTTAATATCATTACCTATATCCATTTTCTCTTCCATCAAATGAGAAATGGATCTATAGTTCGTGTGTACGACAAACTATTGCCTCAAGAACAAATGTTATTCATTTTCCATAACCACCTCATATGAATGGTTATAGTGATTTAATAAATTATTACCTATGATATTATTTGAATATTTTTAATTCTAAGAAGACATTATACCATATGTTTTATTACCACTCCATTAATAGAAAAATGATAACGTCATTCGTGCGTACATGTGGACTACTACCTCCACAAAGTGATGTCAATTATTTTCCTTATCACATCACATGGATGATATATATAAATTTTAATAAATATATAATATTTTATTTATTATAAAATAATAATTTTTAAAGATAAAATAATAATAACCTTATTTCCATAATGATCGTTGAAAAATTGAAAAGTTATTCATGCACACATATTATCTATAGTCTCCATGATTGTAACATTGATAATTTTTCCTAACCATAATTATTAGTTATTTTAAAAGAAATAATTGATTTATATAAATGATAATTATTTATTAATTATTATTCTTATGTTTAGGAAATAATGACCATTTGACCACTGCCAACGCACCGAAGCTATTTTGGAAATTATTAACAGAACATCCTCAAAACACCCAACCTAGACTTAATTTATTATTTAATTAAATATTTCATTAAATTAAATAAAATATTTTTTTAAATTATATGTAAATAAACAGTGAAAATTTTCTTAATAAATAAAATAATTTATATATGTTTATTATACACAAGATAAAGGACATACACAAGAAGTCTGGACTTAAGGTAAGGTATTTTTTCTCAATTTCATTTCATTGGGGAATAATTTTAATATCATGAACCTAATTTATTTTATTTTTTTTTATATGATTCCACTTTCTATTTTTTATCATGAATAATTCATACTTTATGGTATTTTATGTTTTTATTCAAATCATTTGAACTAATGGTATTTGACATGAATGTTAGAAAGTATTATTTAATTTCTAAACTAAATTTCCTTTAATTGGGTTATACAACTTCTTCATGGACTATATTATGCCAATATTATGTGTTAAATGAAATTTTTTATTTATGATGTATTTACACATTTTTTATTCGACTTAAATCTTTTACACATTCTCACTCCTTTGATTATTTATCAATTTGATGATGGGTTATTCATCTCAAGTTCTATTTCCTTGGGACATACATTTATGATATACAACTATCCTATTTTATATGGATTATATACTTCCCCTTTACATGTTATATAATGGATCTACTCATGCCCATGAAAATAAAATTTTCATTTTATGTTATCCTTTCTTTGGGAATATGATTGAAATGTTACCAAAGTGAAAATGAATTTATGTTAAAACCCTATTTTTATTCAAAATGATTTATTTAAAAGTTTATTTAGGGGAGATCATATGATCTTATTTTATTGAACCATATCTATTTTATTCTTCTCTAGTTATTAATGTTTCTTACAATTTTTAATTCCATTTCTTACCTTATTGATTAAATAAACATCAAGAAAGTTGTTTGTAAGTGATACTGATCTTGTATATTCTTTTAGTTATAGAATATTTCACTTCTAAATCAATGTCTTATAAATTATATTCAAAAAAATTATTTTATAAATATTAATTATTTATTAATGGTGTTTTATATAAGCTTTTACCTTATTTTAAAAGTTTTTTAAAAGTAAATTTCTTAAGGTTTTGCAAATGGGTCACTTTTGACTCCCATTACAATTTTTTTAAAAAGAATGTTTATTTTTATAATTTACAACATGAACAAATTTTTCCACCATCATGACCATTATTTTATTTAATTACTACCTTATAATATTCCAATGTTATTTTAAAATAATTTTTTTCACAATATTTTACGAATTTTTAATTTTTAAAAGTTGTTTTAAAAGTGAAAAGTGCATTTTCCACAAGAATGTTTTTCATTATATTTTAATAGTATTTTGATTCATAGATAGACACAAACATTGATGTTACATAAATTCCACTAGTGAAATTTTTTATTGGTACCATTATTCTTCTTCCTCTAGATGGATTATTGATTGACATGGAACTCGTTTATTTTCTAATAGTGAATTGAGTAATGAATTAATATTGATTATTATTATGTTAAAAAGAGAAATATTATAGATGTTTAATTCTGAATGGTACTTGGAAATTAATTATGATGATATGTGAGCCTGATACATCTTATGAAAAGGGCTGATCCCTATTATAGATCAAGATGAATGGTTGATCCCGATATATCTTCTATAGAAGGTTAATCCCTATTATTTCTCATGGTGAATGGGTGAGTCTGATATAGATTATATGATGGTTTGAGACCCATTGTAGATCATAATGAATATGTGAGCCTAATATATCTTATTTAATTGTTTGATACCCATTATATCTCTCAAATTCATAGGCAATATTCATTGTCTTTAGATAAAAGCAAGAGGGAGTTAACCAGTGTAGTTTCTCATATAGATTTAACTACTATCTAGTTATTTCTGACATGGGTTATGAAGAAAGTGTTCCAAAGTACCAAAACATTTTTTATAATTTCTATGGGTTTTAAATATTTACTTTAATAATGATTCAAATTTCATGGATCATGATTATTTATTCCGATGACTCTTTCCATTTCTAAATCTTTATTCATTTTTTAATGACTGATAATTTAGATATTGATGGGTATGATTTATCTTATGTTAAGTTCATTCCATTGGATAATTTAATAATACACGTATGATCATCTTATGTTCATGGATAACATTCAATTGTTAATGATTATATTTAACCTTATTGAGTGTTTGATCTCACCCTTCTTAGGTTTTATTTTCTCTAGGCTATGAAGAATTATGTTAAAATATTAATATATAGAAATATATATCATGTGAAATTCTTTTTGGGAGATTTTGATGGAATAATATTTAATATAAAAGTTTGGGTGTAGTGTAAAAATACTCACTTGAATTTACAGGTTTTTTTATGTTACAATTTTTCATAATTATCTAAAACTCTAAACCCAAAAAAGGTCCTTGGGAATGTAAGTGATTCGAATATTAATTTGATTTTATACATTTTAAGGTTTAAATTGGTTCTAAATTACATGTATCAAATTAATAAATGTAAATTTTAAGCTTTTAAAGACAGAACTGATATTTCGAGTCTCGAACAGTTTTAGTTGGCATCTGAGAATGGTTTAAAAAAATTATAGATTTAGATACTTTCAAGTGAGTTTATCTTAATAGTTATGGACACCATAATATATTTATAAGTTTAAGGTTAATAATAAGTTCAATGTCTTAGAAATCCATTGTGAAATTTTAAGTAATCGGATTTTGGGTTATTAATGATATTTGGGTTGACATTTTATTTGTTTGTGGTATATATAACCATTAGGTTTAACATGAAGGATAATTTCGTAAGGATGTTATTACATTTTGGATACACATAATTAGTGGTATGAGATAACAATTTAGGTTTAAACTTTTTTTAATGTTGATGTTATTAAGGTTATTTATAATATAGGGTTATTTATTTATGGAATGATCAATGTTTAATGTTTGGTGTTATCATTGAATTTTGGAGATTAATGTATTATTTATTCATATGAGGGATTATAAATTTTGGGTATTATATTAAATTGTGATAACCATTTGGGTATTGGATAATTACTAAAGTTATTTGGGATATATTTTTATCCTTTTGGGGATTGTTTGATTCAATAGAAGTAGATTTTAGTGCTTCATGAAGTAAAAAAATCATCTTGAATACTCATTATTTAGAGAAAAAGATGAGATCCTGGTGGAAAATTAATTAAAGGATAAAAAATTATTTGGAAAGTAAGTTTATTTCCATTTTATTTTATTTTATATGGTAAAATAATTTCTCCAATATAATAAAAAAGAATCTTGAAATAAAAATGTTATCCTATTAAGTTTACTTCTGATGAATCAATAGTTTCTTCACCCATTAAAGATTTATGATTTTGCGGACACTAAATTTCTCCTGGCCATATTTTCTTGTACTCTCTATCAGTCCTTAGGAATTATTTTTATCTTCTATTTATATATTTTCACTTCCCAATAATTTTTCATATTAAAAAACCTAGTTTTTCATTATATTCATATATCTTTTTTCTACTTTTAAAGAAAAATATTTATTAATCATTTGTTATGATGTGGGTTTCCAATTTTTTTTTTCATATTTAAAACCCTTTATTTCCTAAAAATAAGTTCAAATTGAGAGGATGAAATTTATTAATGGTGATAGAAAGTAATATCCTAAGATTTTAAACGAAATAATTTGTTTAATAGGATACAAGATATGCAACACTGAGCTAAAAAACAATAGAATACTGTTTTATGACTGTAATAACCTGATCATTAAATTGGTAGGTATGAAAATTATTAACTAATTTATGAAATACATATAAATTTATTTTTCAATATAAATTAATTGATTAATTCATTTGAAATAAAAACATAATTTTTATTGATGTTATTTTTTGCATCAAAAATATGTTTTCCTGAAAAGGATGTTAATTTATTTTGTTAAAAAATTATTATAATAAAATCTGGAAAATTTAGAAAATGTATTTGATAAAATGAAACTAGTTTTTTAAATAAAAATTGGAAATTATCTTAAGGTAAAATTTTGAGATTTTTTTTAAAAATAAAATTCAATTAATAGTGAAAAATACAATTTTTTATTTAAAGTTGTATTTTCTTATAAAGTATTTAAAAATTAAAATACTATATTGATTTTTTTTTAAATTTTAATTCTATCAACATAATTACAATTAATCCAATAATATATATTTAAAATTATTTTTATAATTTATTTTGGTATAAAAACATTTTTATAATAAAAAAGTCATTTTTTGGAATAAAATGTTTTTCCTTGCATTTTACAACTAAAATTTTAAATTAAATTATACCACTTATATGAATTGAATCATGAAAAATTTATTCCATATTTGGAATCAGTAGGACAAATCACGGTAAATATGCCTCTTTTATTTTTGTACATTATGAATTGTAACATTAGTAATTTTTGTTACCATGGTAAAGGGAAAATCAAGAAATTAGGGTTAAAAATTAAATGATAAGGAATAAAACATGAACCAGTGTGGGGATTTTATTTGGTGATTATATATCATCAATAATCAACCAAAAATATAATATATTTATTTTTTCCCATTTTTTCATGAATTTGTCCTATATATTATTTTATTTAAAGAAAATTAAAAATGACCTTCTCTTTGTTTTATTAACTCTAAATTTTTTACATATTGGTAAAAAAAGGATATGTAATGTTATGAATATTAATTTGGAATATAATTTATTTTTTCATTATAATAATTTATTTTAAATTTATAGAGATAAAATAATTAACATACATGATTATAAAACACTCACATAGTGCTTGTGAAAATGATAAAAAACAATAAAATCATTTTAAAAACCCTACAAATAATATTATATAAGTGATTCATAATTTACCACAAATGTTTCATATAATTATAAAAAAGTAGATATTTTTAAGGATTATATTTAGATTACTTATTTTTATTGGTATTATATAAAGTCAAATTAAACGAATAGTTACAAAATTGGCATTAATGATATTTTTTAGTTAATAATATTTTATTAAATGATTTAAAATTCCTAAAAACACATTATAATAAAATTATAAATATATTTTATAAAATATCAACCATGTTTCATTTATGCAATTTTTTTTCCATTTATAGTAACTATATTGACCCTCAATGTGTAAAAAACCTTGTTATCATGGTTTGCGTCAAAATGATTAGTGGGGGTTAAAATAAAATAATAAGGGTGAAACTATCACATAATCTTATATAAAATATTATTATATTATATTATTTAGATACATAATAATCTTATACTCAAAATAAATTATTTAGGATTTATTTGGACATGAAAATTATATTAAATTAATTTAATATTTCAAGAAATTCCAAGGATGTCTCTCCTCTCATTATAAATGGACACCCACTCTCATTTTTTATTCACACATAAATAACCATTTATTTATACCAATAAAATACCATATACATTATTAAAATATCATCCCATGTTCAATATTTGTTATTTTGTAAATAATACCATCATTATTGGTCTTAATGTGTAAAGAAAAAGATGTTGTCTGAAGAAGAGGCATAACTCTTAACCGACCATTTTAGTTATATTTCTTCTTCTACCTACATAAAATACTATTAAAACTATATTAAATAATAGAACCAATATATTAAATACACTAATATTTTACTATGTTAATTTCATAACCTATATCTGTCTCCTCTTCCATCAAATGGGAAACAAATCCATCATTCGTGTGTATGGAGGACCAACGCCTCATGAACCAATGTAATTCATTTTTCATCACCACATATCCCAGATATTTATAAGTATTTAAATAATGTTTATATATTATATTAATGATATATTTATCATTATTAATGGATAATATTTCATCTATTTTCTTATCATTCCATTCATTGAAAATTGATAGTGTCGTTTATGCATATGTCGTGACTACCACCTCCATGAAGAGGTGTGATTCATTTTTCATCACCACATCACATGGATGATATATTTGAGTTTATATAAAGATAAAACATGATATTTATGATAAAATAATTTTTATTTAAATATAATACAATACTTATATTCTTTCCATAATGATCATTTAAAAATGGAAATGTAACTCATGTGTACTTACATCCTACCGTCTCCATGATTTTAACGTAGTTCATTTTTCATAACCATTAATCACAGTTGGTTTTAAAATTATAATTGATTTATTAAAAATTATAATTATTTCATTATTATTATTATTATTATGTAGTTTATGTAATAATGACTCCATTTTCTTCGTTCGATACACTAAATCTAATTTGAAAATTAAGAACCTAATGCCCTCAAAACAACCATCCTGGACATAACTAATTATATAATAAATATATCATTAAATTAAATGAAATAAATGGTTTAATGATAAGTTACTAATCCAAAAAAATCATAATAAATCAAATAATTGATAAAAGTTTCTTATTGAGGAGATAAAGTATATACACAATAAGTTTGGACTAGAGTTAAAGTATTTCGTCTCAATTTCCATTCATTGAAGAATATTTTTTATATTATGAATCTAATTTATTTTATTTTATTATCATAATTACCCTTTGAATGTTGTTTCATAAATAATTAATAATTCATGAAATTTTATTTTTAGATTCAAATTATTGGAACCAAGGGGGTTTGGATTCAATGTTACCAAGTGGTAAGGAATTTCTTAACTCAATTTCCTATCATTGGGTTATATCACTTATCCATTGATTATATTATACCAATATTATATGTGAAATAACCTCTGTTTGATTTATTATGTCATCTTATTCTTATTTTATTTACTTTGGTTACACATTATCATCATAATTATTTTTTCTCAATTCAATGATATGATCATTGTAAGGGTTATTCATCTCAAATTCCCTTTACTTGGGGTATATGTTTTTGATATGCACCAATATTATTTTATAAGGTTTATATACAAAAAATTTGACATGTTATGTCATTAATATCCTTATGTTAATGAAATTTAATGTTTCATTTGAATTTATTCTTTATTAGGGACTATGATTGAAAAGTTACAAAATTGTAAAAGGCATTATGTTACAAAATAAATATCAAGAAATTTGTTTGTAAGTCATACTGACCATGAATCTTATTTTAGATCAGGAATATTTCACTTCAATATATATGTTTTATAAAATTTTATAAAGAAATTTCTTTTCTATTCATAAATGATATTATAAATATATTTCACTTTAAATTTGAACTTCTTTTAAAAGACTCTTAAAATTAGATTTATGAAATTTTTTCAAATGGGTCATTTCTGACTCACTTTACAGAATGTATGAAAATAATGTTTATTTTTTACATTTATTACATGAATGAATTTTACCACCTTTATGTAAATTTATTTATTTTAATATTATTTTATAATTTTCCAATATTATTTGTGGAAAAAAGGATCTTTACAATATTTTTAACATCCTAAGATTTTATGAAATATATACTTTCCATTTAATTTAAATTCATTAATAGATTGCGTTAAAAAAAAAATACATATCTTATGTTGAATAACATGAAACAAAAAATTTATCTTTTATTTCATGCAACATAGAGTCCCTTTTGTAATTTGTGATACACGCAAGGTCAAGTATTACAGAAAAATAATATGCTATCGATATTATTATTTAACATGGAAGTTATAACCTGGTTGTTATATTGATGGTTGTGAATATTAATAACTATATTTTGTTTACAAATTTTTATAAAATGTTTTTAAATTAATCCAATATGTTTGATAGGATTAATAAAATAATAAATCTAATTTTGATGCTTTAAAAGATGTAGATTTTTATAAAAAATAGTTTTACTATCTTTTAACAGTGAACTTATTATAAATATAATTTATGAAAATTTTATAATTTTTATATGAAAAACTAAACATAATTTTTTAAATTATAATATCAAAATTTACTTTTGGTTGGTTTTTTAGTATTTTTCTGAGAAGTTTCATTTTTGATGAATAGTGAAAAAATACTACATTTTATTGGAAAACTACATTTTTGTTTTAATAATTATTAATGTTAAATTATATTTTAAAATGTTTTTAAAGTCACAATAGATAAATTATACATATATTAATCGAATTTAGTACATTATATTAATATTTATATTTAATGTAGTTATTAAATACTAATGATCTTTTGAACATTTTCACTTTAAATACTTGCTTTTTTTCCATGTCTGTGTGATTAGCTTTAAATTTAATTTTTTTTTCAATTTTGTTAATAGAATTTGGAAAAACAGATATACAAATTTTTAAAAAGTAAAAATGTTTTTTTCTAATAAGATCAACTTAATTTTTTTACAAAAATATTAGTAAAAATAATTAAAATTAATTACAGTGATCAAGGTAAAATTCAGATTAAGAAGAGGCTAAACCTTAACTTAAGACAAGAATGACCAATTAACTTATCCAAAGGCCATTGGATGCGAATATTTCAAACATATACCCTATTGTTTCTAATTTTATTATTTCATGTGACACATGTTAATGAAAGTTTCCTATATGATAAGTAAAGTAAGGAAAAAAGACAAAAAAGGAACCTTCCTAACCTTTAACATTTTTAAAACATTGATATATGAAAAAACAACATATTTTAGGTTATACATATCATTTTTAAAGATAAAATAGTTATTGTTATCATAATTATTCATCATTAATTCTTAGGGATTAATTAGTTATGTTAATTTATTTAGAAATTCCAACGTAGTGATGGTTTAGGTAATAATTTACATAAATAAATGATACTATAAACATTAAAAGTTGAGTAAAATCATTTAATTATAGTATTTAATTATTTTTTAGATGAATATATCATTTTAAACATATATTAACTAAAAAAATATGAAATATAATACTATTTTGATATTTTTAAATTAAAATTAAGTAATTAATTTCAAAATTGACACAAATGTTATTTTACAATAAATATTATTTTTTTAAATAAATTAATATTAAAAATAATCCTATATTCTTCTAAGTGATTTTTAAGGGTCAATAAATAAAAAAATGTTCTATTAATATAAAAATTTACAAATAATTATTAACATATTTACCCATAGATAGTAGAAACAATGTTTGCACAGTCTGGTTCAAAGAAGTGTGTTTTTTTCTCTTTACATACATTTGTTACAAAATTAATTTCCAAAACTCATGAGATTTATATTTTTTAAATTAAATGTAATATTTATATTTAATATTTTCTATATTTTTTCATAAATCTCAATTTAATTTATTATTATTGTCTAAATTACATAGGTTTGAAATATAGTTACTTTAATAAAAACCAAAATGATAAATTTTTGGAAACTTAGAAGTTAAGGATAAAAATTATAAAATTTCACATATTTTTGTGTTGTGGTGGTTCATATCAAAGAAAATTACCTTTTAATCCATTATGTTTTCATTTTTTTAGTCACATTAGGTGAGGTAGACCTCCAAATAATGTTTTCCTTTTGTTTTTTTACAAGAGTGTCACCCCCCCTCCACTATAAAAAGGAACTCACTCCTCCCACTTCCTCACACCTCTCAATACAATTTGGATCAAACAATATCTACATTAATAAATCCTAAATATCTCACCCATAAATCTATTATCCATAATCTAGGCAGAAATCCATCCAATTAATCCCTTTGGTACAAACCAAAAGGATTGACCCGAATAAGAGGCAAAATTCTTCCTCAAGCTCTTTTATTTAATTTTCATTATCCACCGCATACAATATTATCAATACATTATTATATAATAAAAATAATATCAAAAATATAATGATATTTTTTTATTCTAAGGGATCTAAATTAACTTACACATACTTCCATCTAATGGGTAATGAACATACCATTTATGAGTATGAAGAACTACCACATCACAAAACAATGTTGTTCATTTTTCCTTTACCACCTTTCATGGTTGCAAATTATTATGGAAATGATATTTATATATAAAATATATTATAATTGTTAAGTATTTATACTTTTTTAATTCTTTTATTACACATACCTTTATACTTTACATTTTATGTAAATATGATTTCCTCGTTTGTGGAACTATGAACCTCTACCTCCCCAAAGTGATCTGATTCGTTCACTCTATACATGAAAAGTATAATGTATGGTTTTAATTAAAAATATTTGACAAAAATGAAATATATATCATATTAATAATATAATTATCTTTATTTAAATATAAAATATCATTTTCTTTATTACCGTTTTCACACACTAAAAAGTGATAACATTGGTCATGGATTTGTGGACTACCGCATCCTCGACGAGATATGATATCTATTACATCACAATAATTAAATATATAAGTATATATGATTAAATAAAATGGTAATTATGATATAATTATCTTTCTGTAAGTATATAATATTACTTACCCTCTTTTCATAATGATCATTGAAAAAAATGGGAATGTACTCATGCGTACATACAACCTACCATATCCAAGATTATAATATTGGTTCATTTTTCATAACCATCTTTCATAATTTATTTTGAAATTATAATTTCTGTATAAATATGATAATTATTTCATTATTATTATTCTATAAATGATTATTTAATGACCTTATTGATCATAGTCGGCCTATCAAAGTCAGCTTTGAGTCATAAGATGAATATGGTCAAAACATCCGACTTAATCATTATTGATTAAGTAATTTTATATAATTTTTTTTAATTAATATAAAATTTACAATAAAATTTTTAAAGGTTATTAAGTAATACTATAATTGACATAAGTTTATTATTCTAGAATATAGAGATAAATCTTGACCAATTGGACTCGAGGTAAGGAATTTTCACCTCAGTTTATACATTTGTGAGATAAATGTCATATTCAACCCTTAATTATTTTGTGTGGTGTATCTACTACCCCTTTTGATATATTATATAAATTATCATTTTATCTTCATAGTATTTATAACTTTCATTTAATTTTATTCTTTTTTGAGGATTATGATTTAAAATGTTTCAAAGTGTTATAAGACACATTGGAATGTTTAATGATTATTTTCCTAACGAATAATTTTAATGATATTTCATTTCCATTGGAGGAAATTATATGAAAATTGTTCAATAAACTCTTTAATTTTCCTCTACTCTAATAATTAATGTCATTTTTTAGGTATTAGTACAAATTTTTCCATGTGTTGGTGCACAAAATGTTTATAAAATGTTTTTAAGAAAACTTGACTTCATTCTCTCTTTAGTCAGAGAACCTATTTTCTTCTAAAAACCTTGTTTTATAAAAGGCTTTCAAAACATATATTTAACCATTACAAAATGATTTTTTATGTACATTTTTACCATTTTGTCTTTTACTAATGTTTTCAAAGGAATCTTCTTGTATCATTCTAAACAAGGAATTTTTAAAACCTTTTTATTATGAAAAAAGAAATATTCTTTTTACCACATATGGAATGTAAATATTTAATCACCATAATTTATTCAAAAAATTATTTGCATGTTAAAAAGGTTAATTTTTGAAGAATTAAATTTCAAAAGTGATTTTGAATAAAAAATAATTTCAAAATGTTTTTCAATATAAAATGGTTATTTTCCTCAAGAATGGTTTAATGATATTTTCATGATATTTAAATTCATCAATTTTATCAACCCTTTTTGTTACTTAACATCCAATGGGGATATTTTTTATTGATACCATCCTCATTACTTATTTGGATGGACTTAATTTATTTCAAATATATTATTATTTGACCCATTTATTTCTATGGGTTAATCTTTTTTCAATGATATTTTTTATTACCTATTTCTTGAAATGGGTTAATATTGTTTCAAAAGTGATTATTATTGAACCCATTTGTTTTCCATGGGTTAATAAAATTTTTATGATATTTTTATTGAATCAATTTTTTTCATGGGTTATTTATATTTCTATGGGACTGTTATTGAACCCATTTCTTTTCCATTGGTTAATTATGTGTGATAATTTTTCCTTGGTACTTGGATATTTGAAGGGTGGTTAATTTATAAACCAATGATGAGTTGTTCTATGATAGAACAACGACGGGTGTGTTCTTGATAGTCCTCCAATGTATCAGGTATGGAATTCGGTCATAAATATATCCTATTTGTAATAGTGACATGTATGGAAGTCAAACAAATGGTTATTCCATTTATAAGTGTGAAAACTATAATAATGTGACAAGGTACCTTTATAGGTTTCTTTATGATTTTTATATGTTTATAATGTGTCTAATGATTGAGATTGATATCACATGGCTCATGATTAGTGATTATGATGACACTTTCCTTTTACATTTTTTCATATTTTATGTTAAAGTTATTTAGGGGTGTGTTTTCTTTTATTATTTCCTTATAAAAATTTATTACGCCATCATTACCTTATGCACACTTATTCTTATTGATGATATTTAATTGTTAATTATTTTTTTTACCATTACTGAGTGTTTTAGCTCACACTTATTATGTTTCCTTTTCTAAAATTTTTAAATAATGCTGTTAAATAATTTATGTCTATAAAGGATATCACAAGGATGATGTTTATGAACTATTATGAAATACAAAAAGCTGGGATAAATGAGAGAAATTTACTTTCGCTAACTTATTAGTCTAAGTTGATACGAGTTGTTTATGTTTGAGTTTTTATTAATTATCTAAAAATATAAACCTAAAAAGTACTCCAGTATGTAATTTATCCATGTTATACTTTTGATGTTGTAAGGTTTTGATTGAAAAAGTTGGGTAACAATTATCAGCAACAAAGTCATGAATTTAAAGTTATGGATTTCAACATAGGATCCGGAAGTGTGGGATTGAAGATATTATAATATTTAATTATTTTTTTTTCTTAAAATTAGTTTTCAAAGTGAAAATGATATTTTCCTTAATAATTGTTTTGATGATATTTTAATGGTATTTCCATTCATCGACTCCAAAAACCTTGATGTTAATTACACACCACTGGGAATATGTTATAATGATACCATCCTTATTCCTTCTCAAGATGGATCATGATATTGACATGGAACCTTTTTTTTCATGTGTGAATTAATAAATGAATGGAGAGTGATTATTATTATTTAAAAAAGTGAAATATTCTAAATTTATTATTTATTAATAGTACATGAAAATTCTTTGATAATGATAAGTGATACCAATACAATATATGGTAAAGGTTGAGCCCCATTATAGCTCATAATCAATGGGTAATCCCAATATATCTTATACAAATGGTTTATCCCCATTACAGATCATCATGAATAGGTGATCCTGATACTACTTATATGTTGGGTTGAGCCTCATTATATCTCATGATAAACATGTGAGACTGATATAGTTTATATGACATATTGTGCCACATTATAACTCCCCAATGCATTCAGTAATGTTCCTTTTCTTCTGATACATTAATGATTTAGATAACTTGTTTGGTTTCTTATATGGACTGAACTAGGATCTAGTTATTTCTAGATCATGATAGGAAGATAATGTGATAATATTATAACACATTTCATCTATTCTTACTATGGGTTTTAATTTTTTCCTTTAATAATGATTAAAATCCCATGGATCATGGTTATTGAGTACTATAACTCATTCAATTATTAAGTATTTATTCCATTTTTTATGATTTATTTTTTAGTTATTTTGGGTATGGATTATCTTATGTTATACTCATGCACATTGACATTTTCATTATACCCTTATGTTCATCTTATCCTCATTGATGATGTTCAATTATTAATGCTTATGTATAACCTTATAGGGAACTTGATATCACCCTTATTTTTTTTAGTTTTTCTAGATTATGAAGAATGATGGAAAATTGTTTATTTATATAAATATTTTTTTTGTAATAATTTTTCAGGAGATATTAAAGGCTTAATATAGAATATGAAAAGTTGGGTATAGTAGAAAAAAACTCACTTGATGTCATGCGTATTATTTATGTAAGAGTTTTTCATTATTATCTAAAACAATAAACCTAAAAATGAAATTGGGAATATAAGTGATCTAAATTTTTAGTTTCATTTTATATGTTTGAATGTTTAAATTAGGTGACATTTATCAATATCAAATCCAGAAATGTTATGTTTATGTCATTAATACTGGATCTGAGAGTGCAGTTATCGGGCTATAGTAGAAAGGTAATCCACTATTTTATCATTTATTTGTGCGAGTGTGTTAATAAATTTAATGTTTTTAATATATCAACATTAGGCCTATGAAAAAACCAAAACTCCATGAAAACTCGATGACTAGTTCCAAAAATATTATTTAATATATCCAAAGGGACTAGTTCCAAAAATCAAAGTTGTTACACGAGTGATTTAGAACTTTTATTGTTATTTCACTCACTATATGAAATTTATTCTTCACCAGTTGTTGTATAAAATTTATACCAATGAGGAAATTCATGATAAATTAAGTGTTTTTCCAACTCATGTGGATTAATTTTCATTTAATAATAACAAAATATACACAAAAAAATTATTTTGGATGGGTCATTTTCATGGTATATTTTATAATTAACAAAATATTTGAACCCATCATCATATTATTTTAACATTAAATTAGAATTAAATTTTTTATTTATATTTATCCAAATGTCCAACAATAAAAAATAAATACTAAATTTTTGAAATAAATATATAATAAATAATAAATAGATTCCACATAAATTTACTTATAAATGTAAATAATTCCATGCAAAGAATTATAATTTTTCATTAGAAAATTTTATAGATTTTAAAAATAATATTGATAACAAAAATCATGTTTGATAACTACCATACAATATAAAAAAACTCTTCTCACCAAACATACAATAATGCATAGTTATACTATATTAAAAAATTTAAATAAAATATATAACAAAAATAATAATTTTCATTTAATATTAACTAACTAACATCATTGAATAGATTATGTGATTAAATTTAAATACTAATTGAATGAAATAATAGTTTAAGGCCTAAAAACGTGGGAAAAGGCATTTAGTACTATTTATCATACACATACACACTCACACAAATGAATATATACAAATATACACACATATATACATCCATATACATATAACTACACACACACACACATAAATACACTCAAATACATATATAAAATATAAATATATAGAGAGAGAGACAAAGAGGTACACACATAAGCATATATAAAAATTTTTACACACACACACGCATATTGGGATATTGAAAACGGGGGATGTTTGTTCAACATATTATAAATTTAATGTTCTATTTAATTCATTATGAGTTTATTATTAATAGTAAAGTCAATAATGGATACTTATATATAGATATGAGGCATGCTATCTCAATGTAAGAAAAAATAATTTTTTTGAGCATGTTTGATTTCAATAATCAAAATGGGCGATCTTAGTACTATAAAAAAGTGATGAAAACTCACCATATTGTAACATTAAAAATGTTATCACTAAGAAATATGTTTTTTTATCAATAATTTTTTTAACATTGTAAAACTGGTCTTTTCTTAACTTTTTCTTAATATAAAGAAATGTCCCCAGTAAATATTGAAAAAATTTCACATTGGGAAAGTAATGTCATTCAAACTCATGATCAATCAATTAGTGAGAAACAAATCTTACATTATATCCAAGAAATAAATTTCATTAATATGTGTGTCTCTATGTGTTTGTTTTTTTATACATACGCACGTTTAAAATTCCTCATTTTTAACTATCCTTTAGATAATAATCAGGAAGCAGTCATTTTAAAATATATTCCTATAAAAAAATCTGGACGGAAATATTTGAACTTAATGTATGAGAACATTGTAGAAAATATCTTCACCCATATCATTGAACTAATTACAAAACATTAGTCGAATTCACTGAAACAAACATTCAATAAATAAAGGTAAATGTATGTAAAAATCAAATAGATTTTACATGGTTCAAACTAAGAGTTCAACATCCATGGGAGAAACATTATAACTTTTAATTTATCTAGAAATAAAAACATACAACTTAGTTACTTAAAAGTCAAAAAAAAAATATAAAATAAAAGTAATATAAATTATATTCACATCATTCAAAAATGTGTCCCTTATATATATAGTGTAACTTCTGATCACTTGGTTTCACTAAAGTCCATAAAGAGTGAGATTCTATCTATTACACTCTTCCCACAACCAATATCCTTTAAAAATAATCAAACAAACACTTCCTTTGGTAAAATTGAAAAATATATAAAAAAATGAACTAAATCAACTTCAAAAAGTACATGTTGATCAACTGAAATAATAACACCTTCGACTGATCACATAAGAAGAACTCCTTCTAAACCATCATCCTTATAGAATAAAAAAACATCATTGACACGAACTTAAAAAACTAAAAAACGTATGGATCAAATCCTTCTAGTTTAATTCTTCTAATTAACTAAAGAATAATTCACAAACTTCTACAAAATCATCCACTTGAATAATTATTTAGATAAAATGCACCATAACAACATCATCAAATTCAATAAGACATCCTTCTATTTCACCTACATAAAAAGATTTTACACCTAATTATGTTTATATAAACCTAATTAAGGATTCATGATGACTCATTGTTTCTAGACCCAAACTTTTGTTAAACATGTCCACTCAATTATATATTCCAATGACCTTATATAAATCCAAATCATTATCTTCTAACATATTCTAGGTTATATGTTAATTCATATCAATGTGTTTAGATCTATAATGAAACAATGGATTCTTAGCTAAATGTATTGTAATATGAATATCATAAAATAAAACCCATTTTCTCTAGATAAATCTGAGTTCTTCAACTAAACATCTTAACCATTCCATCTCCTTGCTATCTTTTGAAACAACCAAACACTATACTTCTATTGTAAATTGTAAAATCATCAGTTTTAAACTAGACATCCCACTGAATGTGGTTCCTATGAAAGTTTAAACATATCAATTTGTGCACATCCAATAATTATAATCACCCCAAGTCAAAATCTATAATCCGGAGTAACAAATCATCATATCCATATCAAGGAGGTATACATTTTGTTTCTTTGAGACACTGAATAATTCATTTAATAGCTTCCTAATTAACCATTCCTTTATATTCTTTGAACCAACTAACCAATCCCACTAAATGAGAAATATCTGGATGTGTACATAGTATAGGATACAAAAACATTTTCACAGTTGAGTCATATTAATATTTTTTCTATAATTCTAGTTTTCTTCTATTTTCATTGCATGATCCTTTGACTGATTAATGTGATCAGAGAGAGGAGTTGAAATTGTATTACATCCAATAATCCCAAATATATAAATTATTTTTCTAATGTAATCCTTTTGTGATGAATAAAAACATTCATTTTTCTTATCATGATCACTCCTCATGCTAATATCTTTTTATCTTCATTGATATTTTTCATCCCCAACATTCAAAAAAATGTATTCCTTAAACTATTAAATGATCTAAATATTTAGACCTGCCAATATCATATAATCTATGTGAGTGTATGAAAATGAAAAAAATTACATTGAATTTCATTTGTTAATGGTTATTATCATAATTAACTTATAGGAATCCTTTTTTTCTTTGAGTTAATCAAAATTTTTGTTCCAATACCTTGTAGTTTATTTCAAACCATAAATACTTCTTCTTAGTGTACACAACAATCATTGATTCTAATTTTTCATGAATCTAATTAGTTAATTTATATAATTTTCTTTCTCCAAACCCCATGATGAAAATATGTCTTTCCATACATTTTATTTAGGTAAAAATTAAAAGAAGAAACCAAACATTAAATAATTTATATGGTAGTATGTTTTACTGCTAGAGAAAATATTTCAGAGAAGTTTATACCCTCCTTAATATAAAATCCAATCACAATGATCCTTGAATTATATATTTTCCTTATGTATTCTTATTTTTTAAAAAGAAACACCCACTTGTTCTCTAGTTCTTTAATACCATATGTTAATTCTATTATATCTCAAGTGTTACTCACTCCTAGTGAATCAAACTACTCCTTCATTGAAAACTCTCACCTTCAGGAATGACTTGGAATAACCGATTCATCTAAAATATCTTGTTCTGTTTTATTTTATTAATTTTAGAAACTAAAATTATCACTATAAATCTACAAAAAACATCTAATACTTGAATATATTTACATATTTAACTAGGATTTAGATTCTTACAGAACTATAACTTTTCAAATGTATTCTTTCGAAACTCTTGAAAAATATTCCCCAGTTCTTGGGCATTTTGATATATCATCCACTAGATAAAATTCTTAAATTTGTTCATAGCCCTACGAAATTCCTTTAAGAATATGTGATCATATTATATATTTAGAGACATCTAAATATTTTGGAACACATGATCCTATGAAAAAAAAAATCATATCAACTTTAATTTAAGTTATATCATTATTCTCAACTTCCTTAACCTTAAAGTCTTGATATTTCCAAAAAATATGTCCATTAAAGAGACAATTTCAACTTATTAAACATTTTTCTTTTCAATATCTCAAATATGGAAACAAAATTCTTCATCTTTATATCCTATTTTGAAGCATACCTGATATTTTTCTTCATGATTATCTTTGTCTTTATCATCCACCTACAAGTTGGATATGTTAGTGTCGGTGTCTTAAAACTAAATGCTTGTAATTTCGATTGAATTTATATTCAAATAACTGAATATTAATTAAAATATATCATTACTTATCTTTTATTGTTCTATGTTAAATTAATGTAATAATTCCCTAGATTATTTTTCACATTAAAAATGGCATAGCATTTCCCCTTTATTATTAGCACCTTGAAACGCTATGGTGGTATTATTAAAACATGTTCTATAGTCGGATAAAATTATGTAATTGGGAATATATTATGTTGAATATCAGGCATGATTACTCATAATTAGATGATACTTCATCTCAATAATTTCATACTTGGTAATATCCAAATTGGGAGATTTGAGAACATAATCACCTATATGAATTCCACATGATTTTATATCATTTGATATTCATATTTTTGAGCATTTGTAATGATCATTGGACTTTAAGATTATTATTTATCTATTTAATTACTAATTAAATTTGATTTATTGTCATAAACCATGGAAATATATGGTTGTGATGAATTTGGGTACATTGGGGGCGTCATGAATGATATGATATTAATGAATAAGTTAAAGAAGGATTTCTCCCTTACATCCTTATAAAATTTGATATCCTATCCCTTTGATTATAATTGAAAAAATGAAATAAATGAAATAATTATGGTTATGTAGACATATTCATTCTATAAAATTAAATAAAGATATGTCTGACATTTATGTTGATGATATAGATAAGCAACCTACTTCATGATATATCCAGACAAAGGGATTATATTACACAATGAGTGCTCATATGTGATTTTATCATTATAAAATATCATCCTAAATTATAGGTTAATTGAACCATTATTAGTTTATAATATGTGACATTATGAATGAATGCTTAATGACACTAAGGAAGAGGCCTAGAAGGTCACAAAAAAGTATTTCCTTTTATCTTAGTTAAATATTGTTTTTATTTAACAATTAAAAGAAATATTATTCACTGGACTGAGAGTTAATATTTATTAAATATTTATTAAATGATTAAATAAATTAAATAAATATGTATTATAAAGGTAATTTTCTAATTATGAGAATATGTAACATTTATTTATCTCTTTCAATTTGCACCTTAATTAATAATTATTTATTTATTAAATAAAAAAACTATTTTTTTTATATAAATATTAAGTAAATATTTATTTTTATTCTCACATTATTGACTTTTTTAAATAAATTTTTCATTTAATTTCCATTATTGACTTGTTTTTCCTGTTTCCCATGCATTTTCGTAGAAATGGTGGATTTTCAAAATTTGGGCCAAACTGTGAGCCGAATTCTAGATTTAAAAATAATTTTTTTTCTTTTATAAATCCTTAATTTTGCATAATTTTTCATCCATTCCAATTCCTAGATGGACACCCATAACCTATTAACACCACCATGACAATTTGGACCCTTTATGAATCTATAATCATGGCGTATTTGGTTTTTTTATTTAAGGAATTGTGCTAGAATGAAAGCCCATTTCCAGTTTAAAAAAATTGTTTATGAAATATATTATTCAATTATAATTATTGTTTAGTGACTCCACATCTCGCCCAAGCCCGCTGAATCTTGGTGCACACCCATTCTCTTCTCTCCCTCTTTGGATCTCATTTTCTTCACGTATTAGGTCGAATCATCTAAGACTTTCACAATTCATCCATATTTAAAAAGTATATTTAATTCCTTCATAACTCCTTAATTTTCACTCTTTTACCCCAATTTAAGTTCTCAATTAATCTTATCTTCCTTATTACAACCTCAATTTCATTTTTGGCTATTTTAAAATTCAGCTACTGGAGTATTTGAGGTGATTTCTTTAGGATCTCTGAAGTAAGTGGGTCTCCTTCATTATTCATTCAATATGATTAAGGTTTCATTCAATTTTTATAGGGTTTCTTCCCTAATACTTGATGTACCAAATGACTAAAGGGTAGGTTTTTGAACCTAGGGTTTAACCACAAATGTTTTTGTCCAATATTCTATTTTAGGCTTGATCTACCCTCCTTGAGTTGTGGTGGTGCTGCGATTGAGTTTTCACACAAAGGATTCAAGGTTTTATCCATTTTGGTAGGTGATTTAATTATGTATGAAATACTTGTGACTTAGACTACTATGTTTATAGTATTTTCATTTTTATTTAATTTTATTATTTCTTTGAAAATTGGTTTTAGTGGTGTTTGTAATGAAAATGAATTTTTAGTGCTGTTTTTATATGAAATCGATGGGTTTTCATAGAAATATATTGTTGCTTCATTTGGGACTACCATATATTTACATAGATGATTTTATTGAATTTTATTAGGTCTGAAAATACTATTTTTAATGTTTATATCCTTTGGTTATTGCTGTAAAAATATGTTTTAATGGGTTTTGTGAAACACATGAATTTTTAAGTTTTGTGTTTGTGTGAAAATGGAGGTTTTATAAAGATATCACTTTATGGTTCATATAGGGCTGCACAAAAACAAATTATTTCGTTTCATGGAATGGTATTGTGCTTAAATTTTTGTTTTAGTGAATTATTAGTGTGCACATGGTTTGAAAATTGGGTATTTCAAGGAGTTTGGGGTGCAAAACAATGCGAGATTTTGAGGTTCTATTTTATTGAAAATTAAAATCTTTTGTTGTGTTTTTTATTGGTATAAATTGCGTATAGCTATTGTATTGTTTTTATATGACTAGTAGTGTTTTTTATATTCCAAGGGATTTATGTGGCATGCTTAAATTGTTTTATCACAAAGGGGGAAGCCTGAGTACCTAGGTGGGCGTATATGTAGTAGTACGACTAGTGATTCAGATGGGTTTTGTCCCTGTTTCACTAAGATAATGTATAATGAAAACTCTTACTGAACTATGTGGATGAAGTTTGGGGACCACTAGGTCATGTTTATGTTCCATACAAGTGTATCATGCATAGGAAAGTATTTTGATATGAATACTTTACACTGATGTACGAGGTACATAGGGCACGAGACTATCTAGTTCATAGGGGTGTTCCTGGTTTTTGTGATCATTGGATTTGTGGTATTTAACATTGTATTAGGGTGTGTTTGGATGTAATTTTCAGTAGCTAACATTTATTATTTAAAATTTTTAACATTCTGAAATTTTTAGTTTGATAACTGTTTTCAATTGAAAGTTTCATTTCATGAATTTATTGCCTCTTTTTTCATACATATTAAAAATGCCAGCTTTTTCACCTTATATCGCATATTATTTGGAATATTTGTGTGGTATCATATTGGGATTTGTATAAAACCATACTTAAACCCCTTGGGTGTATGTATACTGTATTATGTTTGACACAGGTAAAAGTTAAAGCCTCATGTAAAGGCGGTTCGGGTTGTTAGTCCCCTCATATGGGGAAATGTTGTGGAGATGACTCAGAATGATGAACCCTTGTCATGTGGAGTCTTTGTGGATATTCTTATACTATTTTAATTTATTTTTGGACCTCTTTTACTTTATTTAAAATCATGTATTCATATTTTTATTTTTCATAAGTCTTGTTTTGTATGAAAATTTCAGATTCATATTATTTATTTTTCATAAGGTTTTATGCTTTCATACTCGGGTAAATCATTCTCAAACCAAATTTATTGATAATAGGGAACTTGTTCCATATCATGGGGATATGGAACGCCCTTAGGGACTTTTCATGTGCTGGATTTTTTGTCAGAATTAGTGGCGACCAGACTCGGTTCGTGACAAAATGGTATCAAAGGAGGTTTATGTCTTTCGGTTACAATATTATTTTGGTATGAGTCATGCTAGATAAGAGTAAGGATTGTCAGGACTCATAATTTTTGTAATGAGTAGGGTGCCTGGACAACACCTCTCTTGGTAGACCTCATGTCACCATGGGTCAATGGAATTGTTTATTTGACTTCACTTCCAGTCAAGACATGTGGGATCCAAACAACACATAGACATCAGGCTAGGGTAGAGTAGTTGTTAATTTTATTACTGTAATGTGTTTAGAATATTTATATTTTTTTTATTTGATTAAAATTTTCATAATTCTGGTATCAAATTTTGTTTTTATGGCTGTTTCATTTTTTAGAAACATGCCTCCCCAGAAAGCTCCCATGCGCCCACGGGAGGAAGCCAGAGGGAGTTCTTCCACACCAATTGATTAGAGGCTAGTCGAGGATGTGGTCTGGGCTATCCAGGATCTAGGTCAGGGACCAGATCTTGTTCCATCTCTTGTTAGAGAGGATGATACTGGAAAGGCCCAGGAGTTCCAAAAAAAGCCTCCCACCTTCCGAGGAAGCATAGAACATGAGGAAGTAGTGGAATGGCTCAGGAAGATTGAGAACATGTTGGAGTTTCTAGATACTTATGAGGTGGTCATGGTGAAATATTCCTCCTTTATGTTGGATGGTCCTAGCTATAGGTTGTGGGAATCGGTTCTTCAGACTGGGATGAATGAGCAGATACTCTAGGGAGACATCAAGGCTATCTTCAATGAGCAGTACTTCCCAAAAGCCATGAATTAATCTAGGTCTCAAGAATTTATGGATCTTGTTCAAGTGAATCTTTATATCATGGAGTATGCCAACCATTTCACTGAGTTGGATTGATATTCTCCTGAAATATTCTCGAATGAACAAGCGAATGCCCAAAGGATTGTGAAAGTCTTATGACCAGAGATATACTTGAAAATGTTATTGATTAAGACGAGGACCTATGCTGAGGTGCTTGATCAGGTGTTCATGGTGTAGACTGACCGAAAAGGTAGGAATAGTTTCTTGGGGTCAGTATTATTAGTGTGGAGTGGTAGCTCTTCAGAGAAGAAAATGAATTGCGAGGAATAGGTGAAGAAAGGAGGTGGCGGTTTAGGCCACTCCTACAAGAAGTTTTCTTCCATGGATTCTGATGCGAGATTGGTCTTATGCCACCAATGTGGGAATCCAAGGCACATAGAAGCAAATTTACACTTCCTCTGAAGCTTTGTTACCAGTTTGGAGGTATGGAGTATTTGTAGCGATTCTGTGAGGTAGCACGTCCACTTCTGAGTGGGGCAGGGTCTGTGGGTTCAAGAGGAGTGCCAACATAGTCTGATCCTTCAAGTACTGGGGGATCTTTATTTGGAGGTCATGGTGGTAGGGTTGGGTCATATATTGGGTAGAACCAGATCAAGGCATAACCATATACTTGCAGTCATCCTCAGGTAGAGACCTGACGTAACACCCCAGGTAAATAAGGAATATGACATTTTCATATTTATCCATATTTGTGAATAAAATACTAATATGACTTTAAAGGGGACGCTATGCTCGATGGCGTACCCAACACGCAACAACGAGTTTCTTGGGAATCTTACGTTGCACTCTAATAATAAAATAATATTATTTTAAATGGTAGTTAACATGTAGCCGTTATAATGGCGGGAATGGATAGAAATAACTAAAATATGATTATATATGTTCTTAAATATTTTTACATTTATCCAATAATAGATAAAGGCTTAAAATACGGAAAGAATTCAATTTTAGGCGTATATGCCCTAGTTTTCACTAAAGGTTCACTTATCACCTTTTGATGTTGAACCATCATTAAATATAGTTTTGTTCAATCTTAAACATTCTTTTGGACTAAATAAAACTCTTATTAAGAATCGGGACATTAAAATTTACTTTGTGTAAATTTTTGGTATCTTTCCGATAAAGTTCATTTTTTTAATGAATAGTGTAAAATGTTGTATTTTAATTCAAAACCACTTTTTAATCTAATTTATTTATATGATTAGATTATATTTTGAATTGTTTTTAAAGTGAAATTAGAAAATATTTTTACCATTAAATCCAATAGTGGTCGTTGGAATCAATTTCACTTTGAAATCAGACTTAAACTAGTGTCAATCTTTTGATACTTATTGTTTCATAAAACACGCTATTTGTCATGACAGCGGGAATTAATTATTAAATTAATTAATGTGACTTATATGTTTGGAATTTTGTAAAACAGACTTCATTTTTGAATTCAGAATATCAAATATAGCTTAGGGAAATTTTTTGGGATTTTTCTGAAAAACTTCAATTTTTGATGAATAGTGAAACCACTAAGTGGTACTTATAAAAACTGATTTTCCGTTTAAATGAAATTTTGCCATCATTGTGTTTTGATTTTCAAAAATTAGACATAAATGGTTGTCATTAAGAAGTAAAATGTGGTTCAATGAGATTAAAATAATTTTTTGGTGAATAGTAACTTATTAAGTTTTTAATCGCGATTAGTGGTAATTAGTGTAGTTTAAGGTAAAAATAATGCTTTAATAAAATGAGATGAGCTTGACACATGTCTTACCCTCATTGTTTGTATCATGGACAACCAAGAAAAGCCATTGGTCAACTTGGGGACCCCATGGATCCACTTTGGTTGGGAAATGACATAAATAACATTTTATTTAATGTAAAAGTAAAATTGACACAAACATGATATGTTTTACTAAAACAATTTTTAAGTGTGGTTATAAAAGTCATATTTTTTATTATAAATATTCATTGGAAAGATAAAAAGATTTAATACATCATAGTATTATTTTTATAATTTTTAGACATTAAATAAATTAAATTATTTATGACATAATAATGATGCAGCAATGACATCATTATTTGATGATTTAAATAAAATGGAAAGATAATGTAAAATCTATGAACTACACATGTCCAAAACTTATTGGATGAGTGTATTTAGAAGCCTTATCACCGTATCCACGAATTATATCAATGTGGGACCTTTTAAAACCGAAAAACATTTTCAAATAAAGTAATATTTCTTTACTTTCCAAAAGTGCCCCTCCTCTCCTCTTATAAAAGGCCCCCACCTCTACCTCATTTAACACACTCCTCAAGCCTTTGGCTCGGCCAAACCCTGCCCATTTACTCTCTCCACATCCCTCTACTCATCCTAGAGGATTCCCTTTGGGCAGAATCCTTTCAAAGGAAGACTTTAGGCTCAAATCAAAAGGAGTTACACTTTTAAAGGTAATTCATTCTCTCATGTTCATTTGTTTTATTATGCTTCTCCAACCCCCTAAACTCTTTTTATTTACTTATTTTGTAACAAAACCAGTATCTTCAATATGCTAGGTTATTTTTATAAGATTTATTCTAGCTACACTCTCACACAACTACATCAAATGGTTAAAGAACATACAGTTTCCATGGATGGTGAAATTCTGCCTCCCGAAACGATGATTGTTCAATACTCATTTAACACCTTCAAAGGAGGCCATTATGATGTCAATATTTTTATATATGATATATAACATGTTTATGTTTTATTTATGTATCTGTATTTTTCATTTTTGTCTTACCTTTATGGCTTCCATTATGGGTATACGCGATATCTTCATTTAAGGAAGTGCGGACTACCGCCCCCTCAAAGTGATTTGATTCGTTAAATAACATATGTGGGATGTATAAAGGATGGAAATATGATATTATATATGATATTATACTGGAATTATAATATACCTTTATATCATTATTATTCCATTCTATAAAATATGAAATAGAAATGAAAGTAGCGTTCATGCGTACGTACGGCTTACCGTCTCCATGAACGGTGCATTTCATTTCTTACCTCTAAATGATTATGTAATGTTATAAATGCATGAATTTACTGGATATATATGACATATATGATATCTAAATCATGAATACAGTTCTGGATATAATAAACATTCGGCCACATGAACAACATGTAATTGTAAGAAGTCCACTTTCAACTTAAGAACCAAATATCGGCAAAAAAAAATATTATTAACTTAAATGATTACATAATGTTTATGACATGGTAATAAGTGATATAAAAGGAATAATGAACTTGAAAAAGGTTCTTAAGGAAGTAGAAATTAACTCAAGTTTATTATTCAGGAGATAAAAGAACGATCGAGTCAAGTCGGACCCGAGGTAAGGGATCCTACTCCTCTCTTTCTTTTTAAGTACACACTTTTATGTCATTCCTTTTAAAGCTCATATTTCTTATTATTGGTATGATATTTTATATTAAAATTACTGTAATTTTTATGTTCATGTGATGAGAGACCATATTCTCTCTCATCAATCCTTTTCGGAAGTTTTATGTGGCGCCGTTAGGCTGCCGAGTTTTCGTAAGGGATTTTTCATCTCACTTTTATTCCCATGAGATTTATGCTACATTTGCCCCAAATTCCATTGAGTGGTGTATGTACTGCCAATTATTCTACTATTTTTGTAATATACTTTCTTTTATGAGTATTTACATCAATGATCTGTTGTCCTTCTTTCATGGGGTGTATGTTTTGAAAGATACCCAAGTCGGTAAGGGAACCTTTCACCCTCCTCTTTTTTAAAAGACTTCTTTTGGTGGGTCTTTTAATTTACATATTGTTATGTTGGGATATGTTCTTATATATCCTTATTGATGTAAATTTTATGTCCAAGTTATGAGATACACTTGTTATCTCTCATCAACTCATTTTGATGTGATGCTGTTAGGCTGTCAAGGGAACTTTTTAACCCAATTTCGATTTCTTTGGGTTCAACATGTAGTCATTGAATATGTCATCCATTGAATATGTGTGAATGACCTTTTATTGTTTTACACTTAATATCCACTTATATTGGGTGTATTTATATTTGTCACACATATTTTTGAGATTGATTTGTCCTTAATTTAAGGATACCTTCTTTATAAGGGAATTCATCACATTTGACACTTCTATTTAGGGTTCATTATTGTTATGCACCAATTCACTCTTATATGGTGTATATACTGTCCTTTGGAGTATTATATCATAAATCCATTTATTCTCATGATATTATAAAGTTCTGACTAAATGTTATTCCTCAATTATTGTATTCAAGTGTCTCTAATTTTGGTAAAACCCCTTTAACCAAAATATCGTTTTAAATGTTTTAATTATTTGTTCTTATTAATATCCATTTTTCAAAATGTTTTAAGGATATATTTATATGAATATTAGTGGTTTCAAATTTTAAGCTTCAAGGTGGTATGGGACACTTTGATTCAAAAATATTTTTATTAAATGTTTTAAAAGGTTTTGGAAATGGTTTCTTTTTGTATGGATTCATTATTTCAAAAAATAATAAAATGTTATATTGTGATTGAAATATGGAAATGTTTTGTTTCCTTTATGCATGTTTTATGTGATACGTTTATGTTATGGTTCTTGGGCATTGTTATGAAAACGGGTGGTTCCGTGATAAACTAAGGGCGGGTGAGACCGATATAGCTCTCCAATGCATTGGGTAACGCGAAGGAGTGAAACGTTAAGGTTTCTCCGAAGAGATTTAGGGAATATACTATGATGGGTATTCCAAACGTAACCAAGAGGGTTACTAACTACGTAAGAATGTTATGAATGCCTCAAATTACCTTTATGTCTTATGTTTTCTATGATTTATTCATGATTTGATATGCCTATGTTTTATGGGTAAAGTGTGATTTCATTCTAATGTATATATGAACTCATGTTTCCTTTCCATATTTTTATAACTCTTACTAAGCTTTTTATGCTCATCCCAAGTTTTTGAAATGTTTTTCACAGGTCAAGGGAAAGGTACATGATGTGATGATAGTGTCAAGGATGTGTCAAGAAAGAATCCATGTTATATTTTAAATATGTTCCCGTTGATGGGAAGAATGAATACTGTCTTTTATGTAACCACTTTGTTTAAATGTGGAATGTAATGCAAGTTTCATGATCTAATTCTCTAAAACTCTAAACCTGAAAAGATCCTCAACGTGTAATCTTGTGATAACTCAAGATTAAGTAAGGTTTAAGGCTGGGGCCTTATAGTTGGTATCAAAGGTCGGTTTAGATAACTTTAGAGGTTAGGGTATTCTTTAAGAATAATTGACAATTACCATAATGGTTAGGATTTCAGAAAAAGTCTTAGTTTTAGATAAAGTGAATGAGTAAGTATATCTTATTGTCTATCTTACTCATTAGTTCATGATGGTTTTGTTGATATACTCACACTGACCTTTTTGGTTTTAGTAAATGGCTGGATCTAGCAGGCACCAATGTAACAGTGGATGTGAAGAAAACTGTGACAGTTTTTTGACAAGAAACTTAATGATATGGGAGCTGCAATGAGAACTCTTTTGATTATCCTCAACCAACTATCTAGAGTCATGATTGACCACCTAAACCTTGGAGATTTCTCTAAGGCATCATATATGCAAGAAACAAATTCCTACGGAAGTACAGGTAATAATCATAAAGGTAAGTGTGTTCAAAAACCTATGTGTCAAAGATGTGGAAAGAAACACCTAGGAAAATGTTTCAAAGGGACAGAAATATGCTATAGATGTGGAAATGAAGGTCATAAAGCAAGAACCTTCCATGGAAAAAGGAAGCATCCAGTTGACTCGAGGAAAGGGAAAGAAGTTCTTTCTGAGGGATCAATTGAATGTTTTAAATGTGGTGTGCCTGGTCATTATGCAAACACATGTCCTATGAAGAAGTTTCGTGAATGGGGTCACCAAGAGCGTACCAATATTCGTTTACCAATACCTAATGCCATTCCGATTGAGGATGAAGAAACTGACAATGACCAATCAAAGGTATGTACTATTTCATGACTATTGTTTTCTTATTTTGGAATCTTAGGATATGATTCATGATTTTGTTTGTAGGAAAGAGGTATTTCGGAATAAGTTGGAAAGGAATGGATAATGGATCATGAAGAATGTTGAATGAGTAAGATGTCAACATATAAGGGCTTCAAGAGTTAGGGTGAAATTTTTAAGAGTATTAAGTCTCTTTTGATGATGGGGTTACATTAGAAGACTTTTTATATTATGTGTAACCCTGATGTTTAATATAGGCAAATTTTATTCAAGTAATAGTTATCTTTTCTTTTGTGGACATAGTTATAAAGAACCATTTGGGTTTATATTATCCTTACTTTTGAGGTAATTATGGGTTACCATATGTTATGATTGAAGTGAAAGGCATGAGATAAAATTGAGGTTAAATTATGTTATGGTTATTTTTGATGATTTTATCCCTTTTTGGGTAATGATTTGAGAATTATATAGTTTTGGAAAAAGGACAACACGCAGACCGTGTGACAACCCGTCGCGTCGGACAATGCTGCGGGAATCGAACCCACAACCAAAGTGCGACTGATATTTATCGCCTACCACTGGACTACGTGAAGTCCCTGGTTAGTTTGACTGATTCTTTTTAGTTATATGATTTTCTGAATTAAGAGTAAGTTTATTTTGGAGGATATGTGATTAGGATAATTACTTTTCAATGTGAGACTTTAGGAACAACTGATGTTGTTTGGAGATAAATGTTACGATTTAACTTGGAAGGATATGTGACTAAATCCTTAAAATATTTGGGTTTCAATCTTATATTGGTTTACTTTGAAGAATTTTATGGACAAATTGTTTATCGGATGGTCCTCGTTGAACTTTGGGTTTTGTTGGACAAATTTTGGAGATTAAGAATAGATTTTCTTTTTATAAGGGGTTATCCTTTTCTGGATTATCTGATCTTGTACTAACCTTTTTGGTTTTGGTTTCGGATAAAGCCTAAATACATGGGATGTATATAGTTCTCTTTTGGGGATTAGGTGATTCTCTAGAAGTTGATTATAGTACTCTTAATGTGAACAAGTCTCCCTAAATACTCGTCTTTTGGAAAAAATATGAGTTTGACTAAGGAATCTAGTAAAAGTTGAAAGTCAACATGATAAGTGATTATGCTTCCTTATGAATAAATTTCTCAATAAAAAGTAACTTAAAACAAAAATGTTGTCTATTAACTTTTCCTACTAGGGAACCCAACACCGTTTAACCCATCACAAGTTTGTGATTTTCTTATTGTTAACTTTCTCCTAAACATGTTTTCTATCACTCTCCATCGGAACATGACCCTATGTTTTCTCCTCCATGTCCATATTTTCATTCTTAGAATCCTAGTATGGGTTAACTCGGGTGACCTCTGTGCTTATCTTTCTTTATTTTAAAGTGATTGTTTTACCGACTCTTGTTCCGATGTGGGACGTTCAAGGATGTTTCCAAGCGCAATTTTAAAATTGCGAGGACGCAATTCCCAAAAGGGGGGAAGGATGTAACACCCCAGGTAAATAAGGAATATGACAGTTTCATATTTATCCATATTTGTGAATAAAATATTAATATGACTTTAAAGGGGATGCTATGCTCGATGGCGTACCCAACACGCAACAACGAGTTTCTTGGGAATCTTACGTTGCACTCTAATAATAAAATAATATTATTTTAATTGGTAGTTAACATGTAGCCGTTATAATGGTGGGAATGGATAGAAATAACTAAAATATGATTATATATGTTCTTAAATATTTTTACATTTATCCAATAATAGATAAAGGCTTAAAATACGGAAAGAATTCAATTTTAGGCGTATATGACCTAGTTTTCACTAAAGGTTCACTTATCACCTTTTGATGTTGAACCATCATTAAATATAGTTTTGTTCACTCTTAAACATTCTTTTGGACTAAATAAAACTCTTATTAAGAATCGGGACATCAAAATTTACTTTGTGTAAATTTTTGGTATCTTTCCGATAAAGTTCATTTTTTTAATGAATAGTGTAAAATGTTGTATTTTAATTCAAAACCACTTTTTAATCTAATTTATTTATATGATTAGATTATATTTTGAATTGGTTTTAAAGTGAAATTAGAAAATATTTTTACCATTAAATCCAATAGTGGTCGTTGGAATCAATTTCCCTTTGAAATCAGACTTAAACTACTGTCAATCTTTCGATACTTATTGTTTCATAAAACACGCTATTTGTCATGACAGCGGGAATTAATTATTAAATTAATTAATGTGACTTATATGTTTTGAATTTTGTAAAACAGACTTCATTTTTGAATTCAGAATATCAAATATAGCTTAGGGCGAATTTTTGGGATTTTTCTGAAAAACTTCAATTTTTGATGAATAGTGAAACCACTAAGTGGTACTTATAAAAACTGATTTTCCGTTTAAATGAAATTTTTCCATCATTGTGTTTTGATTTTCAAAAATCCGACATACATGGTTGTCATTAAGAAGTAAAATGTGGTTCAATGAGATTAAAATAATTTTTTGGTGAATAGTAACTTATTAAGTTTTTAATCGCGATTAGTGGTAATTAGTGTAGTTTAAGGTAAAAATAATGCTTTAATAAAATGAGATGAGCTTGAAACATGTCTTACCATAATTGGTTGTATCATGGCCGACCAAGACAAGCCATGGGTCAACTTGGGGACCCCATGGATCCACTTTTGTTGGGAAATGACATAAATAACATTTTATTTAATGTAAAAGTAAAATTGACACAAACATGATATGTTTTACTAAAAAAAATTTTAAGTGGGGTTATACAAGTCATAGTTTTTATTATAAATATTCATTGGAAATCTAAAAAGATTTCCTACATCATAGTATTTTTTTTATAATTTTTATACATTAAATAAATTAAATTATTTATGACATAATAATGATGCAGCGATGACATCATTATTTGACGATTTAAATAAAATGGAAAGATAATGTACAATCTATGAACTAAACATGTCCAAAACTTATTGGATGAGTAGATTTCGAAGTCTTATCACCTTAGCCACGAATTATATCCATGTGGGACCTTTTAAAACCGAAACACATTTTCAAATAAAGTAATATTTCTTTACTTTCCAAAAGTGCCCCTCCTCTCCTCTTATAAAAGGCCCCCACCTCTACCTCATTTAACACACTCCTCAAGCCTTTGGCTCGGCAAAAACCTGCCCATTTACTCTCTCCACATCCCTATCCTCATCATAGAGGATTACCTTTGGGCATAATCCTTTCAAAGGAAGACTTTAGGCTCAAATCAAAAGGAGTTACACTTTTAAAGGTAATTCATTCTCTCATGTTCATTTGTTTTATTATGCTTCTCCAACCCCCTAAAATATTTTTATTTACTTCTTTTGTAACACCACCAGTATCTTCAATATGCTAGGATGTTGTTATAAGATTTATTCGAGCTACACTCTCACACAACTACATCAAATGGTTAAAGAACATACAGTTTCTGTGGATGGTGAAATTCTGCCTCCCGAAACGATGATTGTTCAATACTCATTTAACACCTTCAAAGGTGGCCATTATGATGTCACTATTTTTATATATGATATATAATATGTTTATGTTTTATTTATGCTTCTGTATTTTTCATTTTTGTCTTACCTTTATGGCTTCCATTATGGGTATACGCGATATCTTCATTTAAGGAAGTGCGGACTACCGCCCCCTCAAAGTGATTTGATTCGTTAAATACCATATGTGGGATGTATAAAGGATGAAAATATGATATTATATATGATATTATACTGGAATTATAATATACCTTTATATCATTATTATTCCATTCTATAAAATACGAAATAGAAATGAAAGTAGCGTTCATGCGTACGTATGGCTTACCGTCTCCATGAACGGTGCATTTTATTTCTTACCTGTAAATGATTATGTAATGTTATAAATGCATGAATTTACTGTATATATATGACATATATGATATCTACATTATGAATACAGTTCTGGATATAATAAACATTCGGCCACACGAACAACATGTAATTGTAAGAAGTCCACTTTCAACTTAAGAACCAAATATCGGCAAAACAAATATTATTAACTTAAATGATTACATAATGTTTATGACATGGTAATAAGTGATATAAAAGGAATAATGAACTTGAAAAAGGTTCTTAAGGAAGTAGAAATTAACTCAAGTTTATTATTCAGGAGATAAAAGAACGATCGAGTCAAGTCGGACCCGAGGTAAGGGATCCTACTCCTCTCTTTCTTTTTAAGTACACACTTTTATGTCATTCCTTTTAAAGATCATATTTCTTATTATTGGTATGATATTTTATATTAAAATTACTGTAATTTTTATGTTCATGTGATGAGAGACCCTATTCTCTCTCATCAATCCTTTTCGGAAGTTTTATGTGGCGCCGTTAGGCTGTCGAGTTTTCGTAAGGGATTTTTCATCTCACTTTTATTCCCATGAGATTTATGCTACATTTGCCCCAAATTCCATTGAGTGGTGTATGTACTGCCCATTATTCTACTCTCTGTGTAATATAATTTCTTTTATGAGTATTTACATCAATGATCTGTTGTCCTTCTTTCATGGGGTGTATGTTTTGAAAGATACCCAAGTCGGTAAGGGAACCTTTCACCCTCCTCTTTTTTAAAAGACTTCTTTTGGTGGGTCTTTTAATTTACATATTGTTATGTTTGGATATGTTCTTATATATCCTTATTGATTTAAATTTTATGTCCAAGTGATGAGATACACTTTTTATCTCTCATCAACTCATTTTGATGTGATGCCGTTTGGCTGTCAAGGGAACTTTTTAACCCAATTTCGATTTCTTTGGGTTCAACATGTAGTCATTGAATATGTCATCCATTGAATATGTGTGAATGAAATTTTATTGTTTTAAACTTAATATCCACTTATATTGGGTGTATTTATATTTTTCACACATATTTTTGAGATTGATTTGTCCTTAATTTTAGGATACCTTCTTTATAAGGGATTTCATCACATTTGACACTTCTATTGAGGGTTCATTATTGTTATGCACCAATTCACTCTTATATGGTGTATATACTATCATTTGGAGTATTATATCATGAATCCATTTATTCTCATGATATTATAAAGTTCTGACTAAATGTTATTCCTCAATTATTGTATTCAAGTGTCTCTAATTTTGGTAAAACCCCTTTAACCAAAATATCGTTTTAAATGTTTTAATTATTTGTTCTTATTAATATCCATTTTTTCAAAATGTTTTAAGGATATATTTATATGAATATTAGTGGTTTAAAATTTTAAGCTTCAAGGTGGTATGGGACACTTTGATTCAAAAATATTTTTATTAAATGTTTTAAAAGGTTTTGGAAATGGTTTCTTTTTGTATGGATTCATTATTTCAAAAAATAATAAAATGTTATATTGTGATTGAAATATGGAAATGTTTTGTTTCCTTTATGCATGTTTTATGTGATACGTTTATGTTATGGTTCTTGGTCATTGTTATGAAAATGGGTGGTTCCGTGATAAACTAAGGGCGGGTGAGCCCGATATAGCTCTCCAATGCATTGGGTAACGCGAAGGAGTGAAACGTTAAGGTTTCTCCGAAGAGATTTAGGGAATATACTGTGATGGGTATTCCAAACGTAACCAAGAGGGTTACTCCCTACGTAAGAATGTTATGAATGCCTCAAATTACCTTTATGTCTTATGTTTTCTATGATTTATTCATGATTTGATATGCCTATGTTTTATGGGTAAAGTGTGATTTCATTCTAATGTATATATGAACTCATGTTTCCTTTCCATATTTTTATAACTCTTACTGAGCTTTTTATGCTCATCCCAAGTTTTTGAAATGTTTTTCACAGGTCAAGGGAAAGGTACATGATGTGATGATAGTGTCAAGGATGTGTCAAGAAAGAATCCATGTTATATTTTAAATATGTTCCCGTTGATGGGAAGAATGAATACTGTCTTTTATGTAACCACTTTGTTTAAATGTGGAATGTAATGCAAGTTTCATGATCTAATTCTCTAAAACTCTAAACCTGAAAAGATCCTCAACGTGTAATCTTGTGATAACTCAAGATTAAGTAAGGTTTAAGGCTGGGTCCTTATACCTAACACCTCCATGCGGTGAATTAGGCTCCAGCATGATCAGAGGCGGGACCGTCGATAGTTCGAGGTACCATTTTGATTGAATATTCTATATCTAATACTATTTTGATTCTGGTGCATCTATTTTGTTCATTTATGCCCATTTTCTGGACACGCTGAATTTACCATCTGAGTTTTTTTCTTTTGCGCTGGTGTTGGTGACGCCATTGGGATTGAAGAAGGAATAGGGTCTCAGGTGCCCATAGTGTGCACTCTCTATGTCATGGATTGAGATAGAATGAGACATCTTGGTTTTAGATATGGAATTTTTTACATAATACTCAATATGGATTAACAAGTACACTTCCAGGCACACATATATTGCTACAGGAGGTGAGTGAGTTTCATGACACCTGATGGGAGTCTTCAGGTTTTTCGTGGACAATGAGATCCTCAGTCGGGTCATGTCGGACCTCCAATCCCAGAGTTAGAAAGTATTATCATCCATATATCATCACTCTTGATAGTGGAAAATTGTATTTCCCATGAAAGTGCACTAGATCATGTAGTGAATGTGTTTATAGAAGTATTCCTAGTTGATTTTCTAGGTTTTCCCCCGGAGCGAGATGTGGAGTTATCGATTGAACTGGTGCCTGGAACACATCCAATATCTCTTCCCTCATATCACATGTCCATTAATGATATGATGGAATTAATGATACAACCAGATTACTTAAAATACTAAGGATACATTCTCCCGAGTGCCTCTCCTTGGGATGCTCCTCTGATGTTTTCAAAAGAGGATGACATATCCCTCGAGTTGGGTATTGACTACCAAAAGATAAATAAGGTAAAAATTAAGAAGAAATACCCTTTGTCCAAAATATATGATTTGTTCATTCAGTTGAAGGGGGAAAAATGGTTTTCAAATATATACTTACATTCTGGATACCATCAACTTAGGGTGAGAGAGGAAGATATCCCGGAGACAGCCTTCCGAAGTAGGTACGTCCACGTTGAGTATTTGGTCATGCCCTTTGGATTGAACAATGATCCCGTGGTCTTTATGGAACTCATGAACTAAGTGTTCCATTGGTATCTCAATTTTTTCATTGTGGTGTTTTTGGATGACATTATAGTATACTCAGGATCTAAGGATAAACACAAACATCACTTGAGGATCATTCGGGGAAATTTATGGGATCACCACCTCTATGAAAAGTTGTCAAAGTGTACTTTCTGGATCAGGGAGGTGAAATTTATAGGGAATGTGATCTCATAGAAGGGGGTTTCAGTGGACCCCAAGAAGATTAGTGCAGTCATTTCATGGGAGTAACCGAAGAATTTGTTTGAGATTAAGAGTTTCCTTGGACTAGCATGTTATTACAGGTGAATTGTTTGTGACTTCTCTCAGCTTGCTTCACCGATAACTGTGCTCACCTAGAAAGGGGTGAAGTTTGTATGGTTCCCAAAATGTCAGGCATCATTCTTGGAGTTTAAGAGGTTGTTGACTACCTCCCCATGATGATTTCTCCTGAGGCTGGAAAGGGTTGTGTGGTCTATTTCAATGCTTCAGGAATGGGTCTTGGGTGCATGCTTATGCAGGACAACCACGTGGTGGTGTATGGCTCCCGCCAACTCTAACCACCAGAAAATAATTACCAGACCCATGACATGGAGTTATTATTTGTGATGAATGCTTTGATGGAATGGCATCACAACCTCTTTAGGGAGAAATTTGTGGTCTACTTTGATAAAAAAAACATGGCCTATATCTTCTTACAGAAGGACCTCAACTTGAGGAAGCATTACTAGATCGAGTACTTATAGGGGTTCGACTATGACATTTTATATATCCTAGGAAAATGTAATGTGGTGGATGATGCCTTGAGCTGAAGAGACCTAGTGCAGGCTTTGAGTAAGTCCAGTGATGAGTGGACTTTGATGAGGCTCTTTTCTTAGATGCATCTGGAGACTATGGAGTTAAATGGGGGAGAGTTCGTGGAGAGAGTTCAGTTTAATCTTTCTCTTTTTGAGTTGATTCAGCGAGAAAAACCTAGTAATGATCTTTTTTTGTGGGCAAGGTAGTTTCTTCATTGTGGGGGGACGTCCTCTGGTTGGTCGTCGTCTCCCGAGGGCATCTTGTGCTTCATGGTCCGTTCACTAGTGTCATTATCTCCGTGGAAGGTGGTGATAGAGGATAGCCAATAGTCTCAGTGGGCTATCCATCTGAGATCCACAAAGATTTATTATTATGTTTGGTGACATTTCTTGTGTCCAGGTATGCGAAGAGACATCACAAACTTCGTGTTGAGATACTACACATGCCATAAGGTTAAAGCAGAGCATCCAAGGCCCTCTGGTTTACTCCATCTATTACCCATTCCATCCTGGAAGTGGGTAAAAGAATCTATGGACTTCATTATTGTATTTCCATGTACACCTCGGTGTAATAATAAAATTTGGGTGGTTATTGATCATCTTACCAAATCATCCCACTTCATTCCAATCAGAGATACAACTATAGTGTATGAGTTGGGCCGTTTGTATCTTCAAGAGGTGGTGATACTCCATGGAGTTCCATCAGTATTTGTCTCAAATAAAGACCCCCTGGTTCACTTATTGGTTTTGGGGATTCCTTCAGAAGGCCTTGGGGTCTCAGATTAAGATGAGCATGACATAACACCCTCAAACAAATGGTCAGACTGAGCAGGCGAATCATATTTTGACGGACATGCACTTTTCATGTGTTCTAGACTTTGGAGGTTCTTGAGATATCCATTTATGATTGGTTGATTTTGATTATAATAATAGTTACCAATCCTCAATTCAAATGGCTCCTTTTGAGGTTATCTATGGTTGGCCTTGTTGGCCCCCCTATGTTGGGACGAGGTAGGTGAGACCTCACTTTTGGGGCTGAGTTTGGTGCAGGAGACGTCTGAGAAGGTCAAGTTGATTAGGAAGAGATTATTGATAAGTCAGAGTCTCTATAAATAATATGCTAATAAGAGGCGAAAGGACTTATATTTTTCTTTGGGTGACATGGTATTCTTGAATGTGGCCCCTCGTTTGGGCCATCATCGATTGGGAAAGCAAGGGAAGTTGATGTTGTGGTATGTCGAACCTTTTGAGATCACCGAACATATTGGAAAGGTGTCATATAAGTTGGCCTTACCTTCTCTATTGACATCTATCCATGATGTCTTCCATGTCTCCCAGTTGAAGAAATACATCCCAGATCCATCCCATGTACTGAATTGGGAGGAGTTGGATATAGATCCTGATTTATCTATTTTTGAGTAACCTGTTTGAGTAGTGGACATAAAAGAAAAATTGATTTGGGGAAAGTCAATTCCACTAGTTTGGGTTCTTTGGAAGCATGGAAATGATACATGTGAGTCATGAGAGTGGAATTTATTGGTTGAGGAAGAGTATATGTTCTTGTTTTTCGATCATTCTTCAGGTTGACCATCCAGGATAGATAGTTTTTTGGGTGGTGAGAATTGTCACATACATGACTTATTTTAATGTTATTGTTCATTTAATTTCCATTATTGCTTTGATTTGGGTGTTTCCCATGAATTTTGGTGGAAATGGTGGATTTTCAAAATTTGGGCTAAACCGTGAGCCCAATTCTAGATTGGAAAATATTTTTTTTCTTTTATAAATCCTTTATTCTTCAACATAATTCATCAATTACAATTCCTACATGGCATCCCATGACCTATAATACCACCATGTAAATTTGGACCCTTTAGAAATCCATAATCATGGTGTATTTAGGTTTTTATTTAAGGAATTGGGCTAGCCTGGAAGCCCATTTCTTGTTTTTTTAGAAAAATTGTTTATTTAATATCTTATTCAATTTTAATGGTTTTTTAGTGATTATAAGATGGTCTCTAATGATCTCTAGTGACTTTTGTGAAGTTCAGATGGTAATGATTGTGGGGGTGCTGGATTTTTCGGTGAACATTTTGTATATGGTTTCTGTGATTTGTTAGTTTCTGGTTTCTATGATGTTTGGACGACGACGACAAGATAATGATGTTTTACAGTGGCTCGATGATCCTGGATGGTCACCGGCATTTTTCTGGCGATATCGACGGTGTTGATTGGATGGTGTTGAAAACTATGAAAGTGGTGATGTTGGTTGCTGACGATGAGACTATTCTCTGTGTTTTTGAATTTTGAATTTTGAATAGGGAATGATCTGATTTTGTATCCCACTGGTTACCACTGATCCAAAAAGAGGCCGTTTCTAAAATCAAATAAAAAACAAATTTTCAGTCAGTATGATCAAAAGGGGGGAATCCTAGGTACTTAGGTGGCAGATATATACTAGTATGGCTAGTGATCTGGATGTGTTTTGTCCCTATTTCACTGAGGAAATGGATAATGAAAAATAAAAAAAAACTATGTGGATGATGTTTTGGGACAACTAGGTTATGGGTATGTTCCCTACTAATTTCTCATGCACTGTAAAGGATTGTGACTTGGATACTTTACACCGAGGTACGAGGTACATAGGGCCTGATATTACCTAGTTCTTAGGAGTGTTCCTAGTTTGGGTGATCATTGGATTTGTGGTATTTACCCCTGTCTTAGGGTGTGTTTGGATTTACATTATAGTATCTAACAAGTATTATTTAAATTTATTAACATTCTAAAAGTTTTAGTTTGAAAACTATTTTCAATTGAAAGTTTCATATCTTGAATTTGTTGCTTCTTTTCCCTACAAATTAAAACTGGCTACTTGTTAACCTTGTATTTAATACTATTTGCATTCTTTGGGTGGTATCATATTTGGAATATGATCACACCTTACTTACTAACCTTGAGTGTAAGTATACATGATTATGTTTGACACAGGTAAAAGATAATTACTCAGGTGAAGGTGGTTCGGGTTGTTAGTCCCCTCCTATGGTGTGGTGTTGTGGAGAGAGCTCAGGGGTGATGAACCCAAATTGTATGGATTCTCTGTGGATGTTTTGATACTGCTTTAATTTATGTTTGGGACTCTTGTACATTATTTAAAACCATGTTTTCAGATGTGGAATTTTCAAAATTCTTGTTTGGGATGAATATATCATATTCATATTATTGATTGTATTTAAGGTTTTATGGTTTCATACTCAGCTATCTTGTTCCCAAACATAATTTATTGATACACTGGCACTTATGCCATCCCGTGGGGATAAGGAACTCTCTTCAACCCTTGTCATGGTCTGGATTTGGTGTCGGTATTAGTGGTGTCCATATTTGGTTCGTGACATGTCTAATGAATGACTAAATATTTAGTAGTAATATCTATTTGTGTATTCAATAAATATAGAGGAGGAAGAGCAGGCCGATATTAGGTCTGATGATAAATATTAATTTTTAAGATAGTAAAAAAATATTTATCATTTCACCTATTAGCACACGTAATGATAAACAATATTATAATTATTTTATGACATATCATGGGGTCTCAAGAAGGTTTAATAAATTATTTTGGGCCCTTGTAAAATTAATTAAATATTAAATCTTAACCATAGATCTATAATTATATTGTTATCACATTCTAGATAAAGTTAATAATTGTGCATAATTAATTACTATCAATATCATCCTCCTCCTATCATCTTATAAAGAATGAGAAGAAAAACAGTGATTCCTTTAATAATAAAGGAACATGAAGTGATTAAAAGTGAATAACACAAGATGAAAAAACAGTCATCTAGAACCTGGGTATTCATTAGTGTATTTCCAAGATCAAAGGATAATTTGTTGTTCACCACTAGAGGGGCTCTACTCTAGGTACTTGAAATGCAGTGATTCTATACAAATTGGTTTTCAATGATCAATATCCTCAATGAATAAAGATATTAGTATTGAGGTAACATTTCTTATTGTGATTAAACATATTATAAAATTTACATGAATAGATATTCTCTTGGTTTTGATGTTTTATTTTTCAATATTATTTTGTAAAATATTCATTGTTCAATATATTTAAATATTTTACATTTGATAATGATCCATCAAATCTGTGAAAAGTCAAGTTGGTCATTGACAGATCTAGCACATATTCTATACTAGGAACTATCAAGTGTTGTTAAAATGGTCACATCCAATTTTATAATTATTTGTTTTATTTTTTATCATTACATATTTAATGTTAAATTTCATTTCAAGTTATATTCATTATTTATCTGAAAATCGATATATCTTATTCATCCTCTTCATTTCACAATTACATAACCAATATTGGTTATTAATTAACAAATATATCATTTGATAAACTCATATAGAGGTTCCTAGAACTCTAGCCATATAACATAGGGTTAGATGGTGAGTACTCCTTTATCACATGTCAGGTGTCCTTGTTCCTTGCACCAAGAAACCTGCATGGACTTCATGTCATCATGTAATGAATATACACAATGTTCCTAAAATAAAACACATGCTGATCAGAAAGTGAGGAAGACAGTTTTTCTAGGCTGCATTTCCTTTAAATTTACTAAAGGTCGTGTAATATATATATTTTCATGGATGAAAAAATAGTCTTAAGTTGTGTTATGTGATTAATACACTGTGTGTATTTAATACACAATATGTATAGGACAACAACAGTGAAACATGAAGTTCAAGTCGTGTATCATTTATATATACTATATTCCTCATAAATGTCCATGATTAGTATACATCAAGTCTCTATGTGAGTATTGTGGACATTTATCAAAGAAAAGTACCTATCGTGTGTCTTGACTGCATATTTTGTGCAGTTTAACTATTTACATGGAAATGTTAAATTTATTTAATTCATCTATTAAACCTCAAGAAGTCGAGTTCTTTGAGCCATTAAATTGATTGTAAACATCAGTCATTAGGATTTTTATTTTATTGAATTATTAATTAATGCCACATAATAATTGAAACTATAAGTCATGTATTTTCATTTCATAAAAAATACATATCTTTATTTAAATCATTTAGGAAACAAAATTTTAATTTTTATTTATGTGATTAATTTGATAGTATGTACCATGAAATTACAACACAAGTCATGAACCTAATTATCATTTGAGTGCCTTGTATATAACAAAAACTATACTAAGTAGTTGGTACAAGTTCTCACTAAGTTACTTCTAAGTATAAAGCTATGTAATCGTTTATTAAATTTTAAATAAAATTAAATAAATTATTTTATTTTAAATCACAATGGATGGGAATCTCTAGGAAAATTTGATAGAATAAGATAAGATTAATTAACTGATTAATATGATAAATAATTGGATTAATTAATGCATTTTTTATCTAATCAATGAAATAATTTTAATGAATGCTAGCAGGATGCTTTAAATTTGTATTCATTGCATGGGTATTAGAAATAATGAGGTTTGACTAAACTAATATATGTTTTTTTATTTAATTTTATTTTATTTTATAAGTTTCAATTATTTATTATAAAATTAAATTTTATTGCTTCCATGTCATTCGTCCATCCATCATTATGTAGTACCTAAAAATCTAATGTTGTTTTTTTGTAATTACCATTATCCAATCCATTGGTTCATTTAAATTATGTGTGCATTATAATTTTTTTAATAAAATTTGTATCTAAAGGTACGTTGATTTAGTTCAAGGAGGATCCAAAACAAATGTGTTTCAAGAAGTAACTAAAATTAAACTAACCCGGGTGATATATAAAAGGATATGTGGAATTCTAAAACTCATTCCATGACTACCATTATGAGTTTTCCCTTTAGTTCATAAGTTGACTTATTATCTACATAATAAATCAACAATTAGGTGAACTCATGACCATGTCATTCATTTAATTATTCTTTTCTATTTATGAAACATTTATATTATGGATGAAAGATCACTATCACAAAATTGAATGGTTTAATACAAAAATAAGGAATTAAAATAACAAGGATTATACCTAAATATTTTTTTTTGCACGGTTAATCTCTTAAGTAAAATACAATTTATATTAACAAGAAATTTAAAGGATAAAATATTAATATTTGGGCATAATAAAAAAATTCCTCAAGTTAATATTAATTCATTATACCTAAAATTATATGGATTTTGACAACCCATAGTTAAAGTGTTTATTCAAACCATAGTTAGGGGAACTTGTAATTATTAGAGAGTCTAAACTAAGATTATGGGGAAAATTAACTGAACATGTATTGAATTTAATGATCATAATCCATTTAATGAAAACATGGAGGCCAGTGTTGAGAAAATATGATTCCAAATTTCATGATTGGTGTATCCAATCAATAGAACAAGGAGATGCAGGCTTGAAATTAGAACGACCGCCAACCTAAGAACCTTCTTATGGTTTTCATGACATAGTATTGATCATCTGGAAGTAAATATAGATGATTTAAGAAAGAATTTCTAAAGTGATGATAAATTAAAAGTTTAATGGTGAGGGTTTTTGAGACTTTATAAAATAGAGAGAGACTTAATAAAATTAAAATTACTATTGTATCTCATACAAATTATAATCAAGATAATTATTTTTAATATGATATGTTATTGTAGCCTAATGAAATTTTCATCAAACACCTTATATCTATGATAAATTCTAGAGAAATATCATCACTTTTTTTAGTATGGGTCAGTGCCTATTTGTATCAATAAAAAGGGGGATATTGTTTTCTTTCTATGTAGTGGGAAACAAATTACATGTCTCATAGACTAGAAGACACAAAGGCCTAAGAGAAACCAATCCCAAAAGTCCCTTACATGGTCCAAAGTACCATTGAATGAGAGGCCCCTAAGATGGCCTAACTTCCCTAGCTTGTAGGCCTAATAAACCTGACCAAGGGGCTCGTGGTTGTACCTAACCCACTATGGACTTCACTTCCCCTGGCCCACTCCTCTGAGACATAACCACCTACACGTGGCCTACATCCTTCACCGCTTTTTCTGCTTCCCCTACTATGTCATGCACCTTCTTCATCACCGTGGCATGATCACATAGCCAAAGGCTACCACAACACCCTACCCTTGCATGCCATATCCACCTCCATTTGGGTGTTAGGGATACCTACCTCTTCCACTTATTGTGCCCTACCTTCTCATGCATGTATCACCATAAACCCTCATGTTCATGAGGAGAAAAATAATCACCTCAAAAATTGGGGGGGGGGGGGTTACAAATGGAGCAATATAGATTTGACCCCTGAATCACCTGGATGTTATTCTCAAAGAAGAACCCCATTTCTTAACTATTGGAAACTTCTAAGAATAGTTCAGATGCCTATAGGTTATGTTGTGTTGTGAATGGAATGTTTATATGCTATAATTTTCAGTCTATGATCTACTTACTAAGGATGAAAGAAATGAAAAGTTTTTTCTTTGAGAAAAACATTAGAAAGATGCACTAGATTTTCAGTGTTTAATTTTTTCATCCATGTCTATAGAACTCAGGAAGTCTTGTGAAAACATATATTCTTATAGCATACTCTAGTATCTCAGTGATTTTTATCAAGATAGGGAGAGAGAAACATGAATACTTTGAGATCTACAAGGAAATATTCATAAGAAATCTTAGAGAATGTGCACCAGTTAGTCCTCATGTAGTCAAATTTATTTTCTATATTGAGCACCTATAGGGTCTAATATTTAAGATACCTAAAGAACTATGCATTTATTACATTTTTTCATCACTCCCTAGTAGCTTATCCAGTTTTTTTCAATATATATATATATATATATATATAAATAGATAATTCTATCCCAAATATTTTCACTCAAATTCACCATGATAATAAGGATATGAATCATGAAAATCCTCTAGTCCTTATGGAAAATAAAAGGAATTGTCAGGTGAAGAGATCCAAGACCGACTCCAAGTATAAATCTTTGTCACAATTCTTTTCCAACAATAAACGTGTAAAGGGTAAATCAAGGGAACAAGACTATATAATTTTTTAATGTGGCAATGAGGGACACTAGATGAAAAAACTACACCCATAAAAATAACAAAAGGGAAGGTTTAGGTACATTTTTTATTTAGTGTACTCCATCTATTTCTATAAAAACATTTCTTTGATATATCATGGGGTGATAACATATATATTCAGATACATGAAATTAGTATCTTGTTTAATATTACATAATTTGAGGTAGATATATAAGTAGCCAACAAATCCACAATTACTATTGTGGATATTGGGGACTACCACCGCATGTTGCTGACTGTAATGTTATTAATTTTGAATGATTTTTATTATATTTTTTCAGTTACCAAAAACATTATTTATATGTATAGACTTGATATATATAGACTTATTTTTAATTTTTTATGTAATATTTTCTTCATTTATAAAGAAATAATTTTTTATGTTAATTCTTATTTAGATAACGGTCATTACATTCTGGATTACAGACACCTTATAATGAAAATTAATAACAAATATATTTAACATGACTCTTACCTCACCAAAATATGGAATCACTAGATAGGTCATGTGAAGGAAAAGTTTTTAACTAGATTATAACAAGATTGATATTTTGATTTATTGAAATTAAAACCACTTTGTGTATGTGATTAATTTTTCAAGGAAAAATGAATATAGTTTCATTAAGTATAAAAGGTGAATGGACCGGTGTTCCTGTTGATCTGGTTCTAACTATAATGTGTGTACCATTTCTAGTTGATGTCAGGGGTGGATACTCATACTTTATAACATTTATTAATGAATTAAATAGACATGTATATGTTGTATTAATAATGTGTATGTTATATTACGTTGATAGATTTAAGGAATATAAGAATGAAGCTGATAAATGACATGGTAAGAACATTATGATACTCTGTTTAGACAATGTCATAAAATATATTAACCAAGAAATCATTGATTATTTTCCAGATTTTGGGATCTTATCTCATCTCACTCCTCCTTAATCACTATATTGGAATGGTGTAAGAGAAAGGAGGAACCACACCCAATAAGACATGGTGACATCAATGATAAATCATATGAGTATGGAATTATCCTATTGGGGATATCCATTATAAATAGAAACATTCATACTAAACCGAGTGTCAACCAAAGAAGCAACCAATATTCCATTTCATCTTTAGTATGCTATTAACACCACGTTGTCGTATGTATGAGTGTGGGGTTGGGAATAATTTTTAAGGATATTTATCACAAAAAACACTCACCCCTTCACACTAAGATTATCTTTATATAATATCCTATGAAAACTTAAGGATATTACCTATATGGTTCTTTAGATGATAAATTTTTCATTAACAGAACTCAAACATTGATAAAAATGTATCACATATCTAAAAGTGATAGTGGGAGTGAGATAAAATTTGATAAATTCTAGGCTCAAAATACACAACAACGGTCACAAGAACATATTTCAAAAATCCCCATGGTATAAGATGTTCTAGAGACAAAAGTGAAAGTTATATTCCCTAAATCCATGTATATATATATGTGTGTGTGTGATATATAACAAGTACAATATTGTATTAAAATTATTATTTTTATTCATGGTATATTTGTCCATGCAACATGAAGAAAAAATATTGAACTGTTATCATTTATTATTATCCCATGTTAGCTATCATTTATTATATCATTTAATGATATGAGACATTTGGGGTGACTCTCATTCAGGTATTTAATACATGAACCAAACACAATATTAATTCATGTGTTTTATCACATTAATAAATGAAAGGATCTTGATTTCCTATTTAGCTTCTTCCATATGATGGTAGTGCATGTGAAATTCCATTATGCTTGGTTAAACATCCCTATACCCATTGTTCTCTTTCTTCTTCTTAATTTTCATGCTCTGGTGCTAGCACTTCATAGGGGAAAAGAGAATCCTTTATGTACAACATGTGATTCATCCAATTCTTAGATACACCATGGAGGTGAGATTATTTTTCCACTCAATGATATTTATCAAACCCATGAAATAAATTTTTTCATTATTGCAGATTCTCTTGGGTGTATGGTACACTTATTTATAGAATTTCATCATTTCTGTTTATCACATTTTCATATTATTTTTATTAGAGACCCTTTTATTTTGTTTCTAACTTCTTTTTCTACATATATTAAGTTTTATTGAATACTTATGAAACCATCAGTGGTATCATAGGGGTCCATTCTTATGTTTTCTGAAACTTGTGGTAAAATGAGTAAGAAATCAGAAAAATAAATAAGTTTTTCATTTACGAGGATTTAAATTTCATAAAATGGTTTACCCTTATGTTTCTAGGATACATAAAGATAATGGAAACCTTACCCTTACATAGTTGATATGAATATGTGTAACCAATGCATTACCCTTATAAAGAGTGTTCTTCTTATGTTTCACTCCAACTTAACATAACATGAGGTAAGGGTTTTGTAAATGTAGTTGAGTTTTTAAAAGGGTTACATAAATGTAACCAGCTTCTTACCATTACATGTAAAGTTTTTTAATGAAGGTAATTAGGTGATTTACCCTTACACATATAGGTACCCAAGATACTATATAAATTTCTTTAAATATTACAATTATGCAATATAAGAAAACTAAATATTTCCGTTACGCAAATTGTCACGAACCGGATCTGGTCACCATAAAACCAGCACCAAACCCGACCCGTGCCAGGGCCCGAAGGGCGTTCCCGATCCCCACGGGTTGGAACAAGTACCCGAGTATCATAAAATGACAATTGGGAACGATTTACCCAAATTTTTTATACTTAAACAATAAATGAATCCAAGAAATAAAATCTGGATTTTTCAAACCAAAAAATCTTTTAATAAGAATTAAGAACTGAATTACACAATATTAAACAATGTTTGAACACCATTACAAAGGTACAAAGCCAAGAAAAGACAGCCCATGAACCTCCACATTGAAAGAGGCACCGCCCTCAAGCCATCTCCACGACACTGTATCATGATGGACCGCTAAAAACCCGAACCAAAGGCATAAAACCTGTACCCAATCCCGTGACATAAAATAAGAAAGTCTACTTACACCCAAAGGTTTAAGTAGGGTGTGAGAGAAAGCCCAGTAGGATACCACCACTAAGAGATTCCATGCAATAAACATTTAAAGACGAAAAGCATGAAAGTTTTCAAAAACATGAAAAGCTAGTTACAATTTCTAAAAGATGAAACTTTGAATAAAAACAGTTTTCAAGTGGGCTATTTTAACAGGTTAACAATTTTAAAATAAACACCAAATATACTTAATTTTCCATCCAAATGTACCATATGCTGATGGTAAGTGTAAAGTAACTAATGATCACAAGCAATAGGAAATAACCCCTAGGCACTAGCTAGTTGTGGGTCCCAGGTACCTCGTATCTCAGTGAGAGTAACCATCACAAATATCCATTCTCATGCACGAGCCACTAGTAGGGAACATACCCATAACCTAGTGGTCCCCAATCATCATCATCATAGTTTAGTTAGAGTTTTAAGCATCAATCTTGCTAAGTGAAACTGAGGCCAAACCCCACGGATTCACTAGCATACTAGTACACGTCCACCCACCTAGATACCCGGGTTTTCCCTTTGTGCTCAAACATGTTCAACAAGCCAAGAAATATAGTTTTCACATGTAGATAACACTTCCACATCACACATTAACCAAAAATCCCCATGTACATCACATAAGTCACAAATTCCACTTTTCATTCAAATGCATTTTGAAATCAAACTCACTCCAAAATAGGCCACAACACTTTTTTCATAACTTTCACAATCCAAAAAATCCTTTAACAATTTTATGAAGTCCCTAAAAATATGATAAACATCACATAACATAACTATTCACATTTAAAATGGCTCATTTGAAAGTATAAACAATCCAAAATAGTTATCCAATATAGTTTCACCTCTTACATAAATCATTAAACCACTCAAAACTTTCATAAAACAATTCTAAATAGTTTACCAAAGCTTTTCAAAAAGAAACCATTTCAAAACCATATTTCAAGGACAAAATCACACCAATAAAAATTCAAAACAGAATTTGAAGCCCCAAAAACATTTATTAAACAACCCCCATGTGTTATACAAACACCTTAAACAATAGCACAAAATATCCGCATGAAACACACACGTTTTCAAAATCACTTTCAAGAAGTAAAATAATGTTTTACACCTTAAACCCCTAAAAAAACTCTTTAAGACCTAGTGGCACACCAATACCCCACCAAATCAGAATTTTCATCCCAAACAAGATTTATTAAACCAAATTCATATGTTATAAAACAATCTCAAACAATACCCAAAGGGCTACACATGAAAAACACCAAATTTTAAGCTAAAACGAAACTATAAAAATAAATTCTTAACCAAATCCAACATAAACAATTTTTGAACCACACACAGTATATTATGAGAATTCATAATAAGTAATTCAAGAAAACTAAATCATCTAGAAATGATTACACACGGAATCACCTATTGGAAGTGTCAAATCCCTCAAAACTTGGTTTGAAACGTCAACCACACAACCGCCACACCACAAGGAAGATAAATTTATACCTAGATCACAATATTTGACCACAAATACACCAAATGAAACCCTAGGATCAAACTCTAACTTCTGGAAATTTTATAACATAATGAATGAGAGGGGAAACCGAGAAAAGGAAGAAACCAAGAAGGAATCACTTACCCAAAACAATCCTGAAGAAAACGACCCAAAATCGACCAGAATCTGAATTTTAAAACAGATAAAAATTTAATGGATATTCGAACAAGAATGATAATGTCATGTAGGAATTGGAATGGGGGATAAATAGTAATAATAGAAGGAGTTATGAAGGAATGAATTTACCTCTTCAAATCTGCCCGATTTTAGAAACCCTAATAAGTTTAGCTCTCAATAGCGATGTATAAGAGCTCCAAAGAGGGGAGAGAGAGCTTGAGCGCGCTACTGGGTTCAAGGGGCGCGTTTGAGGATTGGAATCACCGAAAAATCCTTAAAAAAGAATATGTTATTAATTAATCAAATTTTATTTTTAAAACTGGAATTGGGCTTTCGGGTAGGCCCAATCCGTAAAATAAAAACCCATATACACCTTGGTTATGGATTTCCAAAAGCTCCAAATTTTAATTTTGGTGTTAATATATCAGGGGAGTACATTTAGGAGTTATAATTAGTGAAAAATATTAAAATATTAAAATGTTATAAAAGAAGCAAAATTTATTTTTAAATCTGGAATTGGGCTCACGGTTTCGCCCAATTCATGAAAACTCATCTATTCTCCATAAAACCATTGGAAACCCCCAAAACAAAGAATTTATGGAAATTAAAATATAAACACATTTAAAATAATCTATGTATGTGACAATTCTACCATCCATGAAAACGTTCCGCCCCAGAAATTCACAGTAAGGCCAAAGCAACAACCAAACCCAACTAAGAAACCAAGAGGTACTCCCTTGCCAGGTTTCTCCCCCAAAGGCCAAAACACCTCCAGTGATCAATGAAGGAAGTAATACTATCACAAACCTAACATACACCACTTTTCTCAAAAAATCAAGTACATTCAGGCTTTATCCCAAATAAAAACTCCTCAAACACAATCTGAACAATACTCAACCAGTTTACCTAAATAAACAACATCATCGAAAAAGTTTACACGTACCCTACTATAACTAAACCATTAGGAACTCTCCAATATCAATGTTTACCCAAGAAAGATGTAGGTAGTTAGATATATCTGAATGATAATACCTACTTCCCAGACAAGACCAAAGGAAAATATGAGTTACTCGTATGAAGAGACACAAATGGGCTCCCCACCATAAGAGACAACTTAATTTTTTTCCCCGAGACAAAATCAAGACACTAATAGGGGGATGCCCAAATAGACTCCCTTGTACAAGGGGTATACATCCATTAGAAATTTACAAAATAGTATGCATGATACCAATGGTGGGTCTTCCCACCACAAGAACCAACCATCTTAACTGACCGGCGTGAGTTGACATGAAAAGACCCCAAAATTAAGGAGTTGGGACGGTCACACGGTTAGTCTGCCCAATTTGAGAAACTGTGCGATAACTATGTGGATCCTTATATCTACATGGTTATTTTTTTGTTCATGTTTAGAACTAACCATGTGAAAACCGTGTGCTCAACTTGTCTAGCCAAATTTCCAACCATTTTCCAAAGACTCAATGGAAACCAAAGGGGGAGGGAATAACATTGTGTGATGACATGGGTACAAGACCCTCCACCTATTTCCACAAAATAGGAACAAAAGAGGAAATATGATGACACCATAGGTTTAAACTCTTCCTATATTTCATACTAAGGATATGACTTTGTACACGGGTTTAAACGACACTGGGGTTTCCCCTGACTACGCACCAGCTTCTCTCTGGGACCTATGGCTGGAGCTCAAAATAATAAAGCATCTTCGGCCTCACAGTTAGGTTGTGGAAACCCCTATATGGATCTTCTTCATTATATGCCACAAACAAAAACAACGCATACCCTGATGGGTTCATCAAGTCATGATACACTCCATAACTCACTTTACCAAAACCAGACATTTCACGGAAACAAGGGATCAGAATAAGCACACACATCATACCTTGTTTCTTTGGGTGAGAAACAACAGAAGGGAAAGAAACGTATAAACACATTTCTCTAAGATAGAGGATTTGATGTTTTTTAGAAGGGATACATACTCCCAACATAACATAGAACCTCATAGGATTGTGTGACCTTCACCATTATGGTCAAAAGAGCACACAACATCACAATGCATCACCGAACATGACCCTTGTGATTGATAGAAACAATACATGGAACATGACCATATTCCAAGTCCCTAAACAACAGACAAGTCCAAAAAGTGGACACAATATCATATCATGACCAAAATTTCAAAATTGGTGGTTTAATAATAACTCTTGCTTTAAGGAAAATATGAAGAACCCATAGGCCCTCTTAGACACCATCATGACACTCATCCACACTAACAACCAAAGAACACTTCCCCCTTTGATGAATCATGAAACTTTAGAAACTAAGGCCTCTTTCAACCTTCCACAATCACTGTCCCACTACAAGAGGACCCACAAATAAACTAAATGAATGGTTGTAGACTCAATCAACAATGATCTATAAAATATTCCCTATACTGATCAACTGGAGGATTTTCCAATGGAGAAAGAATACGGGTTGCACTTTAGTTGTGCATTAACCCTTAATGGGGGCGTACCTTATCCAATGATAGAACCCGAGGACCCAACCAAGCTGGTCCATTGTTCAAAACTTTCCACAAACCAGATCCAAAAACAAGAAGGGAACCACCGTAAAGGCATCCCAAAACATTTTTCAAAAGAGACCACTAACCGTCCCTACGACACAACTTACCGACCAAACACAAACCCAAAACACAGTTCAAACAGAAGGGGTTCTTGGACTCAAAACATCCCACAACATCAACATTTTCAAAAACCCATAATACAAACCATACCAAACTATTAATCAAGACATCATGTTTTTCTTTAAAACCAATTCTTTGAAAACAAACGGTTTTAAAGTAAGCGTATCCACCAATGGTACCCCATGGGCCTCACACATGCATATTTTTGTACCACACCGGGTACCCTCCTCATAACCATCCCAACACTCATCCAGTCATTCCATCAACCATCCATCATCCCATATAACCCCATGTATGTGGTCACTCATGGAAATACCAAAGGGTAAAACAAAAATTCCTTCCACTTTTCAAAAACAAAATGGTCAACCAACCCAACCTTTTTCTCAAAACTGATAACAATGAGATCAAAATCCCAATTCACATCTTAAAAGACTTTTCATAAGGACAAAAACATTTAAAAAATAACTCAATTTCAAGTTATTCACATCAATTTCAAAACATCTCATCCCATTAAAACACCCTTTAATCATTTAGAAAACTATATTGGAAACACTTTTGAAAACCAACTTCAATATGGTTCCGGCTTTCAAAAGAGGTGTAAGAATACAATTTTCCATTTCAAAAATATTATGAAAATTAAGTTCCACCATTTCATAAATCAAAAAATTCCATATTTATTTGAAAATCATTTCAAGAAAACTTTTCACTTCTTAAAACCAAATCAGTTTAAAACCAAAGTTCCAAGATTTCAAAACTAAAGAACACAAGACAATGCGAGAGGAAACTAGTTTCAGTGGGTGACTTGGACATATGGTTGGCGGCCATATTCCAATCACTTCACTATCCCAGAGAGTGTTCTATGGAATATCCCCATCTCCACATGGCTTTCCAGGCCCTAAGAGCTTACTGAGACCATTAACCCAACTCTCTTTTCATTTCCCCTAATCATTGTTAAACCAAGAAAACAAAAGGACTCTGAAAGGCCCTGACTTCCCATGGAAACTTGAACCCTGCCATGAGGTGTGGTGATCAGGCACACTACCCATAACTAGAATACCAAGTCCCTATAATCTGATCTCTATACTATCCTGACTCTTCCCTAAATAACATGACCCAAAGAGAGTGAACGTCCCCTCATACCATTTTTGTCACGAACTGGATCTGGTCACCATCAAACCAGCACAAAACCCGGCCCATGCCAAGGCCCGAAGGGTGTTCCCGATCCCCACGGGTTGGACCAAGTGCCCGGGTATCATAAAATTATAATTGGGAATGATTTACCCAAATTTTTTATACTTAAAACAACAAATGAATCCATGAAATAAAATCTGGATTTTTCAAACCAAAACATCTTTTAATAAGAATTAAGAACTGAATTACACAATATTAAACAATGTTTGAACACCATTAAAAAAATAAGAACCCAAGAAAAGACAGCCCATGAACCTCCACATGGAAAGAGGCACCACCCTCAAGCCATCTCCAACACACTGTATCACGATGGACTGCTAAAAACCAGAACCAAAGGCATAAAACCTGTACCCAATCTTGTGACATAAAATAAGCAAGTCTACTTACACCCAAAGGTGTAAGTAGGGTGTGAGCAAAAGCCCATTAGGATACCACCACTAAGAGATTCCATGTGATAAACATTTAAAGATGAAAAGCATGAAAGTTTTCAAAAACATGAAAAGCTGGTTACAATTTCTAAAAGATGCAACTTTGAATAAAAACAGTTTTCAAGTGGGATATTTTAACGGGTTAACACTTTTAAAATAAACACCAAAGCTACTGAATTTTCCATCCAAATGTACCATATGCCGATGGTAAGTGTAAAGTAACTAATGAGCACAAGCAATAGGAAATAACCCCTAGGCACTAGCTAGCTGTGGGTCCCAGGTACCTCGTATCTCGGTGAGAGTAACCATCACAACTATTCATTCTTGTGCTTGAGCCACTAGTAGGGAACATACCCATAACCCAGTGGTACCCAATCATCATCATCATAGTTTAGTTAGAGTTGTAAGCGTTAATCTTGCTAAGTGAAACTGAGGCCAAACCCCACGGATTCACTAGCATACTAGTACACGTCCACCCACCTAGACACCCGGGTTTTCCCTTTGTGATCAAACATGTTCAAAAAGCCAAGAAATATAGTTTTCACATGTAGATAACACTTCCAAATCACACATTAACCAAACAGCCCCATGTACATCACATAAGTCACAAATTCCACTTTTCATTCAAATGCATTTTGATATCAAACTCACACCAAAATCGCCCACAACACTTTTTTCATAAATTTCACAATCCAACACATCCTTTAACAATTTTATGAAGTCCCTAAAAATATGATAAACATCACATAAAAGAACTATTCACATTTAAAATGGCTCATTTGAAAGTATAAACAATCCAAAACAGTTTTTCAATATGGTTTCACCTCTTAAATAAATCATTAAACCACTCAAAACTTTCATAAAACAATTCTAAATAGTGTACCAAAGCTTTTCAAATAGAAACCATTTCAAAACCATATTTCAAGGACAAAATCACACCAATAAAAATTCAAAACAGAATTGGAAGCCCCAAAAACATTTATTAAAAAACCCCCATGTGTTATACAAACACCTCAAGCAATAGCACAAAATATCCACATGAAAGGCACACGTTTTCAAAATCACTTTCAAGAAGTACAATAATGTTTTACACCTTAAACCCTTAAAAAAAACTCTTTAACACCTAGTGGAACACCAATACCCCACAAAATTAGAATTTTCATCCCAAAAAAGATTTATGAAACAAAATTCATATGTTATAAAACAATCCCAAACAATACCCAAAGGGTTACACATGAAAACACCAAATTTTAAGCTAAAATGAAACTATAAAAATTAATGCTTAACCAAATCCAACATAATTTTTTTTTCACCACACACAGTATATTATGAGAATGCATAATAAGTAATTCAAGCAAACTAAATCATCTAGAAATGATTACACACGGAATAACCTACCGGAAGTGTCAAATCCCTCAAAACTTGGTTCGAAACATCAACCACACAACCACCACACCACACGGAAGATAAATTCAGACCTAGATCACAATATTTGACCACAAATAAATCAAATTAAACCCTAGGATCAAACCCTAACTTCTGGAAATTTTATAACATAATGAAAGAGAGGGGAAACCCTAAGGGAAAAGGAAGAAACCAAGAAGGAATCACTTACCCAAAACAATCATTAAGAAAACGACCCAAAATCGACCAAAATCTGAATTTTAAAACAGATTAAAATTTAATTTATATTCTAACAAGAATGATAAGGTCATGTAAAAATTGGAATGGGGGAAAAAGAGTAAGAATAGAAGTAGTTATGAAGGAATGAATTTACCTCTTCAAATCTGCCCGATTTTAGAAACCCTAATAAGTTTAGCTCTCAATATCGATGTATAAGAGCTCCAAAGAGAGGAGAGAGAGCTTGGGCGTGATACTGGGTTCAAGGGGCGTGTTTGAGGCTTAGAATTACTGAAAACGCCTTAAAAAAGAATATGTTATTTATTAATCAAATATTATTTTTAAAACTGGAATTGGGCTTTCGGGCAGGCCCAATACATAAAATAAAAACCCATATACACCTTGGTTATGGATTTTAAAAGGCTCCAAATTTTAATTGTGGTGTTAATATATCAGGGGAGGAAATTTAGGAGTTGGAATGAGTGAAAAATATTAAAAAATGAATAAGTTATAAAAGAAACAAAATTTATTTTTAAATCTGGAATTGGGCTCACGGTTTGACCCAATTAATGAAAACTCATCTATTCTTCATAAAACCTTTGGAAACACAAAAAACAAAGAATTTATGGAAATTAAAATATAAATACATTTAAAATAAGCTATGTATGTGAAAAAAATGACCTGAGTAAAGGTATTACCATTACACAAGATGTTGTGTAAGGTTTGTATCATACAAACCCTTAAATAATTGGGGCTATATAAGGTTATTTCATATATGAATATCTTTTTTATAATGGTTGAGGATAGATACCATTAGGTACAATTGCTGTATAATTTTAAAGGGAGGATACCCTTACATAAGAATGGTTTCCTATGTATTGGTAAACAATAAATAATTTAAAAATTGCTTTTAATTTATTTAATGATATTAATGGTTTGTAAAATGTTTATAAATTAGTATAAATGGTATTTTAGGATTTTTAAATTTTTAAACGGTCTATAAATAAATTGATGAACTATAAAGGTTTTATAATTATTTAAATAAATATTTATGAAACTTTTATTTTCCCCAATATATTAAATGAAATTATTTGACATACCATTTCTCTCAAATTATATGGTTAGACTTATCATTTAGAAATAAAAGTCTTTATTTAGAAATCATAATAAATAATTTATGAATGGTTATAAATTGTGTGATAAGAACATAATGTAAAATTTTATATTTAAATTATGAAATGTTCATAATTAATTTTTTTGAATTGTTCAAAATAAAAGGGGGATTTATTTGGATATTATTTAATCAAAATAAAAGTGTTTTTTGATTGATATGATCAATGTTTAAATAATAATTAAGTATATGACATTTATATTACATAAAATATTTATATAAAATAAAAAAAATTATTATTTTTTATAATTCATATAATGTTATATAATTGACATAAATACTTCATATAATGATAAATATGAAAGTGTTTATATTGTAATTAATATTAATAATTTATATTCATAATTATAGAATGTCCATAATATTAAATCTAATAACTAAAATTCTTATAATTAGATTCTATTTATGAATTGTTCATAAATGTTTATCTCATGTTTAAATATTTTAATTATTTATTTATTTATGGTTTATTACCTTGTATTTTCATATTTATAAAATGTTTTTTATTTTGAATATTATGTATCCTTTAGTATAATTTTTAAACTAGTTATATATAAATCCATTCATTACATGATATGATTGACTATATAGTGAATTTAATTTTTCATCCACCTTTACCTCAGTTTGTAATATTTGTTATAAACTATAATTTAGTTGTTGAATATAGTTTTTACATATTAGGTGTTAGAGTTATGATGGATTGGATTCTATATTGAGAAAATTTATACCCAAGTATATGGACTTGGGGTCAGACTACCATCTTACCAAGAGGCATATGCCTTGTCTAGGAAAGTGAATGAGGATGGGTATTTTTTGCTTTCAGATTACTTGTGTGGAGATTTTGAATCAAAAATAATTCTAAACACTTACAAGAAGTGTTCATATACCTTATGAATTGGATGCATTTGGATATGCATGAATATGGTTGAATTCTATTTTGGGTTGAGTAACACAAACCTATGGATTATGTAAAGAGTTACACATCAATTTGATTTAAAAACATTGATTAATTGGAAAGAATAATATTAAAAAATAAATTACTAGAAACATGCATACATAAAAGGGAATAACATTAGAGAAGATGATGAGAATGAAATACACTACATATACTAAGTGTGCGATTCATTCCAAATAATCACTTGTCAGGACCTCGATCATCCAACTTAGTAGGTCATGATAAATATGGGTGCCCCTAAATTATCTTTTGTGTGGAAATAATATAACATCCCACATTTTTATTACATTAACTTTCATTACACTATATAAAACTGAGGATCTTTATGGTTTAGTGTCTTGGAAACCAGGAACTTAATACATGAAAACATAAAACATTTTTATTAAACACTTGAAAGGCTTCTCCTTATGTTCATCCTAGGTTCGTTACTGCATCTCATAACCTGGGGACATACGTCAAAAGAAAGGATGAGAAGAAGGACCAGTAAGGGAAATAAGGGGAAACATTTAACATGTGAACCTGAGATACATCAATAAATTAATGAAAAGAACTTTAAGGCATGAGAAAGAAATCATGAGGCATATCATAATAAAAATAACGTATTTCATAACGTGAAGATGTGGCTACAACATTTAACATAGAAAATCATGAAAATATCACCAAGGTCCATCCCCAAGGATTAATTTTAAAATTACCAAGTTTATTCACCATGATATCGTGAAAATTTTAATCTCTAGTGGTTACATCATTACCCATTGCAATGGGGCGCTATCAGGGTGCACCCTTAAATTTGTAATCTCTAGTGGTTACGTTATTACCCAATGCATTGAAGCGCTATCAGGGCGTACCCTTAAATTTGTCTTTATTATCATGTGAGCCACATATATTATCATAAACATTTCATAAATAACCCATATAGCATAAAAGAAATGGGTTTCATTTTATAATCATAACATTTTAAAAACTACTTTTAGGACATGATCTTTATGTCACTTTAAACCCACAGAAAAAGAAAAGCGGGTCTCATGTATGTAAATACCAGAATTTAAAATATAAAATCTTGATATATATGTGAATACCCTTGTAGAAGAAATATCTTTGAGTATTCACTTAATAAAATAAAATAATTTGAGAAAAAGAGAGAGACTTTTTGAGACGAAAATGTTGCAGCATAATGACTATGTTACAGGGTTTTAGAAAACATTGAAAAGAGAGGGGACATGAGTCACCCACTCATAAATGATCTATAAAATAGTAGAGGGACAGAATATAAATTATTTAAGAACATGGTAATTAAATTTGAAAGATATACAATATGAAATAAAGAACATGAAAGGAAAGCCAAAAATAAGAATTCTCTTATGAAAATTCGGCAGCCTAACGTCGTCACTTAAACTTCAAAAAATGAATTGATGAGATCAAATAGGGTCTCTAATAATATGAACATAAAATATCACTATGATAGATATACAGATCATACCCCAAAATAATAAAAAGGGACTTGAAAGACTTGACATGAAAATAGAACTTGAAAATGAGAAGGGTGAAAGAATCCCTTAGAAATTCGGCAGCCTAACGGCGCCACTTAAATGTTATTAAAATGAATTGATGAGATAAAGAGGGGGTCTCTCATCATATGAAAATAAAAAGGACAGTAGGATGAATATATAAGAACACCCCCAACATAAGAACATGGATCATAAAAGAAATGACATAAAAGAGAGTACTTGGAAAGAAAGAGAGAGTTAAGATCCCTTACCTTAAAACGTAACTCTTAAAACTCAAAGGTTGGGACCTTGAGGGCTTGGGGGAACCTTGGGAGGACTCCTTGGGAGGTAATGAGACCAGAGCTTCGTTGGGGGAGAGTTGGGAGTGAAAACTAAAAGAGGAAAGGGTGGGTATTTATAGGGAATGTGAGGGGATAAGACATTAATGGCCAAGGGACACCTCATTGGTGGTTTTGGAAAAACCATGGGCTTTCCCATGGTATTTGCCCATGGTTTTAGCCACATGGGACCCCTCATACAATAATTCATCACCTTTGGTCGGCCAACCCTTAAAATATCTTATGACATCATCATGACACAATTATGATGTCATTAAACATACCGAAACCCTAAAACATTATTCACTAAAAATTCAACTTTTTCCAAAAACTCTTAAAAATTTATCTTAACATAATATCAAAGCTATTTATTCAAAAATAAACTTCATTTTATAAAAATAATTCTCTAAATATTTTTAATTTAATTTTTAAATAAAAACACTATTCACCGAAAAATTATTTTTCTTAGAAAAATCCCCAAAAATTAACATAACATAATATTGATGCTATAAGTTCAAAAATAAATTCCATTTTATAAAAATAATTTTCTAAATATTTTTAATTTAATTTTTAATTAAATAACACTATTCACCTGAAAAAACTAATACTTGACTAATAATTAATGAAATAGTTATTTACCTATTTTATTGAATCACACTACTTAATCAAGGTGCCTAAATTATATTAATACTTTCTTTAAGTGAGATTACAAATCCATTTGGTCACATTACTAATCCTAAGCATAAAATCACTATTCATAATTTACTATTCATCAAAAATTATGTTGATCTTATTAGACTCCAAATTTCTTACTAAACACATTTGCAAAAGACCATTTTTTGAAAATCATTACACATCATTAATTATTTAAGGTTTACATAAATATTTTAAAATATCCTTTTTTCAAAATACATCAATAAGATATATCTTAATTTCATCCGGACATCTGATAATTCACAAACTTCACCAAAGGAAGAAATCACAATTTTATTTATCTCAAAGGATTACACAAAGTAGCTATGGTCTCGTTACATAGCCCCTTATAACACCAGCATAATACCTAAGTTTAAGGTGTGCTAAGGTGAGAGAATCTTGGGGAGGCTCGGATAACATTTCCCTAGTAGTAATCTCCACTAACTTGAACTTCTCCCGTAGGCGACTCTGTCCGAGCTTAACACACTGGAGTTCAGCTTGGGCTTAGTCCAAAGCGAAGCCCAATGATGCCACCTCCTTACCAAGCTCTGATAAGTGGGTTTTATATGGTTCGAGTCTACTGGATGAAGCCATCAACTCTTCTTTCTGCATTAATCCATTAACATCTCTATTAAATCGTTAAGAGTAAAATAATATACTATTCAAAAAGTTTGGGTTGTTACAAATAAAGTAATAAGTGAATCTATATTTTCCTATTAAGTATGTCATTATAATGTCAGGTGCCCTTGGATTTTCCATTTTAGGTCGTTTTTACACTTTCTTTGGGTTTCACTTGCAAAGAAACCCTAATTGTATTAGGTTACCAAAGGAATAGATTTGGGTTTATCCATTAGATGGACTAAAAAAAGAGTTGTCTTCTCGACTATCCAAGAGTCATAAATGATATGATTGGGAGGATTCACTACCTAAATAGCTAAAATAAGGTAGAAATGCTAAATAATTATAGATATTATTGAAATATGGATCTCAACACACTAATGGATATAATTGAATTTTAAATGGGGTCACGATTTTATTGTGAGTCCATTTAATAAAACTAATTACTAAATAATTAATAAAACCTGATACTCTTTTGAAAAAAATATTTTTCTGTAGATAATATCATAATTGTCATCATCAATACAATACTTTTAAATTAATCCTTGGTAAAGTAAAGTTTTATATAAGTTACATCTAAGGCTAGTAACTTATGAATATTTATTAAACAATAGTGGTAATTTAAGAAATGTTCTTAAGGAAAATTCTATGTTTTAGAATAGTTCCTTCCTCAATAAAAATGCGTTATGTTATCCAACAAGTGAATTTAGATCCTCATCAATGCATTGAGTGATTCATTTAAGGATTTAAAGGAATAAGATGAAAAATGAAAAAGTAATATTACTCTCTACTTATGTACTGAGTATGATTAGATACAACAATGATTTTATTCTTATATACTCAATATGATTGGGTACATAAAATGATATTCAATATGATTTACTGTGATAAATGAATTGGTGAAAATGATGGTTAGATTAAAGATTTATTGGTTATGGAATCCAATTATGTTATTCTAATATATATATGGTATCAAATGTAGGTTTTATAAGTGTTGTAAATATAAATATGGACAAAAAATAAAAGGATTGATTCTTTATTTTTTTCAAGTAATGGGGAAATGGATTTACTTCATTGAATACATTTATACTTTATTCTTGGATAAACATGTCATATAATGTGTATTTTATCTCATTTATCTCTTAAGAGAATAAAAAATATTGTTTAATAAAATGTGATAAGGTATTTATTTTAAAAATAATTTTGTTTTTTTTCAGTTCTATAACATGATTTAATGGGGAACATAAAATAACATTATCTGGTTGTGTAATTTATCCAATTATCATCTATGGAAATGATCCAAAAATATTATTTAATTCAAATAATGTTTACCCAATATTCTCAATGTTTTGGTAATATATATTAACTAAGATTATGATGTCTAGGCTCTAAAATACTATATAGATAGTACACATAGGTAAAAGTCAAAAAAGAAGAAATGTTGGTTGAAAATTTAAAAATTATTCTTTGATAAAATAATAAAGGTCATTAAAACATAATATTTTCAATAAGGAATAGTAATAATTTAATATTATTTGTTTATCCATGATATACCTGAATATTTTTGTGAAACTGTATTGAATTTTAATTTTAGTTTTCGAAGTTATAGAAATTAATTATTTGATTTAGAAATGTTAGTGATACTAAATGTATATTTTAAAATGTATTGTAAATATATGGGAGTTCAAAGTAAAAAAAATAATTATTAGAGCTTGTAGTTTATATTCATGAGTTTCTGTAAATATTTACTATAGTGATGATTTTAATATAAATGCTTTTATCAAGATCAAATGAATGTAAGTAAAATATTTTTATATTATTATCATTTCCCTAATGAAATAATTGAAGTTTTTTGACTATAAATAGTTATTTCAAACACATATGAGATGATTAATTATATAAACGTGGTTTATGATGGATAAATTGTTATAACATATTTTGAGAGAAATATATATTTGATATTTTTTATTGAAGATAAACTTTTTATCCATGTATTTGTTAAAATATATGGAAATATGTTCCCACCCCCATCAGTGGTATCTTTTAATAAAGTCTCTCTAAAATGAAAATGTTTTAAACACATAAATAACTATATATTATATAGAAACAATTGTGTACTTTTTCATTATTCTTACTTAATAGTAAATAAATATCATTTCTCAACACTTAAGTGTTTTTGTATCTTACCAAGATATTCTGAAAATAATTTAACATCTAAGAAACTAAAGGGAGTAAATTTTAACATAGAGAAGTTTAAAATTAACAAATAAAGGTTAACACCAATATTAAGTTTCAGTTTTTTTCACTTTATCCAAAAAGAGTATAGGAGGGATGGTAAACAATAATGTAAGTAGTAACATTATTTCAAGGAAATGTTTGATGGAATATTCTTATAAAAATCATGATGATGAACATATAAATAGTTCTAAGTATAAATCATAAAATGACATCATAACATTTTACAATGTGATGTTTTGATTTTTGAATATGATTGAGAAGTTGAAAATTTATGAATAAGACTCCTATGTCTCAGAATTATTCAAACTAGTTTACTTCATATAGGTTTTCTCTATAAATAGTTTAGTTAGATTGTTTTATTATATGGTCAAATGGATATATTTCATGAACTACATATGATTTAATGTGTTAAAAAACATGAATGTGTAAGTAATATAAGTTTGATCTGGATGTTTTACATATATGATATGATAAATCAGTTCTTGTGTTGGATTTGTTAAATATTATTAACATGTTGAAGAATATTAAAATGTGTCACATTAAAGGCAACATCCATTTTACCATTCCATTACATATGAAATATCCTGGCCTTTTATAGAGTCTTATAGGGTATGTTTTCAGGTAATTTTTGAATCTATTAAGTACCTTCGATTTGGAGTAGTGTCTTAGGGTGCGTTTGGGTGAAAATATAAGGAAAACTAAAGGATAGTTGGATGCACACAGTTTGTGCATAGTTTGACTAACCGTGAAATCAAACTATGCGAAGCATGCGAAACTGGACAGAGAGGTCCACATGGTTTGTGCATGGTGTGACAAACCATGGGACCAAACTGTGCCAATTGTGGAAACTTGGATTGAGAGGTCTTCACAGTTGGCGCGCAGTTTTCTCTAATCACGCACCCCTGCCTAGGAAACCCTACTTGTGGGATTAATTATGCAATTTTTTTTAAAAACCATTTGAACACCCCATGACTCCCATATTTCGACCTTGGATTGGTCTTGACAAATTCTAGGTGATCCCAGAGCCTTATGGAGGGATTCTAAGGTGACCTGAACATCATTCTTCGAGATCAAAGTCCATCATTGAATATCCTCTCTTCCCAATAAGTGGATTTAATCCTGTTGATTCTCTCATTATTTCCCCTATCTTTCCTCGATATTTTCATGGAATATATCCACCATTCTCATGGATCTAAACCTATGAGTTTAGATCTAGATCTAGGATCATGAATATATATTTATATCAGAATGATCTTTATGGCTTTGATCTTAATTTTTTGTTTAGGAATTTAGATACAGAGTGTGAACAAAAATGTTGTTCCGCTCTGATTTTAGAGATTTCCATTGGGCTAAATTCTGTCAATAAACTGAGGTAGTTGGTGTAAATTGAACTCCCATAGTGGTAGATTTTATATGTGAATCTGAGTTTATGAATTTTATAGTTTCCATGATAATTTATTTCTTAAATTGGATTAATGAGGAATGTGGAATTTACATGTGATTTTCCCCGATGATTATTTGATAATTGAATCATGTCACAAACGAGGGGGTGGGGTTCCTAAATAGATATATGTTTTGTAGATTGGTTATGGGTTGAGATATTGTATTTGAGATATTTAATTGGTTGTGTAAATATAATTAATTGAGGGAAATTAATTATGAAATGATGTTGGCTATGAAAGAAAATTAATTATGAGAATTAATTATGTTCCATAATGTTGATCAAAGATAATTAATTGTGAGAATTAATTTTTACAGGTAGATATTTGATATGGATAATTAATTATTAATAATTAATTATGGAATGATAATTGTTTTGATGGATTAATTAATTGATGAATAAGTAAATGAATTATGTTCTTAGTTAATTGTTGAGTTAACTAATGGCCTTTGACATGTTCAACTAATCATTGGATTAGTAAATTAATAATGTGGATAATTATTTTGAATTAAATAATGATTAAATGGATGAGATTTTTGTGGTGCTAGACATGGAGTTCTAGACCAATTAGATGTTGGGACTTGGACATGGCGTTCCTCCCCAATAGTTATCCAAGATTGAGATTTTGTGGTTCTAGGCATGACGAACTACACTGAATGAGATATGGGCTGATAGGAATGAAAACCTACACTCAATAAGATTTGGGTATATTGACATGAATTTAAATACCAAACGAATGATAATAATGAATAATGATTCAAATGGAAAACATGAATTGAAACTAGGCTTAATGTGATTATTAATGATTAAATGAAAATGTGATAACTCTTTAAATTATGATTTGTATTTATTTCTTTATAAAACTGCATACACTATCATTTGAATAGACTAGTTTTAGACACTGTTGGTGGTGGCCTACTAATTTTTACTCACACTCTATTCGGGCCGCCTGATCGGAACTATAGATTTTATTATTGTAGGACATGAAAGGGGAATGGCCCTGGGATAGGTTACTGTTTGGGATTGGAGCATGGGAGAGGGAATCAGACGTGGTTCGAGACCCACTTGGGAGTCTTTGTGTATTTACTTTTAGTTTCATTGTAGACATGTAGCATTTTTATTTTCATAGTATAATTTAACTTTCTATTGATTATTGAATTTTCTTTTTTTGAATTAAATATGACATGGCATTGTTCTGGTTTTTTATACGCTTCCGCACTTGGTTATTTTTGTTTTCTTCCATTAGTATTTTATTCTTATGAGAGAGGTATAGTCTCCCCAAGACTGATTTACTAGACCCTTGCTGCTAATGGGTACCCTTTAGAATAAGGTGAGGCATTCTTGAGGGCATGTGGCCAACCGACATAGGGCACTGTTTAGTGGCATCTGGGTCGGGATGTCACAAAGTGGTATCAGATGAGTTTTATTTTCTTTCATTTTCTTTTGTCTTAATGTTTTTGGAAATGTATAGAATAAACTAGGAAGAGTTGAGGATTGGTAATTAGCTTGTGCCTGGGAGTGGAAAACCCATGTATGGGGGAAAATCTGAGTACTCAGGGTGGGATTGTTATGATTGTTGTTTTTTGATACAGTTGGATATTATTTCACCTTGGTTGATGAACTTGTGGTGTGATGTGATATTTTTTTTGAAAGTTATGGAATTTTTATTTATGGCTTAATGATCCATGATATTTGAGTCTGCATGCATATTTATAGAAACTCAGGGATTTTGTTACAAGCATCATTATAAGCACTCAAGGGAAAATGGTTTATGGATAAGTTATTGAACTTGAATTGTTTTTCAATTTTTTGATATTGAAATAATGATGAAAAATTAGAATAAATGGGTGTCTAATGAGATCCTTGATTTATGAAATGAGTATTATTAATTAATTAAAAGTTGAATTAGTTAGTTTAAGATAATGTGATTAATTAATGGTTGAATTAATTAATGAGAATATATGTACCCCTGTTAACCAAGACCTAGGAGTAAGATGGTTAAGGGTAGTGATAAGGCCTCAGTATTGACCGTGTGGCAAGAAAAAGGGGGAAAGGACATGATGAAACTTGTGGTGTTAGTTTCTCCTCTTGTGTAAATGTTTTATGGTTGCGTTAAGAGACCTAATATGTGTGTTTGGATTTGTAGAGATATGCCTCCACGATACTTATTGAGGGAGAGACCGAGGTTTATGACCTAGAACGAACATCCAGACAGGGAGCTTGAGGCACCATTGGTGCAAGTTGAGGAGGATTGGTAATAGTTTCAAGATAACATTGCTCGTTTGATACAATTAATTGAGACACACATGGTGGGTTCTGAAAAACATGTCTCGGTTGATAAGGGAGTTTCGGTTGCAGCACCCTCCTACATTTACTAGAGAGGGTATACCTAAGAGAGAAAAATTCTGGATTGTATCCATATAGATGATACTTGACCATTTAGAGACTTTGGTAATGAGGAGGGTCAAGTTGGATGCTTATATGATATAGGGTTCAATGAATTACTACTGGGACATTCAATTGTGATATAGACAGGCTTATGAGACGTTATTGAAGGATTTTCTGGAGATGTTCTTGGAGAACTTCTATCTAGAGATGTTGATACAAGAGAAGGATTTAGAGTTTATGCATCAAACCCAAGGAAGCATGTCCATATTTGGTTACACTGAATGTTTTATAGATTTACAACGTTTGGCTCCATATTGGGTGGAAGATGAGGCTTCTTTTGAAAAATGATTTTTGGATGGACTTAGGTGTGAAATGATGTCCCAGGTAAATATATTTTGGATGATGAAATTGTCAAAAGTGGTCAATCGGGCTCTCATTTCATAGGGGAACCTGAAGGAGGCTTCCGATACTAGATAAGTAGCTGTCACTGGACAATCTGGGAGTGTGCCTTCCATGAGTAGGAAGCGTTTATACGAGAACCTTAGTCAGGATAGTGGAAAGCAAGGTGTTTAGTCAGAAGGAATAGTTTCACAGGATCTTACTCATGTGATTTTTCACAAGTTTGTTAGGCAGGGACACTATCGTACATATTTTCCTCGACCACCAGTGGAGTGCTGGTTTTGTGGAAATATGGGTCACCAATAGAAGATCTGCAGAAAGGATTCATAGAAATTTGTCGAGGGAGTAGATGCTCAAATTCAGAGTGTGGGAAGGGGGTCTTTTAAACCATATAGATCCGGATGTTGGAGTACTATTGGTAGAGGAGCTAGAGGTAGTGGGTGTGGTGCTTTAGGGTAATTGCACCCATATCATCATAGTGGTGCTACTCAAGGGAGTCAGACGATTCCATAGGGTAGAGGGGTGGGACAGTTACATGTAGTGCATCCTACACTTATGGAGAGTGAGGATGGTCCATCAATAGTAAGATATACTATTCTAGTTGATTCTACTTTAGCTACTACCTTGTTTGATTCTTGTTCCTTTCATTCCTTTATATCTATAAATATTATTAATGTCTTGATCTTGGAGGTGGAGTCTGAAACCAGGGTGATGAATATCTATACACCATTAAGAACATGGACTAGGGATATCTATTTATGCAAGGAATGTTTGATAGATATCGAAGAGTATCATTTTCTATGGGATATCCATTCCCTTGATATAATAGGCTTAGACCTGATTATGGTTATGGAATGGATAGCCGCATACCGAGCCTACGTATATTGTTACTACAGGAGAGTGACCTTTGTATCTTCTCAAGATATCCAATATGTTCATCATGGAGGATGAGATATCAATGCAGGCCAAGCGGGTCCAATTACTCAGCAATTGAGAGAGCACGTAGACCAAGTTTCTAGTTTTTTTCTAGATGATGGGAGTGGTAGGCAAGAGGACCATCCACCTATAGTTGGACATTTTTAATATTTCATTCTTAAAGACTTTTTAGGGTTTCCACCTAAGAGGGATGTGGAATTAACTATTGAGCTCATGTTGGGGGCTGATCCGGTTTCAATTCCATCTTACAAAGTGAAAAAAATGAGCTTCAAGAGCTCAAAAAGTAGTTTGAGGAGTTAGAGGATAAATGGTTTATCCATCCACAAATGTCTCCCAAGGGATCACCTATCTTGTTTTCTAAGAAGGATGATGGGTGTTTACGCTTGTGTATTGATTAACAAAAGTTTAATAAAATGTCTATGAGGAACTAATATAATCTATCACATATCAATGATTTGTTTGACTAGAAAATGTAGGATTTTGTGTTATCAAAGATAGATATGAGATCAGGGTATCATCAGGTGAGAGTTTGGACCTCTGATATACCAAGAATTGCTTTCAAAAGCAGGTATGGCCATTATGAGTTTGTTGTAATAGTGTTTGGGTTGAAAAATTCTCTAGCAGTATTTATGGCCTTGATGAACATGATCTTTCATCCTTACATAGTTCAATTTGTGGTGATGTATGTGGATGATATCTTGGAATACTCTAAGAATCATGATGATAATGCCCAAAATCTGTACATCTTTCTGGGTACACTAAGAGAACATCAGCTATATTCCAAGCTATCGAAATGTCAGTTCTAGATTAAAAAGGTACACTTTTAGGGCATATCATCTCAGAAGGTGTGGCAGTGAACACAGAAAAAGTGTAGGCAATGATTTGTTGGGAGCATCCCAAAAATATTTTTGATATATGATTCTTTTTGGGATTAGGTGGTTATTACATGAGGTTTATCCAAGACTTTTCCTGATTGGTATCACCACTTTCAGGTTTGACAAAGAAATGGGTAATGTTTGATTGCACAGAATCATTTGATAATGCTTTCCAAAAGTTGAATAAGATCTTGACATCAACAACAATTTTGATCTTACCTGAGTTGGGTGGGGAGTACACTGTGTATTATGATGCTTCATGGATTTGACTCAGATCTGTGTTAATGAAAGAGAATCGAGTCATTTCTTACAGGACTCAGAAGTTGAGTCCACATGAACTAAATTACCCTATGCATGACCACAAGTTGGGAGTAGTGGATTGTGATCTTAATTGTTAGAGACACTATATTTTGGGTGAAAAGTTTATAGTTTTTACGGATCAAAAAATCCTTAAGTATATCTTTTCCCAGCGTGACTTGAATCTTCGACAGAAAATATGGGTAGAATATATTCAATCCTTTGATTTTGAACTATCATATACACCCAGAAAGAGGAATCATGTGGCTAATGCCTTGTGAATGAAAACATAGACTCAGTTGGTATATTAGTCGGGTGTAGAGTGGAATATGATGAATTTGCTGGTAAAAATGCATGTGGTAGTTCAGGAGAGTCAGGAGAGGATGACTCTGGTTTCTATAGCAGTGGAGTCTACTCTCTTGAGACAGATCAAGGAAGGGCTATACGAGGATATAGAGTGTTTATCCTAAAGTTAATGCCTTGAAGGTTGGAAGAAACCTTCAGACTAGAAAATATATGAGGATGATATCATCTATGTGAAAAATTGGGTTGTTGTGCCTATGAGTATGGAATAGGAACTCAGGCTAGAATTTCATTCCTCAAAGTGTGTTGTACTTCCTAGGGTGAAAAAAATGTACTGTGACCTACAATAATAGTTTTGGTGGCCAGGAATGAAAAAGATGACAATAGGGTTCATAAAAAGATGTTTCACCTATCATTATGTGTCACGACCCGTCCTCAGGACCTGTGCTGTGACTACCCCAAGCCCGCCTCCCATAGGCCAGGGGCTGGCGACTAGCACCAAAGGCGTAAATCCCGAAAAAGGGAAGACATTTCCTTTAAGTAAGATAACAAACACCATAGAGTATGCAAGCAGAAGTAAACACTATGTAAACTGAGTACAAGGTAAGTGCTGGAAAGTAAATGGGACAGAATACAAACCCAACTGAAAGTAAAGTAAAACTGAAATGAAAGTAAAACAATTGAAAGGTAAAGCAGAGATTCATAGCTGTCCTCTGGAAATCCCACCTGAAGGGTGGGTACAAATGGTCTCTTCTGCTCCTCGGCTCTAGCCGTTCGCTCCGTGTACATCCCATCTAGTGATCCACCTCCAGGTACCGTCCATCTCCATGAACTCCTACCTCGGTCAGCGCTGTCCGTCGTCTGCATCCAACACAACGTAGTGCGGGCATAGCCCATGCATGGGTGAGTATACGCTACTCAGTAGGGACCCCGATACCCCCGAAGGTCTCCTAAAATCGATGAAGGATAAACCACAAAGGAAAGATACAATCACGAAGTAACAACCAGATCTACTTAGGTATATCCCCATACATATACCTAATTCATTAATTCCAGTTCGGCTCCAACATCCGAGCCCAAGTTCGATACAGTCCATATAGGATAAAACAACCAATTTACATAGGATAACACAACCCAATCCACTTAGGAAAGAAAGTCAATCATATCGAAGATAATGATTGAAAAGTCAAGACTCAGCTCACACAGGTATACTTCTTCGTAAGACGATAGATATGATCAGATGTAGCCACTGATTCATATAATCTGTTGGACCCACAAAGGATACAAGACCAGCTAAGCTGTCGGACCCACAAAGGATACACGACCAGCTACTCTTCCGGACCCACATAGGATACAAGTACAGAGTCAAATACTGCTGGATCCACTTAGGATACAAGAACAATAATCACATACTGCCGAACCCACATAGGATACAAGAATAGTAGTCATCGCCGTCGAACCCACGGAGGATTTCAGTATGGTTTTCGTCGCTGCCGAACCCACGGAGGATCCCAGTACAGTCGTCATCGTCGTCGCAGTCGCAACCAGCTCTAGGGTTCCCGCACACAACATGCTCGATTCCGGGAGGGTCCTCTCCACGAGCCAAGGGGGGTCGATACATCAACTGACACGTAGTCTGAATCTTATGTATCCCAAAGTTCCGTCTCGACAATAGGAAATCAACGTGACAGACGACGCGTCAATCGGACGCCCGGTCTGAGAGTTATTGGCTTTTTCGTCCCAGGGGACCGATTGGCTTTTAAGTCAAAAACAACCCGACCGTACTCCAACTGCGTCCAAACCTCGATCATAGTAAGCCAAATGGTCCTTCTTACTAAGAGTAAACCAACAAAGTCGACGACACGTCAATCGGAAGTCCGGAGCTCAAGTTATAAGCGTTTTCGCCCCGAAGGCCCGGTTGGATTTGTGTTCGAACCAACCCGGCCGTACCCCAAGTTCTTTGAAACCTTGAGTTTAATATACCAAAACGACCGTCTCGATCCAAGGATCTCTATGCAACTGACGGTGCGTCCGTAGCCCAAGTTATGAGACTTTGAATGAGGATGTCTGATTTTAGGGGGTTTTGGGCCCGGACCGACCTGGCCCAAGACCCCCTGGGTCAGCCCGAACCGGGTCGACCAGACACGAGTCCGGGTATGGCCTACTAGGGCGCCACCCGGCCCGGCTGGCGTGGCCCAGCCCAGCTGGCGCGGCCCGGTCCGGCGCGGGGTCCGGCCCAGCGCGGGCGGTCTGGCCCGGCGCGACCGGCCCGGTCCGGTGCGGGCATAGCCCGCGTGGCCAGTGGCTCGACCGTTCGGCCGAGCGGGATGCGAAGGGGGGAGCTTCCCCCTTGATTGAAGAAACGGCCCCCGCATGGGGCCCCTCCTTTTTTCCAGCCGGGGGTTACGACCCCCAGATCTTATGAAAACGGCCGGTCGAATTGGCCGGCTAGTGTGCCACTGCAGGGCCCCCACGGTTCCCGCCTTCCATGCGCCGGCGGCCGGCGGTTCCGGCTGCCCCTCCCTGCACCCTTGCGACCTTGTCTGACCGGTGGGGTGTGACGGCACCATGCCCCTCCGCCGCGGCCCGTCCTTGGCCGCGACTTCTTAAGGCTTCACCGGCGCAGCGCGGCGGCGCTGCACACTTTCACAGTGCTTTTCCTCATTCCCCCGTGGTGCCATTGCACCACGCCACCTCCGTTCCAAACCACGTCGATGATCAACAAAAAAGGGGAGGAGGATCGACCGTGTTTGTGCGGTCCGACCTCCTCTTGTTAAATTGATAACAGGCGGCCAAAATAACATAAAAGAACTTCGACAAAGCAAAACACAAATTTAATCCATTAAATTTGAACTTAAAACCCCTACCTCGAAGAATTCGTCGAAAGGAGATTGTCGTGGGAAACAGCTTCGTGAGGTAAAGCTCCGTATGTGTTTCGCGGAGATCGTCCGAGGTGGAGCGGCGTCACACACCGGCTGCGGAGAGGAGATTAAAGGCACGTTGATCACTCTTTGTGGTGACGACATTCTTTGTCGAGGTCTTGACGTTCTTCGCATTCTTCAAGACTTAGTGTAAGCTCTCCCAAAATCTCCACACAATGAAACCACCCCAAAATAAAATAAGGTAGGTCCTTATTTTATTAACTCATGTCAAGAATTCAAGAATTCTAAATTCAAACTCTAATTAAATAAATTGATTAGATTTAATCAATCTAATTAATGTGAGAGTTGACATTCCATTAAAGTGAGGGAGTGGGTGAGTTACAAAATTAATTGCTAGTGGGGGGGGGGGGTTAATGGGGTGTTAGGGAAATTGAAGGAGGTGGGGGCTCCTGTGGGACCCACCCCAACTTCCTCACAACTTCCTTTCCCATAACACTTAAACCATCAGTAAAGAAATAGAATAAAATTGTAAAACAATTATATTTTTATTCCTCACATTTTTAACATCTCCTCCCGAGAAAACGAAACTCCAGAAAAAGTCTTCCTATGAAATTACCGGTGCTGCGGTTTCTTTGGTGTCCTCGTATTTCGATTCTGAGCACCGGTTCAAAAGTTAGGAAAACCCGCTCATTCATTCACTAAACATACCCGAGCTAAACTTCAGAAAATGATTCCGGGAACACCGGGCCTCAGAATCAGGTGTTGTCAGAAACTTCATACTTGTAAAATTCCAAAGAAATTAAGAAAAAAAAAATTTCCTTGAAATTTACGGGTCTTTACATTAGGAGAAGGAAGAGAATCAATGACCTATAGGCCTATTGTAGCTATTTCCTATTCTGGAATGGAAGTGGGATGACATGACTATGGATTTCATGGTAGTACATCCAAAGACTCTTTGGATGAATGATGCTATTTGGGTCACTGTGGATAGAATAATGAAGGTATCACAATAATTTCCTATTAGGGAAACCTTTACAGTAGAATAGTTGAGGGAACTGTATGTAAGAGAGATAATGCATTTTGATGGGGTGCCATAGACCATAGATTCATATCATGATTCTCTCTTAACTTCACTCTTCTAGTAGGGCTTATATAAGGAAATTGGTACATAGGTTATTGTTAATTATGTCCTTCCACCCACATACAGATGGGCATTTAGAGGGTACCATACATGTGTAAGAGGATATTCTACGAGCATGTGTGCTTGAATTCTGTGGTTATTAGGAGAAGAACTTGGATTTAGTGGAGTTATCCTATAAAAATAGTTATCAAGAATCAATACAGATGGATCCATATGAGGAACTTTATAGTAGTCCTTATAGATCACTGCTATGTTGGTTAGAGGCGGGTGAGTTAGAGATTTTGGGACTGAGTCTCATTCTGGAGACATTGGAGAAGGTTTAGTTGATTCGGAAATGTATGGCTATGATTTAGAGTAGGTAGAAGTCGTATGCTGTTAAACAGATACAAACCCTAGAGTTTACAAAGGGTGATTGTGTATTCCTTTGGGTATCGTATAGATTGGGTCACCACATGATACAGAGGTAGGGAAAGATGGCACCTAGGTTTGTAAGACCATTTGTGGTTCTTGAGAGAATCGGGCCAATTGCGTACCAACTATCACTTTCACAGAAATTAATTTCTATTCATGATGTTTTTCATGTTTCACAACTGCAACGGTATCACCCCAACCATACTACTATTATTGATGTGGAAGAGGTTCACCTCGAGATAGATTCATTATTTGAGGATCATCTGATATGTGTGCTGGGATGCTGTGAGAAAGTGTTACGGGGAATGAATATGTCATTAGTTCATGTGTTATAGAAACATGGCGGTGTTCAAGGGGAATCTTTGGAATGGGAAGCAGACATGAGGGCTCAAGGGCCCAATATTTTTGACTCGAAATCTAAGAGAAGTTCAGGAGTACAGCTCGAGGATGAGAGGTTATAAGGTGGGGAGATTGTAAGATCCCTTCCTTTTCTGGATTCATTCAGGTACTTTTTTAATCATTTATGTACCGTTGATTTGGAGTAGTGTCTTGGGGTTCACTTGGATGAAGTTATAAGAAAAACTAAACTAAAGTTGGTTGTGCACGGTTTTCAAATGGTTTGAAAAACTATGTAACCAAACCGTGCCTAGCATGAGAAACTGGATGGAGATGTCTACACAGTTTTTGAATGGTTTGACAAACCGTGTGACCAAACTGTTCCAACTGTGAAAATATGGATAGAGAGGTCTGCATAGTTGGTGTACGATTTTCCCTAACTGTGTGCCCCTACCTAGGAACCTATGTACGTGAGGTTAATTATTCGAAAATACTTTTTAAAACAACACGAACCTCCTAAGTCTCCCATATTTTAACCATGGACCAGGATTGAAAAATTATAGTTGATCCTAGAGCCTTTCGGTGGGATTTCAAGGTGATCCAAACATCATTCTTTGAGATCGAAAGCCCGGATTGAAGATTCTCACTCTTCCTAGTAAGTGGATTTCATCCCATTTCTTCTCTCATTCTTTCCTCTATAATTCCTTGATCTTTTCATGGATGATCTCCACTGTTTTCATGGATCTTAACCAATGAGTTGATATATAAATCTTGGATAATGTATCCAGATCTATATTTTCATGATCATTATTTCTTTGATCATAATTTTGGTTTAGGGATTTAGATCCAGATCTTGAAAGACGACGTTGTGTTTCTTGGATTTTGTGGATTTCTGTTGGGATATCTTCTAATAATAAACTAAGGTATGAGGTCTAAATCAAACTCCCATAGTCATGTATTTGAAATGTATATGTGATTTTATGAATTTTCTAGATTCGTTGATAATTTATTTCATAAATTGGAGTAATTAGGAATGTGGAATTGACATGTGATTTTCCTCGATGATTATTTGATAATTGAATCACAGAATAAATAAAAGGGAGTTTCCCAAATAGATATTTGTTTTTGAGATTGAATATGGGTGGAGACACTGTATTTGAGATATTTAATTGATTGTGTTAAGATAATTAATTGTTGGAAATTAATTATGAAATGATGTTGGCTATGAAAGATAATTAATTATGAGAATTAATTATGTGTCATAATGTTGATCAAATATAATTAATTGTGAGAATTAATTATTACAAGTTGAGATTTTAAATAGATAATTAATTTTGATGAATTAATAATGGAATGAGAATTGTTTGAATGGATTAATTAATTGATGAATTAATTAATGAATTATGTGATTAGTTAAATTTTCGGTTTACTAATAGAATTTGAAATGTTTAACTAATCATTGGATTAATGAAAGAATAATGTGGATAACTCTTCTGAATAAAAGAATTATTAAATGGATGTTATTTTTTTTGTTCTAGATATGGTGTTCGAGACCAATTAGAAGTTGGGAGTTAGACATGGTGTTCCACCCCAATAGTTTTCCAAGCTTGAGATTTTGGGGTGCTATGCATGATGACCTACACGGAATGAGATATAGGGTGATTTTCATGAAGACCGAAACTCAATGAGATTTGGGGGGCTTGACATGAATTTCAACACCAAATTAATGATAATAATGAATGATGATTCAAATGGAAAATGTGATTTGAAACTGGGCCTAATGTGATAATTAAAGATTAAATAACAATGTGATAACTGTTTAAATTCTGCTTTGTATTTACTGCTTTATAAAATTGCATACATTATATTTTGAATGGACTTGTTTTAGACACCTTTGGTGGTGGCCTACTGAGTTTTACTGACGCACTCTTCATGGTGCCAAATTGGAACCCGAGTAGACTTTGTTGTTTTTGGATAGGATAAGGGCAAGGACCTGGGATATGTTGCTATTTGGGATTGGAGCATGGAAGGGGGAACCAGACGTGGTTCGAGACCCACATGGGAGATGTCGTCTCTTTACTTTTAGTTGAATTTTATACACTTTACATTCACATTATCATATCATATTTTAGCTTTTAGTTTATTTTTCTACATTCTGGTTTTGAATATCATATAGCATGGTATTATTATGATTATTTATATGCGTCCACACTTGGTTATTTTTTTTGCTTACATTGGTGTTTTATTCTCATAAAATAGGGTATAGTCTCCCCAATATTGACTTACCAGACTATCACTACTAGTCATAGCCCTCTGGCATATGAGGAGGCGGGCTTGAGGGCATGTGTTCAACTGGCTCGGGGCACCATTTAATGGCACCTAGGCCAGGACATCACAACATTGGATATATAAATGTATATAAAGATATAAATTTCATGAAGTGTAATGACAATTTATCTCTCAAAGTATGACTTTAAGTTTATCCCTAACTAATGTTCTTCAGTAATTTTTATAGGTTGTGGAAAAACTTTATAGTTAATATGAGTAAATTTATTTTATTAATGAAATGAAAATATTCTCATGAGGAAAAAACAATGAATATGATTCTTTTTGTGCACTGTATGGCATACTATGTGAACCAAATGGAGTGTTGTATGAATGTATCTAGTAAAATAGGGTCTCATGGGTCATATTTGTGTCACCATTACTAAAGGTTGGAGAGATAACTAGCATGACAACCTTCATACTTTGATACCCAACTTAAGAAAGTCTATATATTGTCATAGCTAATACGACGGTGGTTGGGTATCTTTCTAATCATGTCAATGGTTGGAGCATAAACATGTTGAAATTTTTCCTCTCATATAATGAGTATGACATTAGGGATCTCGATTGTGATATATTTTGGGAGTGTGTGGTTGCACCTTGATATTTTATATATCTATCGGGATAAGGTTCTTGTGATGTTTCTATCCCAAAGGATGAATGACATGGGATGTATTCATTGATTATTTCAGTCTACACACTAAGAATCATGAACATATGATTTTTCAATATAGGATTTCCACGATTTGTGTCACATAGTCACTTGATGTCTTGGATAAATGGAAAATATGAGAATCCACATTTTTATGTGATGTGGAAAAGTTGACACATGTGTGGAGATGCATATTTTTTTTGGAGATCACATCATATCCATTTATAGGATGAGAATGATTTATAATTCTCTAGAGAATACTCTTTACTTAATTTTATAGATCCAAATATTTTTATTTATAATCAATTCTATAAAGTTTTGTGGGAGGAAATTTTTGGTTAACTGTATGGGGATTGAGTTTAAATTGGTGAGATAAACTTAAAGTGTTTTAGAATAAATCTAAAAGTTTTTTGGATGGGTATTCACAAGGCATTTCATATGATGTGATACAATTTGATGTTAATGATATCTTTCAAAAAGTGTTTTGGGAGATATCCAAATGAGTTTTGGATATGCATTCATGAATGATTTTATATGATACAATAAAATGTGAAATGGAACAAAACCTTTTAGGATTTAGTGAAAGTGGAATATTGAATGTGATATTCCATAATGCCTAATATAAATATAAATATTATATATATGAAGTTTAGTATTTCTTAAAAATTATGATTTACATGAATGGTATATCAATCAATGAAAATTATAGCAAATAAGATAAATTTTTATCATTTATTATTCTCCCATATTATCCATCCTTTATTATATCATTTTATGAGATGAAACATTTGTGAGGACTTTCATTCTTGTATTTGATACATGAACTGGCCATAGTGTTTATTAATGCATTTCATCACATGAATAAATGGTGCGATAATCATGCTACATCCTTGATTGCCTATTTAACTTTTTTCATATGATGACAATGTATGATAAATTCCATTATTATTGGTCAAACCTCCCAATACCCATTATTCCCTTTATTATTATTCATTTTCATGTTAAGATTCTATTACATCATGGGATAAAGTAGGATCCTACATATATAAAATATGATTCATACAACCTATGGATAAAACATAGAGGTGGGATGCTTTTACCACTGAGTGATCTTTATCAAACCCATATGATGGAGTTTTTAGATTTTCTAGATGATCTTTGATGAATGGTATTCTTGTTTAAAATAGTTTTTCATTTATGTTTATCATATTTTTCATATTATCTTTCATAGAAATCCTCATATTTGAATTTTAATTCCATATGATACATTTAATAAGTGTTATTATATTTGTATAAAATTTTAAACAAGCACTATATAGAAGTACGAGGGAGGTTAGAGGAATGGAATGATATGGTTTTCTAGTAATTGATGGTGGGAACCCATTATTAGTTGATATTAATGATCTTGTAACCTACAAGGAAGCATTAAGTGGCACAAAATGTGCCAAATGGAATGAATCTATGAATTATGTAATGGATTATGTATACCACAACCAGTATTGGGTTTTTATTGATCCTCCAATTGATATAAAGACCGTTTTTTGTAAATTTTCAAAAAGAAATTAGGTGTGGATGGGAAAGTCAGTACTTATAAGGCATTAATAGTTGCAGAAAGATTCAAACAATGTCATGAAATATACTATTAAGAGACCTTTCCAGTAGTTGTTATGCTAAAATAAATTATAGTTATAATTTCCATTGCAACATACAATGAGTATGTTAGTTTGGAGATAGATGTAAAAACAATTATCTTTAATAGGAACCTTTAGTAATATGTCTATATGACTCAACATGAAGGGGTTGGGACTCCAAATGATTCGAACAAATAATACAAGTTATAGAGATGCATTTATGTATTAAATAAAAAATATAACTCAGTGAACATTTTGCTTGGTAAAGCCATAATGTACTTTGGTGTCATAAATAATGAATGTGAGCCTTGTGTCCATAATTGGTTTAGTGGGAGTGAAATTATTTTCTTGATAATTTATGTCGATGACATACTACTCATATGAAATGAAATTCTTGTATTACAATATATTAAAGACTAGTTGAATATATGATTCTCTATAATGGACTTAGTCAAAGTATCATATATTCATTAGATCAAGATCCATCATGATAGATCAAAGAGGATGCTTGGTCAAAGTCAAAGTATAAAAATTGACAAGATATAAAGGAGATTAATTATGGAATAATCTAAGAGGGGATTGTTCCCAGTGTCACATAACAGTCATATTTCTATTAAAATGTTTCCTTGGGAACATGAGGAATGGAAGTGGATGCCAAGTACTCAATACACATCAGTGATTAGGTTAGTCATGTTTTTATGATAGGTATGAGGCTATATGTCAGATATTAAATAAGCATGGTATGAAGACATCAAGTTGACCTAAGTAATCACCATTAGATAGTAATCAAGATTATCCGTACGTATATAAGGCATACTAAGGATATAATCGAAGTTTCTTGAGGAGGCGAGAAACTAATAATAAAAAGATATTAATATTCCAATTTCCAAATAGATCAAGATAATATAAAAATATAGGTAGGATACATATTCACTCTCAATGGAGGTGATGAGAGTTGTAAGAGTTCAAATAATGTCATGGTCACCAATTCTATAGTATAGAATGAGAATATTGTGGATTCTCGAGCATCTAAATAAATGGTTTAGAGGCTAAAATTCATCTAAGATATTGATATGGTGTCTAGTAGTAAAGACCCCATCACACTCTATTGTGATAATACTATAGTAGTGGATCTTCAAAAGGATCCAAGGTCACACCAGTGGATGAAGCACATACATTGGAAGCATCATCCCCTGATTGATTTTTCATAGAGACTTGTTATCAATGTGAGAAAATTTTCCATCGAAGGAAACGTGGTGGACCCATTAACTAATGCCTTAACTCAACAGAAACATTCCCATCATGTGAGAGCTAGCATACTAAAATTAATTAGCAGTTGGATTTAGTCCTAGTGTGAGTCTGTAGGAGTTGGTGTCTTAGAAGCAACTGTTGGTACTTTTGATTTCATTTATATTCAAGGAATTTTTTATTAATTAAAATATCTTATTACAAATTGGTCATAGTTGTACATGATTTTAATGCCACAATGTCACATAATATTTATCTCAAAGAAGAGGGCATATCATTTTCCTATTATGATGTGAACCTTGAAATGTTATAGCGATATTCTTAAATCTTTTTTTGGTTTCAGATAACATTCTCTGATGGGTCACATAGTATGTTGATTGTTAGGTGTGAGTACTCATAAGATGATGAGACTTCATATCACGATGTTATCACTTGATCATATCAAAATGAGAAATTATGATAAAAAATAAACTGTAGGAATTATCCATGTTTATGTTTAATTGTATATTTATTCTTGTGAGAGCATGTAATTATCCTTAAACATTAATGTTATTATTAATGTATTTTATGAATCATTCACTATGATGTACTAATGAAAACTTGGATGACATATGATTGTAGTGAAATTGGGTATGTTGGGTGCATCATGAATGATATATTGTTAATTAATAATTTGAGGAAGGATATGTCTCTTTTATCATTATGGAAGTTGATATCCCATTACATTGAGTTGAATGGATCCATCAAAAAAAATTCCATGGACATGGTGATATAGGGATATTCATTATAGATAATAAAAAATTATATGTTTGGAATTAAGGTTTATGACACAATTTTGAAACCTTCTTGACAAGATATCATGACGAATGGATTATATTACACACTAAGCATTCATATGTGTTTTTTCCATTGTGGAATATCTTATTCTTTTGTGGGTTACTTGAATCGTTGCTAGATAGTTTTCTTAGAATTTAGGCAAGCCCGCCTAATGCCATTAAGGAAGAGGCTTAGAGGGTCACACACAAAGTGTTTCCTTTGACCTTATTAAAATATTATATATATTTAACAATTGGGATAAATATTATTCTACAAACCAAGGGTTAATATTTATTCAATATTTTTTAATTAATATGAAATATTAAATAAATATTTAGTCATAAGGCTGTTTTTAATTACATGAATACATAATATTTATTTATCTCTTGCAATTCATGCCTTAAAATTTAATTATTTATTTATTAAATGAATAATTTATTTAGTTATGTGAATATTAAATAAATATTTACTTTTTAGTCTATAAATACTATATTTCAATATTTTTTGAATGAATAAATATTTAATGATAATATTTATTTGGTATTCAATATATATCAAGGAGGGAGAGTGGACCGAGATTAGGTGTGATGATAAATATTAATTTTCTTGATAGTAAAATAGTATTAATTGTTTCACTAGTTAGAGAATTAAATGATAATGTAATATTATTATAATTTTATTACACAAAATGGAGTCTCATATGGGTTTAATAAATTATTAAGGGTCCTTGTGAAATTAATTAATTTTCAAATCCTAAAACTAGGTTAAAAATATACTACTATCATATTTTAGATAAGGTTAATCACTGTGTACAATAGATTCCTCCCAAGATATTCATCCTCATATTATCCTCTCATGAATGAGAAGAATAAGAGAGATTCCATTAAGGTCTAATGGACATTATGTGATCAAAGGTGAATAACACACGATGATCAATCAACTGCGGTAACACTTGAAAATTCATTGATATTAGTTCAGAGATCGAAGGATCACGTGTGGATCACTATGAGAGGGATTCTACATTGGGTCCTTGCAATGAAAAAAAACTATATTGATTATGTTTGAATAATATATATCACCAATGAAGAAATTTTTCAATATCGATGAATGATTTATTATTATTATTAAATTACTTATAATATTAACATGAAAAGATCTTCTCTTTGTTCCGATGTTTCATTTCTATAACTTCTTAGTAAATGATTTCACTGGTCAGGTCATTTATGTATTAAAAATTTTGAATAATGAATTGAATCCAACAAAATCGAAGTATTCCATTTTCTCAATAGGTACTTTCATAGAATCCATAACCATTAGGCTAAAATTTCAAAAAATATGGGATGAGAAACTTCCAAAACTTTTCCAATCCAAAGATCATATGATGATTTATGTTAAACTAGTGTTGAAGGACTTATGTTGATTTATTTAGTTGGTGTTCCTGTAGCTTTCTCCCAAAACTCCTTAGGAATTTTGGAATGTAACAGCATACTTATCATTCTTTCTTTCAACATCTGACTCTTTATTTCAGCTATACCATTTTGTTTATGTATTATTTGAACAGTCTTCTCATGATGGATTCCAATTTTAATATAGTAATTCTTAAAACTCTTTTTTTGTAATCTCACAACCATTGTATGACCTAAGATATTGCAGCATACATTTGGTTTCTCTTTCCCCTATAGCCTTCTATTGAATAATGATTCCTAACACTTCACATTTATGTTTCATAAAGGAAACCCATACTTTTCTTATACAGTCTTCAATAAAGGTAAAAAGTACCTAGCTTTTCTATAATAAATGACTGGGGAACGACCCCCAAAACATGTATATACCTAATCAAGCTTTTGATATTTTGGTGTTCTTACGAACAAATTGAAATATGCCTTCTACTGCTTCTTGAGTATACAACTCCCAAATATTCCAAAAGTCTATATGATCCTGCTTTAGTATGCCTCTATATTCTATAATTGTCATACCTTTCTCACTGAAGTACCCAAACTAATTATACCAATGTTTTGAACATCTAGAAGATATTGTTTTAGAAATCTTAGCTCCAACCACCCTTCCTATTAGAAACAATGAACCATCATTTACACATCTGAATATGATAAGAGAACCCTATGTAATCATCCATACCCCTTCCACAAAACATGTTCCAAAACGGGCTTCATCCAATTGACCCACTAAAATCAGGTTCTTCTAAAACCCTAGACCATGTTGAACATCCTTTAGTATAAGAAAACTCTTATTCATTATGTTAAAATTCATATCGCCCTTTCCCACAATCACTTCTTCAAAAGAGGCCTTTAACAACATTGTAATTTATCAGGGCTAGAAAAAAGCACGGGAAAAGTCTACCTTTATCGGTGATAAAAGAACTGCGGATAATGGAAACCATTTATCAGTTCTTTATTTTGGTGTTGATAAAAGGTATCATTTATCAGTGTTTTATTTTTAGCATTGTTAAAGGTTAACCATTATTAGTGCTTTTTTTCACTCATAAAGGTCTCGAATAAAATAGAATAATTAAACAAAGAAAATAAAATAAAAATACATTAAAAATTTTATTAATTAAATAATTATTGTTAAAAATGAATAATTCATATATACATATATATAAATTATAAAAATTAATAAATAGTATATATTAAATATATTTATATGTAAAAGAAATAAAATTAAATAATTAAATAAATAAAAATAAAAAATGGGTAAAAAAAGAAAAAATTAAATATTTTGTTAATTAAATAATTATTTATAAAAATGAATAAATTTATTATATATTTATATATTATAAATATTAATAAATAGTATATACTAAATATTGATGCATAAAATTAATTAATTGTGATAAATAAACAAAAAATTTAAAATTAATAAATTACAAAATTATTTAAAAATTTATTAATGAAACAATTATTAATAAAAAATTTAATTTATAATATATATATATATATTAATTAAAAATAGTAATAAACAATATTATATATATATATATAATGAATAGAATATAATAAATAAAAACATATTAATGTCTTATTAGTTTTTAATATTGTTTGATTTTAAAATTTAACATATATCAAACATCTAGTGTTAAATTGATTTCACATAAATATATGAAATTAATTAATTTTTATATATGACACACACACACAAATATTTACGCAATTAATTAAATCTTATATAGAAACACATACACCTAATATTTTTGTAATTCAAATTTTAGTATATTTTAGAATTTCATTATAACGTTTTGAATTTAATATATTATGTTTTTAATTAGTCAATTTTATTTATTTATTTTTAATATTATTACAGTTATGTATTATTTATTCATTTTTAATATTTTTTTATTTTTTTTATTTTTGAATTTGATCATTTTCAATTCTTTGTTTATTTATATTTATTTAATATGTTTTATTATTTTCAACACGTATTCATCTTGGATTCAACATATAAATCCATATTTTTGAATAATTTATATTTAATTAACAAAAGATATCTATTTTTTCAATATTTTTAAACTGTACTTATTTTGAATTCTTCAATTTCACTCATTTTTAAAATGCATGTATTTAATATTATATATCCATTAATAATGTTAAAAATATATTTGTAAATAAATATTTATAATATTTATAAATTTGTATAATTATAATTCTTATTAATAAATAATTATATATATTTAAATAATTATAAAATCATAATAATTTTTTTCAATAATGTGCTCAGTGAAACTTGAACTCGAGATCACATAGAGACCCGGAGGCATCTACCACTGAGATACACCCTAGTGGCTATATATATATATAATTATATAATTATATAAATATATTGATATTAGTTTAAAAAAAATTATTATTCATATATTTATAAATAAATAGTTATATATTTAAATCATTATAAATTATAATAAATATATCTAAATAATGAATATTTATATATTTATATATATTTATTATATATATATAATTATATAAATATATTTCTGATTATAAAATTATAAAAAATATATTTAAATAATGAATATATTTACTATATTTATATTTATATATATTTATTAAATAAATATATAATTATTTAAATATATTTATGAATTTATGTATACTATATTTATAAAATTATATATTTATAATTATAAATAATATGATATAATTTTTTAAAAATTGTATTAATGTAATTATAAATAATTAATTATATTTTTAAATAATTATAAAATTATAATAAAAATATATAAGTATATAAATTTCTTTTGAAATTATTTTTATAATTATAATTATAAATCATTTATCAACCTTAAAATGTTAATAATAATAAATATACCATTGATCAACATTGTTTGACATTGATAATGATCAGACTTTATCAGCAGTAAAAAAATGTTGATAAAGATTGATTTTATCAGTGCTTATCAATTTAGTGGAGATAAAAGGGATCTTTATCATATATTTTATGAAATAACTAATAATATTTTCACTGATATATTTAAAAAAACCCTAATCATGAGTCATTTGGTCTTGATTCTCAATATCTCATGGAAATCCCCTGTTTTAGGTGCTACTCCTCTACGTTCTCTTGGATGAATCTAGGCTATAATCCAATGTATGTTATTTTCCTCTTTTCCTATCTCGTTGTTTGATTTTTTTGGGTTCTGAAGTTTGTGGTTTTGCATTGTTGCTAACCATGAAGAAAACTACATATCATCTTTATCTCACTCACTCACTTACCCATACCACACAATGCCACCCCTACTCTGTAAACTCATTCTTGCTTTAAATGAAACCACTACAAACTGCATCTCCATACACTGTTGCAACTGATGGTTATTTTTTTATGTTTATGTTATATTATTATTTTTTACCTTTTAAATAGTGTAGTTTTTTATTGTTTTAATCTTGGTTCTATAGTATGACATGCACATGAAGATGAAAAAAAGATCAACATTATATTAGACTAACTTTAGAGGGAATGTTATTTGATATGAATAATATAAAGTGGATTAATATACATATTTTTTTAATGTGAATAGTTTAATCTAATTTAGGGAAATAAATTTTAAATTTTCTAATTTATATTGGTTAACATCATCAATATGTTATATATATATATGTATATATATAATTTAATCAGTAAAAAACTATTTTAAATTTTAATGAAATCCAAATAAGGATAATTTTTTAGTTTTTTATTTGATCCATACTCAAAAGTTGTGAAGTATTATTAATAATATGTGTTTCTATAATTGTTTTATAGGTTCCTAATATTACTACATTTAATTAAAAATATATTCACTAAAACATTACAGTTATGAGAGAAGATGATATTCAATGGGTTAGGGAGATCATTAAAAGAGATTCCATTTATTTCCATTATCAATGAATGGTTTCTAATAATTTCTCATGCCCTTTAAATTTATAATTGGTAAAAATAAATTTTGAATTTTTATAAACTAATATTCAATAGATTTTATGAATGTAATTTATTTTAAATTTATAAAAGAAAACATTTCATAACACAACACAATAGATTAGATTCGAGTAAAATAGTTTCCTTATGCAGTGTCATCTATAGAAGATTTTATAGATGAGTTTAAATTTCAATCAGATTATTTTATAAAAAAATTCCTCTCCAAGAATGAAGTTATTTTTGATGAAATGGCCTGGTTTAAGAAAATTTATTATCTTTAGTTGTGTTTTTTGTGTTATCTTATCAATAAATATCTCTTTTATAAAGCTGTAACATCCTAATATAGTTCAAATATTCATAACCAGACATGATATGAATCAACGTGATACTCAATCCTTGGAACTATTAACCAACTTCCAAAGGATCGATTATAAATATGCAGCATTCAACATGATCCATGAGAAATGGTTTAAAAAAACCAACTCACATGACAAGTGCATCTATGTAAAATAGTACACAATATAATCCCATTAATATAAAGGCATATAGGAATAAATGTAATAAAAATTTGATAAATTGTAGATAAAAATAAAACACTATACAAATAACCAAAGTACCATTGATGACACAAACTATACAAGTCTCCACTAGCTATCATTTGAAACTCTATCTGTTCCAATAAATAATCAATCCTTCCAACCCTCAACCCAAGGAAACATCAGCTACATGTGAACCAAGATTCACATAATGTAGTTAAGTAAAGTAACTTGGTAGGTTTTCAATGATCATTTTCAATTCCCCTAATTCATATGAGGACAATGTATGTCATTTTTATTTTATGAAAATATTCATAGTGTATGATAATTGAAATATGCATACAACACATAATAGCCATATGCAACATAAATAAATTTTCATAAAAAAGGAAAACGAGTTTAAAAAATATGGGTGTGTAAATAAGAAATTATTTCTGTAAGATATGTATACAGTACAATACAATTCACGCATAAATGTCCATGTTTGTATGCATCTTACCTAAAAATTGTTACTATCTTGAATAGAGATATAATACATCAATACTCCAGTACAACTAACATTCACTACCTTTATTTAATCCTCCCTCATATGATTGATTGTATTCCATATCTTGATTATGTATTGGACTCCCTCTTTCAATCTAGCCTTCATCCTATCTTTTTGGTCCCAATTTTATTTGATTACATACCTCCCAATCAGATTGTATTCATTAATATCCATCAAAGTCACTACCCCGACGTTGAATACCACATACCCCAACTTATTCTCTAACTCTTTCAGCCTTTCATCCTCTTTGTTTAATACTTCCTAAGAACACAAAATTAACACCTAAAAATTAATCAAAACATAATGAATGAATTTTCTTGGTTTTTGGAAATGCATTTTCTTATACAACTAAATCGGTTAATTTTGACAACACATCATACAAAATAATTTAAATTTTGGTACGATCACATTGGATCTTATTAGAACTTCATAGTTTAGAATACTTGGATGAGAATAGAACTATAATGGGTAACCTTTTTAAAATAATTATTTTTCAATTTTTTTATGAAAACAAACACGCCCAATATACCTTTTGATTACATTCCCCTTTAACCTTGAAAAATTTGAAAGGGTGAAAATTTGAATCTCAATTATTTTCCTTTGACAATGAGCATAGCTCTCTATCCCTTCTTTTTAGCTTTATCTTAAGGATACTTTATCTTGGAAGCATAGAGAAATGTTCAGTTGTCAAAGTCTCTCATCTTCCTTACATCAATACCACCACAAGTTTGTATCTCCTTGAAGACCTTAAAAAAATGAAACATTTTAGGGTAACTAGAAGACAGTAAGTGTTTATGAGTGGATGTAAATGACTGTGAGTGGAAGTATTTTGTATTTGAATGCTCATTCTTTTATTTTTAAAATTTAATATGTTAGTGTTGATATAGTATGTCTGATTATTATATACTCTATAATACCAAATGTAGGATCGAAATAAAAGAGATACTATATAGAGTATCTAATGATGCTCAAAATACAAGAGGGGGGAGGGGGTGAATTGTATACTTTAACAAATTCCTTTGGAACATTTAAAGATGATTGTGTTTAATAGGGTTAAACAAGGTAATTCAAAAAACCTCTAGTTCTACACACTTTCTTGATTATGGAAATATGATTTAGAGAATGAAATTATGGAAAAGTGATTCCAGAAATGAAACTTAAAGAAAGTTTACAATGATGAAGATTATACCTTAAAGCATACAGAATCTAGATAAATCAGAGTACAACTATAAGGAAGTATAAGATAGTTATACTTTCCTCAACAATACAAATACAACGGAAAACTTGAAACAAATAGGTAAAAAGTAGTAAATATTTTAACCCAAAGGGAATGGTATCCAACAACCTTGGATAAAGGTCCATTGATTTATAATTTCAAGAAAGTTTGTCTTACCCACACTAGGGTAATCCCTCGATATGAAGATCGGAGTCTGTCTTGATATCCCCGCAAGCCCTGAACTTCAAGGTAGTCAGCACCTTTTTCTTCCTCAGCAAGGAAGCCCTCAACTTCAAGGTAGTCGGAACCTCTGTCTTCCTATCCACGGAAGCCCTCGATTGTACAAAAAAACAATCGGAGTTTCACAAAGAAAATATGGATCAGAAGTTTAGTACGCACTAAGCGTGAGAGTATCTCTCTCTAGAAATCACTTCAGATCAAAAGTTGTCAAAAATCTATGAGCTCTTTCAAATGAGATTCTATTTATAGGCATTACTTCAACGGTCGGCTGCCTCCTCCAACGGTCATATTTTTCCTCAAATTTCAAAGGGACATGTACACATGTCACTCAAACAATGGTTAGTTAATAACTGAAAGAACGACATCGTTTTATAACAAAAAAAGTGTTATCAAAAATATGGTTACATAACTAGAAATCCAATATTCGGAATGTAAGAAAATGATAGTTTGGAGTCTAACCAAAATTGAATTTGGAGTCTATAATACAAGGATATTCAGATTCGGTTTTCTAGGAATTTGGAACCTGAACTCTATAGAATTCCGGAGTCTGAATTTCAAGGAAATTTGGAATCTGGATTCACAAGAATTCGGAAACAGAACTCACAAAGATCGGAGTCAGAGTTCATGAGAATTCAGAGTCAGAACTCATAAGAGTTCGGAGTCTATATTCAGAGAACTCAGAGTCAGAACTCAGAAGAGTTCATAACCAGAATTCGTAATAAGAATTCAGAGTCAGAACTCAGAAGAGTTCATATCCAGAATTCATAATCAGAATTCAAAGTCCGAACTCTAAAGAGTTCGTATCCAGAATTTGTAATCATAATTCGAAGTCAGAACTCAGAAGAGTTTGTATCCCGAATTCGTAATCAGAATTCGGAATCAGAACTTAGAAGAGTTCGTATCCAGAATTCATAATCAGAATTCAGAGTCATAATTCAGAAGATTTTGTATCCATAATTCGTAATAAGAATTCAGATCCTAAAACAGAATTCTTCATATCTAGGTAATTATAGGATTATGAGGTTTTGGTTTCAACCTGAATTCTACACTTAGAAAATTATGATATGAAAAATGGAAACATTTTAAGGATAAATTTCCTTGGGAAATAAAATTTTTCCTTATAGAAATAAAACATAGGGTAAAAAGAGATTTTCCTTGAGATAAGGTGTTTGTGATTTTGAAAACAAGAAGGAATGGTAAAGTCATAAGGAAACCTTACTGAATCAACAATATCCCCCATGTATAAAGGAATGGAAAAGTAATAAGGAAAACCTTTTTGACTCAACAATTAGAATAAATAAATAAAAATATAATTTAGGTTATTTTTGAACCTGAGTTAATAAAGTGCTCTTATATGTGAGATATTGGTGGGGGAAAAGGACTAGTAACATAGGTTAGAGTCAGTCCTTGAAGAGATAAATCTTTTTGACTAATACAAATGGAATCAAATTAAGGTATATATAGAATTATTTAACTATCAAAACATTACAAAACAATTTAATTATTTTGGTCAATATTTTGGCAGTGTATGAAACAAGATAATGGAGTTGATCGAGGATTTTATGTTTGAAAATTTATTAGAGATATCTAAAAGCATGAAAAGACCAACATCCCCCGATAGGTAATTTTTGAACATAATCACAATTTCATTAAATATATTTCATAATCAATTTTTCATCAAAATTTCCTCAGTACTATCAATATTGCAGACATCCTTGATACTCAAAAGAAGAAATAATCTTATTTAGAGAGTAGTGGGTGGTGTAATTTTTTTCAGAATGTATGCCAACTACAAATCTTTGTGATTACCTTATATGTTTATGATCTAGTACAAATTATGACCTTTGAAATATATTTTGTGTGTGAAGTATTAGTGTTAGAATGCTTATAAATTATTTTTTATCTCATTCTCAAGGTGAAGTATAATAAAGGAAATCAATTTTATTATAAGCAATGACCTAAAAAAATATTTTTTTTGGAAATGACAAATGTGGAGGTGTAGGAGGAGGCGGAGGTGGAGGCATATACTGAGGTGGAGACCGAGGTGGAGGAGGAGATGAAGTGTTGGCATGCAAAACAACAAAATTGTTGGTAAAATTATGTAGAATGAAAATCAAACCAAGACTGTGTTTGATAATAATTATTCAAAAGTGCACAAGACATTTTTCACCTAAGGTGATAGTCATTGTGAAAGTGATTTAATTGTCTAATTGAAATTATGATTTTAAACACTTATTTAAGTGATTTTATACAGGGTAGTAATCCCCATGTAAGATCATTATGTGTGGGAATCTTCAATTTACCAACTAGTGTTATTTAATCAATATCTGTAAAACTCCTAATCATAAAATAGGTATATAATGAATATTAAATGTTTGAATAAATATGTTTGTAATAAACCTCCAATGTTAGAAGGTACATGAGAGAATTATTATAGAAAAACCAACATTGATATATCAAGGTCAGAAAGGAGGGTTGGTGTCTAAGTATTCATTATCAATTTAAAATTTACATTTTAATACAAAAACGTTTCACTCACTGAAAATAGAACAAACACGCTCGGACTATCTTGGTAATTTTGGACCACAGTTCAGAATTCATTTGTGACGTGTATGAAGCCGTATCATTTTAAACCCAGTCACAATGAAACCTGTATAACTAAAAGTGCATGTTTCCAATTTAAAATGAAATTTTAGTAATAAACACAAGTGGTGTACTGAAAACTGATGAAAGCCGTTTAGATTGTTTTGATACTTTTGGATAGCAATCCATAAGTCATTTTGGACATATAAGAATCAGTCATGCCCCAATCTGACACATAGGGTGATTTTTATGACTTCAAGTACATTTATTTATTCAAAATTGAAATTAATTTTCACAACTAGAAATTAGAGCTACACGGATTGACCGATGCCAATAGTTTGGGCAAAACTATTGGTATGGGTACCTTAGAGAGACCCTATACTAATGCTTTTGAAAACAACTGTTGGTATCGGTTCCTTATAGAGGCCCTATACCAACGGTTTTGGATAAAAACATTAGTATAGGTCCTTTATAGAGACCCTATACTAATTGTTTCACAAAATACATTGGTATAGGTCACTTATATAGACATATACCAGGGTTTTTGGAAACAAATGTTGGTATAGGTCCATTTTAGAGACCCTATTCCAATGTTTTTTGGACAAAACTAATGGTATAGAATGAAAAATAAAATTATCTATACCAATGGTTATAAAAAACATTAATATATGCCTATAATAATGGTTTTGATAATCATTGGTACAAGTACCCATTTTTTATGGATTTTGTTTCAAATAACATTAAATATATCAAAAGATAAAATATCTATAAATAAACACACACACACACATATATTAAATTATGATTAAAAAATTCATCTTAGGTTTGTGATTAGATTTTTGGATTATAAACATGCGGTGTCAGGATCAAAACCTATTGGGTTTTACTTTTTACATTACATATACCAATGGTTTTGTAAAACATTGGTATAGGTTTTTAATATGACCTATACCAATGGTTTTAATAAACCGTCGGTATAGTTATATACCAACAACATTACATCCAACACCCCTCCATACTATTGGTATACACTATACCAATAGTTTTGAGACCAATACCAATGGTTTCATGCCATTGGTATAAATTTTTTTTTCTATTAGTGTTTAGTGAAAAAAACAATAGAAATACTCAAAAATAGAAAAAACTCAATTGGATTATTTTTTTACTTCAGAAAAATAATCCATAAGTCATTTATGATTTGTAGGAATCATACACACCTCAATATAATACATGATGTGTTTGGTATGATGCAAATTTTCTATTTTAAAATTGACATTTTAATTCAAAAAAGTGTCACTCACTGAACACAGATAAAAATTCTCAGATTGACTTGAAAATTTAGAAAAACTATTCATAATTTATTTGACATGTAAGAATAAATCTCTTGTCCCAGCCACACACAATGCAACCTATATGACTAAAAGTTCATGTTTTCTATTTAAAACAATATTTTAGAAAAAACACAAGTGGAATACTCAAAATAGAGGAATCACATTTGGATTGTTTTGATACATTATAAAAATGATCAATAAGTCATTTGAGATGTGTCAGAATTAAGAGAACCTCAATCCAAATCACAGTGTAACTTATATGACTCCAACTGTGTGTTTTTATTCAAAATTGACATTAATTTTTTTTAAAAAGAACTAACATACTCAAAATTGAGAAAATGAATTCGGATTATTTTAGTTCTTTACAAAAATGATCCATAAGAAATTCGGGATGTGTAGGAATTAGAAACATCTCAATTTAATACATGATGTTCCTGATATGACTCAAAGTATATGTTATAAATTTAAAATAGTCATTTTAATAAAAAATGTCACTCACTAAAAACCAAGAATACATGCTTGAATTGTCTTGATAATTTAATAAAATGATTCATAATTCATTTTTGGTTTATAGGAACTAGTATTGTGTCAAACGGAGACACGATGCAACCTCTTTGACTCAAAGTGCATATTTCTAGTTTAAAATGTCATTCTAGTAAAAAATAAAAGTTACATACTCAAAACCGAGGAAACTAATTTTTATTATTTTCATTATTTTTGAAAAATATCCATAATTCATTTGATATATATTGGAATCAGCTTCACCTCATTCCAACACACTATGTGATCGGTATGACTACAAGTGTGTCTTTTTATTCAAAATGTATATTAATTTTAGTGGTAAAAACAACTCACAAATGCCAAAATGAGAAAACACATTTGTATTGTTTTGGTATATTAGTAAAATGATCCAAAAGGAATTTTTTATGTGTAGGAATCAGTCACACAAAAAACAAAAACACAATGTTCCTGGTATGAATCAAGGTGTCTGTTATCAGTTTAAAATTGACATTTTAATGCAAAAAGTGTTACTCACTAAAAACTAAGAAATCATGCTCAGATTGTTTTGATAATTTAATACAATGATTCATAATTGATTTTTGATGTGTAGTAATTAGTCTCATGTCATACCAACATACGATACAACATGTACGACTCAAAGTACCTATTTCCAATTTAAAATGACATTTTGTAAAAAAAAGTGGCGTACTCAAAACTGAGGAAATGCATTCAGATTATTTAAATAGTTTAGAAAAATGATTCATAAGTCATTTGGGACGTCTATGAATTATCTACTTCTCAATATGATGTATGGTGTGACTGGTATGACTCTAAGTATGTCTTTTTATTAAAAATTTAAATTAATTTTAGTAAAAAAATGAAAGATAAACTCAAAACTAAGAAAACAAAATTTTATTGTGCTGGTACTTTAGGAAAATGGTTTAGAAGACATTTGTGACATGTAGGAATCAACCGGACCTCAATCTAACACCCAGTGCAACCATTATGACTCAAATTCACTGTTATCATTTTAAAATTGATATTTTAATAAGAAAAGTTTCACTCACTAAAAACTGAGCAAACACACTTGGATTGTCTTGAAAATATAGGACAATGACTCATAATTAACTTTTGAGATATATCTATTAGTCTCATGTCAAAATCACACATGATACAACCTATATGACTCAAAGTGCCAGTTTCAAGTTTAAAATGACATTTTAGTAAAAAACACATGTGTCGTACTCAAAACCAAGGAAAAAAATTAGAATTGTTTTGATACTTTAGAAAAAATATCCATAAGTCATGTGGGATGTGTATGAATCATATTCACTACAATCTGACACACTTTGTGACCGGTATGACTCAATGTGTGCCTTTTTATTCAAAATTGACATTAATGTTTATAAAAAAACTATTGACAAACTAAAAATAGAGAAATCACATTCAAATTGTTTTCGTGCTTTAGGAAAATGTTCCATAAGTAATTTTTTGATGTGTAGGAAATAGTCACACCTCAATCTATTAGACAGTGCAACTTGTATGACACCAAGTGCCTATTTTTATTCAAAATTGACACTAATTTTATTAAAAAAACAACTAACATACTCTCTAATAGTGTTATTTTCTTTATTTGTGTTAGAAATTTATTTCATTTAAATTCTGTATTTATATCTGATTTTGCTAATTTTTTCTGATGTTCTTATTGTGGTTTCTAGTGACGTAGTGTGTTGTTACAACACATTGCATGACCTCTTTTTGGTGTTGTAGTATGTTATACCATCACACTGCAATATTCACCTTTATCAGTGCTACTAAATGCATTGATAAAGGAGTATTTTATCAATGCTTGTAAAAGTGCTAATAAAGAGAACCTTTCTCAGTGCTTCTACAAGTGATGATAAAGATCCCTTTATTATGTCATTTATTAGTGCTAAAAAAGAGTCTCTTTATCAATTCTAAATAAATGCACAGATAAATGGTGTGATTTATTAGCATTTTTTTTACACCGATAAAGCACCCCTTTATTAGCGCATTTATTATTTTGATAAAATATTTGGCCTTTTAACTGCACTGTGGTAGTTATCACTTTTTTAGTGCAGATAAATGTATATTCTAGCATTGTTAAAGGCCTTTTTTATAGTAGTGGATATCAAGAGTTTTATCACCTGCAAGATTCACTCTACCTAATATTATGAATACATAATTTGATATACATCCTTTGTATCATGTAGAATGGAATGAATTTATGGAATTTATAATCCACGATTCCATTTATTTATAAACATTTTAAAGTATATTTAAAGTACTCTTCGCTAACACAAAAAAAATCTGAAATAATTCATTTCAGAAGTTATCTTTCTAACATGAAAATATTTCGCGAGGTGGACTATCATCCCACAATGCCAATAAACAGGGCCCGCTTCTGGAAGGCTTACCTATGCTCATTTCCAATTATTTCCTCTCTGATTTCTTTTTATTCTTCTGATGAGGAGAGTTCCCCCTTCATTCTATATTCAATACTCCACTGAAAGATAATGCTCTCTCTTTTCTTCAGAGCTTCCAATTGAGAATAAAGTTTTGAACATCAGTGAAAACCAAATAATTATTTCAAATTGAATTAATCACAACTATATCCATGTCCTTTTAAGACTATAATAATGATAATAACAACAAAATATCCCAGACAACATCTGTAAATTTATCATTTACAGAGTCCAACAGGATCTGGATTAATATGAAATCATTCATAAAATCAAATGTAGATCTTCCTTCTAATAAACTCATGTTGAATAACCACAACATTGGGCACAGTTTTTTCAGTGTTGTAGGTTGTACATATATTCCAAGGATTCCATTAACTTTTTTGTAGTCTTATTCTTTTTAATGTTCAAGCACATGGTTCAGACTAATGACATTCATATCAAACAAAGTGCCTTCGGATCCAGCTTTTCCCTATTTACATTTCTCCATTACTTCTGATTTGACATCCTTTGATGGAATCTCTAGGGTTTTTTGAATGAGATAATGTTCTACCTTCATTATAGAATAACTTAAATATACTTTATTGAATTTTTCTATCTGAACATTTCCTTCTTCCAACGTCATCCTTCTTAAAAAAATGACTCCCAGTAAAATTTTGAAAATGTCTAAGCATAATAATGTTACCTAAATTAACAAGAAAATAGTTGAGCCTCTAGAGAACCAATCCCTCCGATATAAAGTATTGATATTCCTCCTTTTTCATGGGGCTTCTGATAATCATTCAGAATAATATGTTCTTGAATCATCTAGCGGAGCAAGATTTTGGATGGAACTTTCTGAACTTAATGTATCAGAAATTTGTAAAACTGATGTTTACCCAAATCACCTCAATAAGTACAAAACGTCACCATGGTTCACTCTAAGAAACATTCAAGTAATGAATGTAAATTTAAGTAAGAAAAATAACACTTTGGTTTTATATAGATCATATTCAGAGTCTTACATCCATGGGAGAAATATTGCAGCATTTCATTTCTCTGAAAAGAAAACATTATAACTTATCAACTTATAAGTAACTCTGGGCTATTAAAGACGTGTAATCTCAATTTAATTCACATCACCCAAAATAGCGGCCTTATCCTCTATATATATAGAACAAATTTCAGCCATGAAGTTGTACTAACCTCCAAAAAGTGTGACCGCTCATTTGTTCCACCATTCCCACTGTCGATCTCTTGTAATAATCATTAAACTGGCTGCTTCCTTAGGTAAACCACCAAACTACATTGCAAACCAAACATCCACAACTTCTAAAAGTAGATGTTGAATTTTCAAAACAAGAATGCCTCGTGCTGAGCACATTATAATAACTCCTTTCGAACCATTATCCTTCTGATACTTTCCTTCCATGACACTAATGGAAAAAACATGTCAGTGCCATTACCTCAACAAATCAAAAAACTTCTGGAACCACTCCTTCTAATTGACTACTTTTGATCAACTGAAGAAGACTTCACAAAAATTCCCAATAGTGTACTCATGGGTGCATAAATTTATATATTTATACAAATAAATAATTAACACATATATATATAGAGTGTGTGTGATATTATTTAACTAATTTATATTTTTTTTTATATTTAATGATTCACTCTTGATATAAAAAAATATAGAAACAAAAAATATATTTATAATATTTTTATACACACATGCAAACAAAATCCATGTGTGTGTGTGTTTATTTGTTTTCACATATATGATATATATTTTTTTTTTAATTTATATACTTTTATGTTTGTATAATTATACTGTTCAATTTTCTTTGAATTGTAATGATGAATTAAAATTTTCAATTTCATTTTAATTTAAACATCAATTATTCTTTAAATATCATCTTCATTTTTCAAATTTCAATTATAAACAAAAATATAATTCAAAATTAATAGTGCAATTTGACACACAGATAGAAAAAAATTATTTTATATCTTACTAAATACATATAATTTGTATTTATATATCTATTCATATTTATATGTGTGCATGACATTAAATTTAAATTTCAACTCCAACTTCAATTTCAAATTTCAAATTTCATTTTTCATTTTTCATTTTTAATTCCAATATCAAATTAAATTTTAGATTCAATTTAAACATCAATAACAAATAATTATTAATATAAATTTTAAATTTTTTATTTTAAATTTAAAAATCACTATTAAATGATAATATTCATTTTGAATATATATATTATTTTATGAAATATAATAATTTCATATAACTATGCATATAAATAAATATTTTTTAGCACTTATTTTTTAGTGTTGCAAAAGACTTGAGGTTGATTTCATGTTTCTATAGTATAGAATCAATGTGGCTTCTCGAATTCAAGACATCAACAACATATCATTGGTTTTTTATTTTATTATTTTTATACATTTGTTGACGAAAAACCAGTTTGATAAATTTTACTATAACTATTTATATTTTTTAAAGGATTATCATAATTCATAATTATTAGAATTTATTTTAAAGATTTGAAAATAAAAAAAGTAATATGAAATAATTTTTTAGTAACAATTAATTATATTTATTAATGAAACTAATAAAAATAATAGAGCATGTGATGGTGGTCAAAGAACAGAACGTTTCTAGTCATTTTGGTACAATGACTAATTCTGCATATCTCTCCACCGAGCCATACCCTCTCGGCCTCTTATCTATGAAGCTATAATGTTTTCTAAATATAATTAGTTAATGTATTTCAAGGATTTTTATAATTTGTAGATATAATAATTCATTTGAAATTACGTGGTCATTAATGTATCATTTAAATAACTCGTTTGACTTTGAGATTTCAACGTTTTTTTGTGGGAGGACCATGAATCCAAATATATATATATACATACATATATATATATACAAACTTATATATATATATATATATTGTCGCTCATGGTCTTGTATAACAAATTTTTTTCATAATTGAGATAGAAGAGAATTGTCAGGAACTAACCCGGGTTGGCCCTGAACCGATCACCCGAGCCGGTCCGAGACATGGCCCGAGAGGCATTCCCGATCCTCCCGGGCTGGCGGCAAGCACCAGGGAATCAACAGAGTTTGTGGGAACGATTTCTCCCAATAAAAATAAATTAAGCAGTAGAAATAATATAGAGAAGTGTTGAATAAATAAACCAAACAAAAAACTAAAGAAGAAACTGAAGTAGATAAAAACTAGCTAAACTCAATGACCAAACTAACTTCATGTGACCCTATGGGTCACTATCCAACTCAATGATCAAACATTTCCCAAGGTGAGTGAACCCAACCTAGAGCCTAAACAAACACTACATATTGAAATGATCTATATGCATTAGTATTAAAATTCTGTAGGCTAGCCTGATATCTATTCTCATTACACTGTGTTTAAGATTAAGAAACATCAATTCTAAGTTTGAACAATAATATATTAAAGTATGTATTTTTTACAATTTTTACTAGAAAATAAATTACAAACCATTACCCTTAGTCATTTGAAAAACCAGAACAAAAGATCTTGAAACACATTTTCTTTTGAAAACATTATCATGGGAGTTAGTAAAACCAAAATGTCACTTTCCATGAAAAACAACACACAAGGGTACCAAGGCTGATACAACAAGGGTAATATAAATAGGTATGCTAGTATCATCGTAACGGTTCAATAGCTAAAAAAAAATAGACATTGGAAAACCCAAGAGATAAAGAATAATATAGATGAAACTAATACCTGCGACCCCATATACTGTAGCATGCCACATACGATGAAATCTAACGCTCCAAAATGCTCAGCCATCCTATATCAGGCTGCCTGAGGGAAAATCCCATAACAATGAACCCAAACATATCTTCCTACTATGGGACACTGGTTAGTACAATAACCTACCAGTGCAATAATCATTTAAGACAATTCTCCCAATATGAATGGTTCGTATGTTGCAAGTATAAAAGGAGGTTCTCCAATAGATGCTGCTGAGCATCAGAACTAAACCTCTATTTATAATAATATTTCAGAGTAAGTCTCACCCTAAGTCTCCCCAAGGATTTCCCTCATGCCTTAAATTAAAGAAATACCAATGGTTCCCAACTGAGGTAACCATATAATGGAACCCTAGGATTCCATACCGAGGACATCCCAACCACCCCATGTTAATGAGGTACGAGGAACATCCACAGGGGGTTTACAATAAACAATATTCATCTTCTTTTTAAAAAATGTTGCCAAATGGGCCTTTAAATACTATTTAATAAACCCAATTTTATCAACAATTCAATTTCTACATTTCCAAAAGAGATGTAGAAACATCATTTAACATATCCTAACATTGATAAAACACTTTTTATTATAGTTAGATTACACACTAAAAACCCAATTTTTTTTACTGAAATGGAAAAACATATTAAACCAAAAACCACACTTTTATAAAAGTCAAACCACTTTGGAAACCACAGAAAGAACCAAAAAAATTGTTCCACACACTGATGATACATTTATAAACCCCAAAAATTTATTTTAAATCACACTTTACTCTGAGCGGACAAAAAAGAATTTTTTATATATAAAAAGACACGCTATATGAAATTTTTAGCAAAACAATTTCAATTTAATAGAAAAAAAAATATTGACACCAATTACATGCCTTAATTTTGTTTAAATTGTTAAACAATGTTTTCAACATTACAGATCATCTGTATAAAACACCCAGTGTTTACAACTCGACAAAAAAAACCCGCAAATTAAAATCAATTTGTAATATAATACACACCCTAGAAACACTATCTTTTATAACTCGCTCTCCAAAAATAATTTTACCAATGTTGAGAAATTTATAAAACACCAATCCAGTGGCACAACAAATCTCTACATAAAAACACACTCAAATTTTGTCAAATATACTACTTTAAAGTTAATCGCACAATAAGACCATATTCAACAAGACTTCAAACATAGACCACAGACTAAGCTACTAACTAGAAGGTTGAACAAAAATATTTAACAAGTATACTAAGTGTGAAAAACATATAATTAAAGTTTCTTAAATTAAAAATGGTAAGGGAAAGGGAATTCCTACCTCAATATCAAGTTGAAATTGAAGACAAACATCCAAAGCCACGCAGTAAGGTCCAACTCTCTACAAAAAAATATCAAGGACTCAAACACATACAAAAACCTCCACTAGAGTATGTGAAACCAAGCGGCGGGGACAAACCCTCACCTTTAATACAAAGAGAAAAGACAACGCCCACTTGGAATCGCCTTGCACAGTTCTAAAATTATAACTATATCAAAAATGAACCTTAAGAAAACAAAAACCTCATCACAAACAAGGAAACTAAATCGAGGAGGTGCTACAGGAGGTGCTGGTCGGAGCGGTCACCGACAAGTGGGTTTCGTCGTAGGGAGTCCATGCGGCAGCTGGTTCATGATGGGGAGAGGGGGAGGCTGGTTGGATAGCGGATATGAGGCGATAGGCTGAAGGTGTGGTGGCAGGGAGAAGGCTGGTCATCCCGGGGGCTGCGGCTGATCGATAAAGGGGTCGCTGGCGGGGACGTTGGTCAGGGGAGGACCTTACGGCTAGAGGAAGTCCTCACCGGAGGCCCAGGAGGGTGTTGGGGTGGGTAGCCAGATAGGGGGTGGGAAGGGCCTAGGTGAGCCAAACGGGAGGCGGGCTGGGCGTGGGTGAGCTGAACGGGAGGCGGGCAGGGCACGTGCTCGGTGAGGCCGGCAGGGGTCCATGACAGGGAAACCGAATGGGAGACTAGGGCCAGTGCTTCATGGAGGAAGGTAAGGGGGGAGGCCATTGCTATAACCCACTGGAAGCAGGAGGCCGGGGTGCTGAGCACGCTACAAAGGAGGTTGAGGAGGTCACTTTAGATGGGAGTTATGTAGGGTGATGGGCCGGGTAGTGTAGAGGCGTTGCACACATAGAGGAGTGCGATCAGGCGATGAGGTGCTGGGGAGAAGCTGGGGGTGGGGTCGCCTGCTTTCGCCGCACACCAGGGGAAAAACAAGGGAGAAGGAAGGTTTTCCAAAAACCATAATAAATAGGTGTTGAAAATGATAATAAAAATAAATAAATAAATAAAAACACCTAAAATTATATATATATATATATATGTATGTATTTATATATTTTTAAACTTCTAATAACTAAATAGAAATGAATCTAATAATAATGTTAATAGTAATAATAATAAAATGAATAATAATAATAATAATAATAATAAGAATAATAATAGTAAAAATAATAACAAAAAAAGAATAAAAAGAACAATAATAATAATAACATTAATAATTCAACAATACAATAATTCCTAATAATTTATTTAATTAATATAATAAAATTTATGATAATGCATAATAATAAAATTAACAATTTTAGTTTTCACCTAAATAAAAATATTAACATTCTTAATAAACATAAAAAAAATTAAATGACACCTCAATTAAGGTGAGTTTTAAATACACAAAATTTTTATATCAACTTTTCGAAGACGACGAGATGCACAGTCACCCGGGCAGAGCTGTGTGGGGTTTCTAAAATGCATTCCGCTCACGTGCCCAATGACATCGCCTAAAAAAGATCACTTTTTATCCTACGCTCAAAAACTTTCTCTGGGACTCACCCCAGACCTCAACAATAGGATTTAATTGATGAAAAAATTAAAATAAAATAGTCTCATAGGTCGAGGTGTGACAATTTTCCCAACCATAACGTTTTCTGCCCCTGGAAATCCATGATACCATCTAGCTGATCGATGAACACCTAAGGATTCCACATAAACATGATCCAACTTCTTAACCCAAGGAAATTCCACCGACCAACTATGGGACTCAACCCTATTTCCTGAAATAGATCACAAGCAAAGGGGAGGCCCGAATGGGATTCCCACCATAAGAACTCAACTATCACCCGATAACAACATAAGAGAAAACCCAAAGAGACTGTGGGTCTCCCTAACATAAAGGACCAACCTACTAGCGACCAACCAGAAACACAACTCAAACCTACACTAGGCCTTACTCAAGCCAAAAAAAAAGCACAACAAGAATATTCAAACCACTCAGTACCATCCAAAAGGGATAAGAGCTTAAAAAAATTCCGTAAAAACTATAAACCCTAAACCCACGGGCAGGGAGGGAGGGCCCAAATATTGGATCAATGAAACCATGATGGAAAATTGCATATGATTTACCAATTCGAGATAGAAACAATCCAAATCCACAACTAATCCACATGGGTGGTCCACGTAAGGCCACTAATCGGTACCTCGCATCAAAAAATGCACAATTACTGATATTGCATCAGGGATAAGTCCATCATACATTTGTGATGAGAGAAGAATTAAAAAGAATAAGAAACCACAACATATACACTAAAACCGCCTCACTGCAATGATAGAGGAACAACCATAACAAAACTTCTTAAAATTACCTTGGGTTCCTGACTACACACTGGCTTCCCTCTGAGGCCTTTTGGATGGAGCTCTGTTAGATGAAGCATCTTTTAGCTTGCAGTCAGGTTCTGATAATCCCAATAAGAAACATACAAATTTTTATTTGACAAATGAAAGGACACGATTTTAAGATGAAAATTATACTGGCATTGAAAACTGGAGTTCATCAAAAGACCCACGACATTACCATACAAGTCAAAACCCAAAACACTATCAGTACAACTACAACGATAAGAGATCCCTTAAACTGAAAGGAAACATACATAGGAAACTTTAAACAAAAACCCAATAACACATCACTTATGAGAACTTACTCTTCAAATCTTTCAAATGATGCCCCGAAAAAATCGTTGTAAGTGACCCAAACATCCACAAGAAAGACAGAGATTAGGATTACTTGGGCACGACGGATTCTTGGGACCTATCTTGCCACACTGATAACACACAAGGATATCTCTCTCCGAAGAGGTTGATGAAAGATCCTAAGGCCTTTTGATTCCATGAACTGATCCATCCACATTCAATTTCTTACTCATCTTTTTTCCATGATCTTCACCACAGATTATGGGAATTGAAGGAGGGAGGACTACTTCAAGCACTCCCACCATCACGACTTATACATGAACAGCCTGTATCACCACATCAGCAAAAGAAGATAGGTTGGACTTTGACCCCATCAACTGTAGATCGGGGTGGAGGCCCACCTTGAAGTGTCAAGCCTTCATGGAGTCATCTGTGGAATACCCTGAATCAAAAGGGAATTTCTCCATGAAGCACTGGAAAATATTCCAACACAGATCTGTCACCATGAAGCAGATAACACATCACCATCCCCTTCCTCACCATTTCTTCTTCAGAGAAATACTGACGAATGAACAAAGCCCTGAAGAACTCCCATGTAATCTCTTGATAGGGCTGGTTTCGATACACTGACTTCCACCACATCCACAATTAAGCTTCAAGCATAAAGTTTAAAACATGACCTTCAACAACTCGAGCAACTAAAAAAGGTTAAATTCCCTTTCAATATTCCAAATACACATCTTCTACTATGGAAGGGTCTTCTTGAACATAAAAGATAGGTGGATCTAGCTTCCTAAACTCAAGAATGAAATCCTTAGGTTGATCAACCATACTATGATCACCCTTCGAAGCTTCAAGGGAATAGCCACTGTACAAGAAGAGTTAAGAAACCAATCAAGGACAACACAATAAATAAAAATCCTAAAAAAATCACAACATATATGAAAAGATCAAAACACAAGAAAATGAGCCATCATAAAATCAATTTTTTTTAAATCATCTTAATTTAAAACAAAATTGGTGGGTTAAACCCTCAGCATTGGTATTCTTAAGAGTCTCACTCACATGGATGTATCTCTGCCTCCCCGGGCATCTATCCACCATTCCATAAATCCTTCATACTCAAACATACCATTATGCATGTAAGAACCCATCGGAACACCAAGGCCAAAACAAATAAATTCCATTTTCCAAAAACATATTATTTATCCCATTTCTTTTAAAATAATACACAAATTAAAAATGTCATAAAAAACAACCATTTTTCAAAACCAACTTTTCTGATTCAATCCACTTTCAAAAATCAGAGGAATCCTAAAACAACTCAAATAGGGAACTAGTGTTAGTGGGTGGCTTGACCATATGGTTGGCGTCCATAGGCCAAACACATCACCAACATGGAGAGCCTTTTTGGACCATGCCCCTATCTCCACACGGCTTTCCAGACCGTGCGTCTTAGGAGGACTATTAGCCCAACTCCTTTTTTCATATCCAAATCTCAAAATATTTCCATAAAAACCCAAATAAAAAAATTAAACCGGAATTCCCATGGAAACTTGAGGATCATTACGAGCAAGAGTTCGTGACTCTCTTCCCATACCAACCATCAAGTACCGATAATCCAAATCCATCTACCAGGGCATCCCAAATAGAAAAAATCACTCTGAAAAGTGAGGCTTGCAAATAGCTGACCTGCTTTGATACAATTTTTTCACGAACCAACTCGGGTCAACCCTGAACCGATCTCTCGAACCAGTCCATGACATGGCCCAAGAGGCATTCCCGATCCTCCCTAGCTGGAAACAAGTGCCAGGGAATCAATAGAGGATGTGGGAACATTTTCACCCAATACAAATAAATAATGAAACCTAAATAATACATAGAAATGTAGAATAAATAAAACAAACAAACAACTAAACAAGAAACTGAAGTAGATAAAAACTAATTAAACTCAACGACCGAACTAACTCCTTGTGACCCCATGGTACACTCTCCAACTCAACGATCAAGTGTCTCCCAAGGTGAGTGCACCCATGCTGGAGCATGCAAAAACACTAAAAACAAAAAATAACTATAGGCATGAGTATTAAAACTCAGTAGTCTATCTCGATATATATTCCCATTGAACTACCTTTAAGATTATGAAATATCAATTCTAAGTGTAAACTAAAATATATTAAAGTATGATTTTTTTAAAAAATTTACATGAAAACAAAGTAAAATCTATTTCCCTTAGTCATTTGAAAAACTAGAAAAATAGAGTTTGAAACACATTTTCTTTTGAAAACATTATCATAAGTGGTAGGAAAACCAAAATGTTACTTTCCATGAAAAAACCCTCATAAGGGTACCAAGGTAGATACGACAAGGGAAATGTAAATAGGTATGCTAGTATCATTGTAACAGTTCAATAGCTAAAAAAATTATAGACATAGGTGAACCCAATAGATTGAGAATAATCCAGACGACAGTAATACCTGCGACCACATCTACAGTAGAATGCCACATACAATGAAATAAAACACTCCAAAATGCTCGACCATCCTTTATCAGTAAGGATGAGGGAAAATACCATATCAATAAACCCAAACATATCTGCCTACTATGGGCCACTGGTCAGTAACATAACCCAACAGTGTAGTACTCATCTTAGAAAATTCTCTTAATATGTCAGGTTTGTAGGTCGCAAGTATCAAAGGAGGTTAGAGAATAGATGATGCTGAGCATAAAATCACAACCTATATTTATAATAATATTTCACAGCATGTCTCACCCCGATTCTCCCCAAGGATTTACCTAATTCATTAAATTCAAGAAATACAATGGGTTCCAAACCGAGGGAACCATATAATGGAACCTGGGGATTCCATACTAAGGACATAACAACCATCCCATGTCAACGAGGTATGAGGAACATCAATAGTGGTTGTACAATAAAAAAATTATATCTTTTTTTTAAAAGTGGCCAAACGGGCCTTTAAACACTATTTGCAAAACCCACTTTTATCAAAGTTTCAACTTCTACATTTCCAAAATAGATGTAGAAACATCATTTAACACAACCAAACATTGATAAAATGTTTTTTATTATAGTTATACTACACACTCAAAACCCAACCATTTTTACTAAAAAGCCAAAATATATTAAAAAAAACCCACACTTTTGTAAAATCTAAACCACTTAGGAAACCACATAAAGAACCAAAAACATTTTTCCACACACTGAAGATAAATTTGTAAACCCCAAGAATTTATTTTACATCACACTTTACTCAAAAGGGAAAAACATGAATTTTTATATATAAAAAGACACAATGCATGAAATGTTTACAAAAATAATTTCTATTTAATACCAAAAAAAATATTAACACCAATTACATACCTTAATTTTGTTTAAATTACTAAACAATATTTTTATCATTACAGATCATCTGCATAAAACACCCAGTGTTCACAAATTAACAAAACATACTGTACATTAAAATAAAATTTTATAGTAATACGCACCCCAGAAACACTCTCTTTTATAACTCATGCTACCAAAATAATTTAATCAATGCTGTTCAATTTATAAAACACCAATCCAGAGGAACAACAAATTTCTACATAAAAACAAACTCAATTTTACACAAAAATAATACTTAAAAGTTAATTCACAATAAGAACATATTCAAAAAGTATTCAAACACAGACCACATACTAATCGACTAACCAGAAGGTTGCACAAAAATATTTAACATATATACTAAGTGCGAAAAACAAAGAATTAAAGTTTATCAAATTAAAAATGGTAAGTGCATGGGAATTCCTACCTCAAGATCAAGGTGAAATGAAAGATGCACATTAAGAGCCACATAGTAAGGTACAATTCTCTACAAAAAATAATATCAAGGACTCAAACACATACAAAAATCTATACTAGAGTATGTGAAACCAAGCGGCGGGGAGAAAACCTCACATTGAATCCAAAGTGAAAAGACAATTCCCACTTGGAATCACCTCGTACAGTTCTAAAATGAAAACTAAACTAAAAAGGCCCCTTAAGAAAAAAACCTCATCACAAATAGGAAAACTAAATAGAGGAGGTGCTACTGGAGGTGTTAGTCAGAGCGGTCACCGCAAGGGGTTTTCGTCAGAGGAAGTCCATGAAGCGGCAGGTTCATGACGTGGAGAGGGGGGGGGGATGTTCGGATAGTGGCTATGAGGTGTTAGACTGGATGTGTGGCGGTAGGGATATTGTTGGACGTCCGGGGGACTGTGGCGGGTCGGGAAAGGGATTGACGACAGGGACGTTGGTCGGGGGAGGACCGTGTGGCTGGAGGAAGGCCTCATTGAGGCCCAAGAGGGTGTTGGGGTGGGTATCCGGATAGGGGGCAAGCAGGGTGCGAGTGGGCCGAATGGGTGGTAGGAAGGGCACGAGTGAGCCGAATGGGAGGCAGGCAGGGCACGAGATGGGTGAGGCTGGTGGGGGTCCGTGATGTGGCGGAAGAATGGGATCCAGGGGTTAGCACTGTATAGAGGGAGGTAAGGGGAGGCCACCAATATGAACTACTGGAAGCAGTACTCCGGGGTTTTGAACGCAATGAAAAGGAGGATGAGGAGGTCGCTCTGGATGGGAGCTACGTAGGGTGATGGGCTGGGCAGGGTGGAAGCGCTGCATGCACTAGAGGAGTGCGGCCGAGCGACGAGGTGCTGGGGAGAAGCTGGGGGGGGGGTCTACTGCTTGCACCGCACACCAGGGGGAAAAACTGGGGAGAGGGAAGGGTTTCAAAAAACACTAAAAAAGGGGTTAAAAACTGATAATAAAATAAAATAAATAAATAACAACAACTAAAATGTTGTATATATATATATATGTATTTATATATTTTTAAACATTTAATAACTAAATAGTAATGAATCTAATAATATTTTTATTAGTAATAATAATAAAAGGAATAATAATAAGAATAAGAATAAGAATAATAATAATAATAAGAATAGTAATATAATAGTAATAATAATAAATTAATAAAAAGAATAATAATAATAATGGTAATAATTAAACAATAAAATAATTCCTAAGAATTTATTTAATTAATATAATTACATTAATTATAACTAATAATAATAAAATTATCAATTTAAGTTTTCACCTAAATAAAAATATTGACATTCTTAATAACCACAAAAAATTTTAAATGACGCAACAATTAACGCAGGTTTTAAATATAAAAACTTTTTATTTAAATTTTCCGAAGACAATGGGATGTGCAGTCACCCAGGCAGAGCCGCACGGGGTTTCGAAAATGCATTCCACTCGCACGCCAAATGACTTAGCCTCAAAAAGTGAACTTTTTATCCTAAGATCAAAAACCTTGTCCGGGACTCACACCAGACCGCATAAAAAAGATTTAAAGGAAGAAAAATAATTAAAATAAAATGGTCTCATAGGTCGTGGTGTGACAATAATGGTATAGGAAAAAATTTCAACTTTTTTGTTTGTTCCAACCAATTAGTGTCATGAACCAACTCAGAAAACCCAACTAACTAGGACTCAAGCCACTCCAGCCACAACCTAGAAGGCTTTACCAATTCTCATGAGTTATTGATATGTTCTTGAGCATCGAAAAATGCCCTTGGAAATTATTTACCCACAAAAAACACAGAACATGATAAAAATATAAAGAGAATGTTTTTATTCCAAAACTACTCAATGGTGAAAATGGTACAAAGGTAGGACAAATACAACAACCAAAAACCACAAAGTCAACCAAGATAACACAGAAAACCAAAACATATCTCCACCTAAAATTACATCACCTCCAAATTCACACACATTGATAACAAACACACAAGCTGTAACCCTTATGACATCTTATCATTACATACATCAGACAAAACAAGATCTATGTACACCCAATGGTGTAAGCAGCGTGTGATCACAAAAATCCCAATTGAATCTCATGAAGTGTTTCATAAAACGACTATATAAAGTAACCTAATTATGCTCATGTAAATAAAATAATGACATGAAATACATTTTTACATATTTTAATATAAAACATTGAGAATAACCCATTTTTAAAATTTTCAAAACATACAAGTAACCTGGTTTTCATAGTTGTTGCACAAACATTTAAAACATAATTCTGAAAGAAAACAATAGGTAAAATCATAACCTTAGGATAACATTAGTCCAAGTTGAGTATAATCGTACAATTCCCATAGTTAGTTGACCACCTGGGGTTTACATTACCCTGGTAGAACATACCCAAGGGGTTAAAGTTCACTCCCAAGTGTGAAACTTTCCAAAAATTAGGATACTTCGTCCACACATTAACCTTGGAGAATAGGACCATGGGGTATGAGTTCATACCTGAGGATGGATCCCTGCCTCATCGTTGATCACAATGAGGTTTACCATAATAATATTATCCAGTGAGTGTTCCATATTTGAAACCATGCTAATCATTATTTAAAACCATTTCTTTAAACAATACAAAAAGGAGGGAAATTCATTTTCACATCACAAGGTTGAAACAAATTACCTTTTCATGTTTAGTGATCCTTTATGTTATTAAAATTCTAGTAATTCCTTAAGCACATCAAAATAATCACTCAAAATAGAATGCTTCGATTTTTTATTTACCACAGGTAAATATTATTACTTTATTATAATTTTACATCAAAACTACATTGTATTCCTTAAATAATAAAAGAACCTACTACAATATAAATAAATATTCTATAAGGATACAATTCAAAGAAACCCATTGACCATTCAATGATATTATCTATTTTGGGCAGCCCTGACTCCCCCACATGACATTAAAACTTGTCATGAAAAATAATGATTCATTATGGGTAGATTTCCCCCCATAATCATATTCTTGAATATATAACATAGATTTATAGTATAATACAAATCCCAAGGTCTGATAATATTTAAATCATTTAAATTCATTTAATTATGTTCATTTAATTTCTAAAGTCACTCTATTCAATCACATGAACAAAAAATTATGTTTCATATACCTCTTCGAGGCATCTACCCTATAAGAATTACCATATAACTTGTTCATTTGGTAGACATAGATTCCTTATTTCAGATCATGTGCGCAAGGACCCATCCTTAAACATTACATATTCTAGTGTTTTTGAACTAGAATTCACATTTAGAGATCTTTTCAATTTAGTGTTTTAGAGAACTAAGACAAACTATTAAAAAGTAAAACTATAAAATAAAAATTCGATACATCATAATGGTTTTTAATATAATCAAAAACTAAAAAATGATTGATTTTATGATACTCTTCACAACATTAAATATGAATTCTTCCAATCTATTACTCATCCTTAAGTCCTATAATTTGTTTAAAGAATGTGGGATGAGAAAAAAAAGATCATTAAGGGATATATATAGAAGGAAACCATTAGTTCACTGATTAATATAAAAACCCATGAAAAATTTATCATAAAGTAATAATATTCACCCTTAATAGGTAGTAAATACCTTCATTTTAAAATAATCACATTTCATACCTTTTTTTAATCCCAATCTTAGCATAAAACCCATAATATGAATAAAAAATAAATATAGGTTCCTTGAGACATAATTATACTTATCACTCTTATAAATGTAAGATAACGTGGTAAACTTCCATATATGTTACTTTTACAATAGGAATAGCTATACGACCAACTTCCATACCCACTGCATTTGAGGTTATAAAGTAACCACTCGTCTTTGTTTTATCACAGAACCATCCATCCTTGGTTTGTCATAAAACCCTCCCATCTAATGTCCAAGCACCAATACATAATCATAACAAATAAAATCTTTCAATTTTCAACATTCTACTATTTAATTTTCATTTACACTCATAAGAAAACATTTCATGATGCAGAAACAATCAATCCATTTTAAAAAACCATTTTTAATAAAAAAAATACCTAGAAAAGGAAAAAATGAGTTTCATTAAAAAAACATGAATGATTCTAGATGAAACAAAATATCAAAGAAAACATAATTTTTTTATAATAATTTTATATCCATATAAAAAATTATGTAAAATAATATTTTAAATATTTACATAGATAAAAATTTATGAAAGTTAAATATTTAAACATTCAAAGTGTCCCATACCATATTCAACATTTAAATCATAAGCCACATGAAAGTATATATTTTTTAAAAAAAATAAATAACATGAGAATAGATATAATAAATATATGTAATGTCAATGGGTTTTTATATACACTTTATAAAAGAATAAAGGTTCATATTATTAAGAACATACTCAAGGAAAGTATATTGAGACTAAATCTCTTACCTTGATTCCGACTCGTCATGAAAAATATTTAGATTCCTTGATAATAAAAATAGGTTTATTAATTAATTTTTTTATAACCTATTACATATTTATTATTCTGATTATATCACTTATTAGAGGGATATATAATTTACTTAATTATCTAAGTTCACTTTGCGTGATTTGATGATATTCATAAATGAGTCCAAAATGAATTTGGTATGATGTCAATAGTAAAAGTGGTAATTAGTCGATAATATCCTGAATAATATTCATTAGATAATAGTAAATTTTATACATCAATTACAATATATAATTAAACCATTTATGTACGGTGATGAAAAATGAACAACGTTATAATCATAGAGATGGTAGCCCAAACGTACGCCTGAGTCACATTTATATTTTTCAATGATTTTTTTGTAAAGAAGGTAATTATTATTTTATATTATAATAAATATCATAACATATTATATATAATATTAACCATATTAATATACTTATATATATCATCCATGTGATTTGGTGATGAAAAATGAATTACATCACTTCTTGGAGGTGATAGTTCACACGTACGCATGAACGATGTTATCATTTTTATGTGTGTGTAAATGTAAGAAAATAAATAAAATATTATTATTTAATAATTATAAACATTTCATTAATATAATATATAAACACTAAATCCATAATTATGACCATTCTTGATAGAAAATGATGAAAAAGAATTATATCGGTTCACGAGATGGTAGTCCACCGTACACATGAATGAATAATTCATTTCCCATTTGATGAAATTGGAGATGGATTTAGGTGATGATATTAACATAATAAAATTTATGCATATTTAGGATACTATAGTTATTAATTCATCACATTTTAAGTATATTTTATGGACATCAAAGAAGAATTCAAACAGAACACTTATTTAAAAACAATACCACTCCTTCAGATGGCCTCCTTTGATTAACAAATTAGCACATCTAAAGATGGTGTTATGCCTAAAATATGGCTTATATAATGTGGGGAAGAATTATAAGAATGTATTTGGGTAGATATTTTCACAAAAGGTAGGTATTGATGGGTATTTAAAGGCAATTAAAATGTGCCCTTTTATATAAGAGGTGATGACACTCTTAGAAATCCCCAAAATATTAACTTATAAAAAATTCATTTTATATCCAAATAAATTTTTTTACAAGTATTAGAATATAATTTGATGTAATTTTGTAATATCATCACCAAATAAGGTTTTTTACCTATTTTTGTTTTCCTTTAAACCTTATCATTCTGATTTACTTTATTTAACATAATTTAAATTTAATTATTTTAACAAAGTATTTAAGATTAAATGGTGGATATTTTATACTTATAAAATGTCAATTATACCATAAATGAATTAATGACTACATGTTAGAACAATTAATAATAACTTTTTATTTTAAAGATTTATTTATATTTAAATAAATTAATAAAATATTATTTTGATAAAATATTATTAGTGTAAATTTTGACAATATTCATTACTTTGGACTTAAGTTATATAAGACAATAAGATAACTTTCAAAAAAAATTAATTGACACATAATATATCATAATACTCCATAAAAGTATTGTAATTATTTTATTAATTAAAATTATATTTATTTTAATATTTTCAAAACAATTTATTTGATTGTATAATTAATAAAATAATTACTGCATCATCATTTTATAATTAATTAATGTAATTATTTATTCCATATAAATTAAAAAGTAAATACCAAGATGTATATAAATATTTTAGATTTAAAAATAATATCTATATTTTAAGATATATTCTGAGTGACACCATAGTAAAAATAATAAATTTATTAAAATATGAATGATACATTTTTTTCTTTTCCTTAAATAAAATATTATAAATATCATAACCTCATCCAAATGGTTCAAAAAAAGTATAAATAAATTTATATAATGAAAAAAAGTTTATTAATTTCAAATTTTAAACTTATATTCGTTTAAAACCATCCTTTTCCCCAACGTGGCTACATAAAAGATGTTTAAGACAATGAATGTGACATTTGTGATTTTCTTTAATTTAAATAATATAAAAGTCATTATAATGGAAAGGGTTCTGATAAATAACTCAAATTTGAACCTTAGGTGTTAAGGATTTAATATAAATCATCTAATAAAATTTGGAAAAATATTATGGTAATTTTATAATCTCTATTATTTAATTGTTAACATAAATATCCAAAATTTCTCTTTAGCGTGGTAATAAAAATTACCAAAGTTACTATTCATATTTACAAAAAATAAAATGAAGATATTTAATAATTATAAATATTATTATTCTAAATATTTAATCTATTTTTCAAAATTCAAGTCACTTAAGTTTCATAAATTAATTAATAATTAATCCTGTTGACAGAACGAGAAAACAAGTTTTTAAAGTAAAAACGTTCAAAAGTTCACAAAGTTTTTATATCCAATTTAAATTTTAAATTTATTAAATTGGACTTAATTAGATAAAATAATATAAAATTTATCTAATTATACATTAAATATAATAAAAAATATAATTTAACACTATAAATTATTTAGACAAAAAAGCTATTTTTGATTAAAATACAATATTTATTACTATACATTGAAATATGAAACTTATCTGAAGAAGACATAAAATTCAACGAAAGTAAATTTTTATATTATTATTTAAATTAAGAAGTTTATTTTTTCAAAAATAATTTATGAAATTCTCAAGAAAAAAATATTTAAAATAAGTGCGCCATCAAAAGGTGACAAAACTGATTTTTGAGAAAAATACTTCTTTTATGCATAAAATTAGATTTGTTCTTACATAATATCTAGAAAACACCTAAGATGAATTTTAAAAAATATATTGTATATATATTATATATATATATATTAATCTAATTTATATAATTCAATATGAGTGATTTGTTTATTTATTGGTTTAAAACAAACTTATGAAAAGTTTAATAGTTTTTCATAAAAACATTACATTTTATTTGAAAATGAATTTTATTTTAATTTATAATAAATTGGTCACAAATGAATTAATTATATATAAATGATTAAAAAATGTTTTTTATAATTCAGTTAATTATTTTTATTCCCACCATTCTAATTGCTAGGTTATAATGGTAGCATTTATATAATAATATTTAGCTTTTCACTTAAGATCGATGTGGTGTATCATGTATACTATAGACATAATGTTTCTTTCTTAAAATATTGGGATGATATATTCTCCCAAATCAGAAAAAGGATTAATAAACCATACACTTTAATAAAAAGAAAGGGAAGTATGAGGGTCACATAAGATAACACATAATAGGTTTACATATTGGAAAACATGGACATAGAAGAGAAAACTAACTATCATGTTCTTATGGAGAGTGATATAGAACATGGTTATGAGAATGTTAAAAATAAAAAAACCATAAATATATGATTATTTTTAAGGTAATTGATTTCTTAGTAAGAGAATAAACAAATAATTTTTTTGTTTTAAAGTAATTTACATATATTTCAGTAATTATTTTACAATCTAATAATATAAAAAAATATATTTACTTTATATATTTCAATTTTATATTCACAATTTCATCCTTAAGTGATGAAAATCACTAAAAATATCCTTAATATTCAATAATAAAATAAACCATAAAGGATATTAATAACTTAAAACTCATTTAAAAAAGTAAAGGCATACTTATCATTGAAAAAAGCCATATATAAACATAAACCAAACTAAACATCACCCTAAAGTTCCTTGATAACTTTGTGATAACATCACTTTAAACCTCTGATGGATTGTATAAAACCTTTCACATAAGGATTACCTTTGAAAAATAATGAGATCCCTAGAGATTCCATTACTTCACGAGATGTCTCAACATAAACTTAATTAGTAGAAAAAGATTTTCCCACACATATTAATTTCTGATCATTATGATCTCCACCCCGAGTAAGTAAATTTAGACACATTTTAGTATAATGTTCTAACTCATTAGAAGTAAAACATTTTACTGATGGATTCTCATTACTTTCCCGATCATATCCATTGCAGTAATGTGCCACATGAACAAAATTACCACATATGAAGCACTTAACAAACATTTAAAGACATTATCAATGCTGATTTTTACCACATTTCTCACAAGATGGGATTTTTTTTCTTTCCATCAATCTTCTTTGATGAATTCTCTCCCATTTCTGGGAAACCAGAACTCTTAATTTTCCTTTTTTCATGGGACACATGATCATAAAAAAACTCCATTTATACCATCTCATCATATAAAACATGTTTCTCATTGGTTTTGAACTCATGATAAGCTAATTACATTTTATATATTGGCTTTAATTATGAGAAAAACTAATTTATCTTACTAACAAGATCCCGACTAAAATTTGGGATGTAGATTTCAAATTTTTTGGAGTTTTCTTTATTAGAATCCACAAAATCATCCTCCTTTTTTCTCAATTCCAAGATTTGTTTTCCATCCTTCAATATGAATTCTTTAAATCCTATACTCATTCTTAAGTCCTATGAAAAACTTTAAAAAATATTGGATGAGTATAAAAATCTCAAAAAGGGATATGGAAATAAGGAAGTCTATTTATAAACATAAAAACCCCAGAAAAATATATAGTAATGCAATAATTTTCACTATTAATAAGTAGTAAATACTTTCCATTTAAAATAATCAAATTTCATACCTTTTTTAATCACGAGATTACCATAAAACCCATAATAATTATAGAAAATAAATAATGGAACCTTGGGAAATAATTATACATTTTTACTATTATAAATGTAATAACTGTGCGGTCTACTTCCATACATATCAATCCTAAAAATGTAATATCCATATAGACAACTTTAATACCTAATGCATTGGATGCTTTAACGTAACCACCTATCATTGGGTTATCACAGAACCACCAATCCTCAATTTATCACAGAATCACCCGTCCAATGTCCAAGTACCATTACATAATAATAACACATAAAAGCTCACAATTTTCAACATTCCACTCTTAAATTTTCATTTCCACTCATAAGAATACATTTAATGTTATAGAAATAATCAATCCATTTTCAACACCCATTTTCAATAACAAAATTACATAGGAAAGAAAAAACTGGGGCTTATTTTAAAAAACATGATCATACATAGAGGACATAAAATATCAAAATAGTCATAAAATGTCTTTTATAATAATTTCATATCCATATAAATAAATATTTTAATTAATTTTATGAATATTTACATTTAGAAAAATTTATGAAAATTAAATCTTTAATCATCCAAAGCATCCCATACCACTTTGAAAATTTAAATCTTAAGCCACATGAAATTAAATTATTTTAAAAAATATTAAATAACATGATTGTAGATAAAATATGGATATTTAGTGTCAAAGGGGATGTATATACAATTTAAAAAATAAAAAATTTGCATATTGTCAATAAATGTCTCAATGAAAGGGGATTGAGATGAAATCTATTACTTTGAGTCCAACTCATCACGTACAATATTTATGTTCCTAAATAATAATTATAGGTTAATTATTTACTTTTTTGAGAACCCATTACATGTTTATTATTACATTTATGTAACTTATTATCTTGTAATATCAATTACTTAATTATATACGTTTATGTTTGGTGTTTTGAGGATATTTGAAAGTTGAGTCCAAAATAAATTTTGTATGATGTCAATAGTAAAAGTGGCCATTAATACATCATCTTTAGAGTAATATTTATGATATAATTATAACTTTTATAAATAAATTATACTTTTTAATAAAATCAACTATGCATGTTTATGAAAAATTAACAATTTTTTAATGATGGAGTTGGTAGGTTATACGTACGCATGAATAACATTTCCAATTTTCAAGGATCACTATGGAAAAAAGTTAATTATTATTTTATCTTTTCATAACTATAATAATATCATAAATATAATATTAATCATTCAAATACACTTATTTATATATATCATCCTTGTGATGTGGTAATGTAAAATGAATCACATCTCTTGATAGAGGTAATAGTTCACATGTACGCACGAACGTTGTTATGTGTGTGGAAAGGTAAGAACATAAATGATATATTATTATTTCATAATGATAATTATTTCATTAATATCATATATAAATATTAATGCAATCATTATAACTAGACTTGAGAGGCAGCGATGAAAAATTAATTATATCAGTTTGAGAGGTGGTAGTCCATCGTAAAAATGAACGAATAATTCATTTCCCATTTAATGAATTTGGAGATGGATTTAGGAGATTATATTAACATAATAAAATCGTATTATATTTAGGATAAATGATTAATTATTTGATAAATTTTTAATTATATTTTAAGAATGTGGTAGAATAAATAAAATAGAAACACATAATTAAAAACGATACCTCTCCTTTAGATGAACTCCTTTGATTAACAACTTAGCACATATAAGGATGGTTTCATGCCTAAAATAAGGCCTCTATAATGTGGGGAAGGATTATAGTAAAGGATTTTTTTATATATTTTATGAAAAAATAGGTTTTTAAATGTATTGAAATGAGAATAATTGGTTCCCATTTATAATAGAGGGTAGGGTCACCTATGGAAATCCTCAAAATGTTAAATTATAATAAATTCATTTTCTGTTAAAAATACAAAAAAATTTATAATGATTCACATATAATATGAGATCTGATTTTAATATCACAAAGGAATAAAATTTTGTCATGTTTTAGTTTTTCTTTAATCCATATCATTTGATTGACTTTAGTTATCATCATTTAATTTTAATTATTTTAAGAATGAATTTAATATTAAAAGGTAGTATTTTTTTCTTATTAAATTTAAATTCAACAATAAATTAATAATTTTTTAAATTTTAATCCAATTAATAATCCCTTTTTATTTTTATATATTGCTTTAGTATTGTTAAATAATTTAATAAAATATTGTTTTTATAAAATATCATTAGTGTCAATTTTGACACTATTCATTACTTTGGCCTTAAGGAAAACGAGAAATAAATATAACTTCCAAATAAATCATTTAATAGACTGGTAATATTTAATAATAATCAAAATAATTCATGTATCTTCTTAATTAATTAAAATTATATTTATTTAAATATTTTAAATATAATTTATTATATTGTTTAATTAATAAATTTTTTTTTGCATCATCATTGAATAATTATTTAAGGTAATTATTTATTCCTTAAAAATATAAAATAAAATACCATGATGTATATAAATATGTTATATTTTAAAATAATATTTATAATATAATATATATTCTGATTAAAAACATATTAAACCTAATATATTTATTAAAATATTGATATGACATTTCTGTCTATAGTAAATATAATCACCTCCTCCAAATTGTACCACAAATTAGAAATAAATTTATAACATGAAAATAAGTTAATTAATTTCATAATTTAAACTTATATTATTTCAATACCAACCTTTTTTCCCATGTTTATACATAAGAGATGTTTAAGATAAAGAAAGTGACATTTGTGATTTTTTATAATTTAAATAATATAGAAGAAATTATCATTAAAAAGTGTCTAATAAGTAACAAAAATTAAACCCATAGATGTTATTGGTTGAATATAAATCATCTAATAATAATTTATAAAAATTTTATGGTAATTTATTAATCTTTATAATTTAAGTTTTATCCGAAATTTCAAAATTTACACATTAATCATGGCAATAAAAATTACCGAAGTTACTATTAATATTGAAAAAAATAAAAGGAGACTATTTAATAAGTTTGAAATTTTTTATTCAAATTATGGAAGACATTTATCAAAATTTAATTTAAAAATTTGGTGAAAATTAATTAAAATTTAATCCCATTGATGGAGCAAGAAGACATTTATTTAAATTCATAACATTCAAAATTTCACAACGTTTATATATCAAAATCCAATGTGAGATTTATTACAATGTGATAAATTGAAATAAATGATATAAAATTGATCTTATTATAATTTTAAAGCAATAAAAAATATAAGTTTACACCATAAATTATTTAGATGAAAAATCTATTTTCAATTAAAATGAAATATTTTTCTAGAATATCCTTATGAAAGCTCTACAACATCAAGATTGGGACTACTGAAGCGAATTCAAAAATTATGGTTAATTTTTTGTGGGACATCATTATAATTTCATGTTATCTCAATTTTTTTATAAAGAAATTCAGGGCCATTATCGATAATGAAATGGAGATAACTCACACCTTAAGGGATGAAAATTTCACTGCTAAGAGTCTTGTTAGTAAAAATAATCCTAATGAAACTCTTATGATTTGTTATACCACTGGTTAACTCTCACCTGATAGTAATTTGATAGTAATAGGTTATTCCTTGGGTCTTCATCACTTCATACCACCATGATGTATGTTTTATTTTCTAATAAATAATTATTTTTGAGTGAGTGCAATATTTTTTCAATACTCATCAAAACATGAAATTTATCAATAAAACACCAAAAGATTGATCAAAGTAAATTTTTATATCTACATTTCAATAATCAGTTTATTCTTTAAGAAATAATATATATAAGTTTAAATAACTATATTTAAAACAAGTGTGCCGTAAAAAGGCCGAAAAATGTTATTTTTTGAAAAAGACTTCTTTTATGTGTAAAATTGGTTTTGTTCTTACATATTTCCGAGAAACATATAAGATGAATTTTAAACATTATATTGAATATTTTATAAATATATATATAAATATATATATATATATTTCATTTATATAATCCATCATGAATGATTTGTTTATTTGTTGTTATAAAACACACTTGTGCACATTATATTGTTTTTCAAAAAAACATTTGCTTTTATCTTAAAAAAGTTTTTATTTTAATTTAAAATTAATTATAAATAAATAAATAAATTCTATGTACATGCGTAAACCATTTTTTTATAATTCAATTAAGAATTATCATTCCCTCCATTCTAACAGCTAGGTTATAATGTTAAAATTTAAATAATAATTTTATGTTGTTCTCTTAAGCTCGACGTATCATATCATGTATGCTATAAAACATAGTGTTTATTTCTTAAAACATTGGTATTTTATAATATAGCCCCTAAAAATACCATGTCCAAGCTTATCACCCTTGCCTATGTCACAAACCATGCTCAACATTTACCATTTCACTACCAACCCATGAAATCCTCACAATTCCTAACTCCATTATTAATCATATCTCTCAATCATCAAATTTGATAACACTCATTCACATCCACCACTCCATTGGTACCCATAATATGATATAAATTAAGGGATGGAGTGACTGCTAAAGCCATTATAGAATAATACCTGAGTTGCTGACTAGTATCGAGGATATAAAACATTTAATGGGAGGAATTACACTAATAATATAGTTTTATGGATAATAGATAAAATTAAATCATAAATAAACAAGAAATAATATAAATAAACCATTATTAACTAAAAAAATTATAATAAATGATATAAAAGAAATTTAAGTCTCTATAGTGGAGTGAAAAAATATTCCTATGTAAAAACACTGACAACAACTGCAAACTCCAAGCTAGTACGGTCTATCTCAGTCACTAAAAACCTGAAGATCACCTTAAAAATAGTTTATATATATATATATATTGTGAGAATAACATGTATAATCAATAGGAACTTCCTTAGGACCACAAATAAAAATATTTTAAAATCATGTTGATGATCTAACGTGTTAATAGTTGAACCAACATGCAAGTATTTGGACAACTAACCATACCCAACCTCTGCAAGGCTCACTTACTAAGCAATTTATACAATTTAAGAATATAATATCATAAAAATATAATCAACAGTTCCCCACAAACACATCACCACTTGTTTTCTACTCTCACACCATAACGTCAAATGCCCGGTACTCCAATTCCATCATCACCATCAGCATCTTAACTAGAAAACCAAGATATCAACCTGTAAAATCCCAATATTTTGTGAAATACATTTTTTCTATTAAATTGAATAATTTTTATATTTTAAATCACACACAAAATAGTGTTTACCTTTTATTACCTGCATGACCAAGTTTATCTAGCGTTACATGCAACATCGGGTTTAAATGAAACACATATATTATTAAAATATTATTATATGATAGTCACACCTAGCTATTGGAATATAAGGTCAGAATAAGATTAAGTGAATTATATTTTTTTATAAATGTATATAAAAATAATTATTTGGTGACCAATTAATTAAAAAAATTATTTTTTTTGAAAATAAAGTAATTCTTCTTATAAAAACCATTTTTAAGTAAAAAAACACATTTACATTAGATAAATTAAATAAACCAATTATTTTTAATTATTTTAATTCAATGTATATATTACATAATCAATAAACTATTCAACATTAATCATATATGTTTTCTAGATAGGATATAAGAATAAATCCAATTTTATGTTTAAAAAATGAATTTTTTTAAAAAAACCAGTTTGTCGCCATTTTATACACTTATTTTAAAAAAATATTTGAAACATTTAGAAATTTGTTTGAAATATTTAATTTAATTTTTAAAATTTTCATATAGAAAATAGATTATGGAGGATTGTTGGGATTTTTCAAAAAATTTTCATTTTTTGTTTAGTAGTAAAAAATACTAAATTTTAATTGAAAACCGTATTTTCATTAAAATTAATAATAAATTTAAATTATCTATTAATTAATTCAATTTTGGTTATTTTCATCATTTTATATTTAATTTGTATATATAAATATTATAAACTATTTTACATTTTCTCTTTGAAAACACGCCTTCTCGTCGCATCTGCGGGATTAATTTTAAGTTAAAAATTTCCACTTATGTGAATTGAATTTGAAAAAAATAGATTCCATATTTTTAATCATCCTAATTTATAATATATAAAATTTTAAAATTATTTTTTTACTAATATGAATAGTGAAGACAATAAAAAATTAATTATCGCGGTTACGGTAAAAAGGGGTTTATTGAGGGTTAAGGTAAAAAAGATAAAGTTTAAAATAAACTAAAAACACCTATAAAATATATTTTATTGGAATATTTCAATAGTATAATGTATAATTATTGAAAATAATTCATTTTTACCCCTTTAAATTGTGATAAATGTTAGGATACTCTTTTTTATTTTAAAAAATTACATGTATGCCATTCACCTCACTTATAAAAGGCCACCCATCTCCTCTATTCTTAAAAAATTAAAAATCCTTTATTTAGAAAATAACTACCCAAATACCTTAAAAAATTTCTCTTCTCATCTAAGAAGAATTATTTTTTCGGATCTCAATCATAAGAAAACGTTTTGTGCAAACCTTAGGAGGATATCCAAATAAGGGGTAACAATCTTGAATAGGAAATTTTATTTTATATATTATTCAACATCCTAAAATTGTTATTAAACCACAAATATATAATAATTTATGTATATTACATATAATGATATGTTTTAATATTATGATAATGAACTAAATCCATCTCTACTTTGATAAAAAGGGTTATGAAATCATCATTTACGTGTACGACGTAATACCGCCTTGCGAATCGATGTCATTGATTTTTTCATTATCTCATATCACGGTGGAGTAAGATGATGGATCTAAATTAAATATATGATATTTATAAAATTATTATACCTATGTATTAATTATATAATGTATAAATTATTTTTTTCTATTTCTATAGGGGATATGATAATGGCACTCGTGTGTATGGAGGAGTACTGCCTCACGAAGCAATGAGATTTATTTTCACTAAGGCTGTACATAAGTGATAATAAGAATAATGTTAATAAATATATATTTTATAAATGAAATAATGATGATATAAATAAAATATTTAATATTAATAAAATAAAATATTTCATTTTATTTATTATATTTTCACTCACTGAAAGATGATAACGTTGTACGTGTACATGTGGACGGCCTCTTTCACGAAGTGATGTGGGTCTCTTTTCTTCACTGAACCACATGGATGATGTATATAACAATATTTATAGAACTTATATGGTATTTATTATATTATTATTATTTTTAAACATGTTATATTACTGAACTCTTTTCTATGATGACCATTGAAAAATGAAAATGCTTCTATGCACACGTACGACCTACTGTCTCCATGATTATAATGCACTTCATTTTTCAAAACTGTATTTCATGATTGGTATTAAAAGTTAATTAATTTATAAATTTGATAATTATGTCATTATTATTATTCTATATATGATGGAACCATTATTAAATTAAGAGTATGAAAAAATAAAAACATATACGAAAACAATATAGTTATTACCAGAAATGTGACATTAATATGAAATTGTGAATAAATGATAATAAAAATACATAAATAAATCATATATTGTATGGTATATTTAGGTTTGGTTCTAAAATTGTTTTATAATTAACTTATATTTATTATACAGGATGTTCAAATGAGTATGAATGAAGTCAATATTTATGGTAGGAGATTTCTAGTCTCTCTATTATTTCTGAGAGACCTATGAAAATTCCCTACTTATTTCATTTGTGTTGTGTATGTACTAACCCTTTTAAATGTTATATAATTAATCATATTATTTTAAATATATTTAATGTTTCAACTTATGTTATTATTTATTGTGGATTACAATTCAAAAGATTTTGAAAATGGTAATGGATTTCTGTCTCACTTTTATTTACTATGAGAAACATTCCATATCCACCACTTGTTTCATTTCTATGGTGTATATACTAAACATGAATTTATTTTATTATTATATTAATTAAAATTATCGGTATTTAAATTTACATTCTATGATCAATATTTCAAGGTGTTTATGGTTCAAAAGTTACCAAATCAGTAGGGGAATTTTGTCTCAATTTTCCTTCTTTGAGAGACACGATTATGTCATAAAACTATCTTCTTGTACGAGGTGTAAATAAAGTCTCTATGACATGTAATATAATGAATTTATTTATCCTAATTATATTATATGTTTTATTTAATTTTATTCCTTTATGGGTTTTACATTTGGATGTTACAAAAATGGTAATGATTTTATGTTACAATGTCATCATTTATCATGATTGTTTATAATCATGTTTCTGATGATATAATGTTATGATATCTCTTTAAATAAACTAATGAATTTTATTATCTTATGGGTAGGTAAAGATATTACATGTTTTCACTTTATTTTTTTCTCTTTATGTACTGAAGAGTTAAAAAATATTCCTTTCAAGGAAAAATCATCTTTTTTAGTCGAAAAATATTTTTATTCTAAAACCATGTTTTATGAATATTGTTTCAAAAAGTTTTCTTAAAATTATTAAAATTATTCACTAAAAAACATTTACCTATTTTTTAATTTTTACCCACATTTTAATTGTTACCCATGTTTTAATTTTCAAAATTTTTTTTAAAAGAAATATTTATTTCTTTTTTTTAAAAACAATTATCATTTTTATTTTACTGAAAATGTAAAAGGAATCATTATTTTAACATGTATGATAGGAAAATAATTTCACACCATCATAACCATTATTTTATCTGAATATTACTATATAAAGTTTCAAGGATATTTTCATAGAATATTATTTTTAAAATGATTTATGTTTTAAAGGGGTTTTAAAGTGGAAAGTAACTTTTATAAAAAAATGTTTTAAATAATTTTTAAATAATTCATTATATATTTTTAAGTTGATTTTAAAATAAAGGGATTTTAAAAATATTTTATAATGTTTAGTTTTAAAAAAATTATTTTCCAAGAAATGTTATTTTCCTCTAGAAATGTTCTTATTGGTTTATCATTCAAAATCATTTTCCATATAAGATGAAATCCTTTGATGTTACTTATTATTTAATGGTAATAAGATCAAAGGATACCATTATTAATATTTTTCTTAATGTTGTATGTTTATGGTGTAAATATATTTATGAAACCCATTTATCTTCTATGGGTTGTACCATGATAAAATGCATATGAAACTTGCTTCGTTTTTTATAGGTTATGCTTTCAAGAAATGTTGAAATGAATACGAAACCAATTTATTTTCCACGGGTTATCTTCTGATAAAATGATTATGAAAGCTATTTCATTTCATTGGTTCTAATATGGTGCATGTTTTATGAACTTTGGGCATAAATATATATGATTTTAATTATGTAACAATGGTTACATTATAACAATTAAAAGTGATTATGTTATAACCAAGGATGGTGGTTATGTTATAGACAAGGACATGTGAGGTCTATATCTCCCTATAATACAATGGGTACATATTTATATATCATGATATAGAAAAGACTAAAATGGTGAGTGAATTCAGTTTAGTAAGGGACTTTGTCCACTATTAAGGTCTTGGGAGTTAACATTTATTACCATTATAGTTTAGGGAGTGAACTCATTACACTCTGAGGAAAGGGATGAAATTTTGGATGGTTCTGGGTCTGGCCTTCGAGTTTTAGTTACCCATGGAGTGCCACAATATGTTTTTGGAAATTAGAATTGACAACTAATTAAATGATTTTATATTCTTATATGTAATCCATAATTCCATGTTTTATGTCCATGTTATGCCCTCATGACTCACGTTATTTTATTTTCTTCTGATTATATCTTATGAACATACAATATTTTTTCCATGACTCAAGATTATTATCATTGATATTCAGGGTATAGTTTTAATATGTTATGTAAATATTCTCAAACCCTTATGTTCATGTTAGGCTTATATATAACCCTTGTTTACCCTTACTGAGCATCTGATCTCACCCTTTCCTATGTTTTCTTTACCCAGGTTATAAATTTTTTTTTAAGTAGGAGTAAGAAAGGGGAAGATAATTATGTAAAATTTTGATGATATTTCAAGAATTAAGAAGATTATAATTCTTGTTTCCAAAGGCACTAAACTATTATGTTCCTTAGGTGTGTGTTCATATAATGTAATGAATATTCATCTTTAAAGATGTAATATCCATGAATGAGATTCCAAGGTATCTATAGTTGGTACCAGAGGAGAGACTTAGTTAACCTTTGTAAACAATGATGATAAACATTACTAAGATCCATAAGTATATTTCTATGGATATTTCTAGGGATGTATCTAAGGATAAGTCTAAGAATGAGTCAAAGTATAGGAAAATGTCTTGGAATTTTGGTAAATGATAGATAATGTGGTTTCCAAGAAATTAAATCACTATATAAGAACTAAAAGTGGACGTGGATCTAGAAAATAAGCACCTAGGGGTAAAAAAATATGAAAGTATAACATAAATCTAGACTCAATTTTCACCTGGTGCATGATAATGAGCGTTACTATAAACCTAGGTTGACACTCTTGGGGGATATGTTTTGGATATTCACAAACTATTTATGAACCATCATGAATTATTAAAATAGACGATGAATATGAATTTACTAGGTTATTAATAAGGTTTCATAGATTAAAAATAAGGAATCATGATTTAGACATCCTATATGTTATTTTTTTCATGATTATATGTTTTTCCAATGTGATTAGTGTAGCTCACACTATTATTTTTGGTTTTAGTTAATGGTGGGGACTATAAAAAATGGGTTAAAATAAAATGTGATTTAAAATTTGATGATGAAAAGACAAATGGGATGATGACTGGAGTGATGGATTTTAAGATTATGCCAAATTAGTTATCATGAAAGATGAATCACAATATGAACCTTAAATAACTTTTTGAATCACAATAAATGATAAGGATAGAGTTCACTAAGAGTGTGGGTAGTGTATACCATAGAGGAAATAAAATTTTGTTTTATATATGTCAATAAGGTGGGGTGAAGAACTTAAATGAATGTCTCAAAGGATTAAGAAGATGTCATATGTGAAGAGAAGAAGGGCATAGAGTAAGAAATTGCTGAGGGAAAATGTAATGTTCTGTTAACACAATGGATGGACCTATTGGTATCACAATGGTATTATCAATGTATTAATGTTCTAAATGTGGAAATTTTGGGCATTATGAAAATAGATTCGCAAAACTGAAATCTTATGAAGAGAATCAGAAAGGTTGTTTGAGTAATGGTTATATTACAAATGATAAAGAGACTAAAAATAACACTTGAAAGGAAATAAGTGTTAAAGAATAGGATGATGAAGCCTAGTTAATAGGTTTAGAAGGAAGTGGCGTTATTGAATTATTTTTTTATTGTAATTTAAGGATTATGTAATAAGAATAATGAAATATATTAGGATTGTTCAGTATAAGTTTTTTGTTAAGGATTTAGAAAAACATGTTAAATGGTACTGATTGAATAGAGAAGTTATTTAATGAAAATGTGATATGTTTATTAAGGGTAAAAAACCCTTACTATGTTCCCATGGTTTAAAAAATGGTGTTTATCTTGGATAAAGAGATTATTTTAATGGATAAAGTAAATTAGATAGTATTGATCACCTCCAAACTGAAAAAAGGATTTCTTGAAAAAGTTGTTTATATTGTCATTAGTGGAGATTAAAACATTATTTGATCTATGGAATATGATCAATAATCTATGGTTTTATTCACAGAATGAGGAAACATTTAAGTTAACATTAATGACTTATTTTAATTCTGGTTATTACCAAGATTTAGGAGAATATATCATTAAAGTATTCACATATTTGGAATATGGCCATTAAGATATGCTTAATGATATTTAGAGGTTTGTGTTAAGTTAATATTGATCAATTTAGTGACCATATTTATAAATTTTAATTTTTGGAAGGTTAATAAGGTTATCAATATATGGAATGGATTAATTTGACCTTTGGATAATGTTTTAGAGAGTAATTTATTACATCACCATATAAAGATTTATCCATATTGGAAAAATAGTTTTAACTTTTTTAACTAGAGATAAAAATAATGACTTATAATTTTTTATGGATCTTATTTAGTAAATCATACATGAAAAAGTCACCTCATGGTGTATGATATGAAGTATAAATTGATCAAGTCACAACCAAATGATGAAATTTTCCCATGTAATAAAAATATATCAAGTAAGATCATTTTCATTTTTTGTAAATCTAGATGAAAATAAAAATAACTATCAATAAGGAAATGATATTGAAAAAAAATGTTATGCTATTATTATAATTTTTGATGATATCAATGAAATTTTTTGTTCCTTTTTTATTTACATCTTTTTGGTCATCAATAAAATACTGATCATGTTCTCTATCACTCTCCATTATTAAATGGGTGTTAGTTTTCTCTACTATGTCCATGTGTTTTCTTCCCACCTTTGTTACCATATTTGGAAACCTAGTATGTGTTATTAGAGATGAAGTTAGTAAATCCATTTATCATTTTCAAAATGATGTTTTGTTTACCTTTTTTACGATGTTGTTTTCTTTGAATGAATTTTCAAATATTAAATCTTGGATTCCATAGATGGATCTCAAGGGAGATATTCATTTTAAGGGGTGTAGAATGTAACACCCCAAGATTATGTGAAATATATATTTTTAAATTAAATTTAATATTAAGATATTTTTCATTACACACAACACTTATTTTACCTTTCCTTACATGTAAGATTCAGTTTATTTAGCATTATATGCATCACCATGTTTAAATGAAACATGTCATATTATTTGAATATTGTTATATTCTATTTACCACTTTGCTATTGGAATGAAGGGTATGAATAGTATTAATAAAATTAATGAAATATATGGATTACATAAGTATATAAAATTAATTATTTGGTGATTTTTTTAAAAAAATTAAAAAAAGAATGTGAAAATAAAGGAAATATTTTTCTGAAAACTATTTTTATGAAAAAAATGTTTTATCATTGATAAGTTAAAAAATAAATTTGGTTAATGATATTAATTAAATTTTTACATTTTATATTCAATAAACTGTTTAAAAATCATATTATGAGTTGAATATACATGATATAAGAAAAAAATCCAAATTTATACCTAAAAACATTATTTCTCTAAAAAGTAGTAATTTCACTTTTTTGCACAGTTATTATAAAACTAATTTTAATTTGTTTTAAAATTTATTTTAAAAAATAAATTGTATATTTTAAATCATAATATAAAAATTATATTATGTTTAATTTTTTTTATTTTTTCTAAAAATTTTCATTTTTGATGAATAATAAAAAATACTGAATTTTAATTAAAAACTGCTGTTTCATTTAAAATATTTATAATGATAAATTATATTTTTACTATATTTTCATGTAAAATTAGTCAATTAATATATAAATTAATCCAATTTTGGCCATTTGAATCATTTTTAAATTGAATTTTGAAATATTAACCTAGTAAACCATTGAACATTTTCTTTTTGAAAACCCGCTTTCTTGTCGCATCTATAGGATTAATTTTAAAATTAAAATTTCCAATTTTGTGAAATGAATTTTTAGAAATTGATAAAATTTTTAGAATAATGATAATTTATATTATATTAAAATTTCAGCATTATTTTTTGACAAAAATTAATATTGAACACATTAAAAAATTAAAGAATGTGGTTAAGGTAAAAATGTGATTACTGTCTGGTTAAACTAAAATGATAAGGGTTTAAATGACCTAAAAACTTGTCTAAATTATATTTTATGGCCATATTTATACTATATCATTTAATATTATCTATAATAATTCATTTTCTACCCTTGTTTATATTAAAAAAGTGGGTATGCCTATTTCATTTCGAAAACTACAAGTGTGATACTCACCTCACTTATAAAAGGCCACACCTATCCTCTCTTATTAACACCTTTAAACCATTTTTATCATAAAATATATTACCAAATCCCCTCATAACTTGTCTCATATCATTATTTAATCCTTATATTGGGAATAAATACTACCAAGGATGGATTTTTATGAAAATCGAAGTTGGATACCCAAAGAAGATGTAATGTTCTTCAATGAGTATTTTTATTTTATTTCTTCCTCAACCAGATTAAATTATTATTAAACCATTATTATGAAATAAAAAAAATTATTTTCCATATAATAAAATGTTTTTATGTTATTTTCATGAACTATAACCATGTATACTTCCATAAAATGTGTTACGATATCATCGTTTGTGTGTACGACAAACTACCACTTTGCGAACAGATGTAAATCATTTTTGCATTACCACCACTCATGGTTGGGTATGGTGAAGGATAAAAATTAAATATAAAATATTTATGACATTATTATACCTATTGAGTCATTATAACATATATAACTTCATTATTTCCATTTTTATAAGGGATACGATAACACCACTCAAGTGTACGATAGACTAATGCCTAGTGAAGCAATTCGATTCGTTTTCACTGACACATTATATGGAAGATAATAAGGATATAGTTAATAAATATATTTTATATACATGAAATAATAATTATATTAATGACATATTAACCATTATAAAAAGATAATATATTATTTTACTTCCTTCCTTTTTACTCACTGAAGGATGATAACGTCGTTCATGTATGTGTGGACTATCACCTTCACGAAGCTATGTGCTCTCATTTCATCACTAAAACGCATGTATGATATGTATAAGTATATTTAAAGAAATAATATGGTATTTATATTATTATTATTATTATTGAAATGTAATATATTACTCAACTCTCCCCTATAATGTTCATTGAAAAAATGAAAACGTTACTAATGCGTACGTACGACCTTCTCTCTCTATATTTTCAACAAACATCATTTATCAAAAAAATATTTTAATTATTAGTACTATAAGTATAGTTGATGTAAAAATATGATAATTATTTCATGAATAATATTATATAGATGATATAACCATTATAAAATTATGAATAACGTAAATAAAAAATAAAAGCATATATGAAAAACAATGTAGTTATTGCCTGAAATGTGACATTAACATGGAATTGTTAATAAAAGGGTAATAAAAAGACATATGTAAATAATATATGGTAGTATATATGTATGAATGGTTCGATAATATATTTATAATAAATGTATATTTTTTATATATGAGGTTGGAATGAGTATGAAGGAAGTCGTGAGTTACGGTAAGAAGTTTCTAGTCTCTCTTTTATTTCTTGGAGACATACACAAATTCACAAATCATTTAATTTTTGTGTTGCATATAATGAACCTTTAACAAGTTATATAATTAATAATATTATCCTAAAGATATTTAATTTTTCATTTTATGTTATGCTTTATTGGTGATTAAAATTAAACATTTTACAAAAATGGTAAGATATTTCTGTCTCACTTTTATTTTCTATTAGAAAAATTATATATTCACCTCATGTTTCTTTTATGTGATGTATATATTAGACATTAATTTATTTTAATATTTTTATACATAAAATTATTGGTATTTAAATATCTATTTGACTATATCTCTTTTAGGGGGTTTATGGTTTAAAATTTACCAAACCTGTTAGATATTTTGGCCTCCATTTTCTTTCTTTGAGACATATGATTATGTTATACACCTATCTTCTTATATGAGTTGTATATACAACCACTTTGAAATTTAATATTATTAATTTAGTTATACTCATGATATTTTATGTTTCATGTAATGATATTAATATATAGAATATGAATTCCAATGTTACCAATATATTAATGATTTTCTATCACAATCTCATTGTTAGTCAGAATTGTTTATGATCATGTTTCCGATGAAGGAATATTAGGATCCACATATCATGAAACTCAGGAATTTTACTCTCATTTTATTTATTTTATGAGAATAGATTTTCCCTTTAAATTACTCTCTTTATGTACTCTAGAGTGAAGAAATAATGTTTTTAGTAAAAATATTATTTTCGATGGAAAAACTTTTTTTTCCAAAACCATGATTTAAAAAAATGTTTTAAAAAATGTTTTTACTATTATTCAAATGATTTATTAAATAAATTTTTAACATATTTTATTTTTTAAATTTCTTTTAAAAAGTAATCGTCACGTCATTTTTAAAAACCATTCCCAATTTTCTTTTACTGAAAATGTTACTGGAATCTTTGTCTTAATGTATACAACATGAATGTAATTTACCCCCATCATGACCATTAATTTCATTGAATTTTAATATATATGATTTCAAGTTTATTTTCAATGGAAACTATTTTTAAAATGTTTCATGTTTAAAAAGTTTTTTTCAAAGAGGAAATGATATTTTTTCTATGAAATATTTAAAATGATTTTTAAATATTCCTTTATAAGTTATCATGTTTATTTTCACTATAATGTATTTAATAAATTTTTGATAAATTTTAGTTTAAAAATTATTTCCAAAGAAAGTATATTTTCCAAAATAAACATTCCATGTTAAGTATATTTCAATATAATTTTCAATCTAAGTTGAAATCATTTGATGTTACTTATGATTTACTAGGGATATGATCCAAGGATACCAATTATATTATTTATCTGAGTGGTTTATGTTAATAAAGAAAATATTATTATGAAACCCATTTATCATCCATGAGTTATAACTTGATAAAATACTTGTGAAAACAATTTTTCTATGGTTTATGCTTGGATGAAATTATTATGAAACCAATTTATTTTACATAGGTTATATAATGATGAAATGTTTATGAATGTAATTTCATTTTTTGGGATTTTACAAGATGAATGTTTTATGATATTATGTCACACATATATATGATTTTAATTGTGTGATGGTGGTTATGTTATAACCAAGGATGGCGGTTACTTTATAACCAAGGATGGTGGTTATGTTGCAACTAAATATAGGAGGGACCAATATCTACATCCAATGAATTGTGTACAAATTTATATCTAATGAATTGAAAATAAGTGTAATAGAGAGTTAACTTATTTGAGTATGGGAATCAACCAGCTATGGTGGTTTTGGGAGCGATACTTGATTACCATGATGGTTTGAAGAGTGAACCCATTCCAATATGAATAAATAGATTCCACTAGAGATAGTGGTGTGTCCTACCCAAGATGTGAATCCACACATGGAGTGCCCTAATAAGTTTAAAAAATGAGCCTTGACTACTATTTAAATAATTTTATATGTTTATGTGTATGAAACAATTACATGTATTATGATTATGGTATGATATCATGGATTACATTCTTTAATTTTATTATGATTCATATCTTATGAACTGGAAATATTTATTCCATGACTCAAGATTATCATATTTGATATGAATGATATGGTTTTCGTATGTTATTCTCATGTTCTGATACCCTTATTATCATGTTATGCTTACATATCTCTCTTGTTTACCATTACTTAGCATATGAGATCAAACATTCTTATGTTTACATTCCACAATTTATAAAGAATGGGTTTTAAGTATGATAATTAAAGGGGTTGATCTTTTTGAGAGACAATGAATATCTTTAAAGAATTAAGAATATTGTGTTCAATGTTTCCAGAGGCACTAAACTATTACTATCCTCAAGTGTGTGTTCATGTAATGGAATAAATATTACTCTAAAAATTTGTAATATGCATGTATGAGAATCCTAGGTCACTATATAACTCATTCCAGATACCACATCACAACCTCATCACATCTATATAAATCACATCATAAGTATAAAGTAGTAGGGTATCATGATCATGTAATACATCATCCTCATACACTTATCCTACGAAGAACAACCCCAATACAAACCCATTATCCCATAATTATCACATCATTAGGTGCACCTCATAAAACTCCCACACCTTACATGATTATACCTACCTTGAGTTATCACTACCCATATACCAAAAAAGCGAGTGTATGGATGAGGGGGTAGTCAGTCATCTACCCTAAAAAAACCTTGATATTTGGGAAAACACATGAAAGAAAATTTGGTGATAGTATGGAGTACTAAAATTATGAGGGTGTATAAATAAATCCTGAAAAATACATAAATAGATAAGGACATATAATTACAATGTTATTAGTTCACACAAATATCCCTAAAACAACTCAAATACTCCACTACAGCATCACCACTACTCATAAACTATCCAAACTACATATGGTATTGAAAAATTCCAAAAACAACACAAAATAGTCATAACAACCAACCATAGTTTCACATTTATTTATTATTCTTCCAATTATAGATCTCCATTCTCCAAAATAGATTATGTTGTTTCCATTTATTTCCTAAATTTAACGCCAAAAAAATTATTTTCCATTACCCAAATATATTATCATCAATTACACATTAATTTCATACATTTATATTTCAATCATATCCTATATATATGTAATTCCATCCCACTTAACCAGATTTAATTAAAAGACCGCTATTACTTTATTCTAAACACATAAATTTTTTACTTTTATTGATTTAATTATATCTCATATCATAATAAATCAATAACCATATCCCTAAAACATAATCATAACCTCGTAACCAGACAACATTATTAAATATTCATCTCTCATTACACTATCCACACATTATGCCTACCACTCCAACATAACCTTCCCTTCCTCTAGAAAATAACCAAAACAGATCATCACAATATCCAAACATAAACACCTCACACATCAAAAATAAATCTAAAATGTAGAATTATACCATCATTATTACATATATAAATAATACATAGGACAACAAAAACAACATTTAAGTCCCAAATACTTAAACAACCCATTAAACAAAAAAATTAATTGTAATTTAATTATGTGAAGTAGTTATAGTAAACTAACACAACAAAAAACACATATTTTATTATAAAAAATATCATAGTAATCGAGGGGTCACACAAATAGGTAAGAAACATAGTATAATTTATTTAAAATTGAGATTGTTAGAAAAAACAGAGAAATTTTTGGGGTTTCAGGACACTTCATTCTCATTACTAATTTCATACCCTTTAATTTTATATCTTATATTTCCATGAAATATAATATTTAATTTTAGATAAAATGGTAATAATAATAATAATTAGAATAATGTAGAAATATTTAAAAGATATAGATGTGAAACATAACTTTTTTTATTCTCATCTTTTAGTTTAATTTTTATTCATTATCTTTATTAATTTTAATTACAAGTTGAAAGAAAAAGTTTGATAATCTCATTATTTTAAAAAAATAAAATGATTAGGTCATAAATACCATACATGAAAGGAAATAAGACCCACGTTGCACCAATAATAGAGGAGAGAGAAAGATATTGAGGACTAAATGATTCATGAAGGGTTTGGGGTGATCATAGATTACTCGAATGGTAAAATATTGATCATCCATGATCATGAAGAATGAATAATCATAAATAGAGGAAAAAATAGAATATAGAAACTATAGATATTATTTTAAACATATATAATCTAATGTATCTGCCTAACCCTCTCATTTTAATTCACATTTATTAGTTTTTATTAAATTCCCCCACACAACACATTTAAAACTTCTACAAAATTTAGAAATAGAAAATATTGTTTCTATATTTATAAAAACATATTTAAAATACATTATTTAAATTTAATATTTATTTATTTTTCATAAAACCATGTGGTTGGACCATTTTTGGAGAGAACTAAAATTTTACATAAAAAACATGAATTTCCACTAGAAAGGGGTCATTACATTAAATTAAATCCGTACTACCATTAAGCATCTCTAACTATAAAAAAGGACCTTTATGTTGGTATAATTTTTACTTTTACAATAGAACTAAACCACCATTATGTGAGTTATCCTTTATGAAAGTGATCAACTACCTTTATAAAATATTAAAAAAAGATTATTCCACCCTTATGTGAAAATTATATAACCTATACTGAAACCCATATCTACACAAAAGATTATTCCACCCTTATGTGAAAATTATACGACCTATGGCCCTGCTTGACTACTCTGAGCTGATCCACCCTACTGTCGCTGATAGACCAGTGACTGAGCATTCCGACCATGACCTCCACCTTGGCCTGAATGGCCGGAAGAACTCCAGTTCCCAGACTTGTGAGAAATTGGTGGTGCTGCTCCGAAATGAGTAGTCATGGATGAACCCATGTCACCAGCTGCTGGTGAGAAAGCCTGACATAAGTGCTAAAGGTGACCCATCTTGCCGTAATATCGACACTCTACTGGGTCTCTCTGGCACTACGGCCTCGTATGCCTAGCCCTTTCACACTGGTAGCATACCACCTTGCTACCTGAATATGTGTCTCGCCCCATCGGATCACCGTGCATTGACTTTCTACGGCGCTTCCTGTTGTTAGATAGTGAAGCACTAACTCTTGAATCAAAACTGCCCTGGATCCCATCTCTAAAATCTCTCAGATTTTTCTCTGCAATCAGTGCTTGGTTGGTGATGTAAGCGATGGAAGTCAGCCTGAAGATATTCACCTGTGAGTGGATCTCCCGTAGGAGACCATCCTAAAAATTCCTTGCCAAGAACAACCCATCTCCACCCTGGAGAGGTGTGCAATACTGAAACTCAGTGAAATGAGAGGAATACTCCATGATAGAAAGAGTACCTTGCTCTAGGCTCATGAAATCCCGGGCTCGGTCGGCCCTTAGGGTCTCCGAATAGAAGTAGTCGTAAAAGTCACGCTGAAACTCCTCCCACACCATTAGCTACTGATGACCCTCCTGTGAGATCATGTACCACCACCTCTTGGCAGAGTCTCCTTGCATGTAGGTAGTGAGCTTAACCCACCTTTATGGAGGTGTATTTATATTCTCAAAGATTGTCATCATGGATTCTATCCATGGCTCTACAGCCTGAGGTCCTCCTTCCCCTGAGAAGGTGGGAGGATTCTACTGCTGGAAAACCCGCATCAAGTCTTCCATAGTTGAGGTAGGAGGCAGTGCTCCCTGGAAGTCCTACATCATCCTCCGAAATCCTTCCCTAAACTACACATCGGCAGTTGTAACCGGTATCACTGCTCGTGCCAAGGCTGGCATAATAGGAAGATCTATGGGAAGTCCTTGATCAGCCATATCTGGCATCTGATCACTGCCCTGCAATTGGCGGACAACCGGAGGACATCTCGGTGACATGACTCTGCAAGGTCAAACACACACTTTAGATCATATTATCAGGGGCTGAAAACTAGGAGCGTAAAAAGGGAACAAGGGAAAGAAAGCATTTAAAAATTACAAAACATGACTACACGACGTTTATAAATACTACATGGAATGTTCTGTTAAGTCATTTACATGGGCGTGTACTTTTTTAAAAAATGGTCGTGTAACACCCCAAACACACGGCGTGTTATCCTAACACACGACGTGTACCTGAATTCACTAGTGCAGAAAACGTTTTTTTACGTCGGTTATTTTTCATTTTTTACGTCGGTTTCTATCCAACATTAATACGGGCGATGTTATAAATAATGTATTTGATGTCGGTTATTAAAAAACTGACGTCAAAAATAGAAAATCGCGATGTTTATGACGTCGGTTATTTTAGAATCGACGTGATAAATAAAATGGGAAGAGTGTATCACATCGGTTCTTTAACAACCGACGTGATAAAAGGCCTGGAAAATGGTTTATCACGTCGGTTATTAAAAAACAGACGTTATAAAAGAATGGGGAAATGGTCTATCACATCAGTTATTAAATAACCGACGTGATAAAACGGGGGGTGGGGGGTTTATCACGTCGGTTATTAAACAACCGACGTGATAAAATGGGGGGCGGGGGGTTTATCACGTCAGTTTTTTAATAACCAACATGATAAACCTGGGGAGGGGGGTTTATCACGTCGGTTATTATATAACCGCCGTGATAAACCGGGGTGAGGGGGGTTTATCACGTCGGTTATTATATAATCTCCGTGATAAACCAGGTGGAGGGGGTTTATCACATCAGTTATTAAATAACCGATGTGATAAAATGGGGGGAGGGGGTTTATCACATCAGTTATTAAATAACCGACGTGATAAACCATTTTCCAGGACTTTTATCACGTCGGTTATCAAATAACCGACGTGATAAACCATTTCCCAGGCCTTTTATCATGTCGGTTATTAAATAATCGACGTGATAAACCCAATTTTTTTTAAAATTTTATGCAGTCATCTGCTCTCCACCAGAATCAACCAGAAAACAAATCAAGAAATCATACCAAAAAAACAGAAGTAGATCAAAATTAAGCATGTACATTTATAACATAAAAAACTGACCCCCTAGACAGCCCCCACCCTCATGTATACCCTATGGACAGCCCTCCACCACCCCGTTGGATCCCCCACTCTCATGTATACCCCCTGGACAGCCCTCTCCCACCCCATTAGATATCCCACTCTCATGTATACCCCTTGGACAACCCTCCACCACCCCATTGAAGCCCCCACCACACTCTTGGACTGCCCCCTGACCCCCGGACAGCCCCAAACACCCCTCGACAACCCCCCACTCACCTAAAAAGCACCCCCTCACCCCCTCACCCCACTTGACATCCCCCACCACACCCCTGGATAGCCCCAAACACCCATGGACAACCCCCCACCCTCATGTATACCCCCCACCCCTGGACAACACTACCACACCCCTGGACCGCCTTCCCACACCCCTGGACAGCCCTGCCACCCCCTGGACTGTCCCCCACCCCACCGGACAGCCCTCCCAGACCACTGGACACCCCCCAACCCCACTGAACACACCCCCACACCCTTGGAACCCCTCCCCCATAGACCCAAATCCATACCAGAAAAACCATCATAAGTAAACCAAAATAAGAAGCAGAGCAAAATTAAACATTCACTTATATAACATTAAAAACATACACTGTCAACTTAAAAAAAACTAAATCCAACCTAAACAACTACCAAATACACAATTACAACGACAATATTGAAAATTACATTTTACATTACAAACAACTAAAATTCAATCAAACCTGTAAAATAATTTGACCACTCCACTTGTAAGTGTTTGATGTCTTCAGCAGTATAGGGTTTAGGGTCATCAAAAAGCTACAAATGAAAAAGAAAGTAGTTAATGTGTATAATGAATAAATCAAATTTAAATATTATGGAAAATTTTAAGGGGAAATCGTACCAGGTCAAAATTCACAACTGTCCCAGTTGTTATTATTTCATACATAAATATTAACATATAATATCCGCATTCGATGAGGCCTTGTTGTTCATGAAAATTCTGTTTGAATGAGTGTAAATTCAATATATTATTTTTATGTAATAAATCAAAAATTATAAATTATAAATGGATATTTACCTTCGCATTTACATATTTGATCTTTGCATTTCTTTTCTTTGTGTTTTTTCGAAAGTAGGCCCATGCACTGTTAGAAAATAATACTAATGGGGTAAATTTAAAATTCATTATAATTTATAAAACTATTGAGAAAATGAAACTTAATTTTCCAATATATTCTTAAAACTTTCCCGCACATCACCATGGACAGAGCATATCCAATAAAGGGTTTTCTCCCTTGGGCAAAAAACCCCTAACATCCAATGATCACTGATAAAAAGAAATTTGATGTTAGTGGTTTTTATGTTAAAAGATAATTAAATATTTGAGAGAAATGTGTTTCATACCTCTCACAAAAAAGGCTTTATCCAACATTGTGTGATTATATTCTTTTCAAATATTTCATCAATATAAACCATTCTTTGTTCCTCATTCAATGCACATGCTTCAGGGGAAATAAATTGCGGGTCCATGAATCCATATACTTCTGTCAGCTCATTCCTCTCACAAATTTTATAAAGATACCTAATACAAAACATACATAAGTATACATTTTTAATAAATATAACACAGGGAAAAGGTGTTAAGACTTACATGGAAAAAATTTTCACCACGTTGATGCCCAACTTATCTCCAGTAACAAGCTCCATGATATCAGTTTTTATAATCCCCACTCTTATTTCACATCCATAAACAGGAGCTTCCATTGGAAACTCATAATAACCCGACAACAAATGTGAATATCTTGACAATCTGTCAAGACCATTTGAATATGTATCTGATGTCATAGCCATTTGTCTTTATTGTTGTCTATACAATATTTCTTTACCTTTGAAGTATTCCTGTAAAAAAAATTGAAAAATATTTTAGTTTTCAAATGATAAAACAACTTTAATAAAAAATTAAAATAAAAGATATAACATTCATACCTCTATGGTAATGATTCAAAGATGTCTGGATGGCCAAATTAAAAAATGGACGATACTCTATCCAACTGTCGCCACCTCATCTGTAGGTATTGGTACCCTAGATGATCTATCTATAATATCCTGTACAGTGACCCTCTGATTCTCTACCTCTAATTGTTGATGATGAACTGTATCTCCTATACAATATACCAACCCATATGCTACTATATAATGTTGAGAATCATCAACATACAACTCATAATAAGTAGGAAGCTACAACGGAGGTTTAGGATAAAAAATGGGGTCCACAGGCTGAGGTGGAGGAGTGGGAGCTACTGGCGGAGGTGGAGTATAAATAATGGGGTCTACAGGGGGAGGTGGAGGAGTGGGAGCTGCAGTCTAAAATTGTCTTTGCATTTCTGCAAACACAGACTACAACGACTCTCTAATATTTTCTTCCATTGTTTCATTAATATTATGAACTTCAGCCTACAAGGATTCTATTTTTTTTATAAACCCTCTCAATGTTAGAAGTTGAAGAACGTGGCAACACTTTTCTTACCGATACACCTTCCGGATATCCTCTTACACAACCAGGATGTTCGGGCCTTCCCAATTCTACAAATAAAATATCTTCCCTCCCAGTAGCTGTAAATGTCCCCTCTGAACTCTTCTCCCCAAGAGAGTCCTGTATTAGTTAATTGAAAAATATCTGTAATGATTGAAATTATATGAAGAAAATAGTTAACTTAAATAAATAAAATAGATATCTTAAAATCCTCTTAGCTACTATTATCTATTCTTCTGAAAGATATTGCCATTTTTTCCCTTCCGAGCTCTCTTCCATTTTTCATGTCTAAATGGAGGGGATGGAGGGGCCACCTTTCAAGAGCTTGAAGACTCAGCTCTTAGTTGTTGAAATTTTTCCGCCATCATTTGTTCTTCCAATAATGCATACCCTCCCCGAGATAAACTATGAGGGTATACATTTTTAGATTGGATCTCCTGATGAGCTGTCCTTGTTTGCTGTAATTTAAGAATAAGAAATAATTAACAGAAAAGTAATAAAATCATTTATATAAGAAAGTTTATAAAAGTTTACATTGCCCTTACCAGAAATGACTCTTTTCTTCTACTTTCAAAAAACTATCTCCATGTGTATTCATCTATAAAACGATATATACGACATGGATTGTCATGACTCCTATGACCATAAATGAAATCAGATGAGAGGGTTGATTTGAAATCCCTCCATCTCCTGGCAGCCAATGATAAACATTTCTTCCTGACTCCTCCAGTGTCAGGAATATCAAATGTCATCTGATATATAAGAGTTTAAACATTTTATATATACTAGAAACATTAAAAGAATAGTCAAATAATGACAAAAGATCTTACCAAAATCTTCTCCCACAACTGAGAGATAATCGCTTTATCCACACTTCTCCAATCATCATACATAATTCTTACTTTGCTCTTAGCCTGAGTTGCTACAAAACTCTTAAAATCATTTGCATTCAGACCTCTAGGAATATCATCATCATCAAACTCAACGACTATCCTCTGATCCTGCGTATGGGCAAGTGATAATTTTGGTAAACGTGTGCACCCACGTTTACCAACCTTTGAACTCTTTGTCGTAATAGGATCTTGTGAATGCTCATCCCCAGAGGTATGACCAACAATATGCTCCTCTCCAGAATCATGTGGTTGATCATCTGAATGATCTGTCATTATCCTTCAAATAGAAAAAAAAACGATAGTTCACAAATATAAAAATTCAAATATTTTAATACTACTGTAATCAGAAAATAGAAAAGTGTACTAAGTTACATAATAGTAAACATTGGTAATATGGTAATCATGTTAAACAATGGTAAAGATGGTAAAGATGGTAAAGATGGTAAAGATGGTAAAGATAGTAAACATGGTAAAAATGGTAAACCTGGTAAACATGGTAAACATGGTAAAGTAATTCTCAGTGAACAAAAATAATAGATATATAATTCTTTTAATGGTTATAAACATGATAAAGTAAACTAAACAAACTTAAAACAAACAAAAACATATACTTATTTTGTTTTAAAACATGTTTTAATAAATAAAAAACTTACAATATCTAACATTTATGGAAAAAATAAATGTAAACAAGAAATAAACATATGTTACCTATAATTTTAGGAATGTACAAATGGATTGTTTTCCCAAATTCCTTCATCGTGATCGTTCCTTATGGAACAAACTATGTCTTCAACATGATCATCATTATGTTCTGTTAATCTTTCCATGGAAGTAGGGATCTCACATAAATTAGCATATTCATCAATTTCATCCTCACCAACATATTGTTTTTTCCCTTGTAAAACAACAGCCCACTGCATATCTGATTGATCTATTACATAAAAAATTTGTTTGGAATGTGTTTCCATTATAAAAGAATCAGCTGTGTCTTCCAATCTATTCAGATAAACAATTGTCATTCCAAATTCATCGTGTCTAACACTATTGTTACCGTTAAACCATTTACAGTTAAAAACGAGAACTTTAATTTTAAAGTAATCAACCTCTCATATGTCTTCAATCACTCCATAATATGTACTTGATGCAAAAATTGGGTTTTTGTCCTTAGCACTCGAAAAATGCATTGCTTCTGCAAACTCCAATACACCACTATTCTGAACTGCACTTCTGTTGTCCTGAGATTTCATATGAAATGTATAACTATTAATGTCATAACCAGAACATGTTATCACATTTAAACATGGACCACCCACTATCCATTTTAATGTCTATGATACATCTAATCTACCAAGAAAAGTCTTTTTAATCCATGACACAGAAGTTTTGTTGTGCTCATTCAAAATCCATATTTCTTTCTTCTTTGGATGACATTGTTTCAACTCATTAATATGCAATGTGATATACGGTTGAGCATCAACTATGTTATTCAAGATGCATGATTCTAACTTCTTCATCTGTTCAGCTGACAATGATTTTACTTTCAAGACACGAATCCCCTTTTCTTCATTATTAACTCGTTCATGGCGAGATGGAGGCAAACATATGTGTTGCGCCACAGCCAAGTAGCTCGTACAAAACTCTGCTACCTCCTCAGAAATATACTTTTCAATAATGGAGGCTTCAGGTCGATATAGATTTTTAACATACCCCTTTAATATTTTTATATACCTTTCAAAAGGATACATCCAACGAAGATATAAAGATTCAAAAAGCTTTATTTCTCGAACCAAATGAATCATTAAATGCACCATTACATCAAAAAACATTGGAGGAAAATACATTTCCAATTGACAAAGTATAAAAATTGCATCCGTTTCCAAAATGTTCAAACCATTCACATCAATCGCCTTGTTCCAAATTGAATTGAAAAAATAAAACAACTTCATTATAGTCTTTCTGACACGAATGAGCAATATTAAATGCAATGAAACTGGTAGAATTTGTTGCATCATGACGTGAAAATCATGTGATTTCATACCTATCAACTTCAAGTCCTTCAATGAGACAAAATTTTTTACATTATAAGAATAAACTTGAGGCACTTTGGTATCATGAAGACACTGACAGAAGCTAATTTTCTCCCTCTTAGATAATGTATGACAAGCCGGGGGAAGAAATGTTCATCTTCCTTTAGGAGTGGGAGCTTACTCCAAACGTATTCCCATTGATAGTAAGTCTAATCTTGCATTAAACCCATCTTTAGTATTTCCTTTAATATCTAAAAATGTTCCAATCAAAGAATCACAGATATTCTTCTCCACGTACATGACATCAATATTATGTTTAACTTCATGATACCTCCAATATGGTACCTTAAAAAAAATTGACATTTTCATCCAAATATGTCTATCATTACCAAATTTCTGTGTCTTTCCCAATGTCACATCAAGGTTTTTCACCCTCTCAAAATACAGATTAGGGGATAAAGGTTTTGGAGCAGTATCAAATTATTGCGATCCATTGAATGCCTTTTTAAGTCTTCTATAAGGTTGTTCCATAGGCAAAAACTTTCGATGACCCATGTACACTGTTTTCCTCCCATGATGCAATTGACAATATGACGTCTGTTGTTCGCAAATTGGACATGATTTATGCCCTTTACCACTGTATCCAGACAAATTTCCATACGCTGGGAAGTCATTTCTAGTGAACAGAAGCACTGTATGCAGTTGAAAATATTTCATTTTATAAGAATCATACACCCTAATACCATCATCCCATAATAGTTTCAAATCATCAATCAATGGTGAAAAGTAAACATCAATATCATTACCGGGTTTCATTGGACCAGAGATCATTATACTCAACATGAAATATTTGTGCTTCATAAAAACTTCATTAGAGAGGTTGTAAATTACCAATAAAACAGGCCATGAACTATGTGTGCTACTGAGGGTTCGATATGGATTCATTCCATCTGTGTACAACCCTAGTCTGAGATTTCTAATTTCATTTACAAATGTAGAATACTACACATCAATTTTCTTCCATTGTGGACAATCAGCTGGATGACATATTTTTCCATCAGATACCCGCTCTTCAGCATGCCATCTTAACCTTTTTGCATAATGTGAATTAGAAAATAAACGTTTGAAATGATTAATTATAGGAAGATACCAAAATACCTTTGAAGGGAGCTTTGTAATCTATACACCAGCCTGTGATTTTTCTTTCACCTTAAACCGTGATGTCCCAAATTTAGGACACTCTGATAGAAATTCATATTCATTCCTATATATAATGCAGTCATTCAGACATGCATATATTTTCTTGTATCCCAATCCCATCGGGCATAATATTTTCTTGGCTTTGTAATGTGAATCTGGAAGATCCTTATCTTTTGGAAGAATGTCTTTCATCAATTGTACCAGCTCTGTAAAACTTCTGTCACTCCATCCATGTTTTGTCTTCAGGTTAATCAATATTAACACCGCCGACAAAACCGTAAAATATGTACAACCAGGATATAATGGTTTTTTAGCATCACCATATAGATGCGCAACTGTCGGTTCTATCTCAATTTGTTCTGCTACAATATCGCGAATCATTTCTTCAATTCCATCAGAGTTACCATGTTATGAATCATCATCATCAGTGAAATTCCATCCAGTTTCACCATGCCAAATCCAAGGGCTATAACTCGGATTAAAACCATGAAAAATCAGATGATCTTTTATCTATATACTTTTAAACTTCTTCATATTCAAACATTTCAGGCATGGATAGAAAAAAATGTCACTACTTGGAACATTTCGTTTTGCAAATTCCAAAAAGTCATCGACACCTTCCTCAAATTCATTGCTCATTCGATGTTCCGTAATCCAACTTCGACTCATTATTACCTATAACAAATATCAACAAAAAATATATATTTTTAAGATAAGAAAAATATATGTTTATATGGAAAAAATCATAATTTGAATGTAAAACAATTTTAAAAAAAAAATCTATGGGTATTTAAGAAAATATGCTTGAATATTATTTTTAAAACAAAATATAGTTAGATATAATAGTTTTAAATTTCATTGAATCAAAGAAAACCATGCCGCCTACATAGTTGATAGAAAATTGGAGAAAATGGAGTAAACCTGAGAATCACCCCCACCCCCCGGACAACCCCCAAAACCCTCTGGACAGCCCCCACACCCACCCAACCCCTTGGACCACCCCTGGACACCCCCCAACCCTCTGGACAGCCCCCACCCCTCTAGACAGCACCCCCACCCCTCCTGGACACCACCCCCACCCCTACCCCTTGAACACCCCCCTGGACACCCCCCAACCATCTGGACAGCCCCCACCCCCCAGACAACCCCCAAAACCCTCTGGACAGGCCCACCCCCCGTGGACAACCACTCACACCCACCCACACCCTTGGACACCCCCCGAACACCACCTGTTTCCACATCTTTGATATAACATATTTTATTTTAAAAACGTGACATTATTAAAAATGTTTCATGAAATATGATGAAGAGTCCAGTCGTATTTCTTATGAAATTTTTCTTACTAGAAAGGGTCTTAGTATTGGAGAGAATAATAAATAAAGTGGCATAAAACAGCAATATAATCCTAAAAAATGCATATAATCCAGCTTAAATATTTGAATAAATATGTTTGTAATCAACCATCAAATCCAAAAGGTGTATGAGAGAACAATTAGAGAAAAACTAGTAATGAGAGATCATAGTCATTGAGGGGGGATGGTGTCAAAGGAAACACAAAATCAAATGAACAGAGACCACTTTATGAAGTAATCCATGATAAATAAACACCTACATCAAATAAAATAGTGAAACATCAAAAAACAAACAAATACCCATTTGAAATTGAATCTAGTATCTTGATTCAGAAACTATAAAAAATAAATAAATCACAATCTCATTGATTGAATCCTGTATTTCTAAAATAGAACAGTACACTGGTTTCACTTTGGTTTTTGGTGCAATTATTTGTTGTATTCGATCATCAATTAGTTTTGTGACATAAAATCAAAAAATCTTGTGAAATACATATAAGTAAAATTCATTATCCAAGTTCACATTATTTTTGTAAAATTACCCATGTCTATATTATCATTAATAAAAAACATTATCATTATTCTCAACTAAAATCATGAGAATTGTGATATTCCCATTTTTATAAACATATATTAATGATGTTATGATAGAGTTTATCATAACTAATAATATAAAAAATGGTATACTTATCTATAGTGGAGTCCTATAAGACAAAATTGATGCATAATATTTCTGTGACATTTAGATTTTTTAAAGGGATATAATGATGTTAAATACTTCCCAGAAGGGTGAAATTATAAGGGAGTTTAGTGTCTTCTAAAAATAAAAAGTGGGTAAAAGTGAATTTGTTTCCATTAAAGAAAACAAATGGTTTATCATAGATTTATTAGACTCTATGAGGGTGAATGATAAATATTTATTTTATTATGTTCCATTATAACTCATGAGTAAATATTTATTTTAGTTCAATTAATGAATGATAAATGGTTTACATTAATGGTTTTTGTTTTCTAAAAAAATGACATCTTCAATATGGATGATTGATTCTTATTCGATGATAAGACACTCAACAAGGATGATTCACTATATATGATGATAATTTATTTTAATTCTCTAATCACATAAACATTATTGGTTATCCAACTACAAAATTGTTAGATGAACCTGAGCGTTAAATAAAATATAGGATAAAAGGAATGGATGAATCAACCACACCTCAAATTTCTTTTTGATAATGAAATTCAAACCGGTCAAATCAGGAAATATTCCAAATCTTTCCTTAATCGCGCCATAGTCCTTCAATAAATAACCCCAAATATGTTTCCAACATAGGAGGATTTTGAGTCATTAAATGCAAGGTAATATATCAAAATTTGTTTTATAAAGAAATACAAAAACAATACACTCAAGATAAAAACTAATGTCCGGTGCCAATGATATTCAAAAAGATGTAATAGGGTTCAAAATGGAAGAATCTAACCTAGTTTAAACAAAAAAAACCGCAAAACATATTTATAGACTATCCGAAAAAAAAACAAATGAAATAAATTAGTGGAAGGCTTACTTGAGTGTTGCGAGTTGAGATGATAGATCCGAGGAGAGTAAAGATGATAAACGATGAAGCCAAAATGAGTTTAACACAGGTTGATCGACGAGACGATTAGGGTTTACCGTGCGAGAGAGACGAGCCGGTGGACTGTCGATTGAAAAATTGTAAATTATAGTCTACGGGGCTTTAATTTTTTAAATGTTTTATAATGTCGGTTATATAATAACCGACGTTATAAACTTTTTTTTAAATTTATAACGTCCATTATTTTAAAACCGACGTAAAAAACCCCCATGCGCTTTGGTTTTTTTACGTCGGTTATAAAAGAACCGACATAAAAAACCCCCCGCGCTTTGGTTTTTTACGTCGGTTGTTTGATAACTGACGTAAAAAACGACATATCTAGGCGTTTTTTACATCGGTTATTTTATAACCAACGTAAAAAACCAAAGCGCTGGGGTTTTTTACGTCGGTTATAAAATAACCAACCTAAAAAACCCGTAGATAACTCGTTTTTCACGTCGGTTATCAAATAACCGAGGTAAAAAATACCTAGATATCTCATTTTTTACGTCGGTTATCAAATAACCGAGGTAAAAAACTCCCGCGCTTTGATTTTTAACATCGGTTAATTTATAACCGACGTAAAAACCGAACATGTGCGATTTGTAACGTCGGTTATTAAAATAACCGACGTTAAAAAGCTACTCAACGTATTTGTTACGTTTGTTATAAAATAACTGACGTAAAAAACCACGTTTCACAGATTCTCACGTCGGTTATATATAAATGACGTAAAAAATGGTGACATAAATAACGTTTTCTGCACTAGTGATTCTCTTTCCTGCCCGAGTCCTTCTACACGGTTAATCCACACGGCTCCTCTAAGAAAAAACTACACGGCGTGTTCAGGGCCGACACGACGTGTACTAGACATGCCTTACCCATCCCGTGTTGTTAGAGACATGTCCTAACACAGGGATGAAACTACACGACATGTTCGAGACGGACACGACGTGTATGAGAAATGGTAACACCGACCCGTGTTGTTCGTGACATGACCGAGTACCTAGATCAGATGACACGACGTGTAAAATTCAGACATGACGTGTATGTGAAAAGATAACAGGACCCGTGTTGTTCGTGACATAGCTGGGGTACCTATTTCATACTACACGACATGCTAAACTAGTACACGATGTATTCCTACAAGATTTTTCACAACGTTGTTTCCCTTCTCGCACAGTCAGTGACACGGCTATAGACTACACGATGTGTAACCATAAAGTATACGCTGTGTATTCTAGGATTTTCTAGACAGTAGCCTAAGAAACTGCTCTAGAGCCCAGAAAACATATAAAACCAGATTTAAGGTGCCAAATTCTGATCTGTGAGGGCCCATACTCCCCGAGAATCAAAGTTTGGAATCTTATACAAGTTACAAACAAAGTAAACAGGTCAATGATCCACCAAATTCTGGTCCATGAGGGCCCATAACACCTCAAGAACCAAAGTTTGGAGTCCATCTAAGTAAATCACTATACAAACAAATTCTCTATCAAACATCAGGGATTCTATCAAAGAATCTATCATAACATCATGCATAATCTACAGAACGTCTATCACAACAACATGCAATCGCTAATTCATCCTAGATGTAATGGAAAAAATGCATGACATGTGATTTCTAACAAGTTCCTATATGATGAATGAGATGACATACACTCATCTCATCGGGTTGCGATAGAAATAGAACCACAATAACAACAACGGTAACAACACAAAGCATGTGAATCACCCAATGGTGAAATCAATTCAACTATAAAATTTCAAACTTGTAAAATTACAATAAAGAAGGTAGTATGGATTTTCCCTATACACGGGTTAGCTACTCCCGGGAACATCTTATTACCAAGTACATATTCCATTATATCCCTGGCTAGAAGATCCAAACAGTAAGTCAAGAGAAAAGAAAACCCTATGATACCACTTTGTAACGCCCCAGTTTTGGAAGCCACCCAGAGGCACCCCTTACCCGGTTGGTCACATGGCCTCAAGCGCATTTCCCCGAATGCCAGAGGATGCCGACTAGCAGCGAGGGCATTGGGTGTGATAGTGGGGAAACTATGCCCTCATTGGAAGAGTACACAGTGGAAGTAAAAAAACATAAAACATCAGAAGCAGAAAATATCCAACAATAATAACAGCGGAAGACTGATAAATAAACAACTAGAGAAGAAATATATGTAAATGATGCATGATACATATATGTCTAGGAAAAGAGCCAAACAAGTCACAATGAAGAATATAGTATTAAACCAAAGTACAATAGAAAAACTGATGAGGAACACCTCAGCATCGCAAGCCTTGGCTTGGTCCCATGCTCTCCAGCTCCAGTGTAATCAAGAACCTGAAGTAGAAGGGCACTTTCCCTTATCAATAACTACAACAATATAATCTGTTTGGGCCCAAAATCATGACCCAAACAAGGCATGAGATAAAAATCCTAGTAGGAAACCACCCGAGGATCTGTGCCTAATAGTCAGTGAATATATGGTAGGTAAAAGTACAGAAAACAGTAAGGAGGAAAATACTCAGCATCAAGCAATCCACAGTCTCCAGCATATAATTACAAACAAGTAAACAACCACTCAAACAAGTAGAAAAAATTGGTAACCTTCGGGGTAGTTCTCACAGCCTAAACCATTTGGTTCAACCTACAAGTATTAGAAACCCTCTAAGATGCACACAGAGTCTCACCCCTCTGGTTCAGTTAAAGAATAGACTCTCTGGGGAAGCACTCACTATCGATTCCCCCTATAGTCTCCAATCATTCTAAAGGCGCTCTGGGGAAGCCCTCAACGTCTCATTCCACCTTTAGCCTGCGTCAAGGAACTACATACACTTTGAGGAAGCACTCAATGTCAATTCCCCATGTGGTCTCACATCTTAAAATTAAAGACACTCTGAAGAAGTCCTTACGTCCATTCTTCTTATGGTCTACTACACTAGGTTCTCACAGTCCTGTGTAAAATTAGAAAGTATCGCATCGCGTAATGGCCAAAGTATCCTCAAGAACTACTTGTCTAGCATCTACAACATCTCAACATGGAAGAACAGTCACACCATTCTACAACTAGGCATGGAACTGGCAATATCCTAACAGGAAAAACTAGACCAAACGCTCATAAACAGGAAAAACATGCATGGGAAAAGCATCCAAAGCACAATGAATTACCCTATTCACAAACAGTAAACTCTACTCAAGAATATAAGGAAATAAGGAAAACAACAAGGAAAAAACAGGAAACACGCAATACCCCTTTCAAGGGTATTGGTGTAATTTGCACAAAATACTCAAAGAATTTCTACAGAAAGGCACAAACCACCTACCCCGATGTTAGGAGATCGATATACTCGAACCTTGAAGCCCGAATATAGTTGGAACACCATATATTTAAGAAAATTTCTACAACAATCAACCCATGATAACTTGATAAAGAGAAGGAATTGTAAAACAACGCTCTAGGAGAAGGAAGAGCTTACCACTTCGGTTCCAACGTAATCGACGATGGTCGATTCAGAGAACGGATGGAGGCTTGGGGGTTCGTCGAAGATCCGTAGCCGTATGAGATGCTCTCGGTCAAAGAAGCAGGAGAAGAAGATAGTTCTGGGGTTAAGACATGACCCCAGTGCCTTTAGTAAAAAAAATAAAGTAGACGGTGTGTACTTTTGGAGTACACGCCCTGTACTAGGCTTTTCCGTACTCCGATTTAGGCGGCCTCCATGTCACCCCTACAAGGCTGTGTGTACGGCCATGACACGACCAACACACGACCTCGAGCGACAATGAATTACATGGTGTGTACTCAGAAATTACACAACGTGTACTTTAAAAATTTCTAGAAACTCCTCTTTTCTTAAAGACTCCAGAAAAAGGAAAAACATACCTGAAAGGAAGGTCTGGGTTCTTACAAATACTACATTTTAATTCAAGACTGCCTTTTAGTCTAATTTATTAATATTTTTAGATAATCCTTTAAATTTTTTTTAAGTATAATTAGATTATGTTTTTTTTCATTTAATATAAGTAAGGTATTTGGAATTATTTTTAAATTAAAATTATTCAAAATCACATGTCAATATTTTATAATTTGTTCTTTTAAAATTATTGTTTTGTCAATATGAATTAATTTTAAATTAATTAATTCATATTATGAATTTTAAGTAATTTAAAATGGATTTCATATTTGGTATCAATGAGTCCAAATTATTTTAATATGATACTTTAATTTTTGGGCATTATGAATAGGAAATTTAATAATTAATTTTTTTGCTAGGGTTAAATGTTAATCAGGTAATTAGAGGTAAAATTAAAATTATAAAATTACCATAATACCTATTAAAATCCTATTTTATGACTAAATTGGACCCTTATCATCTATTATTATAAATGGAATCACTTAATGGAAACTTTTCCATGAATATGACATTAATATATTTAAAATCAATGTATGTGACAAAATGTTACTCTCATTTTAAATAAATATATTAATTTTAATATAGGGATAAACTAAAAATTAAATCTACTATAGGTAGTCGCATAAAATATAAAATAATTACCTATATCATCAATTTATTTTTTATAATTTTTAGATATTAAATAATTACTATTAATGATGACACAATAGTGATGCAAATGTTATTTTATTAATAGAAATATAAAGTAAATGGTTTTAAAAATATGAAACTATAGATAATTTGAATTAATTATGATTATCCATGAATTTTATAGTATACTATGAAATTTTTGAAGTATATTAAATTTTTTTGGTTCGATGTTATCATATGTGTGGATTTTAGTTAATGTAAAATACATGAATAGTTTCAAAATGGACACTATTGATATTTTATAAAAATAAACTATTATTAAATTATTAAAAATAAAAATTTTAGGTTTCAAAATTTCCAAAAGTGTCCAATTATAGAAAATTGACACCACATAATTAAATATTTCTAAACATTTAATATTTAAAATATTAAATTGAAATAGATTTAATAAGGATAAATCAAAATTATAAGGTTTAAGATAAAATAAAAAATATTATATATTATATTGGTTGAAATGATTTCAACTTATTCTCATCTTATGTTATAAATAATCAACTTTAGGTCCATTTTTATTAAAAGATTAATTTACATTAATTTAATATTTTAATACATTTCAAAGGTTCCCCTCACCTCTCTTATAAAAAGGCACTTATCCTTCTATTTAATATACACCTCCAAAGACCTTGGGATAAGACAACTCCTACCCATTTACTTTACCAAATTCCATCAATTCATCCTTGAAGCCACACATTAGACATAAATCCATCCTATGGAGACCTTCTGTGAAAATCATAAGGAGATACTCGAAAAAGAGGTAATTGTTTTATCACCTCTTTCCAAGTTTTGTTCTTATTGTACTTCCTCCTTATATGTTTCCATATCATAGTAATAACTCCAGTATCATCCATATAATATAATGTTATTATAATCATTGGACAACCATATTCTTCATTTTATCTATCATACGAATAACAGTATCACTATGCGTGCGTACGTATGGCTTACCATATCCACATCGTGGTGTAAATTTTTATTCAAAAATAATTTAATCGGATGGATATAATGATGAGTATAATGGATATAGATAATGAATATAACATGATAATTATTCTTTATAATTAATATGCAATTTAATTACCTAAAATTTAACCATAAAGGGAATGATATCGTTGCTGGTGCGTACGTACGACCAACCGTCTCCACGTCAAGGTGAGATTCATTCTCCACGTTAAAAATTGAAGAATGATTATAAAATTTATGTTATGGGTAAAAATAATAATTATGAACTTAATTTCATTCTGGACATAAATAAAATACAAACAATGTGCAATAAATATGACATACATGTCAAAACAGAAATGAGAAAATGAAGTAGTTGACACCCAAAATAATGGAAATATTGAAATAAAATTAACAAAATGACAAAATATGATCATATAATATATAATAAATATGTATATGGCTATAGTATAATTTATTAACATTCTTTACCCACTATACAAGATGTTAACACACCCTCAACTAACAGAAATTATAAGGTAAGGGTTAATTTCACAATCCCTTTATTATCTGAGATTGCTTATATTTAAGTATCTATTGGGATATCCTTATCATCAATGTCTGTGTTTCTTAAAATTTAATTCAAAATATTTTCAAGAATTTTTTAACTTCATTATTAACCATATTTATATTTTTAAAATTTTTATTGAAAGGAATATTTTCATCATTTTCCAAATGGGGTACTTTAAAACCTTTTAAGACAATTAAAAAAAGAATGTTTTTTAACTTATATAGCACTGGTGGCCATTTTTAGCCATGATGACAACTTAACATTTTTAAACATCCCTTTCAAGTTTAAAAGTTTTTTTAAGAAATATTTTCTTTTATAATTGAACAACATTTAAATGAATTCAAATTAAAAAAACATATCTCTCTCAAAGAGTTTTAACAACTTTTTAATGTATTTTCATCTATGTCAACACCTTTTATTTGATTTTATGCTTTATTGAGGTTGATTTATTATGATACAATATACCAGATTGTATTATAGGTCTTATGATATGTTTGACTATTGATATGCTATTTTTATACCATTTATGGTTTATGGTTAAAGTATCACCATTTTTATGCTATTTTAATACGAATATATATATTATGTTTCACCCTTTTCATATGTGGAATGAATTGGACTTAGTAAGTGACAGGTGGGGCCCTCTATAGCCCCTATATGAATTGGTAGGTATCATGAGACAAACTAGAAATGGAATTGGCCAAGGGATTATCCATTTATTTACAGATATGGATTTGATCGAGGCCTTAACCATTTATTTTTAGATGTCTTGGCCGAGACCTCGATGATATGTTTTAGATGTCCGAAATTATGAATTCCCTCTTTATGAGATTTTTTATTGACATTACATGTGATTAATTGACAAGTAGAATATGCATACGAATGTTTAAATAGAATTATTTGATTTATTCTTTCCATATTATGTCTATGTTTGTGTTTAAAAATATTGTGTTTTAGTTTTATACTTTACTTAAAGTTTATGTTTATTTATGATAGCTTCCACTACATTGTTTAACCTTACTGAGCAATTGAGCTCACCCCCTTTTCTATGTTTTTTCCCAGGATGCTAAGAAGTGTTTTATGATTGATATATAGTGTTGAGATAGAATAATAATGATGTTCTCAAATAATAGACTACGTTGCATATTATGTTTTGAATTTTAATGAATGTTTCATGTATGAAATCTATTTTCCAAGACTACTAAAGTGATAGTTCCTTCAGGACGCAGTTACTTATATCATGCCAATGTATTAAAATAATGCACCGGATCTGGGATTCTGGGGTTGGGATGTTATATTTGGTATAAGAGGAAGATTATCTACAACCTTTGGAAATTAGATTTAGAAGGCTTATATTAAGTATTATAACCCTATGATAAACTTTAGAAATAATTATAGAAGAACATCCTAGAATTTTGGTTAAATAGAAATTATGTGGATTTCTAGGAAATATATATCTTTATGGATACTACAAGTGGATGTGGTTCTGGAACAAATGTACCTATAAGTAACGACTCCAAAAAAGGTGTTTTGGGCCTGAATCAGGGTAACATAGTACACGACAACATAACTTACTATGCTCCTAGTCTGGCACTCCTAGGGGGTATGCTTAAGATAATTCAAATATCTTTAAAAACCATTACGAAGGATTTATGATTAAATATGTCCTCAAAGAAACCATTTTTATGATTATGGATTAGATATTTATAATTATGATTATGGATTGGATATTCATAATTTTTTACAATTAATGTTAAGTATTTTACTACTTTAGAATTATTCATTACGTTTCATAACCTAATCTAGTGCATTTAATTGGATAGAAATGAATCCTAGTGGAAGTAATGGAAACCTTATCCACACAAAAAGTCCTTGGAGGGATTTCCATCATATGCAAGATAATTATAGTGGTCCTAGAGATACAACTAGTGATTAATGGATTATAACCACACTGGGATAGCTAACTCGGGTTATGAATAATAACCTTACCCGTATAGAGCACCCTGATCCATGGAAAATAGGATCAAGGTTAGAACGCTTCATGAGACAAATACCCTTAACATTAAATGGGAATAAAGATCCATTTTTAGCTAAGAAATGGATAATTTCTTTAGAGAAAATATTTTGGGCTTTGGGAATTAATAAAAGGGAAAATTTTGTCAAGGATGTATATCATCTATTAGGAGATGCGGATCAATAGAGTTTATTAATTAAAAACATAAAGGAAGGATAATTAGTAGAAAATATATAATGTAGGGAGTTTAGAGAACATTTCATAGAAAAATAATTTCCTTATGAACAATAAGCTGATATGGAGAGATAGTTTTTGAGTCTGAGGTAGAAGGTGGATGAGAATAATGAAAAGTATGAAGCTAATTTCACATGGTTATAATGAAAAAATGTAGGCTAAATTCATAACCCAAAGAGTAAGATTGATCATTTCATTTATGGGTTAAATCTGTTTCTCCAAAAGTCATTAGTCTCCCAAACATTCATAACATATGAAGATATAGTCTCATGTGCTATCAAGACAGTGAAATAATTTTCTAAGTGATATGATTTCAAGGGAAATAAAGAGAAGAAGAGAACGGTGTAGAAACAAACAGATAATGGGAAGATGGGAAATAAGGATTTTCCCACATGACAAAATTCTAGAAGGAAACACCCAGGTCCCTACATAAAAGGAAAAGGAATTTGTTTCAAGTGTGGTGAGAAAAAAAATCTTGGTCATGATTGTAAGGTAACTAATGAAGCTAAAGATGTTCAATGATATAATTATAATGAGTTGGGACATTATAAAAATTATTTTCAAAATCATCAAGGATATATGGATTAGAAGAAGTAAATGGATCATGGAAAAACTTATGCTCTCACTATAGTCGTAGTTGAATAATTAATGTAATTACGTTTTTGGATTCAAGAATTATGTTATTATATAATGTTATATATATGTACTATACTGAATAAAAGCTTCTTTAAGGATTTAAAATCATGAATTATTAAAGATAATGAGGTTATAAATGTATTTTTTAATATGGGATGCATTATGTTGTTTGAGGAATTTGATGTTATGATTTATTTTGGAATTTTAGAGGCATTTTCGACTGTGAATTTAGAAAATAGAATTTTGGAAAAGTTATAAGGTTGGAATGGAGTAAGTTGAAGATTGGATATTATTTTTTGTGGTTAAAGTATGATTTATTAGGCTAACCATATTAGTTTCAGTAAATATTTATAGTATTAAATAAATACTTATGGGCCTTATGATTTATTAAAAGTGCTTCTGGTGTAAACATAAATTCATTTTGAACATTCATTTCTAGGTGTAAGGGGTGAAGTAAAAAATATATCGAAGCACAATAAAAAGATGAGATTATGATTATGACATGGAAAGAAATCAATTAAATGATGCCGACTAATTCTTCGTAAGGATAATATCTTGAAACCAAAAATTCTATCCTAGTAATGTTTTCGTTGAATTAAAAATCCCCTTAGATCATTGTATATTTTAAGATTTTTGGTTGTTAAGTTTCTCCTAATCGTGTTCCTTATCACTCTCCATCAAAACATTATTGTTATATTTTTCTTCCATTACCATATTTTCTTACATGAAACCCTAGTATGAATTTTCTTATGGTGACCTTCGTACATACCTTTGCTAATTTTAAAATGGAGGTCACATTAATCTATTTTACAATATGGGATTTATATAGTGATATTTTAAAATGAAAACCCCTTATTTTTCCAAAGCGAGTTTAAAATTTTTAGGACACGGTTTATTGAAGTATGGGATAATGTAACACCCCAAGCTTCCACAATAAGATTATTTTTAGTAATTAAATAGCTTGCACTTCATGCAACACCGATTTCGAGCACATCATGACCAGACATATAAGAAGCGATTATGAATAATAATAACTAAATTTTGGATTTTAATTTTTCCATATAATTTTAATATTCATATCATTTTTCGTATATATTATATAAGAAAAAATTCAATTTTTTGAATGAAAAAATATTTTTTCAAAAAATACTATTTACCACCTTTTAATAGAGAAAAAATTTAAAATACAATATTTACTACATTTAAATGTTAAATTTTAAAAAATAAACTTATTACTTATAAGATAGACATAAAAATTTAGCTTGGAAAAATTTTCGGAGTTTTTTTGACAACTTTAATATTTTAATGAATAGTTAAAAATACTGCATTTTAATTCAAAATATACTTTTCATCTAATTTATTTATATTTTTAGATTATAATTTTAATTAATTTAAAAGTATAATTAGATTATGTTATGTTCATTTAATATAATTCAGTTCATCGAAATTATTTTCTCTTTAAAATTGGACATAAACACATGCCAATCATTTGATAATTTTTATTTTAAAAAACCCGTTTACCCGTTTTATCAACTCGAATTAATTAAAAAATTGGTTTTCTAAATCTTGAAAAAATTATTCCATATTTGGAATTAGTGAGTCAGAATTTTTTAAATAGGATACTTTTATTTTTTGGAATTATAAATAGTAATTTTAGTAATTATTATTATTATTATTGTTAATGGTAAATTGGGTATTTAGGGTAAAAATAAAGTTATATAATTACCTTAACACCTGTCTAAATCCTATTGGATGACCAAATTCAAACCTTATAATCTATGGTTCGAAATGTAATCACTTAATGGACACTTTCCAATGAATATGACATTAATATTATTAAAATCAATGAATGTGAAAAAATGTCATACTCTCATTTTATAAAAATATATTAATATTAATATTAGAATAACCAAGAGAAAAATATCAACTATAGGTAGTATCTAGAAAGATATAATAATTACCTAAATCAATAAATTAATTTATAATTTTTAGAGATTAAATAGTTATCATTAATGATGACACAATAGTGATGCTGAAATTATTTTATTAATAAAAATATCAAGTAAATGATTTTTAAAATGTTAAATGAAATATAACCTGAATTAATTAAGGTTCTCCACTAATTTTATATTTTACTATGAAATGTAGGATTTATATTAAATATTATCATTCAAAGTTATCTTTAGTTTGGATTTTATTTAAAGTCAAATACATCAATTGTGTCAAAATTGACACTATTGATATTTTATAAAAATAAAATATTATTAAATTATTTAAAGATCATATAAATCTTTAAAATTTACAAAGTGAAAATTATAAGGTCCAAAATATCATAAAGTTTCCAATTATGGACAAATGACCATAAATAATTAAATATTTATAACCGTTTAAAAATTAAAATATTAAAATTAAATAGATTAAATATGGAAAAATAAAAATGATACAATTTAAGATTAAATCAAAACATATCTAAATTCTATTGGTTGAGAGGATTTCGACTTATAATCATTTTATCTTCAAAATAACACTCTTTGGGGCCATTTGGATTTAAACATTAATTTATTTTAATTTATTATTTTAATACTTTTCAATGGTCCCCTCACCTATCTTATAAAAGGAACATCTCCTTCTCTTTGATTCACACCTCAAAATCCCTTTCTCTTAGAAAAAACCATCCCATTTACTCTATAAAAATCCCATAAAGCATTCTAGAGTCCATAGTTTGGACATAAATCCATCCTATGGATACTTGTTATGAAAATCAAATAGAGATACTTGAAAAAGAGGTAATTATTTTATCACCTCTTTCAAAGTTATTTTCTTATTCTAATTCCAATTTCTATGTTGATTCCAAATAAAAGTAATAAATGCAATATCATCCATATTCTGATATGTTATTAAAATCATGGGACAACCATATTCCTCATTTTATACATCATACAAATAATAATATCACCATGCGTGCGTACGTACGACGTACCATGTCCACGATGTGGTGTAATTTTTTATTCAACACTACATTAATTGGACAGATATAATGATGAGTACAATGGATATAAATAATTATATAAAATGATAATGATTATTTATAATTAATATACCATCCAATTTAATTCCATTTAACCATCAAGGGAATAATACCGTTTCCTGTGTGTTTGTACGACCCACCGTCTCCACGACGTGGTGAGATTCATTATTCACTTTTACTATTAAAGAGTGATTATAAAATTTATATGACGAGTAAAAATAATAATTATAAACATAATTTCATTATGGTCATGAATAAAACACATCTTACCCATAAAAAACATGACTTACACAAAAAAACTGGAATCGGAAAACGAAGTAGTTAACACCCAAAATAATGGTAGTATCGAAATACTAGTAACCAAATGATATAATAGGATCATATATGATATAAAAAATATATATATCAATTTTTTATAATTTATTAATATACATTAACCATTATATAGTAGGTTAAAACACACTCAACTAATGGCAAGTACAATTTAAGTGTTAATTTCACAATTTCATTATTATCTGAGATTGCTTATATGTAAGTATCTATTAAGAAATATTTACCACCCATAACCATTTTTCTTTAAATGTAATTCAAAATATTATAAAAAAATGTTTAAAATCATTTGTACCCGTGTTTGAATTTTTACAGAAAATTTTAAAAGGAAACCTTTTGTTGTTTACCAAATGAGGCACTTGATAACCTTTTCGACAAATTGATGAAAGAATGTTTTTTAACTTATACGATGCAAGCAGCCATTTTATGCCTTGATGATTCCATAACATTTTGATGCATACCTTACAATATTACAAGGTTATTTTCAAAATAATTTTTTTCTTTTATAATTGCACATCTCTTAAATGAATTGAAAGTAAAAAAATATATCTCCCTCAAATAGTTCTAATAAATCCGTTAAAGTATTTTAATTTATGTCAACATCCTTTATTGAATTTTATACATGATTTAGGTTTAATTAGTATGACAAAATATACCATATTTCATTAAAGGTTTTATGATATGTTTGACTATGGAAGTGCTATTTTGTTTTACTATTCATGGTTTATGGTTAAAGTATTAACATTTCATATGATAGTTTTAGTACGAATGTTTATGTTATGTTTCACCATTTTCATATGAGGAATTATGTGCTCTTAGTATGTGATGGGAAAGGCCCTATATATCCCCTCGATGCACAAGTAGGTCATATGAGACAATCTATATGTGGACCTGGTGGAGACCCTTCCCATTTTTTTTTAGATACAGATTTTCCTGAGGCCATAACCATTTATTTTTAGATGGCTTGGTCAAGGCATCAATGGTATGTTTCAGATGCCCGACATTTTGAATTCTCGCACTATGAGATTTATTATTGACATTAAATGTAATTATTTGACTAGTATAATAACCATGTGAATGTTTAAATGGAATTATTTGATTTATTCTTTCCACATTATGTTCATGTTAATGTTTAAAATGATTGTGTTTTAGTTTTATACTTGCATTAAAGTTTATGGTCATTTATGACAGCTTCTGTTATATTGGTTAACCTTACTGAGCATTTGAGATCAACCCTTTTGTATGTTTTATTCTCCCATGATTCCATGGAGTGTATTATGACTAATATTCAAGGAAAATCTAGAATAATAATGGTGTCCTCAAATAAAGGACTATGTTTCATATTATGTTTTAAATTGTAATGAATGGTTCATGTGTGAAATCTATTTTCCATGACTACTAAACTGATCGATCCTTCGGGACATGATTCATTGTATCATACCAATGTATTGAAATAATGCACCGTCTCTAGGATTCTGGGGTTGGGGAATTATAAGATGAACCAATGGGATTATTTAGGTTCCCTTTTTTTGTTAATAATCTTTTTTATCAAGACATTATTATCTATTAGTTAGTTGTTACCTTTTGGTTTGGATGATTTCCATATGTTGTATTATATCTGATATGACACTCTATTTGTTTCTATCATATCATATATTTTTTGACGGTAAAATAATTCAAATGTATCCCTGTATAATACCCTTTTTTTGTTTCTATACTATAGTTATTGGGAACACACCTAAGGCGTTGTGTTAAGACAATTCATGTGAAATTATTGGTTGACCGGGGTAGGTCTGTTGCAATACGGTATTACGGGGTCATTTTATTTTTATAGACCATTCTAATTCATGTGTATCACCATATTGAGTTGAGGGTAGTTTATATAGTGTAGATAATACTGTTAGAACTCTAGAGGTAGTGTGGGAGTGTTCTAAGCCATATCACATTCATTAAAATCATAGAGTTTCCATGGGAAGTTAGGGGCTCTCTAGCATCTTTTTTATATGGTTATACATTTTTGGAATCAATTTTTTTTAATTTAGTTTACATTAAATTTATTGAATATTATTCTTGATGAAATTTAATATATTATTTTGAATAATTACGATCCTCCATGTAGACCACTTCTGAATTTTATGAATCTGCCAATCCAATCCAGAAAGTGAATCCTTTGGTTGAATCTATAATGGTGAAAACTATAATTTTGATGATCTAGTACTTAGGTTAAGTCACTAGTGTTTAACTCAAACACAATATGGATCATTCTTCAAAATTCACTATTTAGTATACATAAATCATTCATGGTGTTAAGGGATCCTAAGAATCAGGATAATGGATCAAGAGGGTTGTGAATATTTTCCACTTCTTGAAAACTAAAAATGACTCAATTTTTTTTCACCATATATATATTTAAAGGTTCAAGAAGGAAGTTGTGGTAATATATTTTTCAATATATACTAGATAAATATCTCTCATAGAAAAAATTCAATAAATACTTCAATAAAAAATTCTCTCTTGTTACAATAAGTTTAGGGAAGGTAATAAAGTGCATTTATTTGGATTTGGGAGATCATTTTGATATGGAGTATGCTACTCAATTTCCCAGGATGGTGAACCTATATCTAGATATTTGTTCCAATGAATAGATCATGGTTTATAGGTTTGATATGGTTATAAGGTTTTATATTAAATTTTTTATAATTAATATATGCCTACCTACAAACATAGATGTTTTGGATAAGGATGATATAGTTGAGGGAGATATCTTGAAGAAGACAATACTCTTCAAAGCTTCAGTGACAATAAGAGGCTTTCATAGCTAATCATCTGGATAGAATAGGAAGTGGGGTGACTGATAGTAATGTAGTTTCAAGGGTATATAGTTTGTGACATGGCAGAGTCAGGTGGTCTGTTACTATTGCAATAGAAGGGGGACCTCAAAATTGATTTCAAGGTGGCACCCAAGTGTCACCCATGAGGGAAATATGGTCATCATTAGTGTTTCTATGAGCGACTATTCTAGGGTTGTAGAGTTGAATCTACCATTACCACAAGATTTAAATATAGATATGATGTTGAAAAATGGGTGGGATATCAACCTTTTTCCATGGGTGATGTTGAGGTTATGGAGTAGGGGAAAGATAAAGATGGACATATGTATGCAGTTGAGTGGGCAGAAGCGGAGTTAGAGGTAGGGCTGGCTACCATGATAGGTATAGTTTTTATTTCATATTCTATGGTTATGGTCTTATTCGATACTGGTGAAACTCATACCTTAATATAATCCAAGCTTATCGATGTGTTGGAATCACAATCTGGGCTCATTCCTTCCTTGGGGAATCTTTCTACTCCCATGGGAAATAAGTTAATGTAAGGTTTAAAATTTACAAAATATTAGGTAATGATTTCTGAACATGAAACCATTTGGGATTTTATAATTTTTTATATTGACATATTTGATCATATTATTTAAATATATTAAATCATTATCTATAAATCCTATATTTATTACTATAATCTTCGAGTATAGTTATTTTATTTTGATAGATTCACTCATGTATTTAAATGAGGGTTAGATCCCAGATCTATGAGAGTTAGACCCATCTCCCCAAGTGATAAGGTGATATTATACTAGTTTTTATAAATTTACCTTGATATTGTTGATCCATATCTTACTGGACCTCTTCTAGTGGAGCTAAGTGAGTATCTTGATGTTTTTATAGATGATTTCTCAGGGTTTCCACCCTAGAGGGAAGTTGAGGTTTATAAAGTCTTAATTCAAGGAAATATGCCAATTTATTTACCTTAGTCCCATATATAAATAACTAATTAGAAAGTGTTAAAGGTTTAAATATAGGGAATTTTGGAAAAGGGATTTATTCGTCCTGGTGATTCACCTTAGAAATCACTAGTTCTCTTCACAAAGATGGAAGATGAGGGTCTCTATTTTTGTGTTTGTTACCGAAAAATCATCCAATTTATTCTTATATATATATATATATTTATTAGGATTGATGGCCTTTTGATCCAATTAAGGGATCCTGGTGGTTTTCAATCATTGATATGACATCCATGAACCATCGATTGAGGGTCTCAGAGTAAGATATTTCTAATACAACAATATATATAAGGTGTAGGAATTATGAGTATTTATTAATGTTGTTTGGACTTACTAATTATCCTATTGTGTTTAATGATCTAATAAATCAAATCTCCCATTGGATACTAGATTATTCATGGTTGTTTTTTGGATGATATTGTTTTTTATTGATCAAATTTGGTTCATGATGAGCATATGAATAACATCATTGGAATATTTAATGAAAATTATCTAGGTCACTTATAGATTCAATAGGTAAAATTCCTAGGCTATTTGATCTCTATGAAATGTTCTCAATTGATCCAAATATGATTTTGGATGTAATTTTTTGGTATAATCCTATAAATGTGTTTAAGATGCATAATTTATTTGGATTACTTGGATATTATATGAAATTTGTTCTGGACTTATCCAAGATTGCATGTTCCATGATAGTGTTAAACCATAAGGGTGTAAAGTTTCTTTGTTGTGATTAGAGCCCTAGATATTTTGAGGATTTGATTTAATTTAGCTCCAGTAAAGATTATTTCCTAGTCAGGTTTTGGATGTGATATTTACTGTAACACCTAAGGCATGAATTTGGATTTCATTTTGATGAATGAAAGACAAGTAGTTTCTTAGGGATATCTTTAGTTATTCCCTCTTTATATGAACTATCCCGTTCATGATATTGAGTTTGTGGTAGTGATCCATGCTGGTATGACTTGGTACAACTTCCTCTTTGGGGAGTGTCTAAAGTTCATTCAAATCATAAGAGTTTTAGGTATATATTAATTCATAGGGTTATTAACATGAGGCAAAGACGTTGTGTGGAGTACCATTAGGCTTTTGATTTTTTTATTTCAAACATCCCCAAGAAATGAAACATGGATGCATAATATTTGAGAAGTAAATTACCAAAAAAAGTAGTGAATGAATTAATGGAAGAGTGGTTCTTAATGGGTTTGTTTACAAAGATGCACTAGGATAAAGGGGATGCTAACAAAAAGGTATCCATATTTTTTTCTCCAGATGGATCATTTATAGACGATTAAATTTTACTTGGAAAAGATAAGAGTGTGGAGTTTCAACACTTTAACATGAATATTTTTGGAAGGAAGACCTCAGGTGAGTGGTCTAGGTCTCATAATGTATTTTTTTGATTCAGAAACAGGATGGTAGTTTTGATGAAATTGAGATAGGAATTTATAGATAATTAACACTGATCTATTTGGTCCATGCACCTCAGAGCTACCAAGATGTATCATGAATAGATATGTAATTAATAGTGTCTAGGAATGAGGTGATTGAGTGTGAATTTTGGTGTCTCAACGCCTTAAATGTTAGAGGATTAATGCAGACCATTAGAGGAATACATGGTTACTCCAACCTTTACCCATTCAGTTATGGAAATGGGATGATACAACAACATACATTGTGATTGGGAAACCTCAGGCTCCTAGAGGTAAGGAAGCGATATGTGTAATTATTTATTAACTCATGAAATTAGTGCATTTCTTACTTATCATGGAGTAGGAAGAGGTAGAGGGTATTGAGCACTTGTATGTGTCAGATATTGTTAGAGACCATGGTGTTCTATCAACTATCCTTTTAGATAGATACCCTCATTTGAAATTCTATTTTTGGAGTGGATTGTATGAATTGATAAGTTCTCAAGTCATGTTGAGAATGATTTATCATCCCAAGATGGATGTAAAAACTGAGTGATCCATCTAGATTCTTGAAGACATCCTTCAAGAACGTGTGATTGACTTTAGTGAATTCTTAGAGGAATATGTTCCTTTTCTAGAATTTACTTATAACAATATTCACTAGGAATCAATTAGGATGAAATATTTTGGGGTATTGTATGATATTCCTTACAGATCAACTATATATTGTGAAGATATCATAGAATAGTACTTGGTTAGACCAATAGCCATTCATGAGATGGAAAATATTGTTCACAAGATTAGTAAAAAGATTACTGACAAATCTGAGTGACCATAAATCATATTTTAATCTATATCCCCATCGATTGGAGTTTGAGGTAAGTGATTGGGTTTTCCATAGAGTTTCACCTTGGTTGGGACATTTAAATTTTGTAACATGCCATGTTTTTATGATTTTTTAATAAATTAAAATATATATTATGGTTTGTGATGAATTCTACACCAATTTAATCTTGCATTATATGAAACACCAAGTTTATCATACACTATGCACAACACCGACTTAGCTCACGACACCGAGTTTTAACAAATCAGTGATATATTATTAATACTGTTATTTAAACACGACCATTATAACGTAGAAATTAAACATAGAAATATTTAAATTAAAAAATAATTTTTAAATATAAATGTTTTAAATATATAAAACATATTTTTAATAAAATACATAATTTTCAGTAAAGTCTTTATATGTTTTAAAAATCAAATTTTCATAAAAAACATATTTTTTTATGTATTTTTGTGAAAAATAATAATTTTTTTAAAGTTTTAGAAAATGGTTTTTATAAAATAAAAATTATTTTTTAATTTATAATTTCAAAATTATCTTAGTTTGAATTTTTTCTATTTTTCTAAAATGTTTCATTTTTTAATGAATAATGAAAAATACTTTATTTTAATTTGATGCTTCTTTTTCATTTAATTTATTTGTTTAGTTAAATTATAATTAAATTTGTTTTTAAAGTATTTTTTGTTCCATTAAACATATATTAATTAAATTTATCTAATTTGAATCTATTTAATGTTGAAATTGAGTATAAAAACTTTTTAAACATTTTTTTGTTTTTTCTTTAAAAACCTATTTTCTCGACAGGTATGCAGGATTAATTTTAAATTAATTTCTGATAATTATATGAATTTAATTTATAAAAATGGATTCCATATTTTGAATCAGCTTAATTTATTATTTATAATAATCCAAAAATTATTTTTGACCAAGTTGATTACTGAAATCAATTAAAATTATTTACAATGGTTATGTTAAAACAAGATTACTTAGTGGTTAAACAAAGAATATAAAGTGTAAAGAGGAACCTAATATTTTCCATAACTACTTTTATCACTATATTTAAACCTTATATCTGTTATTTTCAAGATATTTCTATTATTAGAGCCACACTATATAGAAAAAACATGGATGGAATTCACTCTTTTTAAAATTTAATAGAATTCCACTACTCCTAAACTATAAAAGGAAACTCAATTTCCCCCTCTATTCAAAACTTTAAAACTATTGGATTTGGAAAATGAATGAAAAAATCACATATAAAATACCATAAATTAATTCCATAAGCCTTAATTTTTGAAGAAATTCAACCAAGGATGGCCATTTGTGTAAAGGAATTAAATATACCAAAAGAATATGAAACATTCATCAACAAAACGTTTCTATTTTATTTATTCCTAAAACACCTTGAATTGCTTTTATATAATTATTTTATAAAAAAATCATTATATTATATATAATAATATTTTTTTATCCTAATTATATTACCTAAAACTCCACAAAATTCTATAAAATGGATTATGAAATCACCATTCATGTGTACGATGAACCACTACCTCGCAAGATAACAGCATTAATTTTTCCATTACCACCATTAAAGGTTGAATATACTTATGTAAATTATATTTATATATTATTTTTGTGAAATTTATTATTTTATTATTATTTTTTAATTATTTTACCACACATACCTTAATAGTTTATATTTTGTGGGAATACGATAGCATCATTCGTGTGTACGGTGTACTACCGCCTCATGAAGTGATATGACTCATTCAAAATTTACATGGAATTTATTAAATATGTATTTAATAAAAATTTGTAATATATATGAAATAATAATTATCAAACAATGATAATATATATTATTAGTTTCTTTATTTTAATTCTATATGAAAATGGAAACATCATTCATGCGTACGTACGACTTACCATCTCAATGAAAGATAAATTTAATTTACTATTTCTATTTTTTATATATTATTATGGATATATATTTTATTTATATCATTTTAATAAATATTTATATTATTAAATGATTATTAATTTAATATAATAAAAAACAAAACAAATGAAAACTTTTACGAAAAACAATGTGGGTTTTACATGAAAACGTAACTTTAACATTGAATCGTTAATAAAATGGTAATAAAAGGTCATAATAACATCATATATGGTATTATATATATTTTAATGAATATTTAATATATTTATAATATTATTATATCTATTATAAATGAGTTTGGATGATTTCGATGGAAGTCAAGACATAATGTAAGAGATTTCCATCTCACTTTTTTACTTTTGTGAGACACATGCTATATTCACCACTTCTTTCTTATATGTGTTGTATATACTACCCATGAATGTAATTATTATTCTTATAATTAAATTTTCTATTATTTACATATCCATTTTAGGATTTCTCATATATGGGATCTATAGTTCAAAAGTTACCGAATCGGTAATTTTTTTGTTTCAATTTACCTTCTTTCAGATGTATGTTTTTTTATGAATCTATATTCATTCATTAGGTGTATATAAATATACTTTAACATGTTGTATCATTAAATTATTCATCCTAATGATATTTTAAGTTACATTTTATGTTATTACATTATGGGGATTATGATTGAATGATATCAAAGAGGTAAGAGTTTAATGGTATGATCTCACTATTTATCAAGATTTTTTGTGACCAAGTCTACAATATGGAATTATCATGATATAACTATAATTAAGTATCCTTAATTTTATTATACTCTATTTATTCATGATATTTTCATGTAATAGTTCCATTTTCCCTCTCTTTGGTACTTAATATAATTTAGAAAATATTTTTATGAAAATATAACATTATTTATCTATTTGGTCAGAAATCTGTTTTCTTTTAAAAGAATATTTTCTAAAAATGTTTTTATAAAATGATTTAATATCATAAAATTATTTTTTATAATAAAATTTTACCAATGTCTTACTTTTTGTAATTTTTTTAAATGAATTTTCATGTAATTTTCTAAAGTAATGCCTGTTTGAATTTTACAAAAACTGTGAAAGAAACCTTTGTTTTAAATTGTATGGATTTGATATAATTTTCCACTTCCATAACCAATAACTATTTCAAAGATTAATTTATATTTTATCAAGGTTATATTAAAAAAAAATGTTTTAATAATGTTTCTTATTTTGAAAAATATTTGCCTTAAGTGAAAAGAATATTTTCCTCATGAATTTTTTTAAACGGTTCATTATAATTTTTTTTCTATCTAAGATGACATAAATTGGTGTTAATAATGCTTTACTAGAGATATTATCCAAAGGAACCATTCATATTATTTCTTTGAATGCTTTTTTATAGCATAATGTTTATGAAACCTAATTGTCTTCCACAATTTATATGATTATAAAACCTACTTATTTTCACGTGATATATTAGGATGAAATGATTATGAAACATATATCCTTTCCACAAGTTATGATATGATTAATGTTTTTGAAATTTTAGAGGGAAAAACCCTTTTATTAAACAATGAATGATCTCCTTTTGAATAATAGGAAAAGGAGAGAACCGTTACAATAAATCATTGAAAACAATGAAAACCAATAGGGAACATAGGCTAAACATGGACTGAAATGCCAGATAAGAAAAAAAATCATTTTTTAATAAATATTAATGGTGTTTATGAACTTGTAAAACACATAAATATGATTTTCATTATGATATTTGTGGGATATATATCACCCTCAAATGCATTGTGTAAGGATTTATATATCTCATGAGATAAACATGACTAGAACGAGGAGTAAACCTAGTACAATAATACTCGGTTGGAATGAGGAGTGAACTAGATATAGTAATACAAGGATGGAATGGGGAGTGAAATAAATACAGTAAAAGAACCTTCACTTTACTATGGCCTTGGAAGTGATACTTGACCAATATGTAAATGAATTTATATTCTTATGTGTATGACACAAATTCAAGTAATATACTAATTATATGCTGTCATGGATCATGTTCATTGATTCCAAAATTATTCATGTCTTAAAAACTACCAATCTTTATTCCATGACTCCTGATTATGAACAACGTTATGTAGGTTATGGTTTCCAATTGTTATTCTCATGTTATCAAACACTTATGTATATGTTATTCTTACATATCTCCCTTGTTTACCCTTACTGAGAATCTATGATCACCCTTTATTATGTAACCTTTCCCTAGATTATGAATATATATATATATATATATATATTATGTATGAAATTTATAAGAGGGGTTCTAGTAATGATGTACTACGTTGTAGATAATGTAACTCACTTTTGGACTGGTGTTTTTGTTTCCAAGTTTCCATAGGATGTAAGATATTATGGTCTTCATGAATGTCCCTATATAATGTAATAAATTTTCTTAAAAAAGGATGTAATGTATTTTTATGTTAAGCCTGGGTCACAATATATTTGGATTTTTAGGGTAAGTTAGTAGCTCAATATATCGTCCCTTTTGAGATTTTAGAGGTACTCAGGAAGGTGGGTTTATCGGTTCGACTTACTTTTTTGTTTAAATTATATATAATGTGTTACATGTTTTACAACTAAATAAGTATTATCTAGATCCATATAAGGTAATTGAGTTGGAGGATTCTAAAATCTAACCTTACACTTTAGTGATTGAAATTCCTATTTAGATAGTATACTGATAGGATAAGGTATTACATGGAAATATGATCCCATTGGTTGGAGATAGATAATAGTGTGATAGGGATTACCAATGAGACATGATAATTTAAGGCCTTGATTATAAATCAATGAATTTATCTCCTTTTTGGTTCATTAACCTGCACTCTTCTAGGAAGATAAATCATTTATATAGGGGAGAATTTGATTCCCTTTAGGTCACATGTATGCTTAATTTAAATATTTGTTGTTATCTTATGATAATCTAGTGGATTTTGGAAGTTAGGGGTTAAAAATTTATATTTTTAGGTAAAACAGGGTAGGTTCATGGTTTAGGTCCACTATTAGTGATAGTTATGTGGTAATAGTGTAGTATGTATATGTGATTCCGGGTGGTACTTTTCATTGTTTGATCACAATTTATCTAACCATGTAAGATACCAAGAAAACAATGCGAGAGGATGGATTTGGTCCAGAATATATTGAATGACTTGATCATAGTTTTTCTAACCACATAGATATTCAAGGGAAACATGAATTTTTTTTCAAGGGAAAATGGATATTGCATATTTAGTGCATGATTTTTATTATCATGTAGCCTAACTGTGTGTCTCTATCAAATCATCTTAAAATAGAAAATTACCCAAATATAATTAGTAATTTTTAACACTAATATCCTCCATATCATCCATTTTCTTGAATATTTACCTTTATTGTTCTCCTGATTACCTTTACCCAGATTCCTTGGTGAACCTTGATCATTTTGGATGTATATCATCAATGTATGTTTACCCCCCCCCCCATTTTCTCCTATTTCCCCTAGATCTATCATTGATCTCTAATTTTCTTTATCCGTTAAAACTAAAATAGAATTTTATCTTTTTATTTAATGATATGGATGGAGAATTTATGAATTTTTCTATATTTTTAGTCTTGTTAAGACCGAATATATTCATTTCCCATCAACAATTTTTAAGGCAAAGAGGTTTTCATCATTCTTGAGTTAGGTATCTCTATCCTATTTTCTATCACATGTAATTAATTGTTTTTTTTATTTCCAATCATTTTGATATATAAAATTTATGATTTGAAATCCATGAGTGGTGAATTTTACCTTTTATGGATATGTATTTTTTTTCAAAATGGGTTTTAGTTTAAAACTAATTTTAATGTCAAAAATGGATTTAATGGAATTCATAAAAGATAGTTTTGAAATGGAAATGATTTTTCAAGAATGAACACAATGGGGATTAATATAGATTTTTTTATAAAAATTTGGTCATAAAAAGAAATGGATTTTTATGGGAAATGATTATAAAAGGTGAAATTGATTTCTTGAATGTAATGTGGATAATATAGATAATTGGGAAGACTTTGGGCTATGTGGGAAAACTAGACATATGAATTTCCTAGTATAGTAAGATATCACTAGGTTAGGTGATTGAGGGTAGCCATTATAAGGGAATTTGGTTCCCATACATTAAAGTATACTTATTCTAGCTAGTGTTTATTGTTTGTCTTAGTTGTCTACAACCTTGTATTTTGACTCCCCCTTTAGTGCTTCATGGAAATATTGCATGCATGATCACTTGATGTATTTATTTTATTACTTTATATGGATATTGATGCTTGAATACTATATTATTAATCATATTATTCCTCATGGATATATGTTTTTTATATTTATTTATTTATATAACATGACATGTTTTTGGAATGAAAACTAAAGGATGATTTTACATGGAAATCAAAATAAATTCTCTACATTTTAAATACATTTTATACAAGAACTAATAGTTGGAAGTGGATAAAAATTGTATAGATTATTTGTGGTATCCTAATAAGATTTAGTTATCACACACATATCTTTTGAATTAGTAATTTTGATCCATAGTTTTTCAAGATACAAGTAAAGGGAAGAGATCCATGTAAAGGATTAATTTCTTTGAACATGTAGCCATTATGGTGGGTTGAGTTGGTGGTGACATGTATCCATATGGAGATGGACCCTTGGGATGCATCATATTCCATTTTTTTAGTGTTCTTATTGCATATCTAGAACAAGATATCTAGTTTATTGATATTAATTTTTTAGGTAGGTTTTTTGAAATATAATGTATTATGTATATCCATTTTTATACTATATCTGTTTCTATGTTATCATATGTTTATCAAGGGTGAAATAATTCCCATGTTTATTCACATTAAACCTTGGTTTTTATTTCCATCCTTTGGTGACTGGGAAAGTAGTTAGAACCTTGTGATGATCCAATTTAAGGGAAATTATTAGACAACCTTGGTCTGTCTATTATAAATTTGTATCAGATTGAAAAGATATCATTAAATCCTTTTCTCATTCTTATATATCTCCTTATTAAGTTAGGGGTTTTTTGAAATACTAAATAAAGGATTGTTGAAATTAATGAGATAGTGTGGGAGTGTGGATAAGCAATTCAATTTTATGATAATACTCCAGTTAACATGGGATATAAATATTTAATTATCATCAGTGTTTATAGGTTAATCCTTTTTGGGATTTAGTTTTTAAAATTCAGTTTATGTTAATGGAATCCGACCTTATTATTTATGATTTTCATTCTCTTATTTTATAGAATATGTATCCTCCAAGAAACCGACCTTTAAATGTTTAGGAGGATTGATATGTTTTATACTTCCAAAAAAACTATTTAAGACTCCAAGTCTAGATTAACTAGTTACATGTTTAAAGGTTTGGGAAAGAAGTGGTGGGAATCTATTTTGCAGGACATGCTGCACATAGATATCACCTGGACCACATTCAAGAAAGAAATTAATCAATAGTTCTATCCTAATACAATAAGTGTGGTAACAACATGATAGTTCATTTATTCAATGTAGGTTATCATTATGTCATGTAATATGATAATAATTTTACTAAGTGGTTGAACATTTCTATAGATATTATTTCAAAAAACTATATCATGGTGAAGATGTTCAATATGGTTTTATTTTATGATATTTTGAGATGACAATTCTTATCTCCAGGCCCTCCTTTGTGGAGGTTTTTTTGTTAAGGAAGATATGTATGAAGTGGATATTATATAAATGAAAAGAATATTCAGAGATTATATGATAGAATGAGGTATCCAGAGTTCATCTTCTGTCTAAAAGAAGAAGCGGGGTGACCCGCACTGAGGTAGTGGAAAGGGTATCTGAAATATTTCAGGGAGAATTCAGGAGGTCTATTTCCAGTGTGATAAAAATAGGAACCTAAAACCTGATTGAAATTTAGTACCCAAGGGGTTTCACACATGCAATAAATTTTCCAATCGTCTATATTTTTGTGATATATAATCATAGGGAAGTAGTAATCTCAGTTTATATCTAACATAGTATAAGGGGTGAGATCTCAACCTCATTCCAAGGGTGATTCTTAGGTTGTGGAGAAGGTCTAAGATAAAGATTGACATCTATATATTGAAGATTGATAACAATAGAAGTTATAAGCATGAATAACTATCATGAGGGGTTGGATTTTTATTGCATCTTTTAAGGTTATGTACTTTTTTGATACTAGTGAAACTAATTAATTTATAACTTCCAAGTTTATTTATATGTTGGGATTGAGATCATAGATCATACATTTAATGTTAACTCTTTACACTCCTATGGGAATGAAGTTAGAGAAAGGATTAAAATATCCCAAATTTTGGGAGATAATTTCTACCCATGAATCAATTTTGGATTTTATAGGTCTTGATCAAGACATCTCTGATCTCATCCTTGGTATAAATTTGAAGATTATTTATAAATCCACTATTGATTACTATAATCACCAAGTATAGTTTTTTTCATCTTATGGAGTCCCTCATGCCATTATATGATAATGATATTCAATATTTAGGAGATAATTTCCTTCCAAGCATTATGTTAAGGTGATATCATATAAACTTTTAGAAATATTCCTTGATAATTTTTATCCATGTTTTGGTCTTCCTCTTTAAGAGTTTGTGAGTTAGTATCCCAAAATTATTTTAGATGATTTCTCATGGTTTTTAACCCTGAGGGTATTCAATATTTTTTTACACTTTTTTCTAGGGATGTGTTTTATTTCTTTACCTTTATACCATATGAAAAAATTGAATTGAAATAGTTAAAGGGCCATTTTGATGACCACAAGGCTAAGGGATTTATTCATCGAAGAATTTTACCCCGTAAAATGCTAGTTATCTTTGTAAAGAAGGATGATAAAAGTATATAGATTTTTACTAATTAATCGAAACACAACATGGTGATGGTTAAGAATAAATATCTATTTTCCTTTGATTGGTGTCCTTTTTGATTATTTCAATGGATCTTTATGGTTTTCAAAGACATTTCTGATATTGGGGTTACATCATCTGAGGGTCTGAAAAGAAGATATTCATAAGATGGTGTTTAAGAGTAGGTATGAGAATTAAGAGTATGTGGTCAAGCCATTTGGTTTTACTAATTCTCATGTGCTGTTTTTTGATATATTGAGTTGAATCATCCATTGGATCTTGGATTCATTCATGGTCATTTTTTGGATGATATCTTTGTTTATTCCATATTAGAGTAGGTTCAGGTTAAGAATATGAATATCATAATTGTAATCTTGAAGGAACATTATCTATATGTGAAGATATCCAAATTCAATCTATGTATTAAAGAGGTAAAATTTCATTGCCAAGTTATTTATGAGAATTGTGTGTTACCATATCTTCAGAAGATTTAGGCAGCGATGTCTTGGGAGTATCCCAAAAAAGTGTTTTAGATCTATAACTTATTGGTATTAACTTATTGTTATAGGCCATTAGTTTGAGACTTCTCTAAGTGTGAACCTACTATTTCAAAGTTAACCCATAAGGGTGAAAATTTGTTCGTATTGATCTGTTCCAAAGATATTTTGAAAATTTTAAAGTGATATTGACTTCAAATCTAGTCTTGATTCTTTTAATGTTGGGTTTGAGATATAAGGTTTACTATGATTCTATAATTATGGGTTTGGGTTTTATTCTGATTCAAGGGATACATGTTGTATCTTATGTCTCTTTTCAATTACAACACCTTGATAAGAACAACCATATTCATGATCTTGAATTGGTTTATATAATGCATGATCTCAAGACATGGTACCAATACCTCTTTAGGGAATGGTTTATAGTGTATTCTAACTATAAGAGTTTTAAGTTTATCTTTTTTTGTCAGAGAAAAATTGAAGAAATATTTTTGGCGTGAATTTTATCCTTTTATAAACACTTTAATAATATAAAATTAATCCCCCTTTTTGTTGGGATGAAATATTATTTTCATCAAATTGATTTTATAATAGAAAGATAAATAATAATAACATGATAATTTTCATAGTAGTTTAGTGTAAAAATATACTTTCGTCGAATACACCAATACACTCTCTATGTTTTTTGTTATTTTATCTAATATAGTATTCTTATTAGGGACCATAACAAGTGAGTTTTAGGTGTTGAAAACTTACAAAAAGTCAAGTTATTTTATAGGAATTATTGATAGAACCAACTTATTATGAGAAGTTGAAACTCCACTAAGACTGAGTATAAGAAATTAACACTTCAAATGAATAACATATGATATATATGTTTAAGTATCTTATACAGCTATTTATAGTAGTAATGGATAAATGACAAATCTTCTTCTTTATATAATAATATCATCAAGTAATTAGAGCTAGAAAGAGGTCCACTTTGCCGGAGATCATAAAATAATTACCAGAACAAAAGAATAACTTCTCACATCAATAGTATGAACACACAGAAGAAGATTATGAAATTTATGTCTCCAAACTTTAGTCATGAAACCATAAATTAATGGTTAAAAATATATAGGTTTGTAAATAAGTAGTGAATAAATTATGAATTTTAATCTTGTTAATATCTTTTTTTTTCTTATCACATATTTGAATTATACAACCTTATTATAGAAAATAATAACACGAGTTTGATCTTGGGAAAATAGATCCATCAATATCACCAGATAAATCATGATATTCAAAACGCTCAATATATTTGAAATTTTAAATTAAATCACCCCTGAAAATGGTAAGTTCCATTAAAAATTGGTATAATTATTTGGTTGTAATATAACATTAAAATTGGTATTTTAACTTCTTTTAATGAGATATTAATTCTATTTAAACCATTACTGAAATGTCAATAAATAGATTAAATTCAAATTCTATAGATGACTGCTTCAATGTGGGTATTTCCTTGTATACGGAATCTTAAAAATTATGGTACACAATATAATGCTGATTCCATACATTGGGTTAACATACCATATATTATATCATAAAATGTTGGCTACTTTAATAAAATTAGGTTAAAAATTGTAATATTTTCGTAAATACGAGGAATAAAAGTAGTGTTCCTTATCGAAAGTTAGGTTCCCAAACCTTATGTTATCCACAACGAAGGGTTTATAATAGTGATTTCAGACACCATAGAAATGTCCAAAATAATTAGAAAAAAAATCAAATTAATTACTTTCAGAATTTCACATGAAATAAGATATATATTTCAAAAAATATAATTCTAAAATCAACTTAAATAAATTTCATTAGTAAAACAAATGAGAGTAATTGTGAGCATCAAAATTAAGGAAAAATGAAATTATTGGATCCACATTAACATGAACAACAATACTCCCCTTTTCGATGATCATAAAACCCATTGAAATATAAACATTGAAATATATATTTTAATTAATTAATCATGCAAACAAATATTTATTATAATAATAAGAAATATATTTATTAAATAAAAAAGATGAAAAATGATTTTATACAAACTCCATCAAAAGTTATTAATAGATATGAATAAGTTTTATTAAATAAAAATTAATAATATTTAATAGAAATGCTGTTTTTATCGATATTTCTTACCATTTTTAAGATATCAAAATGAAAGTAGATAGATAGATAAAAACACATTCAATAATGATAAAATCTATTAGTGATTTTTTAGACAAGAATAAACTCATCATAATCTTGAATAGGATCTTGAAAAATAGTAAATAAAGATAAAAAAATAGAACATAAATGAAATAATTTTCGTTTTTATATCAATAATTATAGAATACAAAAAGTTTTAGCTCAATGGTTTTACAAGGTCAAGGGTTAAGAAGAAGATATGTTTTAGGCATTGGATATTTTGAGGATAAGGAGATAGTTTAGTCCTAGGATATTCTGAGGATAAGGATTCAATGGTCAAGGAATCTAAGACTATATTATGCATTACTTTTAACACCTCTATCAATAGCTTGAAATTTTTATTCATCATCCGAGACCTTTATTGTATCAAATTCTATGATTCCTAACAAAAATTAAAAAATATACAATATTTACTTTTATTAACGACATAATATATTCAATTAACTGAACATATATTTTCATGTTATTGTCCATTTAGTTGACCATATCTCTAACTCATGGATTTGTATAGGTGAAATTCTCAACAAAATCTTGCTGGTTTTTGAATAGTGTGTAGTAGAATATTAAAAAAAATGTATTCTTTTAATTATATCATTAATGAATGAAAAAAGTGTATTAAGAGAATAAAGAGTTCTTATCATATTTATATTTTTGTTCCACTTTATGTATGAGATCTTCCTTGGCACTCCTTATCATTTTCAAAATGATCATACAAACACTTTTTAAAACAACAAAATTAGAATTTGAAAGAACCTCACTTTTAATATGAAGAAAATGACTAACCAGCACATTTTTAAAGAAATAAAAATCTATCTTAGATATTTAATATTCCAATAAATTCTGATAATAACCTTTATGGGATTCAAATTATATTCTATAAACAGATAAATTTCTTAAATCTCTAATAGAATTTGACGAAATCTTATGTTCACCCATAAATTTCCCAACCTCATATTCGAAATGATTGTAATTTTCACACATATCAAGAGAAAAAATATGGTAAAGATATGAAAATTCAACTCATATTCAGTAGTTGAAGTGCTTTCCTTTGGCCTTATAGAAGGCTCTACAACCTCATCCATTTGATATTATTGAACTTCCATCTTCCATATCTTCACTAAAAGTTTCACTAAGTAATTTTTTTACCTACAAAAACATATTCAAATATCCTCTACATTTTTCTTTTTACATTATAAACTAAATAATGTATAATAATATTATTTGAAATAAATATATGAGTAGAAAATTTCAAACTAAAATGTGAAACTTCATCATGAATTTCATCAATTAGTTCAGAACCTGAATAACAAGCAGTGTATATCTTTATATTAAAAATAATAAACTTTATATATTTACCCTGATATTATTTTCTTTATTGGTATACTGATATGAATGTTAGTTACACCAATAGATGCATCTTTCAAATCTCTATCCACTTGAGATCCTCCAGCCCCTCTTTCAAAATGAGACTTCAAAACTTCTCCAACACAACTTTAAGTAAAAAAACTGACTTCAAGATCCTTTTCTCCCCATGAGCATGAGTTCTAGACTATTTTATTCCTTCAAACTAATGGGAATTGAACTACCCTTTGTTATGATCCAGAATAGCCAAACATTTCAGGCCTTCTAGAAAATAAAATATTGCTGTGATGTCATTTGAGGCATGTCAAGATGTCATAGATCATTCCATTCGTAAAAAGAAATATAGAAACAATTCTTCTATAATGATAGAATAACATCATTGTGTTTTTTTCAGAAAAAATGATGCATGATCATGGACATAAATCTTCTAAAATTAAATTTGATTTTTCTTAACATAAAAAATATTACATGCATATATAGAAAGAGTACTTTCTATATTATGACTATTAAAAACACTAATATAGAATGAATGAACTCTAATAAAACATTTTAGACATCCTCTGAATCCATTATAAACATTATTATTATATGGTAGTTTCTGAAAAAGAAGAACATAATTTATTCTAAATCATAATCATTGACCTTAATTGACCTCAAATTGAAGTTAAACACTCTTTTGTAGGAGAAGTTGGAAATTTTGGTGATAATGACCCATGAGATAAAAAAATATTTTTCTATTAACTTTAAAGAAACAACATGTTCTGTATATCCAAAATTTTATTATGCATTCTCATAAAAATTATTTACTTCCCTTTCAAATATATACTATGTATTTCCACTATAGAATATGTACTCAAGACCTTGAAAACTCAAATCCTTCTTTAATATCAGATTCACCAGGAATATACATTTGAAATATACTACGTTACCATATAGATTTTTTCTTTCTATAATAGAAGTCCTCTTAATATTCTATCTAATTGGACCAACTTCATCAGTTATCTTTTTCTTTCCCATAATGAGAATCATAAGTTTTTGTGTTTGAAGATTAGGGTTTGAGATAGATTGAGAGATCAAAATATAAAAGGGTAATATGTTCAAAGGTAGAATAGGGGAGTGGTTTATAATTTTTTTCATTAACCTATTTTTAAATACCATGATCAAAATTTACAGTGTAATCACATGGTTTTCTTAAAAATAAAAGACAATTTCAGAATATAAAATATGAGGATAAAAATGAACAAATTCAAAAAAACTAAAAACATTATAAACTAAATTGAAAAATAAATTCCTAACTAAAAATAGGTATAATACCACATCGATTAAAAAAAATAAAATTAAATGCTTTAATTAAAATTAAATAAACATAAAACCCCCTTAATAAAATCAAAACTAGTTATGGGTAGTGGTTTAGTAAAAGTATCTGCAAGTTGATACATATAATTTTGATATTGTAACGATGTATCCCTATTTTGGACATGATATCTAAGAAAATGATGTCTAAGATTAATATTATTACTCCTAAAGTGACACATATTATTTATTTGTAATATCAAGATCACTTTTATTATAAAATAAATTAGGAATATGGTTGAATCATAGTCCAAATGTCTAGAAGTGAGTGTTTCAGCCAGAACACCTATGCATAATAACTACTTGAATAAATGTATTCTACCTTACATATTTACAATAAAAATGAATATTTATTTTTACAGGAATATGAAAATAGGAACATTCCTAAACAGTGACAAGTACTTGGGGTGCGTTTTCTATCTAATACAAACCCTCCAAATTCAGGATCTGAATATGAAATTAAATTAAAAAAAAGTGTTTTTGGATAAAGTAGAGATAGAAATATAGTATCTTTTAAATATCTTAAAAATAATTTAACAGTATCAAGATGGTATTATTTTTGGTTTTGATGAAATCATGAACAAATTAAAATAGAAAACATGATGTATGGTCATCTAGTTATATGATATAAAAAACAACCAAATATACCTCACAATAACATATTTTTAATTGGTTTTCTAGCTTTATCCATGTTATGTTTTAAATTAGTACGTGAGAGAGTTTGATATGACTTACTATATTCAATTTATTTTTTTAATTAATTAATAGTACTTTTTCATTGATTCAAAAAAGGTCCAAAATATTTTTGATGAAATTGAAATCCACAAAAAAATTAAAATATCTCATTATAATTGTCACAAAATCATTTTGCATTAGTGTTGATTCATCTTTACAAATATTTTTATTAGCTAAATAAAAATTAACATCATCTACCTAGATTTTAAGTAATTAAATATTTGAATATGATTTTTTTTCATAATGATTACAATATACCAACCCAATCGAAAAACCATATTTCTATATAAAATAAATCAATCCTTTATACCAAGACTTTGGTGTCTGTTTATGGCTATAAAGAGATTTAGTAAGTTTAAAAATATAATTTATTATATAAGGATTTTTAAAAACTGGAGGAAAGTTTACATATATTTCCTTAAATAAATAACAATTTAAAAAAGTATACTTGACATCCATATCATATAATTTAATTTACACATAAAATTCATAGGCTAAAAGGATCCTAATGGCTTAAATCCTGGAAGCTATGGAAGAAGTTTCTTCCTAATATATTCCTAACACACGATTAAAACCCATAACAACTAGCCTATAATTATTCTTATTAATTATATATTGATATTCTTTCTTATTTATGAAGACCTATTTTGTCCATATCACTAGATGGTATGAGGTTCAATCAACTAATTTCCAAACATAAATCCTCCTAAACTAGTTTAGTTCTTCCTACATAGCCATCATCCCAATTTAATCTTATAAGGATTCATCTATTTATTTAGGTTGAAACTGTGATATGATGGTTTATAACTCAATTATGTTTAAAATGATTATCCTAGTATTAAATCCTTTATCAGGGAGTCCTCTACCAATATCTAAATGATGATGCATTAATGTTCTAAGAATTCATGGTATAAAACCTATAGGTTCCAAAATTTCAGGTTCTTCAAAAATAGATTGATTATAATGATATTCCAACTTATTATGAAATAAATAATTAGAATAATATGGTCCCAAGTTATTCATAGAATCACAGAATTCATATTTTTAATTTTTTTTGTGATTAAATGAATCACTTTTATCTCACTTCACATGACTATATTCTTCAACATTCATTTCTTTTTTATTAATCATTAAAATTAATTAGAGGTAGAAGAATATCCAACAAATATTCCTTCATCAATCTTTGGATCAAATTTACCAGGGTAATCTTTAGTTTTCATGAAATAAACCTCACATCTAAAAACTTTAAAGAATCTAACATTATGTTTAATTTTATTCAATAATATATAAGGAATATTTTTTAGAAAAGGACTTATTAACTCTCTATTCATGACATGGAATGTTGTATTTATAGCTTCTATACAAAAAATACGTAGGAAGACTATATTAATCCATCATATTTATCGTCATATCTTGAATAATCATATATTTTCTTCCTATATATTTATTTTGTTGAGTTGATCTTGGGGTAGAAAAAGGTTGTTTGACCCCATGGTTTGAGAAATAACAATTAATTTCTTTTTTCTCAAACTCTCCTCCATGATCACCTATAATTGAAATTTTTTTTATTTTATTTTTCAATTTAAAAAATAACTAGAAAAACAAAAAAATATTCACTTTAAAAATTTAGAAAATAAAGATATGTAAAAACAAAAAGAATAAATAAAAACAAAAACAAAAACAAAGAATATTATTTCTAAAATTTCTACTCTTGAATATATAATAAATTTATATGGATACATTCTAATGGTTTGGATGTATAAATATTGTTAATTTTTTTTTAAATATGACCTATGCTTCTTTCCAATTTATCATGCATCAAAAAGTTTATTCTCATCAAACTTAGGACTGTAAATATTTGAAACTAAATTATTCCTAGATAACATAAACTAGAATTATATATTACAATGTCTGTGTTTTTATGCTATATCTAGGTTTCATTTATTTCCACATTTGAACAATTCAATTTCTGTTTACATAAGGAACTGAATTGTAATGTATAAAAAATTTAAGTTATAGGTGCTCTAAAATAATAAGTTTTTATTTAAAAATAGATTATGAATTTTTAGAAAACTCAAATGAAAATCCACCATAATAGTGCTGAGAAATGCTTATAAGATTATGATATTGCCCTTGAATTTAGACAACATTGTTGATAATGAATATTTTTAGATCTGCAGTTGATATGAATCCTATGATATTGACTTTAGTGATATCACCAATGGTAACCATGACTCTATCTACTTTTGATGGTTCATATAAATTTGAAATGTCACTACTCATGTATCTTGAGATTCCACTATCCATGTACCATATTAAAATTCTTACACATTATATTTTTACCAACAAAAATATCAAATAAAATATTATTTTGGTTCCAAAATGATATTCATTCATGTAGTGTCAGACAGTAAAGATATGGAAAACTGAATCTGCCAAATTTCCACAAAATTTACATATTTAACTTTAAAAAAATTTATAGTAATAAATGATTTATTTAGAAAATTGATCAAGGTATTGTCCATGAAATAGTTATTAAAACAATTACTATTAGTCTTGAAATAAAAAAAGGTATCCCTAGACATGATATGGTTCTTCAAGCTACGAACAAAATAGTTTCTATACAACTTTGGATTTTCATCATTACTTCCAATACCAAAATTTTCTCTTTTGTAAACATTTGTTTCCAATAATCATATTTAAATAATATTCACTCTTAGTTAATATGATAGAATTTTTTTTATTGGATTATAATTAAGACTATAATTCTTTAATTCTACATTCTTTCATAATGTTACTTAAAGTTGATTTTAATAATTTATCTTTCAAATATAGGTTTTGTTTCAACAAAACATGTTTTTCATGTAATATAGCATTATGAATATTCATTATGGATTTATAATTTTAAATAGGGATTCATATTTTTATTATTGCATGGAATAGTATTATATTAACTAATGACTTGATAAAAATTAATAATTAGAAGCATAATAGTAGTGTGATTATACCTCATATTTTTTTCCATAAAGCGCATGTGGGACTTTATATCTGCTTTCTCCATTTCTGATTCAGAACATGAAGATATTCTGGAGTCTTCTAAAACACTCAAATATAAATTCATACCCATTTTCCTTTATTCTCATAATCAAATTTCATTTGGTATATATTTTCCATATTTTAAAATTTTCATTTTTTTTATTTCACCAGTGGTAAATGTGTTCTGATATACACTATTTGATTTCACTCATAGCATCATACCTCTTTTAGTCAATGATCATTCATTCTTGAATAATTGTAAAAACCATTGATATTTTTATTACTTTTATATAACATAATTAATTATCTATATATGTGATCCAGTTCCTCAATAGAATTAAAAAATCGAGAATTATTTGAGGATATAACATCCTCTATAGTCTTATTTTATCCTTTTGGAATTGTAAATTTTAGAGCAGTACTCTCCCTCTTGATAATTCTATGATTTTTTCCTTCATCTTTAATTTCAAATTCATACATCATTAATAGACCAATAAATTCCTTCATTTCCATATTTTTAATAGTATTATATTTTTTAATATTAGTAGATATTCCATTCTATTTATAGTGTAAAACTATATGAATTTTTAATTCTTGATATAGTTTTAGAGTTTATGTTCCCAAAGACATATCACCATTTACTATTTTAGTAAATTTTGCAGTCATTTAATTAATACATTCTCTATAATACAAGATGAAAGTAATAAATTTTAATTTTATATTTTTGTAACTCAATTTTACGAAATTCATTTCCCTTTATAGGGAAGGTAAATAGTCTTGCACATTTCATTGGCTATAGAATAATGATAGAATTGATTAAATTATTCAGGATGAAGTCTGTATATAATTAAATTCATGGATCTTGACTTTTAATCATATTCTATTTTTTATAGCATCCCACGTTTGTATTTATTTTTTAATTTTATAAGATTTTAAAATATTTATATAAACTTTTAAATCAAGATTCGTAAAATAAACGAACATAATATATTTCAAGTATTTGTAATTTTCTCCATTGAAATATGGAGATCCAATCATTGACCTCACTTCTTTTAGTTCATCCACACATATCTTTTCTTCATAGAGACCTTTGACTCATGATTTCTTGAGAATGTAATAATTTTTTAAAGATAAATCCAATAATATAAATTATTTATTGGAATAAACATGAATATATAAGAGGGGGGGTGGGTGGTGCTGGTGAATTGTGTCCTTTAAAAAAATTAATAATTAAAAATTAATCCCCCTTTGTTATGTGATGCAGTATTATGTTCTGTAAATAAATTGAGAAATGGGAAAATAAATAAGAATAAAACACCATTTTTGATAGTGTTTTAGGGAATAAATAACCCCTATTCCACTCCACCAACACTCTCTCCATGAGTTTGGTGATATTCACTAATACGACCAATTTACCAGGGACCACAAAAATGGAGTACTAGTAGTTGACACCTTAAAAAAATTCATGTTCTTTTAAAGGAACCACCACAACCACATCTTAGTAAAAGAATATGAAACTACACAATTAATGCATATAAAATGTCAACACATCAAATGAATAATATAGGATTTATAAGATTAAGTAGATTCATCCCACAAATATAGAAAACTGATAAATGATGGATCTTCTTCTTCAGATAATAATATCCATAAGTAATTAAAACTCTGAAGTGATCCTCATTACATATTATCTTCAAATAATTATACAAAAAAGGATTCACCATTCATATTAGTAGAATAAATATAGAATAATATATTATAAAATATATACCTCTAATGTGTAGTCCTAAAATCATTGAAGCATGGATTCAGATAACTAGAATTTTACAGTATCCATTGAAAAAAATAATTCTCTTTTCTTAGCTTGTTATAATCTCTTTTTTTCTTATAAATTATTTGAAATATAGAACCTACTAAGAATAAATAATAAAATTATTTTTATATTGGTCAAAAATATTTTGAAATATCATCAGATAAATTGAAATATTCGAAATTCTCCGTGGGTTTGAAGTTTGAAATTAAATCACCAATAAAAACAGTAACTTCCCATAAAAATAAGAACAATTTAATCAGTTTTTTAAGAGTCTTGGAATGCTTCATTGAATATATTTTAATGGAATATTTATTCTATGAGAACCATTTTTGAAATATTAATAAATATCTTAAATTTGAATTGAACCTATGACTTCATCAACATAAGAATTTCTTTACAAATGGTATATTCAAATGTATAGTACAAGATATACCATTGATTCTAAAAATTGGGTTAACTAGAAATATGTTAGATCTAAAAACATAGAATTTCATTAAAAAATAATGTTCATAATCTTAACCTATAGTTCAAACGAAGGGTAAAAATATAGCATTTTTTATCAAACGTGAGGATCCTAAACCTTACATTCTCTACAACATAAGGTTCAAACCATTGATTATAGAGTCCTTATAAAAGACTATAATAGTTAGAAAAACTATAAAAAATTACTTCAATAATTTCATGGGAAATAAATTAAATATTTAAAAAGTATAATATTTAAATTCACTTAAAGAAACTTCATCAGTATAACATATTATGGTGTTTGTGAACATAAAAAACAATAATAAAACCAATGAAATTATCGGCTAAAAACTCATATTCCCTAGAATATTCACATAGAAATATATAAACTTGAGATAGATACACTGGGTGGAGTACCTTCAAACTTTTGATTTTGATATTTTTTACACCCTTGAGAAAAGAAATATGGCCATAGATGGTTCTAGTTAAATCTTACCAACTTATATTGGGAAAGAATGGTGGAAGAGTGGTGCATGAAGGATTTTTTTACTTAGATAAATTTAGATGAAGGGGGAGATAATGAACATGTATTGTGCTTGATTTGGATCATTTATGTGGGATCATATTTAAATTGGAAAATATGAGTATTTGGAGAGTTAGTGCTTTAGTATGAATCATTTTAGTTGGGAAACCCTAGGTGAGTGGTCTCAATATCTGAATAGAGTGTTGTACTTCCAAGGTAGGATAATGGTTATGATGAATATGAGATAGGAATTTATAGATAATGACCACTAAATTATTGGTCTTTTTCACCCTGGAGATACCAATTTTTATCATGACTTAATATTTCATCATTAATATATTGAGAATGAGGTGATCAATTGTCAATTTCTTGTCTTTATGCCTTATGTGTTGGATAATTAATAAAAAGAATCATAGGAAAACATCTTTGCTATAACCTTTACCCATTATAGAATGGAAATTGGATTAGATAATAAAGTAATTTTTTATTTGACTTCCTTGAACTCTTAGTGTCAAGGATGTGATGTTGGTGATTATTGATCAAATCATGAAACCATTGAATTTACTACCCATCAAGGAGTCAATTAAAGAAGATTACCTTAGTTATATTGTTTGTTTTAGAGATTATCATTCCTAAAGATGACCAATTTTTTTTGTAGATATGGACCTTTTCTTTACATCCTGATTTTGGAGTGTATTATAAGAATCAATGAGTTTTCATTTAAAGTTGACCAGGAATTATCGTCCATAGATAGGTGGCAAGACTGAGTGACCCATCCAAATTCTTGAAGTATATTTTCGGGAATACATTCTTGACTTCATTAGATACAGGAGAAACATCATTCACTTGTTGATTTTTTCTATAATAATAGTTTGAAGGTGTTGAATTGGAAGAATAATTTTGACATGTTCTATGGAAGGACTTCTAGATCACCACTATTTTGGTAAGATATCAGATAATGGTTCTTGGTTTAACTATGAATCATTCATGTGATAGCGAATATTTTGGATTTTAACAATAAAATTTAGTGACAACTTAGAGCCATCATGAAATAAAATTATGATCATCACCATCAATCTTTGAAGTTTGAAGTTGGTGATCAGGTTTTCCTCAGAGTTTCACCTCATTTGGAAAATATACATTTTAGGAGGTAGGGTATGCTAAAACCTTTTTATGTTGGACCATTTGAGATTGTGGAGTTACTCAAGATGTTTTCTTATTATTTAGAATTAACTATTCATGTTAGTTCTATCCTCGATAGGTTCCACGTTCCCAACTCAATAATTATCTACTAGATCCATCCCATGTGATTGAGTGCGAGGACATCAAATTTAAATATGAAACCTTAGTGATTGAAAGAACTATTCAGATAGTGGAATGATATGATATGGTTATTTGTGGAAATATTATCCCATTTGTTTGAGTGAGACAGGAGTGTGGTGGATAAATCAGTGAGACATGGGATCCTGGTGTATTAATGATACGACACTGAATTTATCTCTTTTTTGGGTTTGTAAAACTAATCCTTTTGGGTGAACAATTATTTTAATTCTGGGAATAATTATGACACCCTTTGGATCACAAGTATACTTAATTTTGTGCTTGTATTTTATCTTATGAATCTATTGAGTCTTTTTGGGATTTAGGGGATGAAAACTTATAGTTTTTGGGAAAATAGGATAGGCTCACATTTTAAGTATGTATTTACTTCTAATCATGTGGTAAATGGATGATAAGGCTAGTCAATTTATATTAGTGATTTTTATAGTTTGATCATGGTTTTCTGAATTGTGTGTGGCACCAAGTAAATTGTGTGGAATGATGGGTTCGGTCTATAGGCTATTTCACAACTTGAACATCATTTGTTTAATTTTGTGGATATTCCTAGGAAATTGTGTAATTTATTTTTCTTGATAAAGTGTCTATAAAACGTTATATATAATAATGAACCCTAACCGTGCGACCCAATCTGCTATTTTTAAAACAAAAAATTAGCCTAAATTCATTGGTTTTTTTTAACTCTAATCTCCTCCTAATCTTTAATTAGATAAAACCAGTCCCTCAATAGTGATCTATAAGACTCTCATCATGATTCCTCAGAAATCCTTGCTTGTTTTGGGTGGATCTCATCCATGTACATTTGTTTCTCCCCCTTTATGCTCTTTTTCCTTTTTTTCCTCGATCTCTATTTCTATTAATCTGTTCGAACACAATTGGGTTGTGATCATTATATATAAGGGTATATATAGAGAAATGATGATGTTATTTTCAGATATATAATCATAATAACTAGAACTCTTAATTTACCATTACTTGTTTTGATGGAAATGTGGTTTTCATCATTTTTTAGGTATTTTTCTCTATTATATGGTATATCCCTTATAATGACATGTATTCATTTGATCTCATATGGTTTTGATATATGAAATTGATTATTTGAAATCCATGAGAGGTGAATTTGATATTTCTTGGAAAATAAATTGTTTTTATATGAGATTTTATTTGAAAATAGATTTTAATATTAAATATGGATGGCTCACTCAAATATATTTTTAAAATGTAAATGGGTTTTCAAAATGGAAATCAATGTTCCTTTATATAGAAAATGTTTTCATAAAAAATTGGAATAAAATTAAATGGATTTTACCTATAAAATGATTAATGAATTTGTACATAGTTTGTTTGATGTAATGTGGATGTAATAACACATTGGGTTTCCCCACCATTGGTGGTGGGTGGTCAGGGTTTTGGGGGGTGAGGGGTAGGTCGTGGGGTCAAGTCCCTGGGCTTGAAATTTAATGTAATTTTCATCCTTGTCTCCTATGACACTTTCACGGTTGTACCTAATTTTTAAAAATAACACATTGGGAAGACCTTGGGGTATTTTGGAAAATTGGTAATTTTCAAGCCTGAGTGGAGTAATCTATCACAAATAGAGGAACCTAAGGGTATAATTTTGTGGGGACCAAGGTTCTTGGAATTTATAGTTCTCTTATTTATGCTAATGTTTATTGTTTTTCTTAGTTGTGTTCACCCTTTTTTTGTGATTCTCCATCTTGTACATTATGTAATCCTTACATGCATATTCAATTGATATGATTATTTTCCAATATTATATGGATATTGATGTTTGAAATTTTTTTATTCATCTGATTATGACACATAGATTTATGTTATGTCATATTTCATTATTTTTTAAACACGTAATATTTTTGAAAAGACAAACAAAAGATTATTTTACATTGAAAATAATATGATCTCACTATTTTGAAATAATTTTATCCATGAACTAACTTATTCATGCAGGTAAATGCTGTCTATATTCTTGGTGGTATCCTACTAAGATTTAGTTCTCACAACCTACTTTTTTTCCTTTGGGATTTTATATCAATGATTTTTCAGGATACCGGTATAGGGAAGAGTATTCTATAGCGGACGAATCTCCTAGAACATGTTTTTTTTTGGTGGGTTGGGATGGTTGTGATATATGGTAACATGGATATATACCCATGGGTTTTTTTAGGTTCCATTTTTTGGTATACAGATTGTTTATCTGGACCTTGTTATCAACATGATAGATGTTCTCATTTTGGTTTGGTTGTCTGACAACAGATGTATTATGGATATCTATTGTGATACTCTTTTTGTTTCTCTCATATCATATGTATTTTGAAGGAAAATCTATTCCCATATTTTATTGTTTGATACCATGATGATTATTTATTTTGGAACACATATCAAGTATTATGGTGGACCAATTTGGAGGACATGATTGGTTAACCCCGATTCTTCTATTTCATCCATTATTCAATTTCATGATCATTCCATAACATCCTCATTCCCAAAATTTTCAATGAAAATGAAAATTATATTATTTTTATTTATTTTATTTTCAATTATTTTTATTATTTTTATTTTTTATTATGTTTTTTTTCTTTTGATGAATATTAGTTATCTAGGTCAAGTTGAAAAGTTAAAACATCAAATTGGGATTTATAGGCAGAAGATGAAAATGCCTCATGAGTTTTTAATTTCCATGATGATGAATAATTTTTCATGACATATCCCTTTCAAAGAAAATGATTATTATTAAATAATATTTAGATTCATAGGAAATCACAACAAGCATGTTAGAAAGAAAAATGATTGATTCTATTTTTCTTATTTTCATTTGGGTTCTATAATTTTATAATTTTAATATATTTTTTTTCCATGGGAGTTATGTGAATTTAATTATTTAAAAAATATACAACATTCTATTTAAATTATTTTTATAACTAACATAAACAATAAACTATGACATTAGTTATTTATATAGCCAATGTAAAATGTAAATGTTAACATTATTTATCTAAATTGCCAACATTGAAAGACACATTTGATATTGATTATTTTTATATATATTGTTGAAAGTAAACAACAATGTCAATTATTTAAATGATAGTTATTATAGGTTACTTTATAAAGAAATTATAATAATATCTATCATTGAAAGACACATTCAACCTTAGTTATTTTGATAACTGATGCTAAAATAAATATACAACATTAGTTATATAAATAATAGATGATATAGGTTACTTTCAATATCGGTTATGAAACTAACTGATGTTGAAATCATTTAAAATTAGTAAAAATTATTATTTTGACTTTGGTTTAAATAACCAAAATTAAAAAAATACATATAACATCATCTATATTTAAGCTGAATGAAAATATAAAACCGATACACAAATGAACTGACAATAAAATGTATTTTCTACCAGGGTTAGGTGAAGGTAATATTTAGAAATAGTTAATACTGCATTTGTTTTTTTCTTGTACTTGGGATTTTATTGATGTTATTTTTTGTTTTTACTATTACATATTATTTCTTAGTACTTTTCATCCATATTTTTTTCTAAAATAATGGATTTTTTCATGATGACTGAAATATATTTATTTATAGTATTTAACAATATAAGTTAAATACATGAATTTTTGAGTCATTTATGATGCAAGAAATAATTATTTGGAACCAAAATGCACTATTTAATTTACTTAGTCACAATAATCAATGATATTTATAGTTCTGAGCCAAAATAATGAAAAAATAAATAAAATTATCAAAAACACCACTCCCCCTGATAAATAACCCCCACCACCTATTATCCTCACACCTTAAAAGCCATGTATACTATCAAAATCCTTCCCAATTATATTACTATCCCTCTTAACCACATCCAATACGTACTAGTATTACCAAAATAGAAAATCCACTTTCCTTAAAGAGGCTCTCAAGGAGACAATTTTCAAGAGGTAAAATCATCCTTCTTTCTTATTTAATTTCTTTTGTATTATTATCCTCTCCTCACCTCCCCTTACCCATAAATGTATGATAAAAATAGTATCATATATATATATTGGAATTTTTTTATGGTAATGAATTATCCATAATAAAATCTATTATCTTCCATTTTTATCACTAAAATGAAAACAACGTTTTTGATATGTTGATTCACCACCTTCTTGGATAATGAATTTTCATTTTACTTTACCACATTCAAGGTTTATTATAAAAACATTATTATGGATAAATAAAGAATAATAGGTAAATTATAACTTTTATATGTTTTGAATCTAATATATATACATAAAACTAAATCATAAAACAAAACTAGTTTATAAAGATCGAAAACCATGAAAATAAGATAAATGTTTATCATTATCATTTTATCAACCAAATCATCCTTATACTAGAAAATATTGATATATAAAAAAATTTAAAATATTGAAATTATATTAATACAATTTAATTCCACTTATATATTTTTTCTTCCATCTGAAAAGAAGTCCCATAATTATACACAAGTGAACCGATCTGAAAACCATGAAACGATTGCTTCTTAAACAACAAAAATAATCATTATAACTCATCAAAATGAACATAAATGAGCATAATAAAATTATAATAAATTAAATATATGATTAATTTAATATTAATTAAGTAATAAATGAATATAATTTGATTATACAAGACACCAAGTATAAGTATAGAATTCATTCAGAAATATAGTAATGATTATATCTTTTGACATTTTACTTCTGTTGGATATATGCATAATTAACCACTAATTTCTTTTCTGTGCGGTATATAACACCCATTGATATATCATATTATAAATATAATTATATTCCTAATATTCAATATTTTATTTAATAATTATTATATTTATAAAGAATACTTTTCAACTGATTACAAAGTGGTAAGGGATTTCATAACTTAATTTTCATTCCTTGGATTAAACATATATTTCATAGATTATGCCATGACAAGGTAAAATGTAAAATGAATATTTATTATATTATGTATTATTTATAAAAATTTAATGTGTATTTTCAATGAATAAACCAAATCTATTCATTTATTTAATGATATGATCCTTGTAAAGGATTTTTTATCTATTTTTCTTTTATTAGGGATTATTTTTTATGTTATGCCCTTATTTTATTTTCAATGGTGTATATACTACTCAGTTTATTTATGATAATTATACATTTAAGTTTTAATTAAATATCCATATTTCCTGTATCATGGATATTCTTTTTTTATGACATTTACCAAACTTTTATGCAGTGTTTACTTTTAATGTTTTTTCGTTAACTGGGGAAATAATATTAAATCCGTAGATTTCTCTCAAAATGGATATTTATTAACAAGTAATTTTTATTCATGAATTAAATATATTATTTTGATATTTGAGGAATGTTTTGGACATGTAGACACTTGTGGGGCTAGGTAATGTATATCCCCTTCAAGAAATAATAGTCTCATGAGATGATAAAGGTGGTCAAATGAAATGGGTTTTTACCCATAATAGATAATTTGTCTTGTAAAAGGTCTTTAAAGTACAGGTACCTGGATTCCAAAGATCTTGACATCCAAATTATTATGAATTAACTTCATTAATATTTCAATCATTATTATCTATGAAATTATCACTATGATATTATGCATGGATTCCGATTTTATTCAAGATATGGATTAAATAAATTTTTCTAATGATTTACACTACCATAATGATTAGGCCATATTCTATCATGATTGAAATTTTGTCGATTAAATGTAGTATCATTTAATTACATATATAAATTTACATATTTATTATGTTTCATTTATTATTGATCAATGAAACCATCCATTGTATTTAACCTTTACCGGGCATTTAAGCTCACCCTTTTATTTGATCTCTTTTCCATAGATTATGAATTTGAAATGATTGAATTAGTTCAAGGATGAAATTAATTTCCTTTATTATGTTTTATATATTATTACCAATGTAATAAGGCTGCCATGTATTTATCTAGTCATTAATGACTACTAAATTGATCGGCCCTTTGGGATTTGAATCTTTTATCTAGTGCTAATACCATAAAGTAAGGCACAAGATTTAGGATACTAGGGTTAGGGTCTTCACAGTTGGTATCAGAGGAAGTTTAGTATAAAATTTGGGAACATTATTTTTTAAAATTTAGAATAGTGAATAGAAACCTATGAAATATTTTGAGGATAGATATATAAGAACATTACCAAGAAACAATGTTTATGATTTTGAAGTTAGCTATCCTTAAATTCTCAAATTCATGTTAAGTATGAAGATACATTTAGAATTAAACAAATTTCATAATTTTATGAGCTAATATAGTATATGACATTATTTTTAAATGGAACATGGAAAGAAGAAGTGTATCATTACTCATAAACCATGTAGAGATTTAACTACTAAGGAAGTCAACACAGTTGGTGTTGGAGTTGAGTTGATCATGACCATATTAGAAAAAACTACTCAAGATATGATGAATAACCTTATTCAAATGGAGAGACATAATGCTTCACAACATAATATTCCTATATTGGATCATTTTATGTGGTATAATACCACATATTTAAGTGTGACTACTAATCTAGTAGAAACTGAGGAATGTATCAATTACCTTGAAAATATATTATTAGAATTGGGATGCAATGAAAATAAAAAGGTTGTATTGGGAGTATATTGTCTCGTGGGGTATTCTTATCAAGGAAATTGTTTGACCCATAATACTAGGGATGAAGATGTAATAGAACACATGGAATGGGGAGCTTTAAAATAAATATTCTTTGAAAAATATTTCCCTCTTGATCAATGAATTAAAATATATAGAAAATTCATTATCTTAGAGAAAATGGAAGAATAGAGTGTTGTAGAGTATGAGGATACCCTTACAAGAATTTATTGGTATTCTATAGATTACATATGTAATTCATAAATTTTGATTGATCATTTTTTTGAAGGACTTAATCCAAATCATTTAAAGGCACCATTTTTCCAATGGTTTTCTTGATATGATGAAATAGTAGTATGTGCCATCAAAATATTGAAGGAATTTTACAGATATTAAACATTAAAATGATATAAATGTAAGATGAGGATGAATAATAACCATGAAAAAGTTTAACTACCAAAGAATAATGAGAAAATAATTCATTTTCAATCATGAGAAAATTATGGGACGAAATATCTAGGAAAATGTTTGAACGGAATAAGAGTGTGTTACAAGTATAGAGACATGGGTCATATATATAATAAGTTCAAGGGGAAATAAAATAATTATACCAAGTGCATAAAATTAAAATAAATGGGGAATTATTCAAACCAATTTCCCAAGCATCAAGGGAATATACCATATTAGAGTCCAATGGGAGATAACCAAGCTTATTCGATCATGAAAGATGAGGTATAAGCACCCAATGATTTGGTGAAAGTTACATTAATATTATCTTCAAATTTATCAAATTATTTATTAGATTCTATATTATCACACTCTTTTATATCTACCCATATCTTCAAGAAAATTATACATTTACATTTTGTTTTAATAAGGTATTTTTAGTAAAAACTGCTAAGGGAAGTCTCATTACAATAAATATGTGTTAGGTATTCTTAATTATGACACATAAACATACTTTAGTTGATGTAAATATCATCATAACTATAATTTACCTCTCTATAATAATTTTTTTACAATAGATTTCAAAATATTATGTAAAAATTTATTTGAAAAACAGGGAAACCACGACATCCGAGGAATATGTAGAATTCCACATATTTAGAGAATAAACTTAATAATATGATTCTTTTATAGGTCCAACCATATTAGTTTTACTAAATTAAATTATTGGGGCATAAAAAAATCATCTAGGGATGGATAAGGTAGTCTTATGATTGAGTATGTTCCCATTCTATTAGAATACACCGATTTGCTTCTTACAAAATCACCTAGACTTGCTTTATATAATGAAGTAGTGGTTTTCATTGATTTAATCCCTAATTAAAGAACAATATCAAAGACTCACTGTTGAATATCCAATTTGGAATTAGTGGAGGGAAATAAATAGCTAGAGGAGTTTAGAAATAAGGGATATATTCACCCTAGTTTTTATGCATTGGCCCTTATTCTCTTTGTTAAGAAGAAAGATAGATCCACGAGGCTGTGTATTGATTATATTGAAATATTGACCTTCAGTATATATATCATCAACTGTGAGTAAATACGGAAGAAATTCCAAAGACAACTTTTCTAATGAGTTTTGGAAACTATGAGTTTACAATAATTCCATTTGGATTGACTAATGCATGATTAGTTTTTACTAATATGATGAACTGAATATTGAAGTAATATCCTATTTTTTTTTGTGGAATATATTGATGATATTCTAATATATTCTAAAACCTATGAAGACCATGATAATAACTTGCATATTATTCTTGATACTCTCTCGAGGAAAGAGTTATATGGAAAATTTAGCTAGTTTGAATTCAGGCTTTATGAAATTTCTTTTCTTGGACACATTCTCTCTATGTATGAAATATTATTTGTTTTAATAAAGATAAAGTTAGTACAAGAATTGAATGCAACAATAAATATAATAGAGGTATGTAGATTTATTGGTTTAACAGTATAATATTAGTGTTTTAGTCATAATTTTTATTTATTAGCTAACCTATTAATAAAGCTCATAGAAAAATTAGCTAAGTATACAGAGAAAAGAATGTGTAGAATGTTTTGAATAATTTATGATAAGATTGGTCAATGATAAAATTTGTATATTAGAAACTGGAAAAGATAGTTTTTGTAATAAAATGGCGCATCGAAGAAAATATGGGTTGTTTCCTTATAAAAAATCAAAAATTTATTTCATATTCATTAAGTTATTTGAAGACTCTTGAACAAAATTATCAAAATCATTATTTTGAGATAGCAGCCATAATCATTTCTCTAAAGATATTGGAACATTATATCTATGGTGAATGATGTGACATATATATGGATCACAAGAGTTTGAAATACATTTTACAAAGAAATAACTCAACATGAAGAAAAGATAATGAATAGAGTTACTCAAATATTATTATTTCTCACTAAACTACATCCCATGAAAAGAAAATAAGGTTGTAGATGAATTAATCAAGAATGACCTGGGATTTTTGAACCAAATGAAGACTGAGAGAGAACCTATGTACATGGATTTAAAAAATATGAATATATGAATTATTAAGAAAGGGGATACACCAATCCTTTTTCAAAATGATTGTAAAACTATCTTTATTGGAAAAGGAAAAAATATCTCATTCTGAGGATGATGATTTTTGAAAAAAAATGTTCCGAATGATGTAAAATTGGAAAGATTTTATTTGTGAATATAGTGATATGAAATATGGGAATAGGTTATGTGTTCCATAAATACCTGAGCTAAGAAGGGAAACATCAGATGATGCTCAGAGCTCAAATTTCTCTTCGCACCATCGTAGTACCAAGATGTACTGATATCTAAGGGAACATTTTTTGTAGGATAAAATTAATTTGTAAATTTTTTAATATGTGTCAATATTCCTTGTTTGTCAACAAGTGAATGTATAAAGACATCATCCTAGAAGATCAATGAAACCTCTAAATATTACTATGTGGAAGTGGGACAAAATTACTATGTAATTTGTCACTATATTACTAAAGTCCCACAAAAAGAACGATATGATATGGGTTTTTGTTGATCACCTTAAAAAATTGGAAAATTTACATTATATAAGATAATTTTTACCTCTTGATCACCTTTCAAGACTCTATACTAATGAAGTTATAATAATTCATGAAAAAATATATCGATTATGTCTGATCAAGATCCCCATTTTTCATAATATTTTTGTAAGTATTTAAAAGGATATAGATAATGAGCTTCTTTTGAGCACCACTTACCATCCTCAAAATGAAATATAGTTTGAAGGGATTATTCAAACATTGGATGATATGATGAGATCATGCTCACTTGACATTCATGGTATGTGAGATTAGTAATTACCCTCGATAAAGTTTTTCTATTATAATATTTTACATTCAAGTATTCAAATGGAACTATATAGAGAATTACATGGAAATATATATCATAAACTAACTTCCTAGGATGATGTTGGTGAAAGAAATCATATAGGCCCAAAATTATTTAAAAAAAATGTCAAAGGTAATGACTATTCAGGCTTATATTAAAGAAGCTTAGAGTAGAAACATGAGTTATATTGACAACCAAAGACAATATTTGAATTTTTAATTCAGAGATCATGCCTTTATCAAATTATCTCCATTGAAGTGTGTCATAAAGTTAGAGAATAAAGTGAAACTATGTCCCAGGTACATTACAACATTTAAAATTATTGAAATAATTACAGCTATAGCATATCGATTAGTAATTCCATAATGTCTCTCCAAATTTCATGATGTGTTCCACATATAATTGTTATGGAAGTACATGTAAGACCCAACGCATGTGCTCACCAATGAAGGAATAGAACTGGAACCTGATTTGTCTTTTTATGAAAATTCTATTGACATTATTGACATTATAGAGAAATTATATAGAACCCATATGACTCAATTGGTAAAGGATATTTGGAGAAACAATAAAATGGAAGAAGTAATGTGGGAACTTGAGGATGTTATTAAGAAGAACCACCCTCATATGTTTGAAGGTAATATTTATAGAAAAATTTTAGGAATAAATTTTTTAAAGAGGTAAGAATTTAACACCCCATGATATTATGGTACATATATTCTTAAATCAATTAAATTTATTCAATATCTTACATTGAACGCAACACCGAGCTTAATTGAACTGTGATATACTATAAAATATTATTATTTTAACATGATTGTTGGAATAGTAATGTGCCATTAAGAATATTAATATGTCAATTAGAATAATAACCTCACCTATAAAAGTATAAATAAAATTTAGGAATCCCATAAATTAAAATATGATATATTTATATCAAGGAATAATTAAGTAAATGTTATAAAAATGATAAAATAAATGTCAGTTTTTTTGAAACCGAAATGTTTATTTACTATTTTATAATTAAAATAATTACTTAAAATAAAATTTATTTTTTATAAAATAGATTTATAAATTTAAAATTTGTTTCATTTAAATTAAAAGATAATTTTATGAGATCATAATTAATTTCTCAAAATATCATAAAATCAGTTCAAATATTAAAATTGGTATTTTTCAAAAAATGATGATTTTAATTAATTTTTTTATCATATATAGAAAAATATTTTTATTAAATGGATAAAATTCTAAAAATCTACATATAGAAAAATGTTTAGGGTTAATTTTTGGTTTTTTTCTAAAACCGTTGAATTTTTTGTAAATAATGAAATTCATTAATATATGGTATTTAACATCATATGTTAAATAAATGAATTTTTGATTCATTAATGATTTAATAAACTATTAGTTCAAACCCAAATTCAATTGTTTCTATAATATTTCATAAAACTGTACTCTATTTATAGGCTTGATCCAAAATAATAATCAAACGAACAAAATAATAAAAAACACCCCCTATAAATACCACACATTACCACCCCTTCTCCACAAAACTCCCATTATTTTTATATTATCTAAATTATTCCCAATTCCCTTCCCAAAATTAATTACCATGACCAAGACCTAATTATATTTCCAAAATACTAAATCAATGTTCATTAAAGAGGTTCTCAAGGAGACAATATTCAAGAGGTAGAATCCTTCTTCTTCCTATTTTTATTTATTTTCTATTCTTATCCTCCCCCACCTACTCTTATCCAAAGAGTCTAGATAAATTAAATATCATATATATAAATTAATTTTATTATGTTAATGGAATATCCATAATAAAATCTCTCATATTACACTTTTATCTTAAAAATTATTCCAATGTCAATGATTTTTCGATTCACCACCTTTGTGGATGACGATTTTTCATTTTACTTAACTCTGTCAAGGAATTCCATAGAACCATTATTATGGATACATAAAATTATAAATGTGAATTATAAATTTATTTATGTTTTTAACTAATATATATACATAATATTAAATAATAAATGAAAACTATTTCTTGATGATAGAAAAACCACCGAAATAAACTAAATGCTAATCATTAACATTCTATCAAATGAATTATCATAATACCAGAAAAGAATGATATATGGGACCATTTAAATTTATAAATGTATATTATTTTCATTTATTATAGTTTTTAGGTTTATATTTCATTTGACAAGAACTCCTATAATTATACACAAGGGAACTGACCATAAAATCATGAAATGAACATTCTATAACAACCAAATTAAACACTGCAACTCATCAAAATGAATATAAATAAACTTAATTAAAAAATAATATGCTTTTAATATTTTATAAATTATTTAATTAATGAATCTAATTTTATTATACAGGACATTATTTCTAGGTACATAACGCCTTCAAACATAAGTTAAGGTTTTTGTAGTCTCAATTTTTATTTTTGTGAGGTACATGACTTATTAACAACTAATTTTTTTATGCAGTGTATATGAATAAAATTAATATATCATATAATTATTATTATTATATTAATGTAATTAAATGATTTGTTTGAAAATAATAAATCTTATGGGGTATACAATTCAATTGATTATAATGTTTTAAGGGATTTCTTAACTCAATTTTCATTCATTGGGTTAAGATTATATTTCATTGATTATTTTATGCCATGGTAATGTGTAAACTGAATTTTGATTATATTTTTAGTATGTAAACTTGTTTTATGTAGATTTATAGTGTATAAAAATAATCTATTCATTTTATTAATGATATGATCCTTTTAAGGGATTTTTTATGATTTTTTCTTTCATTGAGGTATATTTTTTTTTATTTTATGCACCTATTTTATTTTCTATTTTGTAAATTATACTATTTTTATTTATGATAATTATTCATTGAATATTTATCTCAATATAAAAATTTATTGTATCATGGATATGATTACATCCAAATATTTATAATAATTTTTCATATGGGGTTTACTTTGAAAGTTATTTGGTTAATTGGTGAAATAATTTAAAATATATAACTTTTACTCAATACAGATATTTGTTGATGATGAATTTTCATTCATGAATTAAATCAATCATTTTGATATTTGAGGAATTATTTGGACATGAAAACATGGGTATGTCCTGGTTATAGAAATACCCTTGATGCACTAATAGTCTCATGAGGTGACCAAGTTGTCCACATTAAATGGGTTTTTTTATAAATAATGATTAATCCATCTTGTAAAGGTCTAGATGGTAGAGGTACTATGATTCCAAAGATCATGGAATATAAATTATTATTCATTTCCTTCATTAATATCTTAGTCATTATGATCCATGATATTTTCACTATGATATTATAAATGGATTCATATTGTGCTCATGTTACTATTTAAATGAAAAGTTGTTTCTAATCATTAAAATCACATTAATTATTACACCTAATCCTCTCATGATTGAAATGTTTTTTATTAAATATAATGTATTTGATTTATATATACACCATTATATATTGATTACATTTCATTAATTATTGACTCATGAAAACCTCCTTGTATTTAAGCTTTACTGAGCATCTGAGATCACTATCTTACTTGTTCCCTTTTCCCTTGACTATGAAGATAAAATGATTGAATGAGTTCAAGGATGGAATTTATTAACTTTTTATGTTTTATATTTGATTAAAAATATAATAAGGGTACCATTTATGTATCCATTTCTTCAAGACTACTAAATTGACCAGTCCATTAGGATTTTAATCATGTATCTAGAGTTAATGTAATAAAGAATACACCAGATCTAGGCTACTGGTGTTGGGGTTAGTATAGTTGGTTTTACAATAAGTTTAGTAGAAACATTGGGAAGTAGATTTTGGAAAATTTTTATTAGAGAATAGAACCCTATGGAATATTTTGAGGATAATAATAGAATAACATCCCAAAGTAACCATGTTTATTATTATGAAATTAGTTATGTGTAAATTCCTCAATTTATGTTAAGTACTATACTATATTTAGAATTACATGAAGTTCATAATTTTTTTATGTAATATAGTATATTATTTTTTTATAAATGAAACCTTGAAGGAATAAATGTATCAAAACTTTTGACCTTTATAGATATTTCCCTACTAAAGAAGTCATCATAGTTGGTGTTGGAGCTGAACAATTCATAATCACATTAGAACAATATACTCAGGTTTTGATGAATAAACTTACTCAAATGGAGAAAAATGATGCCTAAAAACATGATGCAACTATTTTAGATCCTTTCGCATTGAAATAACCTCCATATTTTAGTGGGAATACTACTATAGTAGATGTTGAGAAATGGATCGAGTTTGTTGAAATTATATTCCTAGCATTTGGATGTAAGAAAAATGAAAATTTTGTAATTGAATTATATATTCTCATTGGATATGCTAATCAGTGGAATTTTTTTATCTAAAATACTATAAAATAATATTAAATTGAAAACATGTAATGGATATATTTTAAGGAAACATTCTTCTTAAAATATTTCCCTCATGATCAATGAATCGAAATGAAGAGAAAAATACGTAGCTTAAATAAAAATAAAGAAAACAGAGTTGATGAGTATGAGTATACCATTACAATACTATATAGGTATTCTATAGATTACCCACATAATTCATAAAGTAATATTGATTATTATTTTATGTCCTTAAGCCAAATTTCCTAGGGGAACTGGTTTCCTAAACCTTTTCATAATATGAGGATATAATACTATCTACAATCAAAATATAGAAGAACGTTTTTATATATTATATATCCAAATAATATAAAGAGAATAATATCTTGTATGAGAAACCTTATAATGGTAAATCAACAATGAATAACAAGGGAATAAAGAGTTTTCAATTTTGCAATAATATTCGGAAGAAACATCTGAGAACATGTCTAAAGGGAACATGAGTGTATTACAAATGTAAAGATAGGGGTAATTTGTATAATGAGTTCATGGGGAAATAAAATAATCATATATAGTTCTTAGACATTAAATAAATGGAGTTTTAATCAAACCAATGTCACATGCATCAAGGGAATCTACCATAGAAGAGGTTAATGGGAGATTTCCAATCATACAAAATCACTACAGCTAAGGTAAAAGTACCCAATGATGTGGTGGTAGGTACATTAATACTACATTGAACTTTATCCAATTATTTATTTGATACTATATTGTCACACACTTTTATATATACCTTGTTTTCTAAAAAAATCATACATTTCCATATTGATATAATTAGGGAGTTTCCAGTCAAAACTCCTAAGGTAAGTCTCATTACAACAAAGATAAGTTAGGAAGTCTGTATTGTGACACACAATTGTTTAATTATTCACTATCCTTGTCATGATACCTATGGTTTACTTTTATATAATCCCTTATATGGACTATATTTAAAAATATGATATGAAAATTTATTTCAATAAGAAGAAAATTACGATTAGTGTGAAATATGTAAAATTCTTTATATTTTGAGGAGAAACTTTATCATCTGATTCTTATTTAGATCCATGACCATTATCTCTAATAAATGAAATTATTTTGGAGGAAGACTAAACAAAATCAAAGTAAGAAGAATGTAATCTTAAAATTGAGGATGTACTGATGTTATTGGAATATGTGGATGTATTTCATGAGGAATTACTAGGACACCCCTTAGAACGTGAAATTTATTTTTCTATTGATTTAATCTTTGATTGAAAGATAATATAAAATTATCCCTATATAATGACCATTGTTGAATTATTGGAGCTAAAGAAAAAGCTTGAGGGGTTGCGTAATAAGGTATTTATTTTCCCTAGTGTTTCTCCACGGGACCCCTATTCACTTTGTTAATAATAAATATGGATCCATGAGGATGTGAACTAATTATAAAGAAATCAATGTAATTTTAATAGAGAACATGTGTAATCTACATCAAATTGATGATTTATTTGATAAGCTTAATGGATCACAATATTTTATGAAGATTGACCTTTGTTATTTAGATATCATGAATTGCTAGTATAGATGATAGGAAATCCAATGAAAGATTTTTCAAATTAGGTATGGATATTATGAGTTTACAATAATTCTATTTAGATTGACTAATGCAAACTATGTCTTTATAGATTTTATAAACATAATATTCATGGAATATATTGAAAATTTTTATGTGTTTTATATTTATGATATTATATAATATTAGAAAACCTATGAAGGCAATGATAATCACTTTCATATCATTATTGAGACTCTCCAGAGAAATGTGTTATATGATAAATTTAGTATGTGTTAATTTTTGATTCATGAAATTTATTTTCTTCGCCATATTGTATCTATTTATGCAATCTCAATTGATATTGTAAGATTATGTAGCCCAATAATGGCCTCCACCAACGAACATAACCATGCTATGCAGTTTCTATTAGTTTAGCATGTTACTATAGACATTTTTTTCAGAATTTTGTTCGATATGCTAACATGTTAACCAAGATCAAATTAAAAGGGGTTAAGTTTATATAGTAAAAAGAATGTGTATAATATTTTGAAAAAATGATTAAAATATATGTTAACAAAACAATTTTGAATTTACCATAAAGAAAAATATGGGTTTGTGATATTCAATGATGCATCGAGAAAAGGATTTGATTGCGTCCTTATGTAAAATGATAAAGTTATTAAATATTCATTAAGGGAGATTAAGACTCATGAAAAAATTATTCCAAATCATGATCTTGCGTTAGCAGTCATAATATTTTCTCTAAAGATAAGGAGACATTGTCTCATTGGCAAATGATATGAGATATAGATGGATCACAAGAGTTTAAAGTAAATCTTTTCAAAAAAAGTTATCAACATGAGGAAAAGTGGATGGTTTGAGTTACTTAAGAATTATCATTTATCAATACACTACCACTCGAGAAAATAAAATAAGGAAAAACATGCATTAAGAAATAAATATCAAAGAGTTTTGACCTATGTAATGATTGTTAGAGATCCCATGTTCATGTAATTATAAATTATGGGCACGAGAATTAATAAGAAAGGTGATACACCACTCAATTTTCAAATGATTTAAAAACAATATTTATTGTAAAAGATAGAAATATCTCAATAAGATGATGAGAATTTTCGTAATAATTTTAAACCATGAATGATGAAAATTTCGAAGGCTTTTTTTGTGAAGATGTTTCTCTAAAATTTAGGAAGAGGATATTTGTTACATAAATTCCAAAGCTAAAAAGGTAACTATTAGATGATTTTTATAGATAAAATTTATCTATACACCCAAGTATTACCATGATGTATAGAGATCTGAAGAAACATTTTTATGGGATAATAAGAAATAGGAAATTATTGACTATGGGTCAATATTCCCAGTTTATCAAAAAGTGAAGGTTGATAAAAATCATCCTTGAGGAGTCAAGAAACCTTTACCTATTTCTATGTGAAATTTGGAAGGAATTAATATGGACTTCATCAATGGATTACCAAAAAACCCTAGAAAGAATGATTCTATAATGGTTAATGTTGATCTCCTTACAAAATAAAAACATTTTCTTTCAATAAAAGAAAATTTACTACTATAGTAACAAGAAAGACACTATATTAATAAAGTTATAAGACCTCATAGTTAACTTATACAAATTGTTTTTTATCAAGATCCCCATTTTAAATCAATAATTTGGAAGTGTATTCAATAGTACATAGTTACTGAGATTCATTTAAGCACCGCCTACCATCCTCAAACTGATGGACAATCTAGAAGGACTACTAAAACATTGTAAGAAATGTTTTGATAATTATCAATAGACTTTTAAGGTATATGGGATAAAAATTTACCCTTATAAGAGCTTTCCTACAATAATAGTTTCAATTAAAGTATTCAAATAGTGCCATATGAAGCATTATAAGGCAAGATATGTCTTACTAAAACGTGTTGCAACAATGTTAGGGAACGAAAACATGTAGGCATAGACCTTATGGAAGAAACAAAAATTAAGGTAATGAGTATTAAGGATCATATTAAAGCATCAAAAAGTATGAAAAAGAGTTATGAAGACAACTGAAGTAAAGATTTTTAATTTCAAGCGGGAGATCATGTCTTTTTGAATGTATATCCATGGAAGAAAGTCATATGGTTTGGTAAGAAATGGAAACTAATCCCCAGGTACATTGGGACATTTGAAATTCTAGAATGAATTAAACCAGTAGCTTACTACTTAACAATTCCACTATGTCCTTCTATAGTTCATGTTATGTTCCACAAATCATTGTTAATGATGTACATGCAAGACCCAACACATAAACTCACCTATGAGAAAATATAATAAGAACCTTTTTTTCATACTGTGAAGAGCCAATTAGGATTCATGACACTAGAGAGAATGTAATGAGAAAGTGGAAGACTCAATAGGTAAATTTTTGTTGGATAATCCATTAAATGGTAGAAGCAACATGGGAACCTAAGTATGTTATGAAGAAAAAACATCATCATATATTTAGAAGGTAATATTCATAAAAAAATTATGGATGAAATTTTAGAAGGAGGGAAGAATATAAAACCCAATGATTTTTTTGTTATGTATCATTTTATATCAATTCAATTTATTTGATATCTTACATTTAACGGAACACTAAGCTTAATGGAACCGTGATATACAATTAAATATTATTATTTAAACATAACTGTTGGAATACTAATACGACCATTATGAATAGTAATATTTTCATTAGAATAATAACCTCACCCATTAAAGTATAAATAAAATTTAGGCATCCCATAAATGAAAATATGATATATTTATATCGTGGAATAAGTAATTAAATATTTTAAAAATGATAAATCAATGGTTGGTATTTTTGTCAACCGTAAATGTTTTTTTATTATTTTAATATTAATATAATAATTTAAAATAAACTTTTTTATTAAATTTTTTATTAATTAATTTTCTAGTATAATTATAAGTAAATTTTATGAGAGAAAAATTTATTTTTCAATGTTTTGTAAAAACAGTTATAATATTAAAATCGGTATTTAAAAAAAATAAGGATTTTATTTAAAAAAATAAAATTATCATATTTGTAAAATTATTTTCATAAAATACATAACATTTTTTAAATATAAATATCAAAAAAATTTTGGGGTTAATTTTTTGGATCTTTCTTAAATAGTTGAATTTATGGTGAATAGTGAAATATTGTAATTTACGATATTAAACATTATAAGTTAAATACATGATTTTTTAAGTAATTTAAAATTTATAAAACCATTAGTTTTAACAAAAATTCACTAGTTATAATAATTAATCACTAAAATTAACACTGTTTATATCCTTGATCCAAAATAATAAATAATTGAATAAAATAACAAAAATTACCCTTTTCTCCCTCTATAAATGCCACCCCTTCTCTTCCCACCTCCAAAAAATTTAATCTTATCCATATTATTACCAATTGATTTAAAAATAATATTACCTATTTAAATTCCTTTACGTATTACCAAAATACCAAATTCAAGTGTCTTCTGAAGGCGCTCAAGGATATAATATTCAAGAGGTAAAATCCTTCTTCTTTCTCTTTTACAGTCTATTATATTCTTATCCTCTCCTCACGTCCCATTAGATAAAGAGAATTAATAACTAAATGGTCATATATATTTATATTTTATTTTTATTTAGTAAATGAAATATTTATCATCAAATATTACCTCACCCCTATCTATCTTAAAAATGAAAACAACATCGGTGATATGTTGATTGACATCATTTATGGACGATGGTTTTAAATTTTCCATTACCTATTTTAAGGCTCATAAAGAAACAATTTTTATGGATAAATTAGATTAAAATATTTAAAGTATAACTTTTTAATTTTTTCTATCTAATATATATATATATATATAATATTGAATAATAAAACAAAACTAGTTCATGATGACTGAAACCGCCAAAATAAACTAAACGTTTATCATATACATTTTATCAGATGAATCATCTTCATAAAAGGACATGAAATGATATATGGGGAAAATTAAAAAACTAGAAGTATATTAATGCCATTCTATTCCACTTTTGGAGTTTTTATTTAATTTCACAAGAAATCCTATAATAATACACATGGGAAATGACCATAAAACAATGAAACGAACACTCATGAAATAAAAACAATTAAACATTATAAATCATCTAAATGACCATAAATGAGATTAATAAAATTAAAATATATAAAATATATTTCTAATATTCCCTTAATTACGTAATTGATTAAAATAATTTTATTATTTAGGAAATTAATTATAAGTGCAGAACACATTTAGACATAAGGTAAAGGTTTTCTCGTCTCACTTTTTACTTCTGTGAGATATATAATTTATTCACCAGTAATTTATTTTATGTGGTATATATAATTCCCAATGATCTATAATTTCATTCATATTATTAAATTCATGGTATTCAATTTTTCATTTTATAATTATTATTTTTATGGTGAATACAATTCGAGTTATTACAAACTGGAAAGTGATTTTTTAACAAAATTTTCATTCATTGGTCCTAACTTCTATTTCATTGATTATGTCCTGATAATTTTAGGTATAAAATGAATTTTTATTATATTATATTCTATTTCCACTTTTTATGTGGATTTATAGTTAATACACATAGTTTATTAATTTTATTAGGGATATGATCCTTATATGGGATTTCTTCTCAAATTTTATTTAGTCGAAGCATATTTTTGATGTTTTGAACCAGTTATCTTTTCTATGGTGTAAATAAATAAACTTTTATTTATAATAATTATTCAATTAATATTTAATTAAATATACATATTTCTTTTACCAGGGATATGGTTATTTCCGAAGTTATATACCAATTTTCATATGGTATTTTCTTGGATAGTTATTTGGTTAACTGGGGAAATAATGTTAAATTCATATATTTTACACAATATGGATATTTTTTAATAAGGAATTTTTTCATGAATTAAATTGATCATTTTTATATTTGATTAAGTTTTTATACTTGTAGACAAGGGTGGTGTCTAGTTATAGATAGCCCCTCGTTGCGTTGGTAGTCTCATGCGATGAAAAAGTTGACCAAATTAAAAGGGCTTTTACCCATAATGATTAAAACATCATATAAGAGGACTTAATTGTCTATGTACATGATTCCTGAAATCATGACATCAAAATTATTTTTCTTTTCCTTAATTATTATTTCATTAATTAGTATCCATGAAATTTTCACTATGATATTATCTATTGTTCAAGATAGTGCTCAAGATACTAAAAAAATGAAATTTGTTTCAAATCATTTACATTACCATAATGATTATGCATTATATTCTCAAGATTTAAAATTTATTGATTAAATATAATGTATTAAATTTACATATAAACCTTTCCATATTAATAATGTTTAATTTATTATTGATTCATGAAAACATCTATTGTATTTAACCATTATTGATCATCTGTTCCCACCCATTTATTTGTTTTATTTTCTATAGGTTATGCAGATGAAAAGATTGAATTAGTTTAAGGATTCAATTACATTACATTTTTACATTTTATTTTTTGTTACCAATTTATTAAGGGTACGATGTATGCATCAAATTATTTAAGACTACTAAACCGATCAATCCTTTTGGATTTCGATATTGTATATAGTGCCAATATAATAATGTAAGGCACCAGCTCTGGACTAATAGGATTGGTGTCATCACAGTCATGGAAATTTCTCCATAATAATCATTAATATAATATAGTTATACTCATGATCATAAAAATATCTTATAATGATTTTTATGTATGTCTTTTAGATCCTTTATAATTGAAGCTATATGGGATACCTTCAAAGTGTTTCTATTGAATATTAAAAGATTATTTCGTGGGATTTTTCATATCATATAATGTTTTTGTTATATATCCAATGATAAAATTGAACGTTTTTTCTTGGGTATCATCTAAAAATATATAAGAGTTATGGAAATCCTTGAATTTGTTGGTAATTTTTGGAGAATCATAAAAAAAATCATTATAGGTTTCAACACCCCTATCAAATTGGATGAATAATATTCATCCTTATACTATAACGAGGTAGTTTAATAATTCATTTGAATTTTTTATGTATAAAATAATAGGTTCACAAATTGAGTTATTATTGGATGAAATAATCCATTTTAAGGATTATTCTGATGCCTTATATATTTATGTGGGTATTATTTTGGTGTAAAGTGAGAAATAATTACTTATTGATCACGATAATTTTGTTTTGGAGAAAATTAATATTCCATATAATTCTTAGAATTATAAATTCTATTTTTTTGAAGTTATCAAGGTTTTATTTGAATGGTAAAAAGTTTATTGTCTTCATGTATCATAATAGATTGGAATTCATATTTATATAGGGATATATGATCTTGAAAAAAGGATATGGATTGTGATTCAAAGAGAGTATGATTTCATGAGGACATATACACCTAATAAGGGATATTTAGTTAGAAAATATTTTAATCATAATTTATATCATGATATTTATTAGGATAAATGTGATAAGTGAAAAATTATAGAGTTGTTGGAAAATCAAAATTTTGATATAGACCAGGTTGATGTTAGAGACTACTTATATCATATTTGATTATTTTTTCCTTAGTGTTGAAATTGATTAAATATTAGTTAGTTGATTCTCATTTTAGGTGTGGTTAAATAATATTTATTATAGAGATATTTTGTGTGTTTATTCCTGATGTACGGATCATAATATTAGGTTACAAGGGAAGAAAATTTTTATGCAAGAAATATAAGTAAAATATTTATATACCCTCCATAGATCACCCTCAAATATGTATCATGAACTAAATAAGTTGAATAATTATTTTAGCTAAAATATTTAGAGTCTATACATGAATATATATATATATATATAGTAGAGTTTTTGAGAACACGTCTCACCAATAAAAAAGGAAAATGTCGAGCAACAAGGTCCATATGGTTTGTCTCAACCCTTGAGTTTTCATATGTAAAAGTTGAATAATATATAAATAAACATCATAATATATTTAACTTCACCTCTTAAAGGATGTGATTTTTTGGGTGATAATGGATATGTATAAGGATTCAACACCTTTTCCTTTATATCACAAAATAGTGTAATCATTGACACAATTATATATATTATAGGTGGTGAAGCTTTATGGTGTTTCTATATTAATAATATCTAATTGTGATGTGAGGTTTACCTAAAATATTTGGATCAGATTATAATATTAATTTTGTACCTAGTACTATCTAATCACTAAATTCATTCAATAGTAATATTCTTAGGTAAGGATATTGATTCATATACTTAATGGTATCTTATGAGTTTTCCTTTTGAATTTTTGCGGTTCATGGGTTGAGTATGTAAATTTATTTGAGGTCAAATAAAATAAAAATACAATTATTATATTGTAATGACACTGTACGTGTAATTTTATATAGATCATTCTCATCCTTTTCAATGTTGGGTGTATTTTAGAGAAGAAACTATCATTAGACCCAGCATGGTGAAGAGAACAATAGAGAGAGTAAAACATATTATAAATCAGATGAGGATAGTGTAAAGTAGGAAGATATCCAATGAATATAAGTGATGAATAAATTTATAGTTCAGAATCTGAGTTTATGTTTAATTAAGATGGTAAATGAGGCTGAAAAAATGCATGTTAGACTGCTATCTTAAATATTTATTAGATTTTTTGAAGTGTTTGGGAAGATTAGATATAATAATTATCAAATTACTCATCATAAATATCTAGAACAAGTGAATTATGTATTTATTATGTCATATTTGAGGAATTAAAACCATGATTCATCACATATGATTGACTATGGTGAGTGAGATCATGAAAAAAATATTGAATTTGATGATCAAACGATTGAGATTAATGACCATGGGGTAATTTTTTCTTATATTTTTTCTACTTATTTATAGTGTGATAGAGAATTTTTGGTATGATGAATATTATATGTAAAGGAGATCCCCACATTAGGTTTAAAAAACCTGATTTGTTTTAGATATTTTGTTTATTTTTATTTATTAAGTAATTCAACATTATTTCTTTATTTTGGATAATTACAAGAGGTAAATTTGAGATTATTTGTTTATATATATATATACATTCCTTTTTAAATAAAATTTTAATGTGAAAAGTATGATGGTTGATCTTTTTTTGGACCCATTCATTGTATTCAATGATGAATTGACATCAGGGTTAATCTAATTTATAACTTTTATAGAAATAAGATATGGTATGAGATTTTTGAATTTGAAAAGTTTTTAATTTGGATTCTTTATACAAATTCAAAAAAAAATCATAACTATAAGATTATTTTTTTGAGTAATTACATTTAAAAAAAAATTATATTATGTTTTATGAAAAATATTTAGATATAACATTATCAATCCATAGAAAATTTATTTTCTAATGTTTATTGATGGTTATCCACATGAATCATAAAGGATAAGTTCCACATAACCATATTTTTTAGATAGGGAGATTCTTCTAATTCTATGATCAATGGTGTATCCTTCCCAAAAAAGTGATCTACCACCTTTTGAGATTCTAGATGCCTAGTAATTAACACAATAAACCATTATATTCTATTTTTTGGTTGATATACATTTTCTAGCATATAAAAATAATTGTTCAATAAATTTAAATTAAACAATTTCCCTTGAAAAACTATACATTCACCAAAATTCATTCTATTTCATTCTTATGAGAATTTTCCATGTTATGAGATTAATTTAAAAATGGTGTATGGTATATAGGGAGAATATTTTGGAGGTTTTTAATGAATTCCTTCTGAATATTATAACAAAAATGAAAAAATTACGAAGGTATGTTACATTATACAGTATTTATATTCTCTCATATCAATTTAATTTTTTTCATTTTTTATAGTAATTTACTTTATTTTTGGAATGTTATTTAAAATTTATCTTGTATTATTGATTCAATATTGAAATTTTATATTAATAATATGGTTTTTAGTACTCTGTTTCTCTCCCATAATCTCAATATTTTAATTATTAGATGATTCTATTGATAAGTCTAGTTTTATATGTCAAATTTTAGATGATAATCATTGATTAAATGAAAAATAGTTAATGATAAGTCTCATTCCAGATGATGGGTCACTGATTTTTGAAATGATTATTTTAGGAATGTGTATTGGACAAATAAGAGAAGAGTAAAATTTCAAAAGGGTGGTCAAAATTTTTGTTTCAAAATTTATGTCCCCCACATGATTTTTTGGTGGGTCTTTTTATGAAGTTTGATAAGTTTATTCCTTATCTATTTATCTTTCAATTACACAAATTATTAGCATATAGTAAAATGTTTTGGAACATACTAGTGGTGTATTTTTTTATCAATCATTTGATAACGAGTTCATCCTTTTCATATTTTCATGCTACATAAAAAGTATTTTATATTTTTGATATTAAATTAATTTATATATGGTTGGTGTGATGGTTTCATGTTAAAATATTGGTATGTGTTGTTCATTTTAGAATGAATTTATCTATTTATCAGATGTTATTTTATTAGGTTGATTTCTATAGGGGTTTATGTTTACTTCTCATTTAACACCATTTTTTTCTAGGATACAACAATCAATTAAAAAGGGATAGTTTGATTATTTTTAGTGAAAAACATTGAGTTTCTTAAGGGATATCTACGATTTTTTTAACCAATTGCAAGTATTCATATCTACTTAATATATAAGTTAGACTATGTTATTTTTTAGGTTATAGGATTGAGAGATATCCTTCACTTTATACTTTAATTTATTCTATTTAAATTTATAGAATAACCCTTCTATATGTATCCATCACCTGATATGTAATGAAAATTATATAGTGGATCATTATCCTCATACCTTTTTAGATGATACCTTGTATATGAAATGGTAGTTACAATCATCATATAATGGAGAAGTTATCCGTGTTCTTATCTCTTTGATATTGATATGGTAGAAATTTTATGAGAGTACTATTCTATATTGTTAGGATATATAATAGGAGTACCATATACAATGAAAAACTTGGGGTGGTGAAACAGTTGATGAATGTTTGGAATGTTCTCTTTTTAATATATATGCATATATAATAGTTTGATTTATACTATATGTATATGAGTTTGTTTTTGTACTATAATTAGTAATATTAATTTTCATGATACATGGGATAAAATTTGAATTTTATATCCACCTTAGGTTAGGTGATACAACTCCTTTAATATACTATCAAGGTATATGTTTTTTGGATTTTATTTTATTTTTGGGGTTAAATATTTTTTTATGGGTAGTTGCAATTCCTTTCTTATTTCACGATGTTTATGAAATATACATTATTTTTTATATCAATATATTAGTGATTCCTTATTTATCATGATTAGGTTTTGTTATTTTTATCATATCATTGTATACGATGGAATAAATTTCATTTATTAGTGTCTATAACCTTGACATTGGTTATCATCCCTGATCAGATTGAAGGTGATTCTGAGGAGGAACACCTGATATCATTATCTATCCCGGGTGGGGTCTCAGTGAGGTTGGGTCATGTTGATTTCTTAGGTTTTTTATTTGGATATTATTAACTATAATATGTTTCATATAATATGTATTTTTCTCCCAAATGTGTTATTTTACACACAACAGAAGTTTGAAACAGTATGTAAATAAGTGGAAATATTAGGGAGGTACTCACACTCTCATCAAAGAGCATATGGTGTCATAGTGGGGTGGGTCATATTATTATAGAATTAAAGGTATTATTTTAGGATTTCTTATTTGATTATAAACAAGTAACAATTAATTAATTTGGGTAAAGAAACTGTATGACTTAAAATAGAAATAGAAATAGAATTGGGAATCCAAATGTGATCACAAAGTGACCCTATGATACTATATAATAAAAAAGATAATCTAATAACTATACTTTGGGAATATATGTGTGATTCTTATAAGATACTCTAGTAGGTATTTAATTACATATCATTTTGTTTAGTGTTATTAATAAGTAGTGTGAATATTGTTTTTCAATGACATCCCACATGGTGTCAGATTAGGGATATATTGTTATTGTATCAATCAAATTTATAATATTTAGTTATGATTTTATGATTTACATAATTTTGTAAACATATAATAATTTTAATATAGTCTTATATAAAGAGGCTAGAGTAATGAGTAATAATTAAATGGTGTTTATATAGCCATTTATGGAAATGATGTTTTTTTAGATGCCATATATTCAAAATTATAATGACTTGGTGTGTTGAGGTCAATATCAGCAAATTAGTTTATGTTTTGGTTGACTCTATAGAAGTCCCAATTCATATTTTACTTTTATTTTAGTCACTACACTAGAATAAATTGACTTTTTTACTTTGGATTACCAAAATTATTATTCTCTAATCACCTAATAATTTTTATTCTATGAAACATAAATGTGATAATGTACATAGATTATATATTGCGTTAATAAGTCATTAAAGTTACCCACTATAATGTGAACTATATGATTCCATGATTATATTCTTTAATAAAATTTTCTTATATTCTACATATAATTTTCTGAACGGACAAAGAATATGTTTTACTATAATGTGATGGTGGATTATATGACATCAATACTTCTTATCAATATGTTCATATAACATGACCTCTATGAAGGGTTTCAATGAGGATATCCCCATTAATATGAATTTAAAATATTTTATGTATATTTTGAAATAATTAAATGTGCATGCATGTTTTGATCCTTAGACTTCATATTATTATTAATGTGTATCATAAATCATGTACATTGATGTATAAATGATAACCAGGGAGACATATTCTCAAGATGATGTAACATGCGTCTGGGGTGTCATAAGTTATATATAATTAGTTGAACATGTAAATAAATGATTTATCCCTTCCATATTAATAGAATATGATATATATATATATATGTCCCATTTATTGAAATTTAAATGTTTGATGAAATCCATGATCATGGTAGTTTATAGAAAAGTTAATTTTTGAAAGTAAAAGAATGTTAAATCCATCATATAGGGTGATAAACCTAGTATTCATTTTTTATTAAAAGTTACCCAAATATAAATGGATTATATTACACAGTAGAATTTATATGAAGTTTATTGAGTTATAATGTTAAATGCATTCTCTTTTGGTTCCTTGACATGTTTCTAAAAATATGATAATGAGTTTTATGTAAGATCAACTATTTCTGTTGAGAAAGGGTCCAAATTGTTCACACACAATGAGTATCAAGAATTTAGTTAAAATATATTGAAATAAATATTATGAAATAATTTATTTAAGGATTTGGAATAATATTTATTCATGTAAAGTTAATCATAAATATTCTATTACAAGATATTAATGTTTAGAATATATGAGTTTAATTTTATCTCTTATTTAGTTATTCACAAGATAATAAATAATTATGTATTTAATCATGAGTTTAGTGAATATAATGTTTATTTAATTTTTTAAATGAATATAGTTTATTTTTAAAGGTTTTATGAGTTGAGTTTAATTGTATGTTAAAAATGATATATTTTATTTAATATCATTTAAATAAATAAATATTAATTTTATAGAAGTTAATAGAATGAAAATTTTCCCAAGATATAACAAAAAAATATTTTTAATATTTTACATATGAAATATCTTAGAATAAATAATTACGTCATGGATCTTCTTCAATTATCATTATTTTAACATAAGTATATATACAAAAATATTTCATTTTTTGAGTGTGGTTTGTTGAATCAATAATGAAAAATTCAACAGAATTATATTAATACCATGATAAATATCTTCCATCTCCCTCTTTAAATAACTTAGGGAGATAACATGTGATCATTATTTCAATTAACAGTGAATGGTGTGAAGCACTATATTAATTTGTCCTTGCGCTAAAAGATTCCATAACACCATGTCGAGATTCTTTGAGTTTGCGAGGGTATAACTAGAGGAATCCTCAATTGGATTCACCACCATAATGAACAACAAAACCAAAGTATATACAAATTTTAACGAAGATATAATATAACATATGATGTATTTGTTTTTTAAATTATTTAAAAAATTAAGGTGCATGGTCATATCAATGAGGTTTTAAAGTTATGTTCCAATAGTTATTCATATTTATCCATTGATGTTGTTGAGAAACCAAATTGGAAACTAGATAAACACTTAAACTAAACCTAAGAACCATTAAGTGGTATTTGAGAAGTAACTTTATAATATATAATTCTTTAAAATTTATTTAATCATATTTCCATGTTAATTTTATTGATTTCATGATTTTATTTTCATTTTGATTACAATAACATAGGTGAAAAATTAATCCAAAAATATATATCCAATAAAGGTCCAAAAAATGTGAATAATTCCCAACGATCCTATCTAGAGGTTCCAATTTTGATGGAGATGTAGCCTAGTTACATGGAATGTAACAAAAAAGTACACATAGTGCAATTATTTTTTCATCTTAAAAGATATATACAATATAAAATGTCATTCATTGTGTGGGACAATACATGGCATTGTTATAGATCACGTATTTATTTATAATGTTATATGCAACAAGAATGAATATACATGAAACATAGTTACCATGAACAAATCACGTTACCCCAAAAAATTTACAAGTTGGGTAATTTATAATGGGTCAGGTGGGTTTATACATTACATTATCAAACACTACATATTGAATAGTATCCCACAAACATGAGAATACATTGATTACATGGAATTTAGAATGTTATAAACACTATGTGACATGAGTCCTTATACATCATGTACACAACGAGTGATTTTTTTCCTGTCTTGTGGATCAATGCAGAGAGTAAACCAGACATGGAGTACATTTTATATAGTATGTTATACACATTCTGAGACATGGGACTCTCCGCATAATGTACCCACTAGGTTATTTTCATCATGTAATGTGGATTAATTCAAAGACTAAACAATACCTGTACTACATTTTTCTTAGAATACATTATATTCTATGTGATATATGATGTTCCACACCAGGTACACATCGAGTGATTCTCAATGTGTTAGTGGGAAAATATGTATAATGAATACTTTTTGTGTACCAAACGTAGCTGATTTTTAACTATCAATGAAACTTTGTATACTATACATACATTCAAGCTACATATTGCATATATATTCATGGGAATTCAGGGGTTCATACACATTGTGAAGCCTACATTGTTTTTTAATACTAAATAACACACCATGTATGTCATGACATGCCATATGGAGTTACATGTTGTGTAATATACCATAAAAAAGTACATACACCATCCAATATGTTAATTTATAGAAATGATATTTAACATAACACACACAATATACTTTATGTCAAGTCTAAAGTATACCCTATGTACATAATTTTTTTAAAATTAAAAATATTATATATAATAAATATATTTAATAATAATTTATGGGATTCTGATTATGTCTCAAAGACTAGTAATTAGAAATAATTAAAGATAAATAAATAATGGATTAGTTAGTTTATTAACTTATTAATTATAGTCAATTTATTTTAAAAGGAATTATTTGAAATAAATATTTCAAATTCTATAAGTGAGTAACATTCCATGCTATCTATGACGAAATCATTTGATCAACCTGTGTATGTATTGGATTTATTTTTTTTATTTATTTATTATATATTTTTATATTATAATTATTATCAAATTAAATATGATTATCTTTATATCATCCCTCACTACCTTGTTATGTAAGGGAATGCATATCCATGTATTATTTTATGTAACCCCAAGAATATATTTCTTCTCACTGGAATTTGAGTATACATTTATAAATGTTGAATTTTCCAATAAGAGGTGACATTTTAGGACCCAAAACAAGTTAACTCTCATGAAGAATATAAATGGGATAATGATTAATATATAAACTCAAGAAAATATTATGATTTATATGTTATTTAACCTAAGGTCATGTTTGTTATATCATAGTTTGATAAACCAACCAATTGATAAAATATCCTGATCATATCATGAAATTGTTTTTATAACATCCTAGTCTAACCTACTCTATAAATAGAAAAAAGGTCGGTTCACTAGATGACCTTCGACATCCCTCCCAGAACACTAGGGGCTTCCAATTAGTAGAAGGGGTCTAGGTAGTATTGTTGGGAGAATATACTCCTGGTATCAGAGTACAATATCATAATGAAAATAATTAAACAATCATCACACACATCCATTACATCAAAGTATGAAAAATCATTGAGTAAACAAAATATGCAATAAAAAATAAGGTTTTGACATATTTAATGTAAACATACCACCCACTAGGCTAGTAAGATGCACAAACTAAAATAAAATATATATATAGAAAATAGATCCATAATAGCCACAAGACATAACTATTTCTAAGATCTATATACTCATATGAGATATCCTTATTGATAAAAAACCATGTCTCAGCCCAAAATATGCCTATAACCATGTATGAGTCTTCTCAGGTTCCAACATCCGCTTTCCAAGAAGAGTGTGAGTAAAAATAAGTAGTCCACTAGAAATGAAGTCCCTAAATATAACTATTCTATAATAAAGTTCCTAAAAAATAATGTAATATAAACTATTATAATTACAACCATTTTAACATTTAAGTTTAAATGTATAAAAAAATGCTGAACCCAGGGTCTTGTTTCATCCTAGGAACAAGGCATATTTTCATAGGCCATTGTGGGGGTGTCTCTGAGTATGCCATGATGACCATTCCAACCATCATCCACATGGGGTAATATACCGATTCCAGAAAAAAAACTATCATCTATGTGTATAATACATATCCTTTGTTCCATAACATCCACTTGAGGGTGTTGTTCACCCTCAGGTTTAACCATTATAACTAGAATCTACCTGTAGGGAAAGTGTTTAACCTTGTTTTAACAATCAACCAACCACCACTTGGGGGCCATGTTCAATATAGTTTTACCATCAACCAATATCCAACATATGTCTGTGATTAACCTGGGTTTATCCATCAATTAAAAATAAACAAAAACAATTCATAGGGGATCATTTAATTATTCATACCATGGATTAACAAAATAAAACCAAAGTGAGGGTCCAAAACCATCTAAAAATTATACTATATAATATTAAACACACCAAACAACCATTCATAAAACAAAATTCCACTATATAAAACCAAATTGATATCATCTGACAAGGTAATTACCCTTCTATATCCCATTATTTAAATAAATCTAATTCAATTACCTTCAAAACATTACCACCCCAAAGGGGTTACCTCATTACATATTATTGATTTATAAAATACATTTTTTTTAAAAAAATTTCTTAACAATTTGAGAAAAATATTAAAGTCATTACTTATAGATTAGCTCTGACAAGAATTAATTTACCATTATGTGCTGACCATTTCATTTGTTATAATACAAATGTCAATTCCATTTATAATATCAATGATTGTGAAATTCCATTTTTCAATCATCAATTCACATCATAATTCAATATTAATTTATTTTGGAATAATTTATTTATATTCATAAATTGTATTTAACTGAGGTGAGGATATAATATTAGGGTCCCATTAATTTACGAGGTCATCTCCTAGGAAGCGAGTGAGGTTTTACAAATGATGCATTTAGAAACTATGATTTTTTATGAGTTAATTAAAATGGGCAACATAACCCAATTTTTAGGCTTATCTAATTTATTTCAAAATTCGAATAGATCTAACAATGCTCACCCAAGATCATCTCGCCTTATCCAAGATCAACCAATCTTATATCAATGAAACAATATCTTAAAAAAGTAATAAATCAATAATAAATTATTTAAAAAATTTCTAATCAACTTATTTAAACAAATCAAATTGCGAATAATTATTGACAAACTCATCATGAATGTTCCACTTGATGAAACCTCAAAAAACCATGCGTGGGAGGTTTTTAGTAGACTCCCAACACTATTCTAGAGAAAATCCCAAACACACATTTCCAAATTCATAATTAAATATATTCTAAATTTAAGGAACAACCTAACAAAATCAGCATGACATTATACCTTAAAAAAATTACAAAAAAATAAGCGAAGATGGAATCTCAAGATTCCATCATCACAACCAGAGGGAATCCTCATGAGAAACAACCAATTCTACCATTCTCTAGTAAAATTTGAATCAAAATACTAACATATGACATGTAAAAGTATGGGAAAATGAGACAAGAAGAAGAAATGAGACCAACATAGGTTTTACCTCATCCTAAATCATTATAAATAACCAAGGAAACAACACAATTACAAGGGTAAATAAATAGGTAGGAGGATCTCAGCTATACAAGGTTCATGTGAGGGAGAAGGAAAAAGGGGGGATGACCACTTAAGACTGATAAGTGTAAATAGATAAAAAAACCAATTTTAATGGTTTTTATGGGTTGGACAAATAGTATTCTAAATCATGTGTTAACCACACGGTAGCCACTGTCCAAGCATAATCCTCTTAAATGGTTGGGCCACATGGTTTTACAAACTATTAAAAAACAATGATACTGAAACTATATTGATTTTAAATGTTTCTAACAGTTTTTATATAACCATTCGTAAACTATTAACCATGCATCAAACCAAGACCAAGTCACATAGTTTCCACTAAAATTAAATTGGTTTCCTAAAAACCATGTGTTAAAAATACCATAAAAAAATTCTATGTAAAAATCGAACTGAGTACTTCTTCATACATAGGTTGTTGAATGTTTTCTTTGAAATAATTCACACCAAATTGTGATCCTTACACAAAAACCTATAAAACCATCAAAATCTATCTTTAAGTTCTATAGGCCCACCCAAGAACCTAATCTACCTTCAAAGAGTCATACCACCTCTAAAAAATTACTTTAAAGTTTCTCAAATATCATAATTCCTTTTCAAATACCAATTCAATATTAAGCCCATCCACTTAATGAAATACAAAAATCCCCCTTGAATTCCAAATTCCAGTAATGTCACCAGGCCATATAAACTCACCACCACAACACTTATCATTCCCAATAAGTATTGTTTGTCACCCAATTATACATAATGAACAAATCCATTCTTAGACTCTAATTTAAACAACCATGTTGCATACGTTAATGCTCAATGAGATTATAAAGTGTTACTTTGAACATAAATTTCATACAACTTTAAAACACAAGACAAGACTAATAACCATTACCAAAACATTTTGACCATTATTACACGAGCATGTATATTCTAAGACATAATCATGTCATCATCCAACTCATTATCGGGTCTATGGTGCTCTCCAATATAGGATCATGCTAATTGAGGAAAATTAAATTCTACAGTTCATTATACCATTTTAATTTTGTATTAAAACATTATTAAAAAATTCAAATGAACCCTAATGTATTTTTATGAACCCACACACTTACATGAGTGAAAAATCAAATCCAACACTAGTTTAGTTGTCTGCACCTTATTATAACCTGAATAGATGAGTCCCCTTATCCAAGCCCAACAAAAGAATGCCATATTTTCCCCAAAATGTTTTGGATAATTCTAAAAGCACATATTTTATATTAAAAATGATCCACTCAATATGTTTTTAAGTTAACTACATACAATTCTACAAAAAATACCCATCAAACCATTCATGTTTGACTAGTCTAAAAAACACTCAACTACACCGGCTAACACATTTTTCATTAACTCAATTTCAATTTCCTTAATACTAGATACATGACACAATCATATATGCACCCACACTAATATCCATACCTTCCACCTGATGTGATAACCTTTAATTTATCATTATATATCTAAAATGATATCATTCATTCTATGAGAACCATCACTGTCCTGATCTAACACGTTTGAATCATCATACTCCACCCCAAGCTGGATGCCCATGATAAAACTTCCCCCAATACCATATTGAATTTGTACCTATAATGCAGTGTGTAATCCATATATAATAGTGTTCATTGATTTATCGACATAAAAATTCCAAAAAATATCATACAATGACCAAACCCATACATCCACACCCCTATAACATGAGTGTTATGTCTCCCATGACAAACATCATGCTCCACACCATATAAGAGAAATTATTTCTAATCTACTTGAACAGAACTCAAAAACCATGACCCAAATCTTTTCCATCCCAGAACATTATTATTGGACATGTCCAACCCACTAATACGTGAGAAATAAAAAAAACATAAATTTATCACAACTCTAAGCTCACTAAAATGGAAACCTTAAAAATTTATTCATTTACCCACTCATACACCACTCCTCCCAAGCTGCACTCACCACTATTCATCAACCATTGACACCTCATCACGGTTTAACCTAGATTAGACCTAAAACCACACCCAATAAAATTTCAATATGTCCACTACCATGAATGGAAACTTTATAATTCTCACCCGAGACATGGGCCATCATGCCAATAAGCATCATCTAAAAACTATTTAGTTGTCAGCTCACTGGACCATTTACTGATCCAAACCCAATAAGTTCTACATGTGAAATACATGTGTTTCCTACTTTTCTTTCCAATTCAATGGATGTACACTCCCATAACACCCAATAAGCATCATGTTAAAAATCCTATGCGTGAATCCTTCTATTAAAGAAGCACAAACCCAGGGAAACCCTCACTTGAGTTACCCAGAATTACCACATCACAATGACTCACTATGGATAGAGTCAAATATAAGGGTATTTATGTATCCCATCATGCACATGAAAAAACTCACAAGGGTAAAATATATGGTATATCAATAGTGAAACCATATTAAAATTTCAATTTACTCACATTCTGATCAGCCTATTAATTATCTCACAAACGCATAAGTTATGAACCTTGTGCTAAGTCATCCACCCATAAGCGTATCAATCATGATGAGAATCCTCCTATAGGATTTCACCCTTAAGAATCAAAAATTATTGAGGGATATTCATATATAATGACATTATCATATATATTATCTTTTCTAAATCTCCACAAACATGATTTTTAGTAATATTGAATTCCATTCCAAGATATATGGGAAAATACCATATAAGTTGTTACAGAAATCTAAAATAACCAAATATACACAATAATAACCCCAAGGGGATTTTATATAGATTTTAATATCCTGTATTAACCCATATTGGTTTATATTTAACATTTCAAGATTTTATATATATTTACTTTCAAATAATATGGAATCATTTAATATCTTTCTTTACATGGAACCCTGAGTCTAAATAAACTGTGATATAGTATAACTTTATAATATAACTGTTTGATTGGAGGGTATGAATAGGAATAACAAAATATTAAATATATTTATAAGGGTTTATGGTGTTATAAATTTATTTATAAGAACTCAATTTTAATAAAATCATTTAATAACTAAAAAACTATTTTTAATGAAATGTATTTTTTAAATATTATGGATTATTTTATAAAAAAATTATATTGATTAATATTAAAAAGATAATTTAATACAATTTATTTATAACTCATCGATAAAAATAAATAAATTCATTATCAAATGTTTATGAATATAGGTGAAATCATTTAAAGGTAAAAGAGAAATTCTTCATAAAACAATTTTTATGTGTGCTGTTCATTTTTATAATACTAAATTAAATAAATAATTATTAATATATAATTTTAATTATATTTATATATTATAAATTCACTAATATATTTTAATATTCATTTAACAGTTTTTACTAGGCCAAGAATGAAATAAATTCAGTTTATGCTTAAAAATTATTTTTTATCTAAAAACAAGTTTTCGTTGTGTTTTGCACTCATATTTTAAATTTAATTTATACCACTTATAAAAATATAATTTTATAAAATTTATTCCATATTTTTAGTTAGAACATAAATATTTTTTAAGGACACAACTTTTCTTCATAATTAATAGTAAAAAAGTAAAAATAAGTGACCAAAATTAATGTTAAAATGAGTTTTTTGAGTGTTAACTAAAGGGGTAAGGTTATGATTTCCATATGAACATAAATAATTATTACCTTTAAACCTATTTCTAACCTTTATTACCTTAAAATCTAATTCTAATCCATTTTGAGCCACTTTAATAATAAAATGACATTTTATTATTAAAATATTATAAAAAATTCCAAGTGTGTCCACTATAAGGCCCCAGCCTTAAACCTTACTTAATCTTGAGTTATTACAAGATTACACATTGAGGATCTTTTCAGGTTGAGAGTTTTAGAAAATTAGATCATAAAACTTTCATTACATTCCACATTTAAACAAAGTGTTTACATGAAAGATAGTATACATTTTTTTCCCATCAACGGAAACATATTTAAAAATAAAGCATGGAATCTTTCTTGACACTTCCTTGACACTATCATCATATCATGTAACTTTCCCTTGACCTGTGAAAAACATTTCAAAAAAAAAACTTGGGATGAGCATAAAAAGCTCAATAAGGGTTATAAAAAATATGGAAAGGAAACATGAGTTCATATATACATAAGAATGAAATCATACTTTACCCATAAAACATAGGCACTTTAACATACCTCATCAAATCATGAATAAATCGTAGGAATCATCAGACATAAATGGTAACTTGAGGCATTGATAACATTCTTACGTAGGCAGTAACCCTCTTGGTTACGTTTGGAATACCCACCACAGTATATTCCCTAAATCTCTTCGGAGAAACCTTAACGTTTCACTCCTTCGCGTTACCCAATGCATTGGAGAGCTATATCAGGCTCACCTGCCCTTAGTTTATCATGGAACCACCGGTCTTCATAACAATGCCCAAGAACCATAACATAATCATATCACATAAAACATGCATAAAGGAAACATAACATTTCCACATTTCAATCACAAGATATCAATAAAACACATTGATATAAAAAACCTTATGAAAACCATTTTCAATACCAAAATAAAAGAAAAGTAAAACATGGTATTTAGTTTTCTTTTAAAAAGAAAGTATGGCTTGTAGAGGAAGTCGGAACTGAAATAATGGTCACGGCGGCGGAGAAGTCGTTGTCACTGCATACATACGACAAAAACATTCCCTTTTGTCATTTAGTAAAAAGATTTGTATAAAAAATATTCCTTTCAGATAAACGTAAAAGTCAAAGGGGTTTATACACCGTATAAAAGAAGGTTGTGTATAAAACCAAAATATGCCTCAATGAAAGGAGATTGAGACGAAGTCCCTTACAAAGACGATATCCTTGGTTTAAGGACAAATCAATTACAAAATTATGTGTGACAAACGAATACACCAAATATAAGTGGATATTAAGTGTAAAAAAATCAGAGGTTATTCACACATATTCATAGAACGACATATTCAAGGAGTACATGTTTATCCCAAAGAATCAAATTTGGGTTAAGAAGTTCCCTTGCAAAAATTTGACAGCCTAACGACGTCACTACAAAATTCAAAAAATGAGTTGATGAGAGATAAAAAGGGTATCTCATTACATGGAAATAAAATTTAAATAAATAAGGATATATAAGAACATATCCTAACATAATATTATTTGAATTAAAAGACATAACAAAAGAAATCTTTTAAAAAGAGGAGGGTGAAAGGTTCCCTTACCAACATGGGTATCTTTCGAAACATACACCCCGTGAAAGAAGGACAATAAAACATTGATGTAAATACTCATAAATGAAAGTATATTACACAATGAGTAAAATAATGGGAAGTACATACACCACTCAAAGGAAATTGTGGCAAATGTAGAATAAATCTCACGAGAATAAAAGTGAGATGAAAAATCTCTTACGAAAACTCGGCAGCCTAACGGCGCCACTTAAAACTTTCAAAATGGATTAATGAGAGGAAATAGGGTCTCTCATCATATCAAAATAAATTTTACATAAATAGGAATATAAAAGAACATCCCCCAACATAAAAAATAGGATCTTAGAAGAAGTTACATAAAGGAGAGTACTTAAAAAGAAAGAGAGAGGTTAGATCTCTTACGAAAATTCGGCAGCTTAACGGCGCCACTCAAAACTTACAAAATGGATTGATGAGAGAGAATAGGGTCTCTCATTATATGAACATAAAAATTACAGTAAGAGTAATATAAAAGAATATCCCAATAACAAGAAAGATGATCTTAAAAGGAATGACATAAAAGAGTGTACTTCAAAAGAAAGAGAGGAGTAGGATCCCTTACCTCAAGTCCAACTTGTCTTGTTCGTTTCTTTATATTCATGAATAATAAACTTTGGTCAATTTATAATTTCATAAGGATCTACTTTAAATATTATTATTCAGTTCATATCATATATTATAATGTTATAATAATTGTTTAATAATGTTAGTTCATATCAGACGTTTTTGCTGATGTTTTGTACATGAGTCAAAAATGAACTTGTTTGAAAAATGATTGTCCATGTAGTTATAAGTAAATAATTTCAAGAATAGTATTAATGATTAAAATATCATATATATCCAGTACATATTAATTTTATACTATTCCATGTCATTTGGAGATAAAAAATGAAAGGCACCGTTCATGGAGACGGTAGGCCGTACGTACGCATGAACGCTACTTTCATTTTTTCTTTGTCATATTAACGGAATTAAAAATAAATGATATATATATATATATATATTATAATTCCAGTATAATATATATGTTATATATGTCACATATTTTCATTAATTTCATTCTTTATACGTTCTATGTATTGCATGTACGAGTCACATCACTTGAGGGGGCGGTAGTCCACACTTCCTCATATGAAATTATCGCATTTACACAACATGAAAAGAATAAAGGTATGGTTTAAATATAAAATACAGAAGCATATAGTAAACATAAATACCATATATATCATATATAAAATACATTTACATCATAATGGCCACCTTTAAATGTGTTAAAAGAATATTGAACAATCATCGTTTCGTGAGGTAGAAAATCGCCAACCACATAAACATTATATTCTTTAACCATTAGACGAAGGTGTGTGTATGTGTAGCTCGAATACTTCTTATAACAACATCCTAGTATATTGAAGATATTGTATTTGTTACAAAATAAATGAATAAAAAGAGTTTAGGGGGTTGGAGAAGCAAAATAATACAAAAGGACACAAGTGAAGACATTACCTTAAAATCGGGTAACTCCCTTTGGTTTGAGCTCAAAGGATTCCATGGGAAGACTTCTGCCTAGAGTGAGGCTTCAAGGAGTTAGAGAGGGATGTGGAGAGACAAAATGGGCAGGGGTTGTCCGAGCCAAAGGCCTTTAAAGTGCGGGTAAGGAGGTAGAGGTGGGGGCCTTTTATAAGAGGAGAGGAGGGGCACTCTTGGAAAGTAAAGAAATGTTACTTTATTTTAGAATGAGTTTCGGATTTTAATGGTCCCACATTGATGTGTTTCGAGGATAAGGTGACAAGGATTTGAAATCCACCCATACAATAGGTTTTAGACATGTGTAGGTATTAGATTTTACATTATCTTTCCATTTTATTTAAATCGTTAAATAATGAGGTCATCGCTGCATCATCATGATGTCATAAATAATTTAATTTATTTAATGTATAAAAATTATAAAAAAAATACTATGATGTAGGAAATATTTTTATATTTCCATTTATTATTTATAGTCAAAAATATTACTTGTATAACCCCATGTAAAAATTGTTTTAGTAAAATATTTCATGTTTGTGTCATTTTTAATTTAACATTAAATAAAAAGATATTTATGTCATTTTCCAACCAAAGTGGCTCCATGGGGTCCCTAAATTGACGCATGGATTGTATTGGTCGGCCATGACACATCCATTTAGGGTAGGACATATTTCTATGTCATTTTATTTTATTAAAACATTATTCTTACCTTAAACTACACTAATTACCTCTAATCAGGATTAAAAACTTAATAAGTTACTATTCACCCAAAAATTATTTTAATACTATTGAACCACATTTTACTTCTTAATGAAAACCATGTATGTAGGATTTTTGAAATTCAAAACACAAAGATGGCAAAATTTCATTTAAACGGAAAATCGGTTTTTATAAGTACAACTTAGTGGTTTCACTATTCATCAAAAATTGATGTTTTTTAGAAAATTACCAAAAATTCACCCTAAGCTATATTTGATATTCCAAAATCAAAAATGTAGTCTATTTTAAAAAATTCAAAACATATAAGTTGAATTAATTAATTTAATAATTAATTCCCGCTGTCAGAGCAAATAGCGTGTTTTTATGAAACAATAAGCATCAAAAGTTTGACACTAGTTTAAGTCCGATTTCAAAGTGAAATTAATTCCAATGACCACTATTGGATTAAATGGTAAAAATATATTCTAATTTTTTTTATAAACAATTCAAAATATAATCTAATTATATAAATAAATTTGATTAAAAGAGTTTTTGAATTAAAATACAACATTTTTCACTATTCATTAAAAATTGAACTTTTTCGGAAAAATACCAAAAATTTACACAAAGTAAATTTTGATGTCTTGATTCTAAAGAAGAATTTTATTTTGTCAAATATAACACATAAAATTGTTAAAAAGTGGATTTAAAAGAGGTTCGCCATCCAAAGGCGGTTAATCGACCTTTTAATGAATATTAGAATGTTTATGCTTAAAAATTGGATTCATTTGCATTTTTAATCCTCTAACATTTATTGCAAGGAGTAAAAATATTTGACAAAAATATATAATAATTTATTAGTTAGTTCTGTTCATTCCCGCTATTACAATGACTAGGCGTTAACTACCATCTAAAATAATAATATTTTATTATTAGAGTGCAACATAAGATTCCCAAGAAACTCATTGTTGTGTGTTTGGTACGCCATCGAGAATAGCGTCCCCTTTAAAGTCATATTAATATTTTATTCACAAATATGGATAAATGTGAAAATTTCATACTCCTTATTTACCTGGGGTGTTACATCCATTCCCTCACTTATAGAAGAGTACCTACTATAAACCATTATAGATGAATTTTAAACCTTATATATCATAAAAAACATAAAATAATTCCTTTATTTTTTAGTTACCTTCATATTATATCCCTTGGTCTTCTTCTGAGACCAATCATTAAATTATTATGTTATAAGACAAAGGAGGTCTCTCACAGAGGAGGTATAAATCGTAACCTAGATATGTCAATATTATTGTTTCTTCCACCTCCTCTAAATTTTTTGAATCTACAATAAAATTATTAATACATAATCATAATTTTTTTTATTATGATTATGGAACAAACTTTTCCCACCAATTATTTATCAAATGGGAAATGAAAGTATCACTCATGTGTCCATATACACTACCATCTCCACATAGTGATATGATTTATTTTCCATCACTTCCCCAATTTTTTGAATAAAATTATGGATCTAATAAATATCTATTATATTTTTTAAGTAATTATTTTTCCCTAGTGATAAAATTATATTTAAATTTCTTTATTTTGGTACCAAAATCAAAACAACATTCATGCATATCTATAGACTACCATATCCATGAAAAATGTAATTCATTTTTATATATAAAATTTATAGATGATTTTAAATATTTAAATAATAAAGATATATGATATTTATATCACTATTAACATTACTAATATGATTAATAAATGATCAAGCTATAAGTATAGAAATCACAAAGTGAAAAAATCCATAAAAAATGAACGAGTTATCACCAAGAATAATGATTTTAATAAAAAATAATTGATGAATGGTTGACAAGATGTTATAAATAAACCATGTATGTTTTTTTAGTATTAATATGCTTATGGTATAAACCTATAATAAATTTAAATTTATTATTCAAGAGGCTTGAGAGATTATAAAGAAAGTTGATCCAATGGTAAGGGTTTTGTGTTATAATATCAATTTTACCAGGGTTTCTTATGATTAAATTTACACTGATTAAAATATATGATACATATATAAAAATTCACAACTTTTGATTCTATTTTATTTTATTGTGATTTAATAATTTCCTTTAATTTTACTCCATTTATGTACTCAATAGTCCCAAAGAATAATTCCAAGAAAAATAGATTTTATTTCTATCTTCGATCGAGAATATTTTTCATCCATAAAAATATTTCCTTTAAAATGTTTTCAATAATATTTTTATTATTTTAATATTATTTTTTGAAGTCATTGTTTCCCATGTTTTACATTACATAATTATTTTTAAAGGAATAATCTTATCATTTTTCGAATGATTATATTTTTACCGAAGGTGTGAAAAATTATTTGTATTAATCTTTACCACACAAACATATTTTCCCACTGTCTTGAATAATATTTTCTTTGAATCTTCCTTTATAATATTTCATGGTTATTTTAAAATAAATTTTTTCTTAATATTTTTTAATTTTTTATATTTTAAATAAGTAACTTCAAAATGATAAGTGTATCTTTCTCAAGAAATGTTTAAGAAATCTATTAAAGGAACTTTTTTTCTATGATAAAATCCTTTGGTTCTAATTATGATTAACATGGGATAAGATCCTATGATACAATACAAATTATATCTTTACATGGTTTATTATTATGATGATAATATAGTTATGGAATTTATTTTCTTTTTATATGGGTTATTGTATGATATAATGATAAACGTTTTCATTATATTTTTTCATACACATGAATTGATTATTATTATATGATAGATGTTCTGTTATATATGACTAATTAGTTGGGTAAATATTAATGTTTTATGAGCTCAAAGGGGACATGTGAGTTTATCCAAAGCCTAATAGTGAGTTCACATGAGGTTATCCCTAGCCTTAAGAAGGTACATGGGTGGTTATATTATGCCTATCATGTAGTAAATTTCTTGGTGGGTGGACATGAAATAAACTTTTTATAATTATGATTATACTATAATTTATGCGAATATTTTATGTATTGTTCATATGATTTTTTATAATGTCTTTTTATCTTTAAAATATTTATGATTAATGTCTTATGAAATACTATGATTTATTCCATAACTCAGGATTATGATCAATGAATTTATAGGTATGATTTTTAAAATGATAAGACTATATTATCATTCCCTTATGATCATGTAATTCTTAAATTACAATTGATATCTACCTTGTTTAATCTTATTAAGAATTTGATATCTCCCTTATTATGTTTTACCCTAGATATAATGAAATATTTATGATATGATATATCAAATAAATGTGTTTGTTATAAAAAAATTAATATGAGATTATGTATATCTTTCATGTACTAGTTTTTATGTTTCCATGTTTCAAAATACACCAAACCATTATAGTTCTAGCATGGATTATAATGATATTTAATGAATAGTCATATAATAAGATGTAATATTTGTGTATGAAATTATTGTGTTACCTCTTTTTCTATATGATAAATTTATGTTTTTTTAGAAATATATGATGAGGAAACATTTGTGAGAACCCTTAAAATAATCCTTGGTTTATAAATACATCATATGTTTTGGTAAATATAAGATTCTGGATTTTATAACAAATATATCATTTTTTGGATACTAGAATATTGATGAACCTATTACATATACACACATACGGGTATAAAATCTGAATGGTCTGGAAGGGGAATTAACTCAATCATCACCGGTGCATGATGTGTGGGCCTAGGACTACACACATGGATAGACATTACTATGGGATATTCTCGTGTTAATTCACATTTTCATGATAAACCATTATAAATTATTTTAAAAGATGATAACCATGGATCACCTATGATAATCCTAAGATTTCATTGATTAAAAATAATGTGTCAAGGTTTAAACCTCCAATAAATGTTTTTCATTATTATGTGGTTTCTCAATATGATTATTGTTGCTAAAATTATGTTTTTTGGTTATAGTACATGTATTGAACCAGCAATAATTGTGTTAACAATTAATGTGGTTGAAGGAAATTATTTTACTCCTTAGAAACCAAATTTTATGGGATATGGAATGAAAAATCTAATTCATATGATCATAATATATTCTCAAGACATAAATCATGATGGGGAATTTAATGAGAAGTGGGGGAAAAATATTCTATTAATTTCATTATGAGAAAACATCCATCTTATTTTAATGGGTTTGTTGATATACTATTTGTTATGAAATTGATCATTTCCACTAAAATAATATTTTTATTATCTAGTGCTTGACTCATGAAAAATTTACATTATATGTTTATTAATTGGAAGGAGAATCAGATCAATGATGAAATTTTATCAAGAACAAATAGAGAAAATAATAAATTAACTCAATATATTGGGATAAGTTTAGAAGTTTATTTTTCAGAATGTAAATTCCTCATATTATTCATATGAAAATAGAGGATAAATTCCATGAGATAATTCATATGGATGATGAATCTATTAGTATCTATGAGGAAAATTTTACAATACTTATATAGTATTATTATTATATTATCATTCTATTTTAATGTTAGATTGATTTATTTTTAAATGGCTTAAAACCAACTCTTAAAAGGGAATTATTCATCAGAAAATTTAGTATCAATGAATAAATAATTTTATTTGCTATAAAGGTATAATTAGATATCATATTCACCCATCAATATCATGATTTTTATAAAATATTTACGTTTTAATTAAAATGAAACTATAATAAGAAACCATAGAGGGATGTTGATTGGTCTAAGTTTATTCTCAAAGTGTGGAAAGAAACATGTATGAAATTATATTAGGGTGAAAATTTAATCTATTAAGTGCATAAAGGAAGGACATCATGAAATATAATTCCAAAGTGTTGAGAAGAAGTAATATAATGATGTTATTTGACAGAAAGATACATAGAATTCACCACCCACATTCTAGTGTTTCAAATGTAAGGAGTTTGAGAATAATGCTAAACAGTGCTCTAATATGAGGGTTAATAATGATAATCAATGTAAGGAACCACTTAAGAATATAGTCAAAGGTAAATCTCATGAAACCACTATTGTTGATGTGGTGTATAATGATAAAGTGGTTAAAGCTAAAATTACCATCCACTATAAAACTACTGATTTCTTATTTGAGTTTCTATCTTCCCAATATTTTATATATGAATAATTTTTAAGGGTTCACATTACCAAATCAATGATTATATATTAAATTTGTTTTCAAAAAATCATAATTTTATGATTATTTCTTCTATAGTCAATGATTTTTCTTTGATTTATGCTTTTGGGAATTTTTTTATTTATAATGTTTCACATATTCCTATAGTCTAATTTGATATTATTTTGGGAATGGATTTGATTTATTTATATAAATCCCATATAAATTTCAATGGAAGTGAAGTCATATTTTTATTACGAACTAAACATTGTTAATCTAACAATATGGGGATAAATATAAAAATAAAATGAAAATTAAATCTATTTCATGGGTCTTTATTTCAAATCAATGGTGGTATTTATCTCATAAGGTTCAAAATAAATGAATGATAAAAGATATTCCTATTATATGGGTGTTTTTTTATATCTTTATATAAGAGTTTCCCAATATTCCCTTGAATTTTGATTTTCTGTTTTTAATATAATTTGTACATGAGTTTACACAATTTTAAAACACTCTGTATAGAGTGTCCTGGATTGAGTTATAGGAATTAAACAAGTAACTCCAAGAAAATATTTATAAGTGATTAATTTTTCTATGTACATTAACATGGGGTAAAACTTTTTTTAATAAGTAATAAGGATCAATGTGACTTTTCATTGATTATCAAGAACATAATAATATGATAATAAAGAATAATTATCCAATATTCCATGTTTATTATTTATTTGATCAATTATGAGGATCTCAATAAATTACTAAGATTTATATTCACTATAAATACTATTATTAGATGTTTAAAATTAAATACATAACAAATAAAACCTTCTTTAAAATTTATGTAAACTGTGAATTTATAGTGATGCTATTTGGTCTTACTAATTTCCCTACTATCTTCCTTGATTTAATGAATATTTTATTTATAAATTACCTCAATTAGTTTGTGGTAGTTTTTATAGATGATATTCTTATATATTAAATGCCAATGAAATTTCATGAATGTCACTTGAATATTTTACTATGGACCCTAAGGAAGAATAATATTTATGAAAAATTTACCAAGTGAGGATTTTTTCTTCAAAATTTTCATTTTTTGGCCATATACTCTCAATCAAGGGTATATTAGTGGATCCTTCAAAGGAAAAAGTTATTGAACATTGGACTAGACCAACTAATGTGGTTGAGATATGTAGTTTCCATGGATTGGTAGGATATTATCAGCACTTTGGGAAAAATTTATCATGTATATATAATACACCCACCATGTTAACTAGAAAGGGGGCCACGACACATTAGAAAAAATAATGTGAGGAAAATTTATAGGATCCAAAAAAAGGTTGGTCAGTATAAACATTCATAAAATACTCTTCTGTGGATAAGTGTTTTAGATCTATAATGATTCATGGAAAAGAGAACATGATTTTTCATCATTTAAAATGAAATGGTAATAGTATATGCCTCACAAAAATTGAAAATTAATCAGGAATTTTTTTTGAATCATTATTTACCATAAGAAGTAATAATGTTTTCATTAAATATATAATGAAAATATATTTATGGAGAAAGGTGTGACATATATATTAATAAAAAAAATAAAAAATATATTCACCTAGAATGTGTTAAATATTAAATAAAGGATATGTTTATAATTTGTTAATGATTATTTCTAATCAATAAATTACTGCCTGGGAAAGAGAAAAAGGTATAATATGCTTTGAGTTTAATGTATCATGCTATCTTATCCATGACGAGGATTATAGAAGATCTAATTTTTATAGATTTGTAGAGGATGTTCCATTGAAATAATGGAAGGGTATAAATATTATTTTTCTCAAATGAGTGTTTAACCATATATAAAAGTAAAGATTATAGCCGTATAGAATGAATATGTATATCATCAATGGAATTTAATAAATTTTCTTGAGTTCAACCTTAATTGTGATGGAATGATATGTTTTAGGAAGTGAGTATGTGACCCCCAAATACCAAACATGAAAAATGATCTTTTGGAAGAAAGCCATTTCTCCTCATTATCAATTAATCCTATATGTATAAATATGTATATAGATCTTAAATATTATTTTGAGTGGGAAAACATGAAGAGATATAATACAGATTATGTATCTCAGCACATGGAATGATAGCATGTTAAGGCTGATTGATATAAATCTAAGGGTATGTTACAACCAATAACCATACCATAATGGAAATGGAATAACATAACGATGTATTTTATCCTTTTGGTCCCCAAAATATCTAATGTTCATAATGTTAGTTGGGTTATAGTATATCCTCATATGATGTTTTAAGTGTTAAGGATTAATAGATTACCATATTCAATTATATATGATCGAGATCTGATGTTGACCTCTAATGAAGTCTTCTATAAGATTTTGATACCATGTTGTGTTTCAGTATGTCCTATTATCCTTAGGTATATGGTTAGACTGAGAGAATCACTCAAACCATAGAGGATATTTGAAGTTCATATTCTCTATATTTCAAAGTTGGTTGGCATCAACATTTTCTTCTTATCAAATTCTCTTATTATAATAACTTTCACATCTGAATTAAAGTAGCTCCTTATGAATCCATATATATAAGTATATGTATAAAACTAATGTTCAAGGTATATTTTAATGAAAAAATTATATTGGGAAAAAAAATCTTGAAAAAATGATAGATAATGATAAATCAATTCATGAACACATCAATGTTGCTCAGAATAGACATATGAGTTATGACGAAAATTACTAGCGAGATCTAGAATTAAATATTATTGAGGTGGTATATATATATATATATTTTAACTTAAAAAGTTTATTAAATTAAAAAATAAGGTAAATACGACCCCTAGGTATATTTTCCCTCTCAATATTCTTGATTGAGTAGGGACAGTAGTTTATCACTTGGTGCTTCCAGTAGACATCTCTAAAGTTCCTAAAATGTTCCATTTCACTATCCTGAGGATGTACATACTAGATCCTTCACATATACTAAAAATTGAGGTAATTCTAGTAGATCATGATCTCTTATATGAATAAAAACAATTAGAAACTTGTATCATAGAGATAAAATGCTACAAAAAAAGACTAATCACTTAGTTAAAGTATCGTAAAGGAATTAGGTATTTGAGGAGGCTACATGGGATCTTGAAAATTTGATAATGCGTTAGTATCATCATTTTTTTACATAAAAATGATGGAATTTTGAGTTGGAAAATAATTTTAGGGGGCTGGGGGTGGGAGAGAATATAACAACACAATATTTTATTTAAAGCTCATTTGAGAAAAACTTGAATTATTCACTAGCTTCCTTTACATGAAAACCTAAGTCTAAATGAATGGTGTCATATTATAAATTTATAAAATATATTTCATATTTTTAGGAATAAATTATATTAATAACATTATGAAATATATTATTAATTTTTAGGCTAAAATAAATGTTTTGGTAACCAATCAATTTTAATAAAATCATCTAATTATTATAAAATCAATTTTTCGAAGAATGGTATTTTTCAACATGTAATGTAACATGATATATGAAAAGTATTATGATCACTATTTTAAAGTTATTTAAATATAATTTATTGGTAATATATTAATAATCATCAAAACAGTAGTTATCATAATGTTATAAATTAAGATAAAATCATTTAAAGGTAAAAAGTGTTGTTTTTCCTAAAATAGTGTTTATGTGTGAAATTGGTTTTTATCATAATAAATTAAATAAATAATTATATATTAATTTTTTTAATTAAATTCATATATATTATATATTTAATAAAATACTTTATTATTCATCAGATAGTTTTTACTTGGCATGGTATGAAAGTAAATTAATATTTGCCTTAAAATGAAATTTTTTTAAGAAACGGGTTTTGTTATGTTTTTTGTGCTGGTTCTAAAATTAATTTCAAACAATTATATAAATAAAATTATTAAAAATTTATTACATATTTGGATTCAAAATTTCAAACAATTTAAATGATCTTAATTCCTTTTTTTGGCAATTATAAACTGTAAAAATAGTAAAAATATGTTACTATGGTTGAGGATAAAACAATTACACTGGGGGGGGGGGGGGGGGTTAAACAAATAGATAAGGGTAAGATTTCCACACAAAATAAAATAACTATTATTATTTGAATATATTTATATCCTATATTGTCCCAAATTCATATTAGTTTTATTTTATTACACTTTCATAAGAGAATTTCATTTTATTATATAAATATTTTAATTAATTTTATGTGTGTCCTCTACCTCACTTGTGACAGGAAAGTTCCTATCCACCATTATTATGTATTTTTGATACATATAAATAAGAAAATATATGATCTATTTTATTTCAATATTCATTTTATTTTTCCTAGATCCCTTGGATATCACCTAAGACCAATTGTTCAAGGATTAATGTGTAATTCATAAGAGGTCTCTTAAAAAAGGTGTATATATCTTAATTGAGCTCTTTCAATGTTATTTATTATTTAACATTATCTAAACTTATTATATCTATAAAAATTTATTACTAAAGTATCATTAATATTCTGATATGTTTTTATAATGACATAATAACCTTTTTTAATATTTTTTTATTAAATGAGAAATTATAGTATCACTCTTGTGTAAGTGTGGAATACCTTCTCCATATAACGCAATGATTCATTTTACATCACATCATGAAATTTATCGATAAAATGATGAATTTAATAAATATAACTGAAAATTATGATATAATTATGATCCATTATGGATAAAATATTATTTTATTCCCATATTTTTTGTTGATAATAAAAAAACATTCATACACACGAACTATCATATCAATGAACGATGTATTTCATTTTTTTATCTCTAGATTTTAAGGATGATAATAAATATTAATATAATTAATATATATGATATTTATTTTATTATTAATATTTTGGAAATTATGAAACCATGATCAAAGTACAAGTAATGAAACTTCTGAACGAAAACCTTAATGAAACACGAAACATTTCTAACCCAAAACAATGATTTTAATAAAGAATTGTTAATTAATGGGTGATAAGAAAACCATGTATTGTATTATAAGTCTTAATATTGTTTTTATATATAATTATAATAAATTTAAATTTATTATACACGAGGTTACAGTTCTTATGAATCAGGTTTAGCTTTAGGTAAGGGTTTTATATTACAATATCATTTCTACCAGGATTATTTATGATTAAATTATTTGATATATCTCTAAAAAAGTATTTAATTTTATTTTCCTCTAGTTATTTTGGTAGGGCACATGTTTATATATTATTTAAATCTCTTTATGTAATAAAAAGATATAATTTTTAAAAAAATTAAACAGACATTATTTTTCTCTTCGATCGGGAATATTTTTATTCCATGTCTAAATATTTATTAAAATATTTTCAAGAATGTTTTAAATAGTCTCAAATGATTTTTTAAAATAATTTTTACCCATGTTTTAACTTTTATAAAATGTTTTAAGTGGAATATTCTTTCCATTTTCCAAACAAGGTACCTTTTACCAAATGCGTGAACAAAATATTTTTTTAATGTATACCGCATGACCATATTTTTCCACCACCATGAATACTGTTTTTTAATGTTTCATTTATAAGGCTCCTTGGTAATTTTAAAATAAAATGTTTCGCATAATATTTTGATAAATTTTATATTTTAAAAAAATGTTTTCAAAATTAAAGAGGTATTTTTTTATTGTAATGTTCCAAGGATATTTGAATGGTTTTTTATCTATGATAAAACCCTTTGATATTAATTATGATTCACCATAGAGATGATACAATGATACCCTCATTATTTTTTTCTAAGTGTTTTATGAATATGAGGATTAAATATTGATAACCCTATTTTTTCCCATGGGTTAAACTATGATTGAATAATATATGTTTTTATGATCTTATTGAATAAATTTGAGTTAATTATGATTATATGATTGATGGTTTTGTTATATATCTATAATTAATTGTGTAATGATTGAGATTTTATGATTTCATTGGGTATATTACATGTTATCTTAGACTTAAAATATGGTACATGAGAGGTTATCCAAATCACAAATCTGGTAAATGATTGGATAGGCCAAACCTAACATGTATTCAATGTCTTGGTGGGTAAAATTGACATAATATTTATAAGATTATGATTGTTGAAAATAATGTTAAACTGTTTTATGATATGGTCTTATGACAAGGATATTCTCTTGGGGATCATGTTGTTTGAGTTATTTATGATTCATTTCATATGAGATGGAATGATTTATGCCATGAATCATGATTATGATTTATAAATTACTGGTTATGATTTTTAAATATTAACATAATCTTCTCATAAACTTATTCCTATGTTATGATTAAATGATCATTGGTATCTTCCTTATTTACCCTTACTAAGAATCTAAGATCAACCATTATAATGTTTCATTTTTCCAAGGATATGACGAAATGATTTTAGTATTACTTGTATAATAATGGTGCATATTGTGAATAACTTAATGGGATATGATATAGATATTTTATGTACCAGTTGTTTATGTATAAAATTTTCCGAAAACACTAAAACCTTTTGGTTCATGGGTAGAAAATATTGACATGTAATGAATATTAATCTAATAAGATGTGATATTTAGATATGAAATGCTTATGTCCTCTCACACTAATTGTCCCTTATTGAAGGTACCATATCAAAATCACGATAATCGATCATATAACCATATGATTCATAAATTCCCCACACCAGAATAACAAATATATACAAGTTGGTGAAACTTAGTAGAATTCACTAATGTACATATATGGGAAAATTCAATATGAGAATTTTTTGACACTTTAAATTGTAGAGCCATAATAATTAGTGAACAAATCACACTAAAATCCTTATATTGTATATATAATATGTGCATGACATGATTCATGAAATGTATCTCACCACTATAGTCGAATATTCTAAAGTCCAATAATTGATTAATAAAAAGTCATATATCTCAATCCTCATGTATTCCACACTAGGAGAAATCGTAAATAACTATAACAAAACCAAGGACATCAATCCCATACCCATGGTAACACGAACATCCACTAGAAAAGGTATTCATAACACACCTATCTAGGTTCCATCACAAGATATGACACATTCCTAAACCTCTAGTATATAAAATCATGATCATAAGACTAAAATAAAACAACCACTATAATACCAATTTATATTGTCCTAACACAAATCAATCTATGAATAGTAACTGGACTGATTCACCATGTGACCACAAGTATGCTTCCCATAATCTAGAGGCTTCTGATTAGTAGTAGGGGTCTAAGTGGTACTATGGGGAGGCTATACATGTTTAATAAAAGCATAATATCATAAATAATATAAATAACCAAACATAATATACATCCATTACATTATAGAATATACAAAAAATATATAACTAAAGATGAAATACAATAATAAAGAGATTACAAATGGTATAAATACAAACCACCCACTAGGCTTGTCACACATAAATACAATAATAAAAATAAATATGCATGCTATCTTAATGAAATATACCATGAATATTAAAACCCAAGCTCAATGTACTTTTATGATCCATCCAAATCAATAAAACCATGATCCTTATAACACTTCTTACCTATAACCATGTATGATACTTCTCAACTAACTATGTGTAGTGTCACGTTGAGAATAGTGTGAGTAAAACCCAATAGTCCACCAAAAATGGTGTCCCTAAATATAAAAATTCTAGAATAAAGTGAATTTTGAATTTCATAGGAAAAAAAGATAAAATTAATACCAATACAAAATTTACATTTTTATGTATAAAGAATACACCGAACCTGGGGGGTTGTGAACACCATGGGAATGGTTTATATTTACTTCGGCCCGTGACCGGGTGTCTTTGAGCATGTCATGATAACCATTCAAACCACCCTCCACCAGGTTTAATATACCCATCCTCAGCTAAAAACCAATACCTGAGAGTAATATACCAATCCAAAGATACCCAACATACTCATGAGGGACGTGTTCACCACCATAATTAACCATCATTACAAGCCTCCACCTAGGGGTTGTCTAACCCCATGTTTAGTCATCAACAAACATATACCCAAATGGATGTCTTAACCCCATGGTTATACATTAACCAGTGTCCACCCATGGGCTATGTTCACCCAATGTTTATCCATAAACTAAAGAAAAAAAGGTATAAGGGTTTATTTTACAATTCATTCCATAGATTAAAAAAATTAAACCAAAAAAGGGGAAAACCACATTACCACTTCCATAATATAATAATTAACACACCAAATAACCCTTAATAATACTATATGTTATTATTGAAAGGAAATATGATAATGTTTCATAATCAAATTCTCCTCCCATCATCCATCATTTACAGAAAATACAATTCCATTTTCATTAAAATAATACCCTCCTCAATAGGTAGTTTTCATTATATATCAAAGCCTTTTAAAAACAAATCCATATCCAATTAATAATTTCAATCAAAAAAGTCCTTACAATTTTCAATCCATTAGTTATATATTATCACCCACAAAAATTAATTTAAACTTCAACACTTATCAATTCATTAGGTCTAAAAACAAGGTAAAATTACATTTATAATATCAATAGTTGTGAAATCCCATTTCACAATAATTGATTCACATCATCATTGTATTTTTAATCCATTTTGGATTAATTTATTCATCTTATGAAATGAAATTTTATAAAGGTAATGAAATACAAAAATGGTCCCATTAATTTCTATGTTCGTCACCCATGAAGCAGATGAGACCACACAAAATATGCATTTAAAAACTAAACGCTATCGTGGGTTAATTAAAAAGATCACCTACCTCAAATTTGAAACTTCATAAATTTATTTCCATGGGTTGAAATCTCTTCTAAGGACCGACCAATCTTGTCCATCCTCTTTTAAGATAAAAAATGTGTGTATTAATGAACCGATCTCCAGACAAATTTTAAACATAAAAAATTAATTTTATACAAAATTTATAATCAATTAATTAATAGAAATTAAACATTTCACTCACCAGGAACAATCTACATGAAAAACATTCAATAACCACCCATGAGAGTTCTATAGTATACTCTCATCACCATTCCTATGAAATTACCAAACTTGAATAACTAAATCCACATTTTTTTTAAACTTTATGGAAAAAATGAAGAAAAGTAACTATAAAATCATAACTTAATGAAGACTTGAGAAAATAGTTGTAGTTGGCCTCTTGGGACACCCTAGTCACATGTAGAAAGGTAATTTCCAAGAGAACTAGCCAATTCTACCATGATCAGGTCTAATTAGATTGAAAAACCTAATTATAGATAATAAAAATAATTTAAAATGAGAGGGGAATAAGAAAAGGAGTACAAAAGAGGTTGAACCTGACCTTGAATCATTGAAAATTGAAAACGAAAAACCCTAATTATAAATAGATACAAGGAGAGTGGAATAAATTAGAGGAATTGGGTGTTTTCATGGTATAAGAAAGAAAAAAATGGGATACACTATTAAAATCAGCATTGGTAAAAAGGAAAAAAATAAAAATTTAGTGGTCCACATGGTTTTGTCGATGATCTTCTAAACCATTCCTCAACCGTGAGACATGCTTTATCTAAAAATAATATTCCTTAATATTTGGATAATTAGTTTTTAAAACCATTTTCCAATTGTTTGAATGACAATGTCTTGACCTACTACATCTTGTATAGGCTATCTTTGACCATTCACAAAATGTGAACCAAGCCTTTAGCCCAACCCAAGATATACAATTTTTCTTTAAATAAATATAGTTTCCTAAAAACATTGATCTAACCATTACATACAACAATGATATATAAAAATTGAACTTTAAACTTCTTACACAAAGGGTTTCAAATGGTTTCACTAAAACTATGAACACTAAACCATGAACCCTATTAAAAAACCTTATAGTCCATTGAAACATTTCCTAAAGCTTCTAAGACCCACTCGATCAACTATGTTACCTTAAAAGACTTATACAATGTCTAAAAAAATCACGTTAAGAAATACCAAATCCTAGAATTCCATTGTAAACCCTTTCAATATTTTGTTTATCCACTAAATTAATGTTCCAAATTACTATAGAATTCAAATGCATGTATGGTCACCTGTCATTTAAACTTATTTTTTGTTGAGTTATTATTTATTTCTTTATGCGATTGATGTTTTATTTTAATGTATAACTATAATATATTTTTATAAATAAATTAACAATCATGATTACATAAATTAAAATAAAATATATAATCCATATTTTATTTAGTATATATAATTACTTATGTAAGTTATAATATAAATTAGTTAACTAGTATAAAAAGGTTAAAGTAACATATAATATAAAATTTACATGGATAAATTATTTTATCAAGAATGGTTAATTATTTATGTATTTTTTAGATAAAATTGACATGAATTTTAAAAATAAAACTAAATATTTTAATATATTATTTACAAAAAATTCCTCCAATCAAATAATAAGATATAAAAATTCTCCTAATAACATGAGTTATAATACAACCATATATAAAAGAACTTATTTATCCCTCATCATGATGCTATAAATTATATAGGAGTTGTAAATAATTTTTTTGGGTTGATTTGAGCATGTTTATATCAAGGTGTGATTACCTTAGTAACACATAGTGGAACTTGAGGATTTTATTGAGAGAAATCAGAGTTTAGAATTTTATGATTGGAGAGTCCACATAACAGACCATGGAGATGTGTGTTATTATTTCTATAAATAAATACCTACCTAAATACCTAATATTTTTTAAAGGACTCCATCTAGGATATTAGAAGGTAAATATTGATCCTTTACCTTAGAAAATATAACACTCTAGATATTATGATTCCAATGGTGAGGGATATTGGGATTTTTTAATATAATAAAGGAAATAATTAAAATAATAATTATTTCATAATTTGAAATCACAAAAATATGTAATATATAGTTTTATTTTGAAATATAAAATTGGAATGTAAACCCATAAAATCACTATGTAATTTCTTCTAAAAACGGATTTTCTTCTCCATCAAAATTTTCCACGAGTGGTATAGACACATGTGCATTATATTATCATAGTAATATATGTTTATTGTTCAAGAGTCCCTTATTCTTAATTGGAAACCTTTAGTATCGATTGATGGTGAGAAGGACGCCTAAATGAGGCACATGAATGATAATTTATATATTCATTTCATCATGATATTTATTATTTATAAAGATATAAATATTCATTATAAAGACATGGATACATAAACAATGTTAACTGATCTCTATGAACATTGAATATCCTTTGGGTTTATTTTTTAATGATATTGGTATTTTTTTCCACTTCATTTGTGTGATTTTTTTTATTCTTGTAAAAATGAGTTATTTTTTCATAAGGATTTCTGAGTAAATTTACTTATCAATTTGAACAATGACAAGTTATTTCTCAATTTCCCTAACATCATGAAAAAGAAAAGGTTTTCATGGATAAAAATTATGTCTTGAAATTAATATATTTTTTAGAAGTTTGTGTTATGATGTATTTATAATGATGAATTTTATAATGATTGGGTTTTTTTTCATAGATTTCAATTAGAAAAGTAATGGAGTTGCAAGAAATCCTCCAGTAGAGATTTTTTACGGTTACAAAACTGACGGTAATAAAGAGATCTTACCAAAGTATAGTTTTGGGCGTATATAAATCATTGATTGGGGCATTCCCAGCCTAGATTTTTGTGTTGATCAATGATTGATAAATGATTTAAAAGTTGGTAAAAACTTTGAGAAATACAAATTAAACAAAGATAATTGATTATTTAATGCCATAACTGAAGCAAATGATCATCACAAATTAGTTATAGTTAGTTTAAACAATTAAAGAATTTCATTGTGGTAAAATAATTCTTCATTGATGGATCTAAAAATGTATCTATGTATTATTGTCATTATATTATAAGAATAAATAGTATATTATCTCTAGTGGCGATACACACATGTTCCTTGATCCTTATAACATCACTATAAGAATCTCCAGGTGTAGTCATAGTGGAACCTAATGCTTTCATCATTTGCCTTTAATTTACCTGAGAATTTCTTAAAGAAGTATTCTCTTTAATATCTATATAATAGAGAGTGATGGGGAAGGAGGATAATTCTATGTTCTTGAGATTATTCTTAGAGAGGGATCTCTCTAGGGATTCAGAAGAATTCTCTCTAGATGTCATTGTGAACAACAAAAAGGAATTAGAAAACCTAAGGAAATAAAATAATTGATTTTATATACTATTAAGGTTAGAAAATAGAATTTTCACGTGGGACCTTATTATTTGTTTTTATTCTTATGGAACTGCATGATAATAATAAAAATAATTGTTTTTTTAATTCCCTATGTGTGCTAATATCATGAATTAAATTAAATATTATATATTCACATAATATTTAATATATATTATTTATCACTAGAAAATGAAACTCAGTCCTTCCTTCCTCTATAATAACTATGGGTGAGGAATATTTATTTAACAAATAAATATCATTAAATTATTCTAAACAAATGTATTAATATTTTATTCAATAAATAGAAAGTAAATATATATTAAATATTATTTTCACATAATTATGAATAGAATAACTGGTGATAGAATGCATTCGGTCAAGAAAACATGAATATCTATTAAACCATATGAGGGATTAAAATTTATTAATCTTTTCAAATAATATATTATAATATTATTTAACTATGGTTTTAGATACACTTAGTATGTGACCCTCTTGGCCACTTTCTAAGTGGAATTAAGAAAAGTGGCCCAAATTCATAGGTTATCATCTAGAAACAAAACAAGGAACCCATAAATAAAGAAGTTAACATTTAAATGACATAAAACTAATACATAATATTACTGTGTAATATAATACCTTCATCTCAATATATCTAATCATGTAGGTTTCATGTTGGGGCCATCAACCTATTAGTTGAATGTATTTTTATTTGGATTTATGGAAATTGAACTTGCCTAAAGAATACCATGACCCTGGATTCATTTAGTCTACATCATTTCTATCAAAGGTCATGAGATATCACCCTCCATTAAATAAAGTAAGAGACAATTTCATGAATGAAATATTACTTATGATGCACCCAATATATCCCACTTCACTGCAAACATATTTAGTCTTAGTCTTCACTAATTCATAAAAGTATGTTACTCATAATATGAATTAATAATAATTTTAATGTTTATGGAACAATACATACATCCAAAAATAGGAACATCCAATGAAACAAATGAATATGGATTTCTAACTGGCAGGACCCATTCTAATAATTTCTTACACTGGGAATTACCAGAAGCGTGCACCACAAAAATGTGAGTCAATATATTATGAGTCTCAACACATGATGACCTATATCATTTGGGCCCCTAATTTGATTTTATAGGACAATATAAAATATATTTAATAATATTGGCATCACAGTATTGGGTTCTCATCATACCAAGGAAGTAAAATAACATTTTAGTGTGAAACCAAAAATAAGGAAATTATCACACACTATGGAATTAATAAGAACAAACATGATGTGATTATGAGTTTATCAACTGTCAAAAAAAATGAAAAAATGTTATCGTAAATTAGACACATATTTGTTATGGAGAACCAAATCCAATAGTATTTCAATTTAACTAGAGACAACTACTAACAACTATAATTATTCTATATCTCAAATGATACTCATACTTCTACAGAGACAAGACATTAGTTAAGGGTTCCACAATTTTTTATTCCATGCAAACTCTTATTACTAAAAAATCCCCCCGATGAGATAAATCCCCCAAGAGGTGATACTTTTTATGTTTATGCTTTGTCCATTATACCGACCTTGGATATTTTGGAAGAGGCAAGCCTGATGTTTTATCATAACATAATGGGATAGGTGCTTTATTACTAGGTACCACACCAAGATACTTGGTAAAGTTTTGTATCCAAATAGATAATTTGGATACATCATAAAGAACTATATAATTAGTCCCTAATTTTGAATTGGAGACAAATGTTTTATTTGAACTCTACTGGTTCACAACTCTATGTAGATATAAAAAACATATCCAAAACACGACTTTAGATCATTCAGATCTATTTGAAAAATATCATCATTAGGAACCCTAATTACTATATCATCATCTCTTCCAAACACCGAGAACATATCTTTGATTATTTTTTGATACTTAATGATATCCATAACCGAAGAATAATTTTATTCACCTAGATCAACTTGATATCTTCTTACCATGCTCAATGCATAGAAAACATCAAATTTAGAACATAACATGACATACATGATTGACCCTATCACCTAAGTGTATATGATCATACTAATTATTTAATTTTCATAATTTGTTTGAGAGAATTTTTTCTTAGAGAGATTTACTCCATGTTACACTGGAACCAGTCCCTTCTAGTATTGTTCTATACTAAATCTCTTTAGTTGGTAGATAATGTATATGCTTTGGATTAATCCATATATCCTCATTGATCTATCCTGATTGATCTTGATCCCTAAAATTCATGATACTTCACCTAAGACCTTCAGAGAGAAATAATTTTTTAACCAGTTCTTAACTGACTATAAGTCAATAATGTCATTTCCAATAATTAATATGTTATCAACATGTAATACAAGGATAAAAATCATATTCACACTAAATTTATTGTAAAAACATTACTCACATTCATTTTCATCGAAACCAAAATATTTTATGGCCCCATAAAATCAAATGATCTATGAAAAAGATTCTTGATTCAATCCATAAATGGTTATCTACAACATGAATATTTTTTTCATCAAATAGTGTCACAAACCCCTTTGTTTGTTTCATGTAGATTTATTATCAAATGTTCCCATTAAGGAAAGCAGTTTTGAAATCTAACTTCCAAAATTTAGAGTCATGGTAAGATGATAAAAATATAGAATTTTTATGGATCTTAAGATGGAAACAAGTTAAAAGGTTTTATCATAGTCAATGAATTGATACTTATTAATCCCATTATCCACTAGCCTTTATTTATAGTTACTCACTCTACCTCACATGTCTAGTTTTCTCTTGAATAACCATTTAAATCTATAGAGACCCTAGACTTTTAAATATAAAATTAAATTATTTTAAACCTAATTATATATTAGAGTACAAGTCAAGGACCCACAAGTTGAAAAATGATTTTTAACATCATCAATATGATGTCAGTTTCTTATAAACCGTCGTAAAAATGTTTTTAGAGTAAATGTTATTGATTTCGGAACTTGATTTTCTCTAAGAGATGTCATAAAGAACTAAAACATTCAAAGACCATAAAATTTAATCCTAACTTCATTTTAGCTCCATGACAAGTAAAATCAATGCTTATAAAATTCTCTAAAACATTGTATTTTTTTTAAAAAAAATTGGCATCGGTTTTCATAAAAACGGATGCCAATTTTCCTAAAAATGTAATCCATTTTTTTTGTGTTTTTTATCAATTTTTTTATAAACCGATGCCCAATCAATTTTTTGTGACAATTTAAAAAAAATGAAAAACATTTTAAATTTTTATATTTTTATCTTTTATTTGATAAAAAACCAATGCAAAAAATATTTTTTTAACTTTTTAGCAACGATGTATTTGAAAATCAATGCCAAAACAGACATAGATTTCGAATTTTTGGCATCCGATTTCTAAAAAATTTACACCAAAAAACCAATATAAATCTTTTTTGGTGTTGGTTTAAAACAAAATGGATGCAAAATAGTAATATGAGATTTGAATTTCAATTTTTTTTCACTTTGCACATTTAACATTTTAAAATTCCTCTTATATTTTCATACAACGTAATCAAAAATATTTTCGTTTACTATATATATATATATAAATACATATATATATATATATATCAATTTTCTCCTTCATTCATTATTTTCAACCTCTTAGATTCAATCATGATTTCAACGCGACTTCAATCATAAATTTGAACATGGTACACATTCTATTCAATTATTTTCCTTATTATTATTATCCTTCATTTATAAACAACTCGATTAGCTTTCTTATAATGTTGAGGAATTGTATTTTATAAATGTAAGTTATATTATGATAAACAACATACAATTTCTATGGATGCTCCTTAAACCATTCTAATATGTTTTAATTTTTATGTTTTTTATTTTATTTTGTGTATATGATTTTAATTCTTGTTTATCATGTTTTCTTTGAAACGAGTTGTATCAATCGTAACATTGATAGGTTCAACTTTCAATGACCATAACTTTTGAACTGTAACTCCATTTTAGCTCTACAACCAGTCAAATCAAATCTAAAAAACTGCTCTAAAAATAGAAGAAAAAAAGTACTTTCTACCGTTGGTTTAATAAAAAACCGATGCCAAAAATATTTTTATTTCATTTATGGCATCCGATTTTTTCAAGAACCAAAAAAAAGTATTTTATTCTTTTTGGCATCGATTTTTAATGAAACTGACACCAAAATGATACGAATGAGTTTTTTATCATATGTTTTTTTATAAAACTGATGCAAAAAATTTAATTCATTTTTGGCGTCATTTTATAAAAAAATATGTAAAAAGTCAAATATTTTACTTCAGTGACTTCAATGTCAGTTAAAATCCTATGTAAAAAAAACTGACATTAAAGACCATTTTCTAGCAGTGGTCGTAATGTCTAGTGTCTTGAAGGACAAGATACATAAAAGTGAAAACATAAAACTAAATAAAAAAATATTTATTTAATCTTAAAATTGTTCTCCTAACTTCCATTGTGCTAAAAAATCTACATAGGTTACCATAGGGAACACATGTACAACGGGATGAGCTAAATAACCATGTAAAGGAATAACCATAAGAAGAAAGCATTAACACATGGGATATAAAGCATGACATGATGATATAAAAAGCATTATACATATATAATAATATAAACATGGAGTCATAATAATTTGGATGAAACATAAAACATGTCTTTAGCATGAGTCAAAGCGAACTTCCAAGACTGTTTCACATGGTAGAACTTGCCAAGGCCAACTGCCAAGACCATCAGACATGGTAGCACAAGCCAAGGCTAACCGCCCTGACCGCCGCACATAACCTCTCATGAGACTCAAATTTACCCAATGAATTGGATATCTCTCTGGGCTCACCCATATTAAATTTTCATGAATATGGTTACCATATAAATAATCATATACAATCAATCTTACATAAACTAAAGGGTTACCAATGGAAAGAATTGGGTACCAAAATCATGACATAAAGCATAAAAAATGGGCGTATGATAAAAGTGTCCAAGAAATAAAGGAACTAAAATATAAAAGGAAATTAATAAGAGAAAATAGACACGTATCATGGTAATTTATGTCAATTAGAGGTGACAACATGTAAGAGATGTATATAAGAAATTTTAGCATTAAAACATATTTGTGCGATTTTAAGGAAAATACTATAGACACTTTAAAATAGAAATGGGAAAAATATTTTATATAAAACCATAAATGAACCAAGAATGTTTTCATAATAACAATCCTGATTTGATAAATACAATGGTTTCATAAAAAAGAGGATATATTGAACATGAAATCAGGAAGGAATTCGGGAAGTTCCCTTATAACAAGTTTACTTCTTGGGAAATATTGAGGAGAGAATAACTTAAAACTAGTATATCCCCAAAAGATAATGATGAAAGGTTATTTATAAATTAATTTGGTACCTTTAAATAAAATTTATAAGATGAAAATAAAATGATAAGATAACTTTATTTTGGAAAAAGGAAGATAAGACAACCTGAAGGAACAAAGGATGTTCGGGTAGAATCCCCTACGAATTATTGACATAGTATCAGGTGTAATTAAGTGGGATTAATGAGAGAGAAAGGAGGGTTATATTATTTTATAAATATTTAGGTAAGTATGGGGGAGGTTCTAAATTATACCCCATTGATAGGTATTACACATAAAAGGTCACAACATAGAGGGAATTCATGAATAAATGTGAAGTAGAGAGGACCTTTACCTTAAGTCTGAAGGTGTTCTCCACTTGATATTAATGACAAGAATAATCAAATTAGGTTAATTAATTATATATTAAATAACATATTTTACATTTATATGATTAATTATAATCCTATTTAGTTCATTCATAACCTTTTTTATTGCTTATGAGGTTCAATTTCATTGTTCGGGTTCGTTCGTTTCCTTGGTTTTAATGGTTGGTTCACTTATATTAATGTTCAGACACACATGTATGATGAAGTTGGTCATCCATAATTGAAGATATATAACATTAGTTATTATCCAAAATATAATAGGGTTATAATATTCATTTGGTTATTTAGAGTAAAGGTGGATCATTATATAAAACATTAAAGATAAATGGTTGGATTAACCTAGGGATTTTGTTCATAATTAATTCGTTTAGCATTATTATTTTACATAAACTATGAAAAAGCATTCCAGAAAACAAATAAGATAATATAAAAATTTAATATTCTATTTCATCCTTAATATTTTTTTCCAGAAAAAATAGAATATGGTAATAGAAATTGATAAACTGCCATCCTAGAAAGTGATAAATTAACACATCTCAGATGGTGTTTTCATTTCTTTCATATAAAAGAATGGTAAAGGATAGATGATAATGAATTATCCCATTAGCATAATTTTTTTGTACATTTACATTAATGGAGTTATCATACCATTTGGGTGAAGGGAGGTTAAGAAATAAAAATAAAATAAAAGAACATGAAAGAAAATAAAATAACCAGAAAGAAGAATTTTCCTTTAGAGTCTATCTCCATTGAGAAACTCTTAAGGGGAGAGTATTTTGTCTTTTTAGGAGAACAAGGGTTATTGGATGTGGGTTAGGATATTTGGTAGATATTTGAGTAGAATTTAGGGAAAAAGTCTTGAAAGGAGTGAAGTGAAGAGGGGAGTGCGGATGGTTTTTATAATGGAGGGGAGGGGGGTTTTCACAATATTTTAATCATTAGTTTATTTTTTTACATAAAAAATAAATAGTGACCATTAAATGACCAAAAATATTTAAAAAGTTCATATGAATTCTAAATAAGTTTTCTTACATCATCAATGATATTTGAAATAGTGCATTTAGCTTATATTGTATATATACAGTAAATTATCGTATTTCACTATTCATAAAAAATTCACGTATTTTAGAAAAATCCCTAAAATTTAACCCTATCCATTTTTAGATGAGAAAAATTAAAAAACAAAATCCATTTTTAAGAAAAGTTTTATATATATGATTAATTTAACTTTTAATTAAAATCATATTTTATTTGAACTATAATTTATTTTATAATGATTTTAAAAATTACATAATGTCTTATAAAATTACGATTAAACCAAAATACATTGATTTTTTAATTTATGAACTCCTTTTAAGAAAAATAATTTCCTTTTAAATATATTAATTAATTGAAAATTTTTATTTATGACATTCAATAATACCAACACTTTTACTATGATCGAAGTATCATTTATAAGATGCCTAAATTTTATTTATACATTCTTGGTTGATGTTACTATTCTTTTGGATGATTTAATATTCATATGTTTCATAATACTATTCATAATGGTAACATTATTATTCATATGGGTCATTTACTATTGAACAAAAATTATGTTTGTCTTATTAGACTCCAAGCATCTTACTTATTGCAACCAGGTATAACGGATTTTCAAAATTCAAATCAGAGATGTGACAATATTATGTTTAAAGGTCACATAACACTTAGTAGTTCATTGTGTGGCAATTTCCTGTGATTATATGATTTAATTACAAGAAATGAATTTACATTGATAAAACATTGGGTCATTACATTATACCCCCTTATGAAATTTTACCCTTGAAATTTCGTTTTACATTATTTGAAATAAACCATTGTTTGTACTTTTATATCACTGAATTCTCTAGTTCCAATGTTACCTCTTTATACTTATGGTTCCACCATAGTACTTTGACCCGGTGAGTTGTCTTGTTATGTATAACTTTATCTCTATGATCCAAGATCTTCACTGGTTCCTCCTCATATGAATGACCATTCTCCAATTGCACCACCTCTAAAGAGAGTACATGTGAAGGGTCTGGAATGTAATTCCTTAAGAGGGATACATGGAAGTCATCATGTACTTTGGCCATGGTAGATGGAAGTGCTAGTCGATAGGCCGCAACTGCAACATGATCAAAAATATCAAAGGGGTCGATGTACATGGGAAAAATCATTCCTTTATTCAGAAAGATCTGGACCTTCTTCAATTGGGATATGAGTAGAAGTACCATGTATCCAACTTTCAACTCAAGGTCTCATTGACGTTTTCTACATAACTCTTCTATCGACTTCTGGTTTCCTTAATATGATAATAAATGGTTTTCACCTTTTACACCATTTCTTTATCCATTTCAGGTCCAAGTAGTTTATTCTCACCAACTTTATCCTAACATGCTAGTTTTATGTACCTTTTCCCATAAAGGGATTCTTATGGTTCCATTCAGATGCTCAAGTGGAAAATGTTGTTGTAGGAGAATTCAACTACTTGAAGATATTTTTCCCATCCTCCGTTGAATTCCATAGAATATTATATCAACATATCTTCTAGTGTATGAATTTTTCTCTCAGATTGGACATCAGTTTCATGATGATAGGCCATACTAAAGTTCAGTTCTATGCTTAGATCATGTTGGAGACTTTTCCAGAACATCAAGGTGAATACCAAATCTCGATCAGATAAAATATATTGTGGTACACCATAGATCCCTAACACTTATTTGATATATATCTGCAAATATTTATCCAATGATAATTCCTCTCGAATTGTGATGAAGTGACCTGTCTTTGTAAGACAATCCACAGTGACCCATATGACATTGTTTCCAGTGGAAGTCTTTGGAAGTCTAGTGACTATGTACATTGGGATGTTCTCCCACTTCCATGTTAGAATAGGTATTTGTTGCATCATCCCCATAGAAATATGTTCTTCATCCACCACATGTTGACGTACTAGTAACTATGATGTATTTTAAAAAATCTACTTCTTTATTTTGTCCCACCAAATGTTCTCTTTGAGATCTTGATACATCTTTGTTCTTCCTGGGTGGATAGTGATGGTTGGGCTATGTGCGTCATTCAGAAGCCCCTTATTTATCTCTAGATCATATGGTACATATAATTGTGACCCAAATCATTAAAATCCTTCCTCATAAATCATGAAGATATAGGATTTACCATTTTAAATGAATCCCACCCTTTCGTTAATTTACACAAATTTTATTTGAGCTTTCTTTATTTTATCTATGAGGGATGGTTGAGAAATAATTTAAGATATGATTCATTATGTTCTCAACTTAATGATCTCCATGTACATCCTATAAAAATCTAAGAAGATCAGATCTTTTTCAATTCTCATCATTGTGAAATTTGCATGATACTTTCTTCTTAGAGCATCTGCCACCTTGTTTTCCTTACCGGGATGGTAGTGGATTAAACATTCATAATCCTTAGTGATATATATCCACATTTTCTGGAGCATATTAAGATCTTTTTTAAATATATATTTGAGACTCTTGTGATCAGTATATATCTCACACTTCTCCCCATAGAGATAATGCCGCCATATTTTTAATGTAAAGATTACAACCACAAACTCTAGATCATGCGTAGAATAGTATTGATCATGGATTTTTAGCTTCCATGAGGGGTAGGATATCAATTAATCATTTTTCATCAGCAAATTTCTTAATCCCTTCTAAAAATCATCACTATACACCACAAATAGTACTCCACATATTGGGAGTGTGAGTACTACTGTAGTGATTAACCACTTTTTCAACTCCTTAAAATAGTCTTTACATTCTTGAGACCATAAAAACATCACTCCCTTATGTGTCATCATGGTAATTGGGTTTTAAAAACATGAAAATTTATTCAAAAATCTTCGGTAATACCCAGCTAGACCTAGCAAATATGCAGATCTCCATTATAGATGTTGTCCTAATCCACTCTTTAATTGACATTGTCTTGGAAGGGACCATGGATATCCCTTCGTAGGTGATAAAATTCTCCAGGAAGGATAATTCCACCATATATAACACATATTTTCTCTACTTTTCATATATCTTCTGCCTTTGCAAATTCGTTAATGCATTATTCAAATTCCTCACATGTTCCTCCTTGCTCATGGAGTATATTAGAATATCATCGATAAAGAATACCACAAATTTTTCATGGTAATCACGAAATACTTGATTCATTAAATACATGAAAATTTCAAGAAATTTAATGATTCCTAAGGGCATCACTAATAACTTATAGTTTTCATACCTTATTCGAAAGGCAGTCTTAGGAATATCCTACTTCCTCACCTTTAGTTGGTGATATCCGGACTGAAGGTCCACCTAAGAAAAATAACTGCCCCCACAAAGTTGATCAAACAAGTAATATATCCATGGAAGGGGATATATTTTCTTCATAAATGATTTTAATGAACTCACAATAACCAACGATGAGGTGCGTTGATCCATCCTTCTTCTTGACTAAGAAGACTGGCACACCCCGTGGCGAAGCACCCGACAATATAAAACTTGACTCCAAATTCTCCTTTAACTACTTCTTCTGCTCCTCCATCTCTACAGTGGCCATTATCTAAGGTGTATTTGATATAAGTAGATATCTATGAATAAGTTCAATGGAGAACTCAAACTCTAAATCTGGAAGAATATCTAGAATGTCTTCAGTGAATACATCAGTGTAATCCCTCACAATAGGCATTTCTTCAAGCCTGATTCTCTCCATTTTCTCAAATCATTTGAGATATAAATCCTTTGCATAAGTAATTAATATCCACACTTGAGACACTAATTCTGGAAGAGATTCACCATCCTCCTTACACTTGGAATGAATTGGACAATTCTTCGGAATGTGAAGAGTGATATCCCTTTCCTGAAAGTTAATGTTGGATTTTTATAAATATAGCCAATCCATGCCCAATATAGAATCAAACTTCACTAAATATTGTATGATGCAATTATCAGGGAGGTTTTGTCCAAAAACATTAATCAGGGATGAGTTATAAACCATGGACACAATAATTTTCCCATTCTTTGTTCTCACAAGTAACTTATCCTCCAATTTTTGGGGCGGTGCTTGAATAGTTCTACTAAACTCACAATATATGAAAGAATGTGTAGATCCATAATTAAATAGTGCATTATCTATTCTTGAATGAATAACTATTGTATTTTTCACCACATCATTATCTGGATCCACCTCAGTAGTAGTGATAACATAATTCCTTCCTTGATACCTTGGAGTTTGTAGTTGATTGCCTCTGACAACCCTTGGCTAAGGAAATTTGTTCGCATAATTCCCATGATACATGTAGTTGTAACGCTGCACTACAGGTTTAGTGTTGATCTGAACCTTCTATTATTCATCCAAATTTGTGTGATTCTTCATATCCTGTGAGTAGTTTTTATCCAGATGTCCCAACATTTCACATTTTATGCCAATTCCTGGTTCCCTTTAGACCGTTTCCAAGATGATTCTTCCCACAATTTTGAAATTTGGGATGGTTGATATTTTTCCATCATGGAATTTATTTGTTTAACCACCCACATTAGATTCTATTTTACACTAATTATCATTGGTCCCATGATACCACTGAGAGTATCTAATCTCTATTTCAACCTTGAGAGAAAAATAGAAAATCTTCTCCGAACTGTTAAAATTTCAAATCTCCAATGATTTTCGTAGACTCGACTTTAGTATGCTAAATAACTGATACATCATGATTTAGGTGTTCATGATAAAGCTAGAGGCATACCATTAAAGACTTGTGATGTTTTATTCATATGCCCTGATGGACTCATCTTCCTACTACTTGAGTCCTAGGAAGTCTCTTACCATCTTGAGGAAGAGGGTTTGGGGAAAATATTTATTGAAAAACATTTTCTAGAATTCATCCCAAACCATGGAATCCATTCTCTCATAGGGATTTTTATTATTGATATGTGTCCCCCACTTATCAGCTTCTCCATCAAAATGATATACCACCAGTACACATTTTTCTTCTTCTGAGAATTGGAGGATAAAAAAATCTTTTTAATGGATTTAATCCATTGTTACGCGAGGAGGGGATTAATAGATCCACTAAACATGGGATCAATTTTCCATTCGAATGATTCAATGAAAGCCTCCTCTTCCCTTGTAGGTGGAGGTTGTTCCACATGATTCAAGTTATTATTTATAACATGATCTAGCTGAGCAAGTACTGTCATGATGTTTTGAGCACCTGTTCCCATTATATCAGGAATAACAATAGGGAAATATTCACATTCTCTATCACATTGATTGTTGGAATCTGTTCTCATATTTCTCTCAATTAACTATGAAAAATATTATACAATTAGAGGTCCTGAATACATAACAACTGAGCATTACATGGAAACATTGGACATAAGAGGATAAACTTGTAAAGGAGAAGTATATCCTAACTTGTGATTCCCTATGTTTAAATGCATGTTATCCTTGATCTATTTATTATCTTATATTAATATGGGAATGTTTTTATTCCCTTAATATTGGTTTGTGATATGATATTGAATTTAACAAAGAATATCCCCCGAGAGTGGTATACCAAGAGTGCTACAATGTCTGTTGCTGTGCACCTGTTCTTATTCGAGTCTAGATCAAAGTGGTGTTTTTGGGTTTTACCCCTCGATACAAATTTTCTAGAGCCACCTCAAATTGTTTGTATCTATACAGGGATTTATTTTGATGATAAACCACATACTCTATACTTAGAAAAATTTAGGGGTGTTTTCTTATACTTAGTTATATCCATAAGGTGCTTACTAATGTGATCTATTCCTAATCTCTAAAAATAACTTTTCCATCCTATGATACCAAATATATTTACCCTATACATTAAATATAACATTACATGATTTTAGGCATAATTATACATCAAAGAACAATCCAAGAATTGTAAATTCTAATGTCTTAGAGGACTAGGTAAATAAAAATGAAAACATGGAACTAAATAAAAAATATTTTTTATTTAATCTTAAAATTGAGCTCATAACTTCTATTGTGCTTAAACACCTTAATAGGGTACCCTTGGGAACACATGAACAAAGGGATGAGCTAAATATCCTAGTAAGGGAATAACTATATGAACAATGTATTAGCACATGGGATAAAGATCATGACCTGATGATATAAAAAAGAATGTACATATGGAATCATAACATATAAAAAAGAATAATATAAAAATAGACTCATAATAATGTGGTAAAATCATAAAAAATGACTTTATCATGAGTCATGGATAACTTCCAAGAACTTTTCACATGGTAGAACAAGCCATGTATAACTTCCAATATCATCACACATGGCACACACTAAGGAAAACTGCAAAGACTGTCAAACATAACATCTCATGAGACTCCACTTCACCTAATGCATTGAAACTATATTTGTATGAACCCATTTTAACATTTCATTATTATTTTTTCCACATAAAGAATCATAAATAATTAATCTTACATAAACATACAGGTTACCCATGGAAATAAGTGGGTTCCACAATCGTGACATACAACATAACAAATGAGTGTATCATAAAAGTGTCCATGAAAGAAAGGAACTATAATATACTTGGAGATTCATATAGTAAAATACTCATGTATCATGTTATGTGATCTCATGTTGACGTGACAACATGTAAGAGAAGTATTTAAGAAATTTTTGTATTAAAACATTTTAGTGCGGTTTTAAAGAAAAATAATATAGAGCCTTTAAAATAGAAAAAAGAAAAATATTTTATATAAACACAGAATTTAAAGAAGAAGGCTTTCATAAAAAATACTGATTTTATAAAGATAAATGTTTCTTAAAACCAAGGATATAGTGTACCTGAAATCAGGTAAGAATTTATGAAGTTCACTTAATACAAGTTTGCTTATCGGGAAATATTGAGGATGAAGTCACATAAACAAATGTATATCCCCCAAATAGAATGATGAAATGGTATTTGAAAATATTTTTGTACATTTATACATAATTTATAATATTCACAATGAAAGATATGATAACTTCTTCTGTAAAAGGATGATAAGACAACCATAAGTAACACCAGATGTTCAGGTTGTATCCCCTTCAGATTATCAGCATGGGATTAGGTGTATATAAGAGGGATTAATGAGAGAGAATGGGTGTAAATATTATTTTTATAAATATTGAAGGAATTATGGGGGAGGTGAAAAATCATACCCCATGATTAAGGATTACTCATAAAAGGTCATAACATAGAGGACATTCTTGAATAACAGTGAAATAGAGAGGATCCCTTACTTAATGTCTGATGGTGTTCTCCACTTGATATTAATGACATGAATAATAAAATTCGGTTCATTAATTAATAATTAATGAACCTATTTTAAATTTAAATTATTTATTATAACCCTTTTTATTTCATTCATTACTTTTTTGATTGGTTATGAGGTTTAATTTCATTGTCCGAGTTCGTTTGTTTCCTTGGTTTTAATGATTTGTTCACTTATATGCTTGTTTGGACACACATGTATGATTAAGGTGGTAATCCATAATTAAATTTATATAACATTAGTTATCATACAATATATTAAATGGTTATAAAACTCATTTTGTTATTTGGAGTGAAGGTGTATCATTATATAAAACATTAATGTAAAACTCTTGGATTAACTTGGAGATTTTGTTCATAATTTACTTGTTTTGTATTATTATTTTTCATCTGGTGTGAAAAAGGATCAAAGAACAAAAGATAATAAAAAATACATATATAATAGTCTAGTTCAACCATAAAATTTTTTCTTGACCAGAATATAATATGGGAATAGAAATTGATAAACCATCATCCTTGAATGTGATAAATTAACACATCTCGAACGATTTTTTGGTTTCATTCGTATAAAATAAGGGGAAATGATAGATTATAATGAAATATTCCAATAGCATAAAATAATTCCAGTAAATTTATGTTACTTGAGTTATCATACCATTTGGGTGATGGGAGGTTGAAAAGGAAAAAAGGAAAGAAAAGAACATGAAGGAAAATAAACAAATCTGAAAGAGGAATTTATATCTCGAGCTTATCTCATTTGAGAACCTCTTAAGGGGAGAGAATTTGGTATTTTGAGGAGACCAAGGGATGATGGACGTGTGGGAGGATCTTGGGGAGATATTTGGGTAGAATTTAAGGACGGAAAAAGGCTTTAGAGGTGTAAAGAGAATATGGGAGTGTGAGTGGTTTTTATAGTGGATGAGAGGAGGGTTTTCTTAATATCTTAATCATTAGTTTATTGTTTTTTCATAAGACAAGACATAATAATTATTCCATGACAAATTTTTTTTATAAGTTCATGTGAATTCAAAATAATTTTTCTTACATCATCCATGATTCTAGGAAAAGTCTATTTAGCTTATAATGTATATATACTTCAAATCACTATATTTCACTATTCATAAAAAATTCATCTATTTTAGAAAAATTCCAAAAATTCACCCTAACTATTTTTCAATGTGTAGGATCAAAAAATGAAATCAATTTTTAGAAAATAATTTTTTAAATATGATTAATTAAGTTTTTAATTAGAATCAAAATTCACCTGAAAAATAAGGATTTGAATACTATAACTAATTTAATAATTCTTTTAAAAAATTACATAAGGTTTTAAAAAATTATTTTAAAACTATAAGACATAAAATTTTAATTTATAAAAACCTTTTAGGAAAATAAATTTTATTTTATGTTAATTAATTTATAGAAATTAATTATTTTGGACTTATAAAAATACCATCAATTTTAATATGGTCATATAATAACTTATAAGATGCCTAAATTTTATTTATACATTCAAGGGTGAGGTTACTATTAATTTGGATGATTTACTGTTAATAAGGGTCATATTATTTTTAATAAGGGTGACATTAATACTCATAAGTGTTGGTAACTATTGAAAAAAAATTAAGTTTGTTTTATTGGACTCCAAACAACTTACTTATTACAACCATGTAAGTCAAAATTCTGAAATTCAAATCATTGAAGTGAAAATATTTTGTTTAAATGTCATATATCACTTAGTAGTTCATTGTGTTGTAATATCATGTGATTATATGACATAATTATAATATGGTAATTTCCATTGATAAAACAATGGGTCATTACAGAATCCAATAGGCATTGAATCAATTAGTCGATCAACTAGAATGCAAACTTGATTTTAATACATGGAATCAATTTAAATTTTTTTAGCATATTTCTATCTTGAATATTTTAATATCTCTTCTTCATATTTTTAGAAGCGATGTTTGTTATTATCACCCAATACTGATTCACCATCTTTGGTGACTAGAAAACAGTATCTCTCTAGTTCTTTTACCTTTCACATGATTATATGATGAACTTGTGTTTTTGGAAAAACTTTTTCCATAGGGACCCGTGGAATATATAGATTTATAAATAATGCCTATCTTGAACATCAATTTCATCAAAATCAATATTTCTCCCACTATCCTTCATGAGGATGTCCACCCTCTAAAGAAAGTTGACTTTTTTTTCAACAATCACTTCATTGTATGAGGGGTTGTATTGGTAGTATCTCTTTTTTTAGGATTCCCTATAAAGATACACTTTGTGAATTGAGGTTATAGTTTGTTTCTTTATAAAGTCTTAAAAAACACATCAAAATCCCATACATGTTTATGTGAAAAAATAGGTTTTTTACACTCCATAACTCAAAGGGAATTCTATTTTCTACTTTAGAGGGTACCCAGTTTAGTGTGTATGTCATTTTTTGTAATGCATATCCTCAAAATTATAATGGAAGATCTACATGAATCATCAACAACCATACCATGTCTTGAAAGTTATAATTCATCCATTCACTAACACCATTCCACTATGGTGTGTAAGGTAGAGTTAGTTAAGATAGAATCCCAAACTACCGTGGAATGTCAATAACATGTTGGTTAAGTTATTCATCACCTAGATTTGATCAAATATACTTTATCTTATTTCAATGTATATTCTATACATTATTCTTGAATTCATTATATTTATCAAAGGACGTAGACTTATACACCATAAAGTATAAATACCCTTATCTACATAAGTCATCCATAAAAGTTATGATGAATAAATACACACCCCTAACTTCTATTGGAAATGGTCAACCCATTTCATTTTGTTCCAATCGTAGAAGTTTTGTATCCCTTTCACCCTATCCACTGCATGGGGGTTTGCTCATTATTTCATTATAAAAAATCATGAAATATTTCAAGTGGTTTTAGCTCAAAATAGTCTAATCAATCATCTTAATTGAAAATTTTCAAATGCCTCTTGTTTAAAAGACCCATACAATGATGTGAGAACTGGGTCTTATATGATTCATGAAGAAATGATTCATTATCAAATTAAAATAATTTATATTCCTAATTTAATACATATAGAATGTTATTTACATGTTCCATAAAATATCATATGTCATCATTCTAAAAAAACAAATTTTATCTTCAAATATTAAAAGAATATTATATATATCAAGGAAGGTTATTGAAATAACATTTATTGAAAGAGTTATTATGTAATAATAATCTATTAAAATTATTATAATTCCTTTTGGAAATAAATGGTAGTAATCTTACTTGGATAGTGTATCCATTCTCACACCACTGGTATCTCATAAACCCACCAATCCTATAACAATATTTTGTAATCTATTTGTTTTCTTCATTTGTATATAGATTTTAGGAACACAAGATATATCTAAATAAAAATGTGTATATATTTAATGATTACACTTTCTATTGAACACTCATTTAGATTCCCCTTAATTCTGGGTGCATATAATCTTCCAATGGGTTTTCCTTCCCCATATAAATCATATTAGTTACTTTTCATTCCTATGGATCATAACCTATTTGTAAGGATGGTGCATGTGAACTTATGAATAATCATGATTCTTAGGCCCTTTTACCATATTCTCCTTTTTCTTATTCACCATAAGGAATATGGGTCCATGTCATGGTGAATCAGAGTGAGATGTTTCAAAATACACTTTTAATTATTTATCATATTATAATTATCAAAAAAATATGTATGTTCTTTATTAGTAAGGAAATAATGTGATATTGGCACAACTCATCTGTGAATTTATTCCCTAAGATGTTTAAGTGTTCAGTATAGCCAATAAGTTTGACTACATGAGGATCAAATGGCACTGACCCACCAAGAATATTTATGTGTAGGGAATCATATATCTATTATCTCTCTTATATGTCCTTCTCTTGATAGTGATCCTGATAGAGAGACACCATTTTATAAAAATCCATTTACTAATGTTTCTTTAGAAGCAAAATGGTCATGGATGAAAAAATAAAACACTGAAAAACTATGGTATCAATCAAATGAAACTCATTTAGAGACAACACTTCATCCCTATTCTATATTCCAAGTGCTTTATGAATAGGTTCTTCTAGAACAAACAATTTCCTTTCATGGTGTAGGGTAACACGTAAGCAACTTTTCCACTCTTTGAAATTTTCTCCAGTGAGAAGATTATCCTTCTGAATTATGGATCACTGTGATATGTTTGAGGTCATATTTATTTCTAGTTCTATAATTAAAATGAGAACAATTTTATTACATTATCTAATAAATATAGATAATAATTAAATATAATATTTATCAATATCCAAAATTTTTATTGAAACCTAATAGACCTCACAATTGGATTTAGAATATCTTATTTTCTAAACATTCTAGTGGAAAAGATTCATATTCCTATTCTTATCACCCCAAATTTGGATGGCCAATAAATTTGAAGGGTTTTATGGAGGCATTTCAAATTCTAATTGCATTAAATCAAAGTTAATTGATCATTTTAGTAGTCTCCCAAATCTTAAAATCCATAAATTTGATTTTCACAAACTTTTCCTCTTAGTTACACAAATTATTATTTGTAATTCAAACCTTGATTTGAACTAAGTTAATTCAACCCAAAACATCATTTTAGAATTCCCTAATTATTGAAATCACCCTAAATTTGGCCAGTTAAGCACCTTGAACTATGGTTATATTTTTTACATGAGTAGTGTAAGGCTATACCAAATATATATATATATATATAATTGATGGATGTTTTATTTACATTATAATTACCCATTTTAACTTTATTATATTATTTTTAATAATAAGTGGATTTTCTTATATATTTAAGATTGTTTTAGATAAAATGCACGAATTATCCAATTAATATTTGGTCCATCATGAATTCTTTCTAATTCATTAATTCAGGTGATCAGGAAAAAACAACCATAATTAAATAACCTCGAAACACGAGATAAATAAAATAATAAGGTGGTATGATCATGAACTCTTACGTTTGGTTAGTTTATCTTGATGAAGATAAAAGAACCCTTGACCTAATGGAAAACACCATGAACCATTTTATGGTTGATGTTACTACTTTCCACCTATCCATCTATGTATAACTTGGATTGTTTTCCCATAAAATCCAAACTTTTACCACCTCCACTAGATTGGGATCTCTATCCATTACATAAGAATTTACTCACAAATATTCAAGTGGAACCCCTGGATTGTTTAATTAGGTTATCTATAAGAAACTATGGGATTCCCGACATTTAAAATATGATAGGTGGGATTAAGAGAATTCTAGAAATTTATTTTAATAATAAATTTATGGAAACCAATCACATACAAAAGTCTAGTCTATGATATTGATCATAGACATGCATAAAACGAATTATGCATTTAATAAAAATAGAATTCAACTCTTATCATTCTTATTTATGATAAATTGTGTGGGAATAAATTAATTATATGAAATAATTAATCAGTTATTTTATCTTAATTGACATAATTTTTTTATTAAGATTCTCATCCACTATAATTTTAAACAAATTGAGTAAAATTATTCTAAATTAACTTTTGACAGATATGTACCTTTGAGTATACATGGTCATTACATGTCTAAAATACCTAATGTGTATTATATTTTTATATTTTTTATTCATGAAACTTGTCGCATGCATTTATTAACACGTATTTTCTTGGTTGGTACTATCAACTTAATTACCACACAAAACACATGATATTTACATAGCATGTTATGCATCAATGCATATAGAGTAATGAATATATTATGAATTTTACACAACATGTAGTTTTGAATATTTAATAAAAATTAATTATTCATTATATATATATATCATGTTCTATGTAATGTATTATAAATATAATGACCACATAGAACACATGTTGATAAGGTTTAATCATTATAATAAATTAATTTTAATTCTGTATAATATTTTAATATTCACAACATGTATAATCCAACTACTTAGAATGTATTTTTAATCACTATATATATATAGTACACACCTAGGGACTCAACATGTAACTGTTTCATGATACATAATGGAGTACATGCAGTGAAAATTGGCTATACAACATGTCGTCTCTCAGTTACATGGTCCCCATTTATATTGGCCATGTATGAAAATACACATCTATCCTTTGACTAATAGACAACACATAGTGTATGGATATTACACGACATGTTTTCAAGATGACCATTCACCAGGATGGCATGGTAAATTAGCAGTGTATTGAAAACACAGAAAATATATTAAATTCATATGGATGAAATTTATTTTAAATTAATTCATGGTGAATTGGAAACAAGTACATTCCATGTACCAACAGTCTACATGAAATGTACTATTAGGCTCCCCATCTAGAATCCTCATCATATCTGGATAAGTTCTTCAAATGTATTTCATTTATAAATTTAATTTAATTTATTATATTTGAAATAACGAATAAGAAAAGAGTATATAACATGATTAAGATTAAATAATTATCAAATTAGAATTGAAAAATAATGCTAACTGCAAAAATCAATCAATGATATTTAAATAATTATGAATAATTATGTGACTTCTTTAATAATACAAATCCTTTTTTGAATTTTCGGAATAAACCACTTTTAGGTAAGTGGGAACCCCGCATTATGATTCAAAAATAATAAGAACACAAAAGAAGAATTCAAAGATAACACATATGTCAAAACGGGGAACAACCTCGAGCCCACTGCAAAATCATATTGAAAAGCATCGAACCACTAACCACCTTTCAAGATTCAAAATTCAAATTGCAACTTTCAAATAGACCAATATCACACCGCCTCGGTAAGAAGAACCTTGAACCGCATGAGCAGCAGAAACCTCGATCGTCGAACCAAACATAACATCCATTTAATCACCGCCTCCATACAGTTACTGGCCATCGGCTGGCCTCAGCACGTCCAGGACAGAATCACCGTCACCCTTCGTGGACCATGTCGTCGGAAGAAGATCCCACATAAACAGATCACACCACCGTCATCGACACCAGAGAAGAACGAAAATTACCTTGCACAGAATCAACAAAAATGGCAAAACAACACCGATGTAACCTAGAAAAGGGGGCAAGACAAAAACAGATGCGCCTCTTGGAACACCCACCCGCTCTCATGAACACATCCCAAAGCCACCACGGAATCCAAATCACCCGACCGAACTGGAAAGGATCAGTGGACCTGGATGCCAAAGTATCGTGAGAGCGGGCATGATCTTTATAGCGAGCCACGATGAAGGAGACACCAACAATCCCACAGAAAATAGAAAAATTGAACCAGCACCACTGAAAATCGAATGCAACTCCATTGGAAAATGACATCAAAGGACCAAAGCACGCACTGACATCACCAAGAATAAACCACCGAAAAAGGTGACCGCAGACCGTCTGAATAAACTGGAAACCTAATCAGTAGATATTGCCAGCCGAGAAGAGCCCCCGCCACCGACTCGAAACCACCAACACCCTCCCAAAACCCCCGCAACACCCTCATACTGACCCGAAATAGAAAATCATAAGGGGGTGGGAGCCAGAGCAAAGGAAGGCGAAGGGGAAAAGGGGAAAGCCGCTTACCCTCACACGAACACATTCCCAAACCACCGGAGTGCCTTCGTGGTAAAAAAAATGGGGATTAACATGAAGTTTCCTGTGATAAGAGCAGCAGAGTGAGATTAAGGAAACCATGAATCGATAGAAAACAAATGACTAAAATTGAACCAGCAAAACCAGATGCCAAAAGAAACAAGAACGCCACGCGATCCGGCACCAGAAAATAGATGTGGGAGCACCGAGGAAGAAAAGGGAGGAAGGCAAAGGGGGAAAATGACACCAAAGCAGGGAGAACAAACCGAGGATGAAATAGGATCAGAAAGAACATAGAGGGAATCACAAAGACGGGAAACACGAAGAGATGAGCCACTCCGCGCTAGGGGTAGGGACACTAGATGGGGAAGATGGGAAGTTGCCTGCTCGAGAGAGCACACAAGGAGAAAACAGAGCCATCACTACTAGACGTGACTTCTCTAATACAAGTTGAATGTTTTGGGCATAATGGAAGAAAAAAGGGGAATTTCTAAATTTTTTCTGCAATCATTGATCGATCTAATATTCAAATGATGATAATATCCATTATCAATAGAAATGAATCAAAGAATAATGGATGATTGAATGTAAAAACCAGGCGGCTGAATCATCACATATTAATTATAATAAATTTATACAATTAAAGAATTAAGTTGTGATTAATTATTTATTCATTAATGGATATGACAATGCGTCTACATCGAATGGTCCTTGAATTTTTGGAATCATGTGTATATGACCTCCACAAGTGATCCACACATGTTCCACTAACCTTTAAATGTTAATTCATGAATATCTCTGTTTTAGCGTAGTAGATCCCAACACCTTCTTTATTTTCATTTTATCACCTTAATAAATGACTGAATAAAGAATATCTTTTATTTTTACACACTTTATAGTGGCGGGAGATTATGATCACTCTTCAATCATAGAGATTTCTTAGTGAGGGATAAATTTATGTCATTGAGATGAATATAATTAGATGTTATTATGTGCAACCAAAAGGAATATAAACCTTATGTAAATAATATAATTGGTTTTATATATCATAAAGGGTAAAAAATAAAAAATCCACAGGCACCCTTATTAATTTTCTTTATTCTTATGTAACCTCATGTCAATAAAAATAAAAATAAAAATAATAATATTTCTTTACATGTGTTAAAATAATGATTTAAATTAAATATTATATGTTGAAATAAAATTCAATATATAATATTATTCAATGGACCATTAAACATCATTCATCGTTCCTCCACAATATTTATTAGACCTTGAATAATGACTATTTATTTAATAATTAAATACCACTACATTGTTCACTAGTAAATAAATGAAGATTATAATGGCTTAATAGAAAATAAATATATATTAAATATTATTCTCACAAAATATTCTATTGAATAACTAGTGAAACAATATATGAAATTAGGAAAACATGAAAAACTATTAAACCATATGTTGAAATAATATTTATTCATCTTGTTAAACAATAAATAATCTTATTATTTAATTGTGGTTTCGGATAAACATAGTGTGTGACCCTCTAGAACTCCTTCTCCATGGAATTAGGAGAAGTAAACCAAAGACCAAGGTTTGCATCTTGAAACACACTAAGGAAATCATAATGAAAGATGTTAATGTAAAAAAAATCCTCATACGTATACATAATATGTAATATAACCCCTGACTGACTGAAAATTAACTTTTTTATTATAGAAAAACCTTTAGGGGAAAATTTGGAAACCAAGTACATAACATTAAAGACTTAATACATCAAACTGTACCCCAAAAGTCCAAAATTCAAAAAACCAGATCAAACAACAGAAGAAGGCCCCTCCCTAGAATAAAAACCATTAACACCAGCTTCCACCAATCCAACGCTACATGACAAGCATTCCTTTACAAAGACAATCCAGTTCGATGGCCAGGGCCATACCCTCTCAAACATCCCAAGATGAATCACATAAGTCTAGTGAAAACTTACAACTCTAAACATCATTTGGTGTAGTCTCTAATGAAAATCTAGGATCAATAACTCTTCAACAGTAGGCCAAATGTATATTATTGACAACGAGGAGCAGAAACAAACTTCACCACCACATAAACATATTCAACACCATTCTTAAAAATCACAATACTTCACATCACCCCTTCTACAGGATGCAATCATATCATATAATAATGTCCTCTAAATCATCGCAAGAAACAACCAAAATGAAAAAATAACCATGACAAAACTTGCACGAAGATCATAGGACCGGTGGAAGTCCGAAGAAAGACACCCTCCCCCCTTTGCACCACTTCGGGGCCAACATCGATCCTCACCCACCGACGCCATACATGATCAATGATGACTTCACCCTCCAAAAACCACTCTGCCTACCCAGGTTCAGAGCCACGCCCACTAAAAAAATTCCCGCTGAGCGTGACAGGATGATGCCTTTCCTGAGAAGATGAAGCTGGAGGCCAAGCTGAAGCCTAGACCACTGATCAAGGAATCCCTCGCCCGCCAAACTTCTTTTCCCACCCAAAACCAAAATAGGCCTTCCATACATGACATGGTGAAGAATAAACCGCCTCTCCCAAGAAGATGATGCAAAAAGACTCCATATCAAATTGAGCCGATGCTGAGACGAAGGAAGCTGAAGACAAGCCATCCGAGTTACATCGGAGGAGGGGAGGGAACGACTCCGTAGGTGGAAACCCTATCCCCCTACGAGAGAATAAAATGATTCCGCTCAGATCCTCCCATTAGAAAATACATAATATAATAACCTATCTTGATATCTCTAATCAAGCAGGTTTCATGCTGGTTTTATCAACCTATGTACTCGAAGTCACTTTCTTTGAAATAATAGAAATTGAAAATTCTTATAAAAAAACATGATCATAGATTTATTTAGGATATATTATTTCCTCCAATGGCCATGTGATATTAAATTCATTTAAACAAAATATGTGATGAATTCTTTCTCACTTTATTCATTAATGAAATATTTCCTGTTACACACCTAATGTATCCTACTTTTCGGTGAATATATGTCATTACAGTTTTCATCAACACGTCAATTTAAAAGAATAATTACTTCCATTTATAATAATATTAATGTTTAAGGACCAATACACATGTTTGTAGATAGGATCAGACAATGAAGCATATAAATATATATTTCTTATTGGTGGTTTATATTCTCAAAATTTCTTACAATGGAAATTACCAAGGGCATAAAGCATAATAAAGTTACTAAAATTCAAATGAGTCTACACCCCTGAGAACCAATATAATTTATGCCCCTAATATGGTTTCATATAATTATTTGACATATATTTAAGAATACTATCATGAAAATTTAGGTTTCTCATCATATCGAGGAACTACTATGACCGTTACATGTGACAATGACTCTTAAGAAATTATAATGTGATATATAACATATAATAACAATAACTATGTGGTAAAGAGTTTATTAGTGTTAAAAATAATTAATATAGGTTTTCATAAAGTGCACATAAGTTGGTTTTAGGGAACCAAATATGACCCCAAAAATAGACAATTTGTGAAAAGAGTGAAATTGAAAAATGATGATGTTTCGAGCTATATAATGTTTAATGATTTCAATCCATGAAGTTTATTGATGAATTAAGGTTACCATATTGAGTCCATCAGACCACAAATGATCTTTTAGGGACATTTTAACTCCAATAGAAGAATAAATCATTGACGGCTTTTAGATGGATAGTTAAAAAGTATACCAAATGGAAAGAGATGATGATCATTGAATTTATAATGGATAGACTCTAGAGAGATAATCGTACAAATGAGAAATATTCATATTTAAATACAATTTTATAATGTATAAAAATGTTTTAATCATAATGTGAAGATAAATATGAAGTTCATCAGTCAAATTACATATAATTAAGAATATTTTAAAGTGTACCAATTAAGATTAATAGATTGAATCTATATGAAGTCTAAGCGGACATAGGATGATTGGATAGTAATGTTAAAACATGTAGGACGATAAATATAGATAAAATTCAGTGTCCATTGAACAAAGGAAACTTGTGAGGAGAATTAAACATATAAATACATAATTTATCAGGATGATCTAATTGGATGAAAGAATATTAGACAAAGTAGAGTCATATAAAATTGTACTAGGAGAAGAATTTTTTATTAAGGTATCAAATAGGAGTACAGAAAATAATTTCATGAATAGCGTTATTTTTTTTTTGTAAAATCAGTAACTGTGATGAGACTGAGATGATATTATAACATTCATAAATCTAGTTATATTTAAGGAATATTTTAAATATATTATTGATACTGAGATTTAAATAAGTTTATATGAAGATTGTTGACTATGATCTATAAGTTTATTTGAAGTAGGATAAATGAAAGATGAGTTTAGTAGGAAAATGGAAATAGGATCCTACAACTATTACATAAATTATGGTGGGATTATTCCTAAAAAAAGGTGTGATGTATTTTTGAGAATAGGTTGTTGATTTTATATATAATTTGAAATTTTGAAATTTTAATAACACGAGTTACCAACTATAGATTCTATTGGATGAAGAGTGTGTCATATATAGATAAAATAAGTTGGTAAATCAGACAATGGTTAATAATATAGAGAAGCACAAAACTATATTTTATTAGCCCAAGGTGAAATATAATGTGTATTATCAAATATAAGTTTTCGACTGATCCATACTAGAGATAATGCAACAGATTGAATATTATGGATTGAGAATCTCTATATTGAGTTTTATTAGAATTATTTAATGTTTTCATATTTTATTTTATAGAACACATAATTTTTTTATCTAATGGGAGATAATATTTTCTTATATTATTATATTGTAGGATAATGAAAGGAGATATCTTTATTGTATTCAATTAATTAATTAGTGATTGTCCATTGATTAACGGGAGTCGACAGGATAAGAAATTTTTCACCCATATTAGGGGTGAAATATGTAAAAAATATGTTCCTTGATTTATTTTCCTATCATGTAATTCTAGTTACTTAGTGTTCTAGATTTGAGATGAATGAACTCTAATAGTTTGTAAGATTTAATTTCAAGTGAATGTAAACTTTAATATGTCACCAAGGATTTAACCCACCCCAAACTTAGTGGTCCTCATGTTCGTGTTAACTTCAAGTGGTATCAAAATTTGAAAAATTACCAATGGGAACCTTATATTACATATCATGGAAAATATTATCTCAATTACTTTTTAAGTATTATTATATTTATACATTTTTTTCATGGATGGTAAAACAGAAATATACCATATATTATGTATCATAGACTAGATATGATTTATGAATCCATTTTTGGGCTTCCAAACATAGATAAAGATGATTCTATTACATATATAGATAAAAGGAATAATGAGGTAGGTGGAAGAACCCATATTTCTATTCTCATTTACTCATTAGAAAAAATTTATATAACGGTGTTGAGTCCAAAAATAGTAATGGAAACATTAGACAGACTTGAAAGTATATTTGAGGGAAATATACAGGTAAAGGAAAAAAATATTCAAATATGTAGTATCATATTTAATGATATTATTATGGAGTATAATGAACGTATTGATGCCTACTTAATTATATATAATGAAATAATTATTAAAATTATAGGATTTAAAGATGTATTGGAAGAATCAACTATTGCTAAAGTGTTTATGAGGATATTTTCTTACAGTGTTGATTATAAAATCATTACTTCAGAAGATAATGATTTCAAATATCATGATGAAATATATAATGTTTTGCATATGATAGGAGAAAATACCTTTCTTTAAAAAATATAATTATAAGAGAGATAATATTTTAAATCTATGAGGAAGATGAAAACCTAGGAACATGAACATGAGGTAATGGGACTCATTGAATAAGAGGAAAAAGAATATGATGATTATGTAATTGAAATAATTATATCCTTTATTAATAAAAATTATTCGAATGGTTGAGGAAAGTATATAAGAAAACAATCACTTAAATTTTGTGTGTGTTGAGGAATGTGATATTTTTTTAATGAACTATCCAAAATATAAATATGAAGAATAAAATGAAGAGTTTGATGAAAAAAATTAAATTAAAGAAGTGGTAAAAAATATAAGGAAGATAATTTGTCCACGAGAAGTAATAAAAAGTTCACTAGAAGAAATAAAAAAATTATGTTGAGATAGAAGGTAATGTATGGATCTATTAAAAATATATATTTAGAAGATGAAGCATCAAAAAAAAATTAAAAACCTTCATGGCATATGAGGAATGAATGAGATATACATCAATCAATAATGAAAATGAATGTGAAGAAAATTATAATGAATACCATCTCAGATCAAAAATTTTCATGTCATAAGAAAAAACAAAACACAATAAAGAAGTCATAAAATTGAAAAATATTTTTTTTATGAAGATTGAAGGAAAAGAATGTTTTCTTAAGATGGTAGATGAGTACAAAAAACAAATTATGAATTTATATATAAAAGTTATAGAATAAAAAAATATGGTGAAAATTATAAATGAAAAACATAATGTTAAGGAATATTATCAATGAATGAAAAAAAAGATATATTGAGGTTAAACATACATTTAATAATATAAGTGATAATTTCAACAAATATTTATAAGTAAATAATAAAACAAATTAATGGACTGGAAGAAATCCTACTAAAAATCAAATGAAATCTACACCCCTCAAATGTAAGTGTACATATATTTGTATTAACTGTGTAGGTGTAAGAATAAAAAATGGGAAATCATGGGTGGAAAAAGGATTTTAGAAACACATAACCTCAATATATGGTAAAAAAATCCCAGAATAATGATTCCCCATATCAAAGAAAATTTCATGCTAAAAATAATGATAAGTATCAATAAACATATAATAGAGAAAAACTATACATTTATAAAAGATAAAAATAAAATGGATATTGTCTGTGCTGTGTAATACATGTGAAAAAGTCATATAAGTGATTTTAGAACATGTATATCTCTATAATTATAAAATAAATAGGGAATAAAAAATATAATATAAGATGGTAACTCTGTAAATATATTGGAATAAACTAAAATAATGTAATTGAATGTGAAAAAACACTCAAGTAGAACCAAATTTGATTGATTAGATAATATATTTGGGAGTTTGGACCATCCAGGTTAGTTTTCTAAAGGTTGTATGATAATAATTTTTGGAAAATTATTTTATTTGGAAAGAAAAATGAAACTAGGAAAAAATAAAAAGAAAATATTGTATTATTATGATTTATTTAAAAGCTAAAAAGTGTCAATCCATGGAATATTGATTATAGTTATTCCTCATATATGATAGGCGATGTGAAAATATAAAAAATATTGATGAACATGAGGGAGTATAAATTAATTTTAGAAATGATAGTTCCATAAATATAAGAGAAATTGATACAGTTGAGATTATAGAGAAGAAGCTAATGTAATAATAATTTATATATCCTAATTGGATTAATAAAAACTTATGAAGTGTTGTCCAAAATTGTGATGATGGAATGTAAGTAATATTTAGAAAATATCCCTTTATCAACTGGAGTTTAAATAATGAAAAACCCGTTATTGTGGGAAAAAGAACCAGTGATGATCTATTCTTGATTGAGAGATTTTATTAACTCTTATTATTTGATTTACGTGGATGAAAATAATATGTTGACTTGAATTCTTCGGAATCTTGGCCAGAAAATTGTGATCAAAATTTCTCAGGAAAGAATTGTAAGAGATTTACCTCAAGGAAAATGTAAAAATGATGCTCTTTTCATAACTTTTCTAAAAGGAAGTATGGTTGGTGGAAGACATAATAAAATTGAAATTCAATCAACCAGATCATTCTATGTCATACATACTAATCAATTAGAGATTATGAGACATTATTCAAAAATTGGTGGATTGTATTTTTTTTACTTTAATTGATGATTTTATTTGTGTGAAAATCATAATATTCATGAAACATAAGTAAGTGGTGAAAGATTTTTTCCAATGTTTTAGAAGGGATGTTGAGAAGAAGATATTAATATATATATATATATATTTAATCTAAGAAAATAAAATATAAAAGGATTCATAAGTAACTCTTTCATGTCTTAAATAAATAAATATGGAATCAAACACCAATAGAGTGATCCATACACTCCATAATAAAATGGAGAAAAGTAAAATAAAATAGAATATTAATTTAAATTAGAAGAATAATGTTTTTTAAACATAAATATTAAAATTTTTTCTAGTTAGAATCTATAAGAACATTTTTATATATTCAAAAAATATGTTTAATTTAGTGTAAATAGAAAATGAATCCAAATTAGATGTTTAATAAAAAAATCCAGCAGTGAAATAATTTATGATTTTGTTGATTTGTTTCTTAATAAAAAAAATTTGGATTTAGATGACTTTGATAAATATTTAGATGAATAGTTTTATGGAGCATTCATCTAACAAATTTTTTTTCATGTGATGGAATTAGCGATTAAATAAACTATTAAATTTCTTCAATGTTTAATATATTGAAAATAATTCTATCTCAATAAATTTTTTAAATTATAATGAATAAGTTTTGACAAAAGATATAATGATCACATACAGATATTTTAATGGTAAATAATACAACTTTGAGACAAATATTGTACATGATGATTTTGATAAGTCAAGTTATGAGAAAAGTAATAATGAATTAGAAGAAAAATGATAATAAACTTTAAAAAAGTGGGTTGAATCAGAAAATACAATTGGAAATTAAGAACCACATATTTGGACTTGATGGAGATTGAGGTTTTAAAATAAAACATCACTTATCTCATAGGTGGAACCATAAAATTTTTTAGAATTTATTGGGGAAGATGAATTGTAAAATGTGATGAACGAAAAGTTGAATAAAATTGAGAAAAATAAAAACAATGCTATTATTCTATGACAAAAAGTAAATAATATTTCAGGGTCATAATGGTTTTTAAAAAATACACAAAATGAGAAAGGATTAATTTCATAAAATAAATAATGATTAGTTTTGAATGTCTATTCATAGGTGGAAGGAGTTAAGTTTGAAGAAATTTCCCCCCATTCTAAGATGAATGTTAATTCTGTTGTCCTAAATAGAGAAATTGAAGAAGTTTATATCAACCAACCCAGTGGGTTCATACTCGAGAATAATGGTATATTGGGGTGAAAATTTAATAAATCATTATATGTGTTAAAATATTCCCATCATTACTGGTATTCCAAACTTGATTTTTTCCTAAAGTAATTGAACTTTTTAGAGAAATTTTTTGATAATAACATGAATGTAAAGGATATTAGTATAGATAAACTAATTTTTATTATTTATATTGATGATATAATTTTTTTAGGTGATAGGGATAAATCTTGTGAAAATTTTTCTAGAAAAATGAAAAAAAACTTTGATAGTGTAATTATCAAATAATTAGATTTCTTTATAGGATTACAAGTTCAATAAAATTAAAGACACAACTTTCTCTCATCAGAGAAGAATAAAAAAGAGTTTTTATAATATTTTTTCATTTATTATTCAAAATAAATATCTAAACCTATATCTATTGGAATGAGACTATGTAAATATAAATCTTTTAAAAGTACTAATTAGAAGTACTTTTGAAATTTGATTATAAGATTAATCTATCTTACTAAATCAAGACTATGAATTATACATATTATAACATTGTGTGAAAGATATTAGAGTGATCCAATGCAATAAAAAACACTGGAAACAAAATATTACTATGGTATATTAACAGAATATATAATAAGGTTCAGATGTTTAAATAAAGTATTTATATGACCTTTATTGTGTTAAATGATCCTGATTGGGATAATGTATTTAATGATTTAATATGAACATCTAAATGAAATTCTTTCTTGGGAGAAATTTTCATGATATTAATAGTAATAGATAATTTTCTATTACATTGAGTATATTATAATTATAATACGTTTCCTCTACCCATAATTTTACACAAACATAGTAGAGAAAATTTAAACTAGAATATTTGAGAGAGAATGTCAAAAAACCATTGAATATTGTTTGTGTTAATAAAATATTCATTGATCTTTCTAAAAATTCTACGCTGCAGTCCAGATAAAAGAACACAGACATTAAATATAAGATCATCAAGTAGAATGTTGATATTTGAGATTTCATGGTTGGTTATATTTTAAAAAAAATTAAATTTCTGATGTATTCATTAAAGATATGAAAATGGATATATTTTAGAAATTAAGGTTGAAACTCCTTGTTTGTCATCCACTACTTACTTAAGAATGATTTTGTGGTGTCACTATACATTAATTTATATAGTATTATCAATGGGGGATAAGATTTTTTACTATATACTATATCTTTTGGGAATATTAAGATGGTGTTATCACAAAAATAAAGATTATGTAAAAGGTTTATAAGTTATTTTTTTTTAAATTTTGATGATTTTGGGGGAATTTTAAAAAATCATGGCCATAAAATTATTCTTCACATATCAATGGAATTACTTCAAAAAAATTAATTATATCAGTAGTGTGGGATTAGGGAACTCTCTATGAGAAAGGCAATGGTTTTGTGTAATTTTATAAAAGTTTTGTTGATAATGTTATAAAAAATTACAAATAAAAAGATTTTATATCCATTGGGTTAATTTTTTTAATTGTTTTCAACATTCTTTGTGCGGGTGTTTTTGTGTTTTAGGTGAAAATAATTCCTACATTTCAAATGAATGTTTTTGCTACTTTTCTTATCAAGTCATATGATGATTCTCTATTCCATAATATGTCCAATATTGAGATTAGTAAAATGTTTTCATGGTTAAAGTTCATGTTTCCACATGAATAAAGTTGTACAATGTTAATGTTATATATTATTTAAAATGTTTGTCATTACAAATTTTGAGTTGTGGTTTTGCAATGTTTTTTCAAAAAAGTTATGATGTTGTATCCAATCACCAAATATATAAATGTGATGTTTACCTTAAAATGATAATATAACAATCATACTATAAATATATATTTTTTTAAAAATATTAATGACGTAAAATGATGATGTTTCAATGTATAAAAATTCAAATATTTAAAGTCATCATGTTTCTTATTGTATAACGGTTATTAGTTCATGTCCATTAGCTCGATAGTGATTTGAAATTGGATATACAACCGTATCCAAATAATATATATATATAATGACTTATAGATAAATAGGTACAAATTAAATTGAATAGGGAGAGATAATGATAAAAAAGTCCAAAGGTTATACTTTGGAGAGATCATCAAATATAAGGTAACCAATCTGGCTAAAATACAATGTTATACATGACTAAAAATTATGAAGCATACTAAATAAAGAAATATTAAGTTCATTAGATGGAATACATGTGCTGGAGAATATGTGAATGTGTACCTAACCAATTTTAGAATATCGATCTATGTATGGAGTCTAAGCAGATTTAGGATGATCATAAGAAGAGTTTCCAATGTATTTGAAAATTAACATGGAAAATTTAATATGAGTCCATATAATAGGGGAAATATGTGAAGCATTCCAGATTATAGAATCATGATTTTTCTAGAATGATCCAATTAGAAAGAGAATAATTGAAAGATTTGAATCAGACATAATAGTACTAGATGATCTAGTTCTTATGAAGTCTTAACATAGACATGCATTTAATGGAGTCTTGAATAGTTTTAAAAAAATTTATAACGTCATTAAATGTAATGATGCTAATTAGTTCTTTCAACATTCATAAATCTAGTGAGATTTAACTAATATATGAGGAATATTACTTAGGTTTATATTTTTTTAATTTTATAAGATAATAGTTGACTCTACAATTTTAGTGTATTTGAAGGCAAGCAATCGAAAGAAGAGGTGAGAAAAAAATTTAAAACTGGAGCTGAAGATTCTACATTAAATTGGGGTTATAGTTCTCTTTCATAAAGGTGTGTTGAATCAATGAGAATAAGATAAATCTATCTGGTGTGAGTGGATGTGTTGAAGTTTTTACAATACGAGTTTCCAACTAGATATTTTCTTGACAGAAGATTGAATTAGAGAGAGCTACCAGATAAGGGTGCATTGGATACAGGTACATCAAACAAATCAACCCTAGACATAGGTGTACTAGAATAATGTGAAATGTAATAATAATTATTATTTGGAGGTTATGGAAAGTGGTGCACTGAGAAATGTTCAACATACTAAATGAAACAGACATTGTTTTGTAGGAATGATTTCATTTTTATATTTTCATAGTTTGGTAGTACAAGAAAACATTCATAACTGGTCAGTGCCAGTATAGTTTCCCATCAAGTGAAATAAGGATCTTAATGGGATATGACTATAATTCATTTAATTAAGTACTTATTGAATCTATATAGACTAGTGGGAGTTTAAACTGAAAGTAAATAGTCACCCATATTCTACGAGAATCTCTCAAAAATTTGTCTTACATTATTTTATCATATTTTTATATAATTAAGGTAGTGTTGTAATGTTGATATAGTTGAAACTATAACATGTTGGAGGGGTAATTTTAAAATAAACGATATTGTAAAAGAAAACTGTTGACTCAACCCCCATTCTTAGAGGTCCTCACATTCATGAGAACTTCAAACATGAAAAAATAAATATAGGTAAAAGATATATGAAAATTTCAATATAAATTATAAGTGTAAAATATGATTAAAATACCTTTCTATCGATCATAGACTCATGATGATGAATTATATCAACTAATTTTATATTTTGGGATTCTATATGGATAATAAATTACAAATTAAATTATATTTTCATCCTTACCACCCAAATTCTTCACAATCATTAAAAACTATAAAATGAAAATTAAAGAGAATACGCTCAATAATATCCTGAATTTGATTTTCTGAGTTGATATGGATATGTGGGAATTTATTCCTCAATCATCATGGTGAAAAAATGTAAATAAAAATATTTAAAAGACAATTGAAAAATGTATGTGAATGTTTTTTTTTTGAAATTTGTTAAAATTAAACAAAATATTTAGGATGTGTGAAATGAAAAGAAGAATATTTTCTTGAAATGTGGAATGAAATGTCACTAAAAAATGAATTTAAATGAATAAATTAAGAAGAAACCTGAATATTATACTTTATTTTTTTCTAAAATTGAATGAAATATTTTAGTTATTTTTCTTTGGTATTCAATACAAAAATCATCTCAAATACTAATATATTTATACAATAACCAAGGTAGAACAAAATGGTTATAGGAAGTAAGGTGAAAATTCATGTATCTGACAGTTCTTAATTCCAAATTCAAATAAGTTATGATCATAACTGATAATTAATTTGGGGAGAGATTTTTGTATTTAAAAAACTATTGTTTATTTTGGTAATTTCCAAAAAAATTTATCCTAGTATCGATTTGTAGGGACAATGAGGTTGTAATTCAGTGTTTGGATATATTTTGTTATGGTATATAATTATATATTAATATATTTATTATAATTTAATTACAGATGTCCAATATTATCAATTAATGATGAATATAAAATAGGATACTAAAATAATGCCAACTTATTGTATGATATGTCAATATTATATCTAGATTGGTATTTAAACTCTTTTAATCTAAAACTATTAGGTATTTGACCTGCTTACTTCTCAGGTTTGAATATGGGAATACCTTCAAAAATAATAGGTGAAAATTAAACAATGCTTGTAGAATCAGTTCTAAAAGACACATGTAACTATTATAATTAAAAGCTAGTAGTGAACTATTTTATTCATAAAATTACTTTATGATATTCTAGGAATGTAAAAATTAAATAATGAATATTATTTATAGAAAATAATATTGATTCTAGTGGGCGATCTAAATAACATCTCAACCAATCTATAAAACCTTGAACCTATTCAAGGTATTATTTTAACTCATTTAATGGTAAACCATGTGTATTTTTTTATATTGTAGAAGTAAGATCGATTGTAGGTGTCTTGATCTCTTGTCTTAAGGAAAATGGATTATGTTAGGTAATTATTATATTGAGTAGTTTCCTAGGGAAATATATAGTGGGTAACCAATGGACTTACGATGGTCCTTCTAGTGGAAATAAATAACCCACAACGGTTTCACTGGGTCTCTATATGAGTTCTCATAAGAAACTATGGTGATTTTATAAATTTAGTTTATTTATTATAGTTAATTAAAAAAATTATTTTTAAAAGGGGTTTCTCAAACCTTTCATGTAATAGGTGTATGTAACCCCTCTCTATATTTTATCATGGTTCCTCCCACATCCATGGATCATTAATTATTCTAATTTAGTTTTAATATCCATAAATTTAAGGGGACTTAAAATGGTGATATTTCCACTCATATTTCATTTATTTTATATTTTATTTACTTCATCACCATGTATTAACATTTGATACATAATTAAGATATTTTTATAGGTTTTTTGAATTCTCATATTTGAGATCAAATTAACCAGGGATATTCAATGAGAGGGACTCTATTTTCCCTAGGTAGAAATATGACAAATATAATATTTTTATTATTTTTCATATGTGTTTGAATGTTTTAATCCCTACCAATTAGTCACCGTGATCTTATTGGTATTTTTTATATTTTTCATGAATTTATGGATTAATTGTGAGAATTGTTTAATTTTGGATATTTAGCTATTTTCGATTGCTTATTTTTTTGCGAATAACTTCTAAATTTTTGATTCAATTTAAGTTATTATATTTTTATTCTTCCTTTATTTGTGGGAATCTAATTTATATTTCATTCCTAGACCCAATTCGACAAAAAATGTCCCTAAAAAATCAATTAAGTAAAAAATTTTGGTTGACCGATAGAATGGAGCCCTCATCAGTAATTAATGAATATATGGGTATAGATACATAAAAATGGTGTGATTATAGCTATAATATAATGTTAACTTTGAGAATCAAGTCCACAATAAATTTCTTTGATAATTATGGTCATTAGGCATCTATTACATGTACCAAAGTAGAGGGAGTTGAGAAGTCTCATCAAGAAGAAAATGACTTCATTATAACTTTAGGAATAATTTTTTTAACTTTTAGATATCCTTTGAGATTTTATGGGAACATGAAAAATATATATGGGAACAAAATTTATGAGTACAACTTCTTGATATTCATCCATTTACTATTCTAATTAAACTCAAACATTCAGTGGAATGAATCTAGAGGGAAATTCTTCCACCCCTCAACACTATAATTATGAGTATTCACTTCAATTCATATGTATTGAAGGAGGTTATGGAGGGACTATGCAAGAGGATTGGCTCCTTGAAGAATTTTTTATTTTATTTTTTCTTTCTTCCTTAGTTTTATTATGTTCTCTTCTTTCCCTTTCAACTCTCTTAACCTTCACATGGAGTGGTAAAAAATTTGAGTGGCAAGGGGAGGGGGAGATTTAATTTTGTAATTTCATAGTCTTTCACTATAATTTGAAACTCCTTTTTTTCATAGAATGATTTATATTTTCAATTTTGTCCCATTAAATTAATTATATTTTATTTTGGGTTTCTTTTTCATTCATTCTTTATATCTGTGGTTGAATAATAATAAAATCACTCTACATAGTACATTTTCTTTTCATCACAAAGATTGTGTTAGGTGGAGATCATCTATATATCATTTGAAGGTGTGTGGAATAAGTGAACATTTTATATAATTATAAGGAGAAAAAATTATTGATCGGGACTTTCCTAATTTATTTGGTAATGGTTTATGAATTTTCATGCACATATGAGTGGTTTCTATTGCTACCTTCAAACAAGGGTTATTGATAACTCAATCAAGAAGTATTTCACTTGTAATTCAATAGGAAGAGAGGGGGGATTATATTTACAAAAACGATGACATTGAAAATTTTATCCCACCTAGACCTCATCACTCTCTTCATCCAATTGTGTTTAAACATTAATTTTTAATTTCCTTTTTTCTTCTTAAACTCATACTATTTAAAAAAACCTCTTCTTAATTATAAAATATAAGTTAAAAATGTAATTGGTGTGAACTAATATCTGGAGACATCCTTGGTCAACTAATTTACTGCATTTTCACATAAGAAATATTGGTTTTTTACACCCTATGATAAAAACGTTTCAGCATAACATATCTAATATTTAGTGTTTATAATTTATTTATGTGATGTGTGATTTTTGGTATCTCCTATGAATTTATATTTACCTGAAATATAATTTTAATGATTTTCATTAACCCTAACAGAGTAGTTTTAGAATTTTTGAAATAAGGATGGAAACTTCAGTTGAAATAACATGACATGATTTCCACTGATGGCCATGATATTGATTTAATTTGTGGGAACCATAATTACCAAAACACCAAGTTGCTTTCCTTTTGTTTTATAATGATAAATTTGACCCTAAATTTGTGACGGTAGCACAATTGGGATAGGGGATAATGAATTGGTGTGGTTATCATATGGTTCTACCTCTTGGGATACATATAGTTTCCCTATATAAATTTTGGGATATTTTATATTCCTCTCCCATTAGAATGTACATGTATAGGTAGGTGAATCCTCAGTTGTGGTTGTGAACATTGGTCGACTATGTAAGGAAGAAACAGTTTTACATATTAGGGATTGGATGATATTTCTAATGTATAATTAAATGATTGTATTATATCATTGAAATGTTTTTATAATATTTTTGGTTAAATAAATGTGAAGAAATTCCATTGAGTAATTGGGGATTATTATTGTGATTTGATGACCAATGATATTGGGTTAGATATGATGAGAGAGATTATAAAAAATTTTATATTTTTTTACATATTAGATGTTATTACTATGGTAATGAGATGTAATTAAAAAGTGAACTAAAAGATTATAGGGATTAAAAAATATGCCTTGTTATCCATTACTGCCCTTATAATTGACATATACTTTCCATGATGAAATAATTTCATGGAATGGGATGTGATTCCTATATGGGCATGGAGATTGGGTGATGTCATTATAATTTATCTTGAGACGTGTCATGAAAGTAGGGATGATCTTACCTCTTTAGATTATACCTCCTTTTGGGGATGTTATTTCTTCTCTTGATGATGTTATCAGGATGTGGTGTATGTTTTTATGGGTTGAATCAAGGATGTTATTCACAACATTATGTATGTTTTATCAATATAAACTTCCCACATATTGGCGATCAAGTTATCATTGGTATGTTATTCCCATTGTGTATGTTATGTTATTAGGATGAATTTCCCATTTATTTGTCATTATACTACGATAAGACAATGTTCCCATTGAGTATTACTTCAGACTAGATGCCCATTTGATGATTGTGTGACATATTCAGATTCACCCCATAATTTTTGAAATCCTGTAAGACCAAATGTGGGTTGATGTGCTGTACCAAAAGTTATGACATATATATTATTACCACCATTTCATGATCACTAATTTTGAAGAGCATATCACACTATACATTAAATTTATTATACTGGATATTTTTAGGGATACTTATAATAGTGGTATACTGAGTTTTAATCCCACATTACATGGACACCCTCATTTCCCAAGAAAACATTATGGTTAATTGTTATGGTTTGGGAACTAGACATGTTGTTGATAGATAATAAATAAAACACGGTAGGATTTGAGACCACTCATAGAAAGATGACATATTTTTAAAATGTTTATCTACATGCTTGTTAATTTTTGTACGTGTTTTATCATATATTCTATATGAGATCTTGGTAATGGTATTTTGAATTTATAAAATTATTGAAAATAATTTTTGTTATAACGTGGTGTTTGTGTTTATATATGGATGGAATATTACTGTGTTTTATTCCTTTTAATTTTTATTATGTGATCATTATTATTATATTTTATTCACATTGACTTACGAATAATTATAACAATTATATAATAGTCTCCCAACTCTATACATAGACCCTCTCAACTATTTGGATATGTCATACGTACAAGAATGCATGATTGAGGTATATGGAACACAGTTTTGTCATAGTGGCGGTGTACCAGATATGGGATGCTAAAATGTCACATAATATACTTATTTTCAATTTTTCTTAATATTTACCAATATAGTTGATGAGGCATAAAATTTAGTCAAATTATAAGACGGACCTTATGCATGAGTATAGCTTACCCACATATCAGGAAAAATAAAATTAATAGGGAAATAATTTTTGTTCTTTGTTTTTTCATTTTATAGTTGAAATATTCTCTCATAAAACCATTGGTATTGAATTAAATTTACATATATAGGGTAACTCAAGAGTTTTTGTTGCATATATAATTTGATATTTTTTCCAAAATTCAAACTCTTATGCATGATGTCTCTTACATATGTGGGTTACCATATTTTTCAAGAATTATTCTATCAATCCTGAAGCTAGTGGTGGCCTATGAATCAACTAAGTCATTTTATACAACTAAAAATATAGATTTTCAATATATATACTCTATCTCCAAAAATGTACAAATTTATCCCAAACATTACCAAACTACTAATTTTTAGCGATTCATGCCAAAAAATTACGTCTATCCTTCAAAATTATTTAGAAAAATGAATTTCAATTTAATTAAATCAATGTATCAACCCCTCGACCCCTAAAAAACACACAAGACTCCTTCATTATCCCATACTAACACATTAATATCTTGACTGGGTCTAAATTGAAACGGTTGATAAAATATCAAAACCAACTACATCCCTCAAATAACTATGATATTATAGAATCCACACCATATGATAGCTCATCCCTAAGCTATTTTGGGAATCCCACTGACCAAATCTTACAGAGACTTGAGCATCATGATCAATTCATTCCTTAAACATTATTGTGACATCAGTATCATTTTTCTCATATTAAGGTAACTCTATTACCCAAATTAAATAAATGAATTCATTCATTGGGAAATCAAAACTATAAGAATCACTTACTTGGTCACATATTAGTTGAAGTACCCAACATGACAATCTTTTCACACCTAACTATCATCCAAAATCCAACACACACCAGCTATAAATACATTTCAAACATTTTTCATTTTTCACTTTCTTACGTTACACCGATGTTCATTGTCACCGTGAACTATTCCTATAGTTACCCTACTTTTCTTACATTATGTTTACTTCATTTTCATGAAAAAAACAGAAAATCTTTACAAAAATAGGATAAAAAGGTTTAGTTTTTAGGTAAAACTAGAACCAAACATAACTTTTACAATGTAGATATAAACATTTATTTAATTCTTTCTTCTCTAGCTTTTTATTGGCCATTGAATTACCCTTAGTAAATGTATTCACCAGAGGATATACATAAAAAATGGGTGAGATAAAGGACTAGTAAGAGTATAAATAAAATAATGAGGAAATATAACATGGAATGAGAATAATCATTATAATTATAACATTGGAATAAGATCATAATCCTAAGAGTACACATTAAGAAAAGACTAGGAATGTATCAATGAAAAAAAATGAAACCTTATGTCTTACTAGTTAACTACCACACATAGTTTTGAACAATCCTAGAATCAAGTTCACAAATATTTTACATTACTCATGATGTTATTTACATTACCCAATGAATTTGAGAGATGTATAATTTTGGGCACACCCGTCACATAATAACATCAACATTGCACTATATAATTCTGGGTGCACCCGTCACATCATAATGTTCACATTATCATGCATCCCACATAGATCATACTTCAAATATTGGTCATAAATAACCCTTTGAAAGGAATGAGCTTAATTTCATAAAACACATATTCATAAACATTATGTTCCAAAAGGAATGAGGGAATGTCATACATGATACAAGAACAATCAAGATTGAGTGAGAAGTAAAAGGTGTGTTTTGGAAAGAAGAGTTCTTTTGGAAAACATTGTGTTTGAAATAAAATACATTTTAAAACATGTGTATCCTATAAATGGTAATATAATGATGAATAAATTATTGTTATGGAATAAACATAACAAAAATGGAGTGAAAGAGGGATAATCGGATGAAATAATGTTGGGTTCGAGAATTCCCCTAACCTTGTATCCGAACGATTTATTCACTCTAATGTCATGTATATTGACATTAGATACATTAATAAAAAATTAATGAACATTTTAAAAATTAATATAGTAATTATGGTTTCATTATGTTCTTTTATGTTCCTTTTGATGAGTTATAGAGTTTAAATTCTTTATTCGGTAGTGTTCTTTTTCTTAGCTTTCATGAACGGTTAACTTGCGCACATGAATAGAAGATCATTTAGAACATGGATAAACATCCAGAAATGGAACATCATGTTAATAATTCAATTGCAAGTGTATTAATGATCTTATAATTAATTGTTTTATATACCATGAGTACGAATCATTATAAAAAAATCTAATAATGATCATTTTTGGTTAATTCGGCCAGTTTTCAGATTACAATGAACATGTTTTGTTTTATCATTTTTTAATATGTATAAAACCTATTTCTAGAACATAAAAGGGGTTAAAACATAAATTTGAATTTTTCTTTCATAAATTTAATTATTTTATTGACAACCATGAAAGAGTTTATGGAAAAAGGTACTGCTTCGACCACGTTGTAGGTAAATTAACACATCACAAAAGACAATTTCATTTTTATAAACAAATAGAAAAAGTGGGAGGAGTATAATTAATAATATTAAATTAAAATGATATAATACTATAATATAAATAATACTAGATTTATCATGAATGTTTTATAAGATAATTTGTGGATAAGAGAATATAAGAAATGAAATTTGAAATGAATTGAATGAAAAGAGAGGGAGAAATTACCTCTTGAATGTATCTTCCTTGAGAGCCACTTTAGGGGATAGATTTTAGAATTATTATGAGAACAAGAGATTATAATCATGGGGGAGGATCTTGGTAATAAATTTGGGAATAATTTGAAGTAGGAAAAACATGAAATCCCACCTTTTTAGTTATATAATGTTTCATTACATTTTAAAAATAGAGGATCCTAAAACTCTAGTGTCTTGGAAATCAGGAATAAAATACATGAAAACAACATAAACAATTATTATAATCTACTTTTAAGGATTCATCATAAGTTAATCCTATGTAAACTTAATTCATCTCATAATTTGGAGGCATACATCAGAGTAAAGGGTGGGAATAAGGCCTAGTAAGGAAAACAAGTGATATAGTTTACATGTGAACATGAGCAATATTAATAAGAACATGAAGATAAAGAGGTATATCATAATAAAAAACATGACACATAACTTGAAAATGTGGCTAAAACATTTATTTTATACATTCAGTAAAATATCACCAAGGTCCAACCCCAAGTTTCCATAAAAATTATCAAGGTTGTTCACCAAGGTATCATAAAACTTCTCATCTTTAGAGATTAATTTTTTACCCAATGCATTAGAGCGCTATAAGGGTGAACCATTAATATGAATCTATTTTCATGTGATCCAAATTAATAATAATTTAAAATTTTAAAAAATAACCCAAGGAGAATAAATAAAATAGGTTACAAGTCTAAACCGTGAAGTTTTAAAATATTCTTAAAAATATGATCATTTGGTCATTTATAACCCTTGGAAAGGGAATGAGGGTTTTATGCATGTCAATTACAGAATAACAAATATTATTTTTATGTCTTGATAAATTACTATGGAAATGATATAAGTTTTGGTACTTATATAAATAATATGAGAGAATTACTTGTGATGGAGAGAGAGATTTTGAGATGAAAATTATACAGCATAACAACTAAACAACATGGTTTTAGAAAACATTAAAAAGAGAGGGGAAAAAGGTCACCCACTAATAAATAATTCACAATAAAGTATGGGTAAATAATAAAAAAGAAATAATATCATGGTATGGATATTTTAATGACATACCACATCAAAAAGAAACTTAAAAAAGATGGGATTTCCTTTACAAAAATTTGGCAGCCCAACAATGTCGCAATAAATTTTATAAAAATTAGTTGATGAGATCGTAAATCATATCTCATAATTTGGACATAAAATGAAAAGAAATAATGATAAAGAAGAACATACCCCCATATAATGAAATGGAAACTCGAATTCACAACATAATGGAAGTCATTACTAAAAGAAGAGGGTGAAATGTTCCCTTACCATGAAGATTAACTTCAAAAACTCAATGTTTGGGACCTTGGGGGGATTTAATGAACCTTAGAAGGACTCCTTGGGAGTTAAAAATACCATATATTTATTTAGGAGGGATTTGGAATGAAAGGAATGATAGAATGAGTTGGTATTTATATCATAAGTAAGGGAATATTTTATTAATTTCCAAGGGACTCCTCATTATTGGTATTTGAAAACCCATGGTATTAGACACCTGGGACACCTCATAACATAGAATACAATACAATAGTGGACCATAATTATTACAGCATGATTATATCATTAATGATGTCATTAAAAACACCAAAACTGAAAACTGTATTTTTACACTTCATAGAAAAACAAAACATTTTTAAAAAATCTCATAAATTCACCCCAACCTAATATAGACTCTCTAAATTAAAAAATAAACTCCATATTATAAAAATACATTTCTAATTATGAGATATTTAATTTTAATTTAAAAACACTATTTACCTAAAAAATACTAATACTTAACTAATAATTTTTGAATCATTTATTTACTTATGCCATTACATCACATTACCTAATCAAGATGCCAAAATTATATTTATAATTTCATAAGTTAGGTTACTATTACATTGGTCACATTACTATTCATAATGGTAATATTACTATTCATATTTAATATTCACCAAAAATTATGTTGATCTAGTTAGACTATAAAATTCTTACTAATCACAACGGTAGAAGACAATTTTTCGAAAATAATTTCACAATATTCATTATATAAATTAAAAAATATATTTTAAAATACGTATTTTTTATATTCATCAATTATATGGAACATCTGTAAATTAATCCTATATTAATATGGTAATTTCTAATTAAAAAACTGTACCATAATAGGAAATATCAGTTTTATATATGCAAAATGATTATAAATAATAACTAAGGCTTCGTTCCATATCCCCTTATAACACCTATATATGACCTAAGTGTAAGGTGTGCTATGGTGATAGAATATTGGGGCGGCTTTAACATCATTCCCAAAGTGGGGATTTCTATCATTTTGAACTTCTCCAATAGGAGATTCCATTCAAGATTCACATGTTGAAACTCAGACTGGGATTGGTCCAGAGCAAAGCCTAGTGACGCAACCTCTTTCCCAAGCTATGATAGATGGGCTTCATATGGCTCGAGTCAAAAAGATGAGGTCATCAACTCTTTTTCTATACAAATTAACCATGATCAATTGTATTTATAAACAATAATAATAATGTTAAGATTATAGTTTCCAATGGTCATATTGACCAATAGTCATATAACAGTCAAAACCTAATGGTCTCATTTAAATTATACTGACTTCATTAATTAAAAGGATATAGTTTTGTTGAGTATAAAATAAGATAACACACAATTTTTTAAAAAATATTATTCAGAAGTTCAAGACATTATATTCTTCCCCCCTTATGTAATTTTGTCCAAAAAATTATAACTCATACCCTCAAAATAGAAAAGGTGTAGGTACTTATGAATCATCGACTCCTCCGGTTCCCACATGGCTTCTTCACATTTTTGGTTCCTCCATAACACCATAACTTTGTGGGTAGTCTTATTGCATAAAACCTTGTCCCTATGATCCAATGTCTCCACCGGTATCTCCTCATAAGAGAGGTCGTGTTATAGTTGTACCACCTCAAGATTTAGTACATGATAAGGGTCATGTATTTACTTCCTAAAGAGGCATACATGGAAGATGTCATGAACTTGTGATATATTTGGAGGAAGTAAAAATTGATAGGCCACAACTCCCACACGATCATGGATTTCATAGGGGAAAATGTAGCTATGGATGAGCTTCACTTTCTTCCAAAACCTCTTGACTCTCTTGCAAGGTGATATTTGAAGAAAGAATTTTTCACTAACATGCAACACCAAGTCCCTTCGACGGTTGTTAGCACTAATCGTTGGCTTGCTATGAGCATACTTAATGTGTTGCTGGATGGTAGGGATATTTTTTGTCATCTCATACACAAGATCTAGACCATGAAGCTTTATCTCACCATATTCATCCCAACATGTACGATTTCTACATCGCTTCCCATATAGAGCACAATAGGTAGCCATTTTAATGCTCGAGTGGAAGCTGTTGCTGGAAGAGAACTCAACTAAAGTGAGATATTGTTCCCACCCACCATTAAATTACATTGATCATGTTCTCAGCATGCCCTTGAGTTTTTTAATAGTTATATCAGATTGGAAATCAGTTTGGGGGTGATAAGCCATACTGAAATTCAATTTTTTACTCATATCATGATGAAGAGTTATCTAGAATTTTTATGTTAACCTTGGATCCTGATTAGATATGATATAAAGTTTAACTCCATGCATCCTTACCACTTACTTCACCTAAATCCTCAAAAGTTGATCAACAGAGAAATCTTTCCAAATAGAGATTAAATGGGAAGTCTTGGTGAGATAGTCCAAAATAACTGATATCGCATTGTTTCCTTTGGAAATTAATCGGAGACTGATGAAAAATTCCATTGTGATATTGTCCCACTTCCATGTTGGTAAGGGTAGTGGTTGAAATACCCCTTTAGAAAGTTGTTGCCCTTCCTTCACTTGCTGACATACCGGGAACCTTGAAGTGTAGTCAACAATCTCCCTTTTTATATTATCTATCCAAAATTTATCATGAAGGTCCCTATAAATTTTTATGCTTCCCCGATGTATTGAGAATGTAGTGCTATAAGCATCATCCATCGTCTCCTTCATTATTTATGGAATATATGGAACACTTAGTATTGCACAAAATTTCAGTAGACCTTCTTGATCAAAATTGAACTCAAGAAACATCTCATCCTTCAAATCCTCAAACTTCTTCTGTATCAAAGGATCTTCTTTATGAAATTTCTTGATGTTCTCTAGTAATGATGGTTGAGAAATCATTTGTGTTAGGTTTGATGATGTGAATTCCCTTATAATTCACATTTCCATCTTCACAAGGTCATTGATTAAAGGATCTCTTTGATTCCAAATCAAGGATAAAATAACTAGGTTTTTCCTACATAATGCATCAGCAACTTTGGTTTCTCTTCTGGGATGGTAATGAATTGAACAAATAATAGTCTTCAAGATGTTCCAACCATATACATTGTCTAATGTTAAATTAATTTTGTCTAAAAATATAATTAAAAATTTTATTGTCTATGTATATTTTACATTTCTCCCCATAAAGATAGTGCCTCCATATCTTCAGAGAAACAATGACCGCAGCCATATCTAGATAATGTGTAGGATAGTTCTACTCATGATTCATCAATTGTCGAGATGCATAAGCAATGAATTTGTCATTTTTCATGAGGATACACCCAAGAACTTTCAGATATGCATCTCTAAAAAACTAATCCTTCTCTATTTGAGGGAAGAGTTGACACAGGTGTAGTAACCAATCTCTTCTTCAGATCATGGAAACTTCCCTTACACTCCATTGTCTTGATGAACTTGATGCTTTTTTGAGTTAATGTTGTTAATGTATTTGTACGTCATGAAATTGTTTTCAGAAAAACCTCATATAATATCCCAATAATCCACAGAATCTATGAATCTTGGTTATTGTTGTAGGATGAGGCCACTCCTTTGAAACTATTTTCCTTGAATGGTCAGCTGTGATTATATAATTAGTTACAATGTTCCCTAAAAAAGCAACATATTGTAACCAATATTCACATATATTGAACTTTCCAAAAAGCCTCTCCTTCCATAGAATTTAAAAAAATAACCTTTTGATGATTTCTATGCTTCTCATGACATTTAGAATATATCATAATATCATCAATAAAAACTAAAAAAATGTTATCAAGGTAGTCCTTAATGACTCTACTCATAAAATCTATAAAAATAGAAGGTGCATTTGTCAGTCCAAAGGGAATATCAACAAACTCATAATTCCCATATCTTGATCAAAATGCAGTTTTTTTGAATATATTCTTTCTTCACCCTCAATTGATGATAACTAGATCGAAGAAAAATATTAAAGAAGAATTGAGCCCCATGAAATTGGTGAAATAAGTTATCAATTCATGCAAGATGGTATTTCTTCTTTAATCTGATCCCATTCATTTATCTATAAACAATTCATAGCCACATTGATATATCCTTGTTCTTTACAAAGAGAACAAGTGCTCCCCAAGGAGACACACTCGGTTGGACAAACCCCTTCTCCAAATGATCTTGGAGATGTTTTTTAATTCCACCAGCTCCACAGTTTCTATCCTATAAGGGGTATTTGATATCGATTGAGATCTAGGCGCGAGTTCAATGGATAACTCTACCTCAATTTTTGGGGGAGGTCTAGGTAACTCCTCTGGAAATATTTCTATGTATTCCAAGATGTTGGGGAAATTTTCTATCCTTATACTCTCATTTCCTTCTTCCTCTTCACTGATCAACACCATAAAAAGTATGTAGGAGGTTCTTATAGATAAATATAATTTTGAGATATCTCTCCTTGGAAGATAACCATAGGGTTTCCATTAAATAATATGGATAATTATTTGCCTTTTCATTTGATCATAGCATTATACTTTGAGAGACAGTCCATCCCTAGTATAATGTAGATTATAAAATGGGAATTGCTACTAGATTTGGGATAAGATTATGGTCACTAAAGTAAATAATAGAGTTTTAAATGTTGATGATGCTTGGATAATCCCACCAAGTGTCTTGACTGATAACTCTACATTTAGAAATTCATGGGTTGATTCAAAATTCTTTGCAAACATGGAGGAAATTTAGTAATGTGTAAAACCGAAATCAAACAAAGTACTTTCTATCTTTAAGAGAAAAATAATAGTACATGCCCCACATCATTTGGTGCTTCAAATTCAGCTGTAGTGATTGAAAAAGTATGACCTTGTTCCGTTGGTCGTTGTTGAGGATGATGGTGATTACCCTCTACTACCCTCGGATTTGGACTATGATTTTAGAAGTCCCCATGTTGTCCACACTTATAGAATTGGACATTAGGTAGGTCCTGTACTATCTTCCCCTTATCATTAGTGTTTAGATGTTGCGGCTTCATCTCACTACGACAAATCCACGTGATATGTCCATCTCTTCCACACTTGTAGGACTTCTCGCTCCCAAGTAGGAAGTTCCCTAAATGATTCTTCCAACTTTTGTTACACTAGGATGTTTTAATTTCTTGAATCCTCTTCCCTGATCAATGATCCTCCCTAAGTTTGGATATATTGATCTCTTCTTGTCATTGGATTTATGAGACCACTACATCTCAGCAAAATCTAGTTTGACTTTCATTACACTTCGCATGATCTCTTCAAAACAGTCATAGTCTAAGTTGGCTAGATTTCTCCGAATATGAGGTATTAGTCTCCCAAAGAATCTATCAACCTTACCATTAGGATCCATGATAAATCATGAGGTGTAATTGGAATGTGTTGTGAATTTTATCTCGTAGCTTCCAAAAGATTTATTCTCCTTATGTTTCAACATGAGAAACTTCTTCTCCATTATTTTTCTCATAGAACAAGGGAAATACTTTTTGAAGAAGATGCATCTAAAATCTTCCCACTCCAGAGCTTCAACATAAACTCATAGCCTTTTGTTTTTAATTAGTTCCCACCACTAATCGGATTATCCCTATAAATGGTAAATAGCCAGGGTGACCTTATCTTGTTCCGAGAGGTGGAACACATAAAAGATCTTATCGATAGAGCTAATCCATTGTACAGAAGTCAATGGGTAGGTTGATCCACTAAATGATGGTGGTTGTTGACGCATAAAGGACTCAACAGAATGTTGTTTCCATTGTGGTGAAATCTGTATCTCAGATTGATTCAAGTTATTTCCCATAACATGAGGCAGTCGGTTCAACATTATTATGAAAGTTTCTATTCTATCTTCCATCGGAGGGCTGTCAGTGCATAGTCCATTGCGGTCACCATTTGTAAGTTTCCACCTATTTCACACTATTTTATAAAATAATAAAACCATATTGAGAAACTTATTTCTTTTATGAATATCTTAACTATAAAATATTTTTATTTCTTTAAACATTATGCATAAACATATTATTCATTAACAAAAATTACATTTCCCTATAAATCCGTTATAATGATTTATAAAAATATTATGATTTACCAAACATATCTCTTGAGAGTGACAAACCAGGAGTTCATAAAGGCCCGTTATCGTGTACCAGGATACCCTTGATCAATCCTGAAACTCCTTGTCAGATTTGTCTCTCGAAAGTACATTTATGCTAGAGCAACATCCACATGTTCATATCCATACATGGATTTATTTGTTCAGAAACCACCTACATAATATTTGACCAAAATACCAGGAAGTTTTCATATATTTAAACTTTTTATAGTGTTATTCCTAATGTTTTAATAGCATAATTTCCATAAATAACTAATCTATCCTTTTATACCAACTATGGCATCCTTTCTTTTTAATTACATAACTTTTCATTACATTTTACAAACAGAAGATACTTATGGTCTAGTGTCTTGGAAATCACGAACATTATACATGAAATAAAAATATAACATTATTCTAATACACATGTAAGGCTTCATAATATTTTCATTCTAAGTATAATTACTTCATCTCATAACCTGGAGACATACATCAATCTAAAGGGTGAGAAGAAGGCCTAGTTATGAAAACAGGTGAAAAATTTTACATGTAGACTAGAGTGATAACAATATGAACATGAAACTAAAGAGGAATATAATAATATTATTAATATAAACCATAACATGAAATTGTAACTAAAAAAATTTAATTTATACATTCATGAACATATCACCAAGGTCCAACCCCAAGGTGTCATAAAAATTATGGTTATTCACTATGGTTTCATAAAACATGTCATCTCAACAGATTAATTTCTTTACCCAATGTATTGTAGCCCTATTAGGGAAAACCCTTAATTTGTATTTAATTTATTTTGAGACACATAGATAATAATAAATACATTTCATAAGTAACCCAAATAGAATAAAAGAAATGGGTTTCATGTCAAAATCGTGGTGTTTTAAAAAGTGCTTAAAAAGAAGATAATTTTGACATTTATAATCCATGGAATGGGAATGAGAGTTTTAATTATTGAAATTCCAAAATAATACATTTAATTTTAATGTCTTGATGAATAAACCTTGAAATGGAATAGGTTTGGTTACTAACTTATATTTAATGATGGAATTTATTGACAAAGAGAGAGAAATTTTGAGACGAAAATTCGGCAACATAATGACAATAACACATGGTTTTAGAAAAAATAAAAAGAGAGGGGACAAGGGTTACCCACTCATGAATAACTCATAATAAGAAATGGGTACATAATAAAAATAATAATATCATGGTATGGATATTTTATTGACATGCCACATGAAAAGGAAACTTGAAAAAAAAGACGTGATTTTTTTGTGAAAATTCGGTAGCCTAACAACGTCACTTACAATTTTAGAAAAATAATTTGATGATAGAAGAAAGGGTCTCTCATAATTTGAACATAAAATGTACAGAATAAGGATATGTAATAACATACCCTCTTATAATTAAAAAATAACTAGAATAAATAACATATAAGAAGTCATGACTAAAAGAAAACGGTGAAAGGTTCCCTTACCTGGAAGAGTAGCTTCAAATACTAAAATGTTGTGACCCTGGGGTGGCTTGATGGAAACATAAAATGACTCCTTGGGTGGTAAAAAGACCATATCCTCATTCAAGAGGAATTTTTAATGAATTTACTGATGGAATGTGTTGGTATTTATCGCAAAAGTGAGGGAATATTTTATCAATTTCTAAGAGACACCTGATTAGTGGTATTTTCCAAACCACGAGATTTACCATCGTATTAGCACATGGTATTGGCCACTTGAGATAAATCATAGAATATAATACTATAAAAACGTCGACCATAATTATTAAATCATGATTACATCATTAAATATGTCATTAAACACACTTAAACTCAAAATTGTATTTTTACTATACACCTAAAAACAAAACATTTTATAAAAATATAATAAATTCATCCTAACCTAATATCAATGATTTGAATTAAAAAATTAACTCCATTTTTTAAAAATAATTTTCTAATTATGATATATCTAATTATTATTTAAAAAAACTATTTACCGGAAAAATACTAATATTTAACTAATTATTTCTGAAACAGTTATTTACTTATGCCACTATATAACATTACGTAATCAAGATGCCTAAATTATATTTATAACTTTTTATTTAAGGTTACTATTAAATTGGACACATTACTATTTATAAGGGTAATATTACTATTCATAATTTATTAATCAGAAAAAATTATGTGGATCTTATTAGATTCTAAATTTCTCACTGATCACAACTATAGATAACAATTATTTGAAAAATTATTTCACATTATTAATTATTTAATGATTAAAAAAAATTTAAAATACCTTTTTTGTAATATTGATCAATAATATGTAACTTTTATAAATTCATCCGATATTTATATGGTCAATTGAAATTCATAAATCTTACTATAATAAGAAATATCAATTTTATTTATGAAAAAATATTACACAAATTAACTAAGACCTCATTACATAGCCCTTTATAACACCTTCATATGACCTAAGTGTAAGGTGTGATATGGTGATAGAATCTTGGGATGGCTTGGAAAACATTGCCCGAGTGGTGATTCCTATCAACTTGATCTTCTCTTGTAGGCTATTTTGTTCAAGATTCACATGTTGAAGCTCAGCTTGTTCTTGGTCCAGAGCAAGCCTAATAACGCAACCTCCTTCGCAAGCCCTGACATATGGGCTTCGTGTGTCCCAATTCTACTAGATGAGGCCAACAACTACTATTTCTACATTAATTAACCATGATCACCTATATTTATAAACAATAATCATAATGTTAATATTATAGTTTCCAACAATCATATTTCCCAACGGTCATATAACAATAGAATCCCAATGGTCTCATTTTAATTATAAAGACTTCATTAATTAAAGGATATAGTTTTGATGCATGTAAAATAATATAACACACAATTTTAGGAAACAAATATTATTCAAAATTTTCAGACATTACACATAAGGATTGAGGGGTGTGATGAAATGAGGCTGTGATGGGTGGTATTTATAGTTGAGGGGAGAGGGGTTATCTAAATATTATAATCAATAATATATTATTTCTCAACCAGACAATAAATAGTAAAGATTCATGTGACTAAAAATAGTAAAATGTTTATTTGAGTTCGAACCAATGTCTATTTACAAAATCCATGACTCAAAAATGATGCATAAATTCATTAATTTAGAATATTTTGTAAATTTTAGAACTTCACTATTCACCAAAAATTCAAGTATTTCATAAAAATCTAAAAAATTCACTGTAACCATTTTTCAACATGTATAATTAAAAAAAATGAAATCAGTTTTAGAAAAATAATTTTCTAAATATGATAAATTTAATTTTTAATTAAAATAATAACTTACTTGAAAAATACAAATTTTAAAAATAAAACTATTTTCTAACACTTTTAAAAATTAATTGAGGTATCATAAAATTATTATATAATAATAATACATAAAAATACAAGTTTATGAATACATTTTATGAAAATAAATTTTCTTTTAATTACTAAATTAGACATTTTATATTCATAACTTAAAAAAATACCAAAACTATAATAGAATTATATAATATTGTCACTTATATGATGAAAAAATTTTATTTATACTATCATTGATAAGGTTCTATTCTCTGAGAATATATACGATTCATAAGGGTCATATTACTATTAATAATTGTAACATTACTATTCATATTGGTACATTACTATTCACCAGAAATTATGTTTTTCCTATCAAACTCCAAATAGCTTACTGATCGCAAACGTGTATGTAATATTATCAAAATAAAAATCACAGATGTTTCAAAATTATGATTTAAGGACACATAAAATTTAGTAGTTGATTTATTCATGTAATGGAATTTTGTTTCCTAATATCATTTTATGTGATTATAATATTACTATAAGAAGGGAAAAATTTCACTGATAAAAGTTGGGGCATTAAATTATTCCCCAAATTTTAAATTTCACCCTTGATTTTTCATTTTACATAAAACAAGTTATGGTACTTATCCTTCAACACATCCCCTAGTTGCCAAGCTTCTTCTTCATACTTATGGTTCCTCCACAACACTTTGACCAGGTGGGTTGTCCTGTTATATAGAACCTTATCTCTTCGGTCCAGAATCTTTAATGGATGCTCCTCATAAGAGAGATAATTTTCTAGTTGTACCAAATCTATGTTCAGTACATGTGAGGGATTTGTTATGTACTTCCAAAGGAGTGATACATGAAACACATCATGAACATGATCCATATTTTGTGGAAGTGAAAGCCTATAGGCCATGACTCCTGTGTAGTCAAGGATCTCAAAGGGGCCAATGTTCATAGGGCTTAGAATCCCTTACTTTTTAAACAACATGATTCTCTTCCATGTTGATATTTGAAGAAATACTTTATCTCCAACATTGACCTCCTTATCCCTTCGACGGATGTCAGCATTGATCATTTTTTGACTCTAAATGTCATTGATATGTTGCTGGATGACTTGAACCTTCTCTATCATCTTTTACACAAGATCATGTCCAAGTGTCTTTCTTTCTCCAAATTCATCACAATAGGTTGGGGTTCTAAAGATGTATCCGTACAGAGATTCACATAGAGTTATTTGAATAATTTAGTGTAATCTATTTTTATATGAGAACTCTACAAATGGGAGATTATAATTCCATCCACCTTTGAATTAAAAAGAGTATTCACTTAGTATATCTTTGTGCGTCTTAATAGTTTCTTAAGATTGGCTATCAGATTGGCTGAGATAGGTTGTGATGAAATTTTATTTAGTACTCAAGTCATGTTAGAGGCTCTTCCAGAATTTAGATGTTAACCTTGGATTATATTCAGAGAAAATTGAGATTGGAACTCTATGCATTCTCTCCACTTTCTACACAAATATCTTTACATGTGGTTCAATATATAGATTTTAACGAATTAATATAATGTGAGAAGTCATGGTGAGTTGGTACACCACAAACCATATCACATTATTTATAATGGATGTCTTTGTGAGACACGTGACAATGTCAATAGTGACATTATCCAATTTCCACCTGGGTATATCCAATGGATGCATCATCCCTTTGGAATTTTGTTACTCTACTTTAACAAACTGACATATCAAGCACCTTTAGAAATATTCGACAATCTCCTTTTTCATTTTGTCCCATGAGAAGTGATCTCGGATATCTATGTACATCTTGGTGCTACCATGATGGATAGAGAAAATTGTGCTATGTGCACTGTCCAATATATCCTACATTATCCTTGGTGATGAAGGTACATAAATACTTGTTCCAAACCAAATCACACCATTATCATCATTATAGAACTCATGAATCTTCCTTTCCTTTACTACATTCACCTTCTTTTGCAACACCAAATCTTCCCTTTGTGCCTCTTAAATATTATCTTGGATATATGGTGGGGAAATAATTTAGATAAGGTAGGATTTATTCCCTACCATTATTATTTACAAATCCATCCTTTGCATATCCATGAAGATTTGGTCTTTCTCAATCAACATCATGGATAGAGTAGCACGTTATTTTTAGCTAAAATCATCAACTACCTTATTAGTGTTTCCAGGATGATAGGGAGTAGAGAAATCGTAGGATTTAATTAGTCATAAACATGTACTTTGATGCATGTTAATCCCCTTTTGTGTGAATATATACTTTATGCTCTTGTGATTGGTATATATGACACACTTCTCACCATAGAGGCAGTGTCAGTGAATTTTGAAGAAAAAAATCACAACAGTTATCTCCAAATCATGCGTCAGGTTGTTCTTCTCATGGATATTCATCTATCGTGAGGCGTATGCTATCACATTACTATATTTAATGAGTACACAACCCAAGATTTTAATCAAGGCATCAATGTATGTCAGAAAAAATTCTCCCATTTTCGGTAATGTGATTATAGGTTCAATGATTAGCCTTCTCTTTAGCTCCATGAATCTTTCCTCACATTCTTACATGTAGAAATACATTACATCATTCCTTGTAATCTTAGTTAGAGGGTTTTAAAATCGGGAAATATTTCCCACAAAACATCGATAGTACCCAACTAATCCTAGAAAACTATGAATTTTAGTGACACTAGAGGGTCTAGGCCATTCCCCAATCACCATTTATTTTTAAGGGTAAACTGAAATTCTATCATTTGTGATCACATATACCAAGAATTTGACTTGATTCATACAAAATCCACACTTGAAGAACTTGGAACACAACTTATTCTTTATCAATTTTTCCAACAAAAAGTCTTATATGTTGATCATGTTCCTCCTTTCTTTTAGAGTGGATGAGAATATCATCAATAAACACTACCAATTTTTTTGAGGTAATTTCTAAAGACTCTATTCATAAAATACATGATGATTTTAGGGGAGTTAGTAAGTGTGACAGGAATCACCAGAAGCTCATTTTTCCCATATATTGTACGGAAGGTAGTATCCTGAATATCATCATCCTTCACCTTTAACAGATTATATCTAGAATGGAGATCCACCATTCAGAAGTACCAAGATCCTCTTTACTGATCGAACATGTCATCAATCATTGGAAGAGGATACATACTCTTTATGGTGATCTTGTTGAGTTCTTAATAATGGATATATAGTTACATTGGTATACCCTTCTTCTTCATAAAGAGAACTAGAGTACCCCATGGTGATGCACTCGGGCATATGAACCCTTTCTCTAGATAATCTTGTATCTGTGTCTTTAACTCCTCCATTTAGATAAGAGAAATAATATAGGGGCACATTGAGATAGGAGTAGGTCTGGGTTTGTGTTCTATAGTGAACTCTACATCACGATCTAAGGGAATTCTGGGTAACTCTTCAGGATATACATCACCATATTACCTCACAAAGGGAATTTCTAGTAGGTTGACAATTTTTTTGCCACAACCATTTGCGTGAGGTACACCTCTTCATAGAGAATCAACACCCACAACATTGAAGTATTTTTCAAAATAGAGTCATGATATTACATGAATTTTTAGAGGATCATGGGATAGTTCAGAATATAAAACGATATTTCTGTTTCCAGATATTTGATATGTTCTATATATAATGAGCTCCAATCAATTTCCATTATAGCGTCAAATTACACCAAGGTAAGTACCACGAGATTTTCTAGAAGAATATTCCCACATATGCCAATAGGTGAAGAGTCCAACACATGGGTTATAATGTTTTTTCCACTTGGTGTTTTTATAGAAATATCTACTTCAAGGTTTCGGGGATTCAATTTTGTAGTTCTAACAAACCTTCATGGTATGAAGAAATGCGAAGATCCAGTCTCGAATAAGACCATTTTCATTATTAAGTGAATAGGAAGTGTAACTTGTACGTATTCCTTTTGTTTATCAACTTCTATAGAAGTTATGGAATACAACTTCCCATTATCCTTTGGATTTGGTGCCTACTAACACTAAATACCCACAAGGAGTTGAGGTTTAGTGCACTAGCTTGCATAGTTCCCTTACTCCCTATAGTTTTAGCATTAAACCATGGGGGGTTCTATCCTTTCCTCCACCAAATTATCCTACCTTCTAATGTAATTCAACACTCTTGAGCTTGGTTGAATTATCTCCCAAACAAGAAAAATTTACTCACCCCTAAAAATAAATTCCCATGATTCTTCTCCTACATTTTTGGCATGTGGGTGGTTGAGTTTTCTTTCCACCTTTCACATTATATTCTCTATCATGAAACTCTATATTTTGCGTTTTTCACCATTGCAGTGTGAAAATTTTCCAAACTCTTTCTCCAATTTGACATCACATCGAATGACTTCTTCATAACCCCCAAAGTCTTGAATTACAAGAGCCTTTCAAAGGCGTGGTTTTAATACAATAATGAATCTATCAATTTTTCTATCATTATTGATAAAAAATACTAAATAGTACCTTGAAATCATTGTGAAATTTTCTTCATATGCCCTAAAAGATTCTCCATAGTTTTGTTTTATCTATTTTAATTCTCTCTCAATCTTCGTGTTAGGAGTTTATAGAAAAAACATGTTAAGAAACATTATCTTAAAGTCTTCCCACTCAATCTCTTCAATTTGGACTCTCATCTCGGTATTCTTAATCAAAGACAAACATTTACCAGCCTCTCCATCTATATGGTAAACAACAAGATTAACCGTCTCCATCTCAGAATAGTGGAGCATAGGAAATATCTTATCTATCGAGTTCACCCAGAATTCCGCAACTAGTGGATCAAAGAATCCACTAAATGTTGCAGGTCATTACTGAATAAGACACTCGAATGACAGTTTATCCCTCTTAGGTGAAGGAGGTAGTTCCACATTATTCAGGTTATTATTCACAACCTAAGACGATCAGGTATGAGTCTTCATGATGTTTTTAACTCCACCTACCAAAGAATTGGAGATGTCATTTGGGAAATCACTACATTGTCCCTCGCACTAGTTGTGGGCCTAGATTCTCTTGGTTCACACCATTTTCCAAAATCGAAAAGGTTAGAAGGAAACATAAGTAAATTAGTCATGAATAAAGTATTCCTTTTTGAAATTAACTATAAAACCATATCTTATGGTATCCCTATTTTTAGGTACGATTCATTTGTTCTTACATATAATTAGTCTCATACTAGTGTTTTCACTAAGGTTCTATAATACTTATTCCCAAATTAACAAAATCATTCCTCCGATACCAACTATTGCGACCCCTATTTCCTTACATTAATTTTACATCATTTTAATGATAAAAAAGATAAATTCATTACAAAAATATGATACAATGGTTTAGTATCTTTGGAAAAAAGGACCAAACATAAATTTTAAAACACAAACATCGACATTTATTTAATTCCTTATTATCTAGATTCTTATTGGCCCCTAAATTCACCATAGTACAAGTATTCACCTGAGGATATACATCAAAAAGGGATCATCTAAAATCCTAGTAATAGGATAGATAAGAACATAAAACAATATAACATGGGATGAGTATAGTCATTATCACCATAACATTGGCACATAATCATAATCATGAGAGGAAACCTTAATAAAAGGCTAGGAATGTGAAAATGCATAAAAATTAAACCTTATTTCTTAGTGGTTAACTACCAAACATACTTTTTCACAAAGATATCATAATTTTATAGCATATTTATCATTACTCATGAGGTTATTAAAATTATCCAATTCATTGCAGCAATGTATAATTTTGGGTGCACCTATCACATCCTAACATTAACATTGCACTATATAATTCCAAGCACACCCGTCACATCATCACGTTGACATTATCAGGAATGACACATAGAAAATACATAAATCATGGTAATAAATATCCCATGGAAAGGAATGAGTTTCACTTCTGATATCATACATTCATAAACAATTGGTTCCAAAATTAAGGAGGGAATAACATACTTGATACAAGAACCACCAACCTTGAGTGAGAAGTAAAAGGCGTGTTTTTGAAAGAAGGGTTCTTTCAAAAATCATTGTGTTTGACATAAACATCATTAGAAAACATGTATATCCTATAAAATGTAATACAATAATGAATAAATGAATTGTAAAAAATAACCGTACTAAAAATAGAGTGATATATGGAAAACTCGAAGAAAGAATGTTGGGTTCAAGAATTCCCCTTACCAGGAATTATAATGCTTTCTCCACATTAATGTCATGTATAATGATATTAGATTCATTAATTAACATATCTATAACCTTTAATAAGTTAATATTGGTCATTATAGTTTAATTAATTTATTTTATATTTTTTTTATGATTTATTGAGTTGAAATACAATGTTTTAGGGGTTTCTTTTTATTAGGTTTCAAGAAAGGTTCATTTGTGCACATGAATTGATGTTTTTGTAGAACAAGGATAAAAATATAGAAATTCTATTTCATATTATTAATTCAATTACATGATTTTAAATGATCTTATAATGAATTTTTTTATATAACATGAGGATTAATCATTACATAAAATTAATTTACTATTGTTTTGGGTTAATTTGGGATGTTTTCGGATTTCAACAAACATGTTTGGTTTTAACATTTAGAATTTTGTATAATTTTTTTCCATAATTTAAAAGGGGTTAAAACATAAATATTAAAATCTTTTTTCACCCATTTAATGGTTTTATTTACATAATTTTAGGACTTTAAGGAAAAATAACTACATCTCATATGATGTAGGAAACCTGACATTTCACGGGTGATGATTTCATTTTTATAAAAAATGATAGTGGGAGGGAGGAGTATAATGAATAATATTCCATTAACAATATATAATAAAATTATATCATTAATACTATAGTTTTAATGACATTGGGATAAGGTAATTTGAGTATAAAAGAATAAAATAAATGAAATTTGAAAGGAATTGAAAGAAACGAGAGAGGGAAATTACCTCTTGAATGTATCTTCCTTGCGAGCCTCTTAAGGGGAGTGGTTTTGGTATTTTTATGAGACCATGAGATTATTGTAATGTAGTAGGATCTTGGGAAGTGATTTTAGAATAATTTTATATAAGAATAATGTTTGAGAGGTGTGAGTAAATGAGGTTTTGAGGGGTGGTATTTATAGTGTAGGGGAGAGGGGTTTTCTCAATATTATAATCATTAATTTATTATTTCTCCACAAGGAAAGAAATAGCGAGGATTAATGTGACTAAAAAAAGTATTATGTGAATGTGAGTTCGAACCAAAGGATATTTACATCATCCATGACTGAAGCATGATTCATGACTTCATTTATTTATCATATTTGGTAATTTATAGAATTGTACTATTCATTAAAAATTCATGTATTTCAAAAAATATCAAAAATTCAGCCGAACCATTTTTTGACGTGAATAATTTTAAAATGAACTAAATTTATGAAAATAATATTCTAAATATAAGTAATTTATTTTTAATTAAAATCATTATTTACCTGAAATATACAAATTTAAATATTTAAACTACTTTTCAAACACATTGAAAATTTAATTAAGGCCACATAAAATTATCATATAATAATAAGATATAAAAATAGTTGTTTATGAATAAATTTTATGAAAATAAATTTCATTTTAAATTGTTAAATTTATCATTAAATATTCATGACATCAAAAAATACCAACACTAAAATATAATTATATCATATTTTAACTTATTGGATAGATAAATATTTATTATACTATCATTGGTAAGGTTCTATTCACATGGACGATTTACTATTTATAAGGCTCATATTTCTATTCATAAGGGAAATTGTACTATTCTTAAGGGTATGTTATGTTTCACCAAAAATTAAGCATTTCATATCGAACTCCAAACAACTTACTAATCAAAGTAGTTTATGTCAGATTTCCATAATTCAAATCTCAGAAGTTGAAAAATTATGTTTAAAGGGAACAAAGAATTCATTAGTTTATTTAAGCATGTCACTGAATTATGTTTCCAAATGTGATTTTATATGATTATACTCTTACTAAAAGAAGTGATAAATTTCATCGATAAAATTTTGGAACATGATAATTACTGATGGCAATAATTATCCCACATCATACCCAATGCCTTATTTTTTCTTGATTACACCATATCCCATAGTTATCAATAGTAATATTCAATTCCAATACTAAAACCAACATATGGTTGATCCATATATCATATACGAACATCATATACTATAAAAGATAACAAAAAACCATAATCCAACATGATCATGATGTACCTATGACTATTGAAGGCTCCCTGGTATGATTTAAGAGAGTTGGTTCAACTATGCAGTTGAACCAATGACTAATTGGCCAATATATGCCTTCTATGTAGAGTCTCGCCCAATGTTCACCATTTCCCCTAGATCTAGTTATCCCATCCATTAGCTCAATCGATTTTCATGGATGAATCCAAACTACTAGACCTTGGTACCACTCACAGGCCCACCTCAGATGCCCGAATTTTTCTAGATCCCTGACCTCATCAAACTATGAGGTGATCCAACGAAATCTCTCCAGATGCCTCATCAGAACACATGCTCGACACGCCTCCAAAATTCGATTACACTGGTCTTTAAAATTATATCAAATCCAACTCCAGAAACACATCCCCAACAACCCACTCTAAGGTTAGATCATTGATTATATACTCTAACAAATCAGATGATTCTCCTCATAGCCCTACTTCTGGCTACCAAGAGCTCCACTTGCAGCCACAATTGAAACTGATTTATAGCTCATTAATTATCCAATTTTATGAAATTCCAGGTCAAATAAATAAATATTCTCCATGATCAATGATTTAAATAAATCACAATAGCCTCACCCTAAGTGTTTGATATAATATCTTCCCTAACTTCTCAAGATATTGTGGTTGTCCTACCAACCTCAAAAACTCTATTTTTGTCTCTTGATCACCTCTTCCCTATGTAGAAATATTTAGTACACACCACAGTGGAACCATATTTATAACCTATCGATGATCAAATGATGGAAATATAGGTGGAATAGATCTATGAAAAATTTACCATGATTAATAAAGATATAATAGTCTTGATATCATAAATAGGGATATCTATAATAAGAATTGTGATACCCTAGCCTTTACACTTCTTTATCACACCCATGTCTCATACCATGATGCCCCATGACCCCACCTATCCATGTTATGGTCGTGTCCCATGTAAACTATACTCATATAGGATCTACATACATATTCATACCAAGAATAAAAAAATAGCATAGCTAAGTATAGTGACACCAATAAGCAACCTGAGAAATCACCATACTAGTTATTATTAACACTTTAAACAATCGAAAAAAATCTCATTTCTAGAACCCCTACCCTATCTAATTTAGTAGAGTAGTACTCCATAATGAGATGATGTTGGGAAAAAAATTTTAAATTGTTTTGTCACATAAAACGACACAAACTTTTTTTGTTTCAATAAGAAATTAACTACAAAAAATAACTCACACATAGAATATAGTCCCAATTATTCTAATATGATGCATTCATTCAAACTATTTCCTCTCAGCTATATGTGTCCAAAAAAAATTAACATAAAATACCATTTTATATTAATCAATTAACTCATTTTCAAACACAAAAACCAAACATCAATCCAAATTTCAGATAACAAGGACATTAACATGTACTTATACTGCCCAATCTCACAAGATGATATCCATTTCAAATTATAATAGATTCCCAGAGCTCAAGTCCACGAAATCCCAAATAAAAAAAAAGTTCAACTTGGTATCATTTCCATTAATATTCTCTGATATCAAATTGTAATGTCCCATTCCAACTCACTCTATAGTTACCAAATCGAAGTACCTCTAGACCTTTGGAACACTATGATATACACAAAAGTTTATTGACTAACAATGAAGGTCTAATAGGTGATAATGAAGAATATACCCTCTAAAGATACCCAATAATAATATTAACAGTACAACTATTGTAACACCTCAACCCCAATTACCCAGAGTCGGTGCATTATTACATAACATTGGCATGATCACAAAAGATTAAGTCTTGAAAGACTGATTAGTTTAGTAGCCTTGGAAGTACTAGATACATTCATAAGGTTTACATTATATCAATAAATGGAAAACTACAACAACATTACATAGAAAGGGGTGAGATGAGATGCTCAGTAAGGATAACAATATAGAAGAAGCTTTCATAAAAAAGAAAAGACATTTAAGGAAATGTATAAAACTAAAAAAAATCCTTTTCAACATAAAATTATTCATGATATGGAAAATATAAATCAAAATAATTCTGTTTACTTACTCACATGGATATTCTACTAGTTAAATAATCACACGCAATATCAATAGCCACTTTCATAATGACGGAATGCATAATGCCAGACTTTCATCACCACATAGTCAAGGACTTGTTCCAAGACTACAAATAAGATATTTTCAAGGCCTTGTGCCCAGACACTAGTTTTTCTCATGAGATATACCGATGCATCAAAGAGCTATAGCAGTCTCCACCCATCACTTACTAAGTCCAATGCATTCCTCATATGAAAAGTATTAAACATAACATAATCATTCGTATTAAAACTAGCATTCGAAATGACAATACTTTATCCATAAACCACGAATTGTGTAAAAATAAAACATCCATAGTCAAAAAAATCACAAAACCTTCAATACAGTATGGAAGTTTTGTACCATAATAAATCAACTTCAAATAAGCTTAAAATCCATCAAAGGATGTTGACATAGATGAAATCAAAACCTTTTTTTTGAGAAATATCTCTTTCTATTTTGAAATTAGTTAAGAATCTCATAATTATAAAGAATAAATTTATTTTGAAAATATTCTTATAAGCTTGTAAGGGAATCTTCTATGATGTTATAATGGCAGAAAATAGCCACACCCTCTGTATAAGTTAAAAAAACGTTCTTACCTTAATTTGGTCGAAAAGATCATAAAGTACCTTGTTTGGAAAAAGACTGAAATAATCCTTTATAAACATATTATAAAAGTAAAAAAGGGGTATAAATTACTTTAACCCATAGTCTATAAACTAGTAATAATGTTTTGAAATATATTTTTAAGAAACATGGATGTGTGTGATAAATAGGTTACATTAGATAATTACTTATAAACAACCACAGATAATGAAGAGATTGTAAAATTACCCCTTACCTTGTACTTTTCCTTGGTCGAGGGTAGGTTAACCTCATTTATAATGGTGAAATAATTATAATTAAATATTACAAGAATCATATACATTAATATGATATCATATATGATCTTTTAACATTGCTTTGTTAATAATATCTTAGTATTATCTTCGTTTTGGGTGTTAACGGATTTGTTTTCCAATATATTCTTTGTTATGTGATTCATATTTGATATGGATGGGATGTATCTTATTCATATACAGAATGATATCAAGTCTTTAAACATTATTTATAATCATCAAATGAAAATTAGTCTTGAATGGATACAATGGGGAATGGATCTCATCGTGTTTGTGGAGACGGTAATCCGTACATACGCACGAGCGACAATATCATTATTTTGATATTAAAATAATATATAATTGGATGGTATATCATATATACAGAATCATTATCATGTTTTATTTATTATTTACATCGATTAAACATCATTATTATACCCATCCGAATAATAATGTATTGAATAACAGTTACACCACGACGTAGAGACGGTAAGCCGTACATACGCATGTATGGTGACATGTCATTAAAAGGATGGATAGAATAATGAATATGGTTGTACCATATTTATAATAACATCAAAGTATATAGAATATACAAGGGTTACTATTTTAGAATGGAAACAACAAAGAAATAGGAAGTGAAAGAAGAACCGAACTTGAAAGAGGTGATGAAATATTTACCTCTTCTTCGGGTTCTTCCATTTGATTTGATCAAAATGGATCCTTAGTTTGGATTTATGACTAATGTAATGCCTCTAGGATTAAGGGTGGATAGTTGATATGGTATTTGGGTAGATTTTGGACGATCCAAATGTCTTTGAAGGTGTTAATTAGAGAGAAGGAGGAGTGCCCTTTTATAAGAGGGGTGAGGGGCCCCTTAGGAAAAGCAAGAAATATTATTTTATAATAAAATATTTTTTGGTTTATAATGGCTCAAAATTGGATTCATTAAAGTATAAGGTAGTTATGGGTCGAAAACCAATCATCCAATAGGTTTTATACAGGTTTGGGTGACTATATTAACTTTATCTTTTAGATTTAACTCTTAGTTAAATAGTTTGACATTTACTATGTCTCTTTGTATTTTTATATTTTATTGTTAATATAATTACTATATAATTCCACGAAAACCCCAAGTGGTTCATTAATGATACAAGTATTGTTATATAAGTCCTTTGTCTGATTCATAGATTTTTAGTATAGAATATAAATTAATAATATAATTTTTTTTTCAAAAACTCTTTTATGTCAATTTTGAAAGTATTTGGTATTTTGCTTTTTCTATATTCATAACAAAATTATTTCTTCAAAAAAAATTCATATAACCAACCCTAATATGTCATATTAACCAAAAAAATTATTGTAATTCATAAAACGTCTCAAATTACATTTATTTGGATATTTATAATATCAATTATTTTAATTTTTCATTAATCAGGTAATTACTACATCATCATTTTTTCATTAATAAATTAACTTATATAATGTCTAAAAAATATAAATAAAACTCCATTATGTAGGAAGTGTTTTTATATTTCTAATTAATATTTATTGTTGAATTTATCGTTTGTATATCTCTATATTTAAAATATTTTAGTTATTAAACTTTGATTTTATCTCTTTTAAGTTTTCTTTAAATAAAACAATAATAAGTGTTCTAATCTAATCCAAGTAGACCAAAGAGGTTCATATTTTAATCCTAAGGTTTTTTTTGGAAGAATTATAATTATAAAATAGAATTAGGACATGATTTAGGGTAATAATAATATCATTTTTACCCTTAATTAGCCTATTTACTTTTAACCGTGGTAAATAAAAGTAAAAAGTTACTATTCACCAAAAATTATTTTCATATCATTGAACCACATTTTACTTAATGATATCAACCGTGTCCCTAGGATTTTTGAAATTCCACTCACAGAAGCGGTAAAACTAATTTTATGTGAATCTGCATATTCTCCTAGTAGGTGGGTAAAAGACGGTGAAAAGTTCAATAATATTTTTATATATCTAAAATTATTATAAACTGAATCCAATGAATTACATTGACCTTATATAGGTATTAGGAATCTATTTTGACCTAAAATAAATTTAAATAAAATACCTAATTATTTAAATAAAAATTTGGTTTTAAACTATAACTCAGGGTTTTTCACTATTCATAAAAAATTTAAAGTTTTCAGAAAAATATCAAAATTTCACCCTAAGATAATTTCGATATTCCGAATCCAAAAATGATGTCCATTTTGAAATATAAAATTTATAAAATTTCAAAAAGTGTTTATTACTATTCATAACGGCTAGTTTGATTGGTTTTGGTGTGTTAGAACTCGAAGTTGCATACAACACACACTGCTCTATTATTCAAATAGAAGCATACCATGGAAGCTTGGGGTGTTACATTTTCCCCTCCTTCAAATAATTTTGTCTTAGAAATTTCTAGAATATTACTGCATAAAAAGACTCAGGTGGTTCTTCATCATAAGTTCCTCGGGTTCCCACATTGCCTCTTCCATCTTATGGTTTCTCCATAGAACATTTACCAGATGAGTCATCTGGTTTCTAAGCACTTGTTCTCTTGTATCAAGAATCTTGAGAGGCTATTCACAATAAGATAGATCGGGTTCCAGTTCTAATTCCTCATAGGTGAGTACATGCGTTGGGTCAGGCATGTATTTTCCCAACAGTGATACATGGAACACATCATGAACTTCGGAGAGACATGGCGGTATTGCCAAATGGTAAGCTACAACCAAAATGCATTCTAGAATTTCCAAAGGTCCGATGTACCTAAGACTCATTTTACCCTTCTTACCTAAATGTATAACACCCTTCCATAGATATACCTTCAAGAAAATATGATATCCAACTTGAAATTCCAAATCCTTTCTTCAGTTATCGGCATAGATCTTCGGCCTACTTTGAGCTGATTTGATGTGGTTTTGGATTACTTTCACCTTTAATGTAATTTACTCCACAAGTTCTGGGCCTATGAGTTTTCTTTCACCGACATCATCCCAACAATTTGGTGTGCGACATCTCTTTTTGTATAACGCTTCATATGGTGCCATCTGAATACATGAATAGAAGATATTGTTATAGGAAAATTCAATCAAAGATAAATATTGATCCCACATACCTTTAAAGTAAAGTTAGAAAGATCCCAACATGTATTCTAAGGTTTGAATTGTCCGTTATGATTATCCATCAGTTTGGGGGTGGTAGGCAGTGCTCAAACTAAGTTTAGTATCCATGGATTTCTGAAGACTTTTCTAGAATTTTGATGTAAAATGGGGATCAAGATCAGAAATAATTGATATTGGTACTCCATAAAGTCTTAAAAATTAATTAATATATATTATTTCTAGACGTTCAAGTGGAAAATGTTAACTCATAGCAAGAAAATGTGCTTACTTGGTAATCCGATCATCAATGACCCATACTGCATCATTCTTTCTAGGAGTCTTTGGTAGTACAATGAAAAAGTTGATCGTAATATTATACCATTTCTACTTAGGTATGGGAAGAGGTTTCAAGAATCCTCTAGGATGTTGCCTTCCAGCTTTTACTTGTTGACAAACCATACATCTTGACTAAAAATTAGCAATCTCCCTCTTTATGTTGTCCCACAAAAAATGTTCCTTCCAATCTCTATACATATTGGTGCTTCCAGGGTGTATAGAGAAATTGGAACTATGAGCAGCATCCAACAATTCCCTTTTTAGATCAGGTATATCAGGAACTCAAAGTCTCTTCCGAAATTTGAAAATTCCATCTTCATACACAAAGTCACTCAATCTCCCACCATTCACAGCTTTAATCTTCTTTTGAAACTCTTCATCACTCGTCTGAGAACTCTTTATCCTTTCTAGTAAAGATGGTTTGGAAACCATTTGAAAAAGTATTGATGTTTCACCTTCCATAGTGATTCCCATATCCATCTTTACTAGATCCATATATATAGGATCATTTTCAACTCTCATCTTGTTCAAAACTCCCTGATCTTTTCTACTCAAAGAATCTTCCATCTTATTTTCCTTCCCCAGGTGGTAGTGTATAGGGAAATAATAATATTTTAATAGTTCAATCCATCTCCATTGCCTCATTATGAGTTATTTTTTTGAGAAAATATAATTCAAACTCATGTGATCAGTATAAATATCACATTTTTCACCATAGAGATTGTGTCTCCAAATCATCAAAGCAAAGATTAGAGCTGTAAATCAAGATCATGAGTATGATAGTTTTTCTCATGAATTTTTAGCTATCGTGATGTATAGGAAATAACCCTGTCATTATGCATAAGGAAACAACCATGTCTTTTCTTTTAAGCATCACTATAAATAACAAACCCATCATTCCCCGATGGGGAATGAATCTCATTGCGTTCGTGGAGACGGTAATCCGTACGTACACACGAGCGACAATATCAATATTTTGATATTAAAATAACATATAATTGGATGTTATATCATATATAAAGAATAATTATCTTGTTATATTTATTATTTACATCAATTACACATCATTATTAAACCCATCCAAATAATAATATATTGAATAACAATTACACCACGACGTGGAGACGGTAATCCGTATGTACGCAAGTATGGTGACATGTCATTCAAAGGATAGATAGAGTAATGAATATGGTTATACAATATTTATAAAAACATCACAATATATATAAGATACTGGGGTTATTATTTTAGAATGGAAACAACAAAGAAATAGGAAGTGGAATAAGAAAGGAACTTGAAAGAGGTGGTGAAACATTTACCTCTTCTTTGGGTTCTTCCTTTTGATTTGATCAAAAGGGATCCTTATGTTGGATTTATGAGTAAAGGAAGGCCTCTAGGATTAATGCAGGATATGTGAGAGGGTATTTGGGCAGAGTTTGGACGAGCCAAATGGATTTTAAGGTGTGACTTAGAGAGAAGGGGGAGTGCCTTTTAAAAGAGGGTTGGGGGGAACCTTAGGAAAAGCTAGAAATATTATTTTATAATAAAATCATTTTCAGTTTATAATAGCCCCAAAGTGGATTATTTAATGTCTGAGGTAAGGATGGGTCTAAAACCACTCAACCAATATGTTTTATAGAGGTTTGGGTCACTATATTAACTTTATCTTTTAGATTTCACTTTAAGTTAAATAGTTTGACATTTTCCATATCTCTTTGTATTTTTATATTATTTGGTTAATAAACATACTATATACTTCCAAATGAACCCCAAGAGGTTAATTAATGATACAACTTTCGTTATATAAGTACATTGTCCAAAACATAGATTTTTAGTATAGAATATCAATTAAGAATATACTATTTGTTTTAAAAACTCTTTTTTAATCAATTTTGACACTATTTGGTATTTTGTTTTTCCTATATTTATAACAGAATTATTACTTCGAAATAATTCATCTAACCAACCCTAATAAATCATATTAACCTAGAAAATTAGTGGAATTCATAAAAAGTCTCAAATTACATTTATTTGGATATTTACAATATCAATTATTTTAATATTTCATTAATTAGGTAATTACTGCATCATCATTATGTGATTAACAAATTAAATTATTTAATGTCTAAAAAAGATAAATAAAATTCCATTATGTGGGAAATATTTTTATCTTTCTAATTAAAATTTATAGTCGAATTTATCTTATGTATAAACATATATTAAAAATGTTTTAGTTGTTAAACATTGATTTAAAATCTTAACTTTTCTTTAAATAAAATAATAATAAGTGTCCTAATCTAATCCCAGTGAACCAAAAAGGATTATATTTTATTCCTAATATTGTTTTTGGTCGAATTATACTTATCCAATAGAAATAGGACATGTGTTAGGGTAATAATAATATCATTTTTACGCTTAATTACCCTATTTACTTTTAACCATGGTAAATAAAAGCAAAAAGTTACTATTGACCAAAAATTATTTTTGTCTCATTGAACCACATTTTACATACTGTTATTAACAATTTCTCTCAGATTTTTGAAATTAAACTCACAGAAGCAGTAAAATTATGTTTTATGTGAATTTGAAAATTTTCCTAGGAGGTGGGTAAAAGAGGGTGAAAAGTTTAATAAAATTTTTATATATCTAAAATTATTATAAACTGACTCCAATGAATTAAATTGAACCTATATAGGTATTAGGAATCTATTTTGACCTAAAATAAATTTGAATAAAATAAAAAAATATTTAAATAAAAATTTGGTTTTAAACTATAACTCGGTGTTTTCACTATTCAGAAAAAATTGAATGTTTTTAGAAAAAAACCAAAAATTGACCCTAAGATAATTTCAATATTCAGAATCCAAAAATGAATTTCATTTTGAAAGATAAAATTTATATAAATTGAAAAATTTGGTATTACTATTCATATCGGCTAGTTTGATTGGTTGTGGTGTGTTAGAATTCGAAGTTGAGTACAACACACACTACTCTATTATTCAAAGAGAAGCGTACCGTGGAAGCTTGCAATGTTAAAAATATTGAGTAAATTTAAAATAGTAAGAAACAATAACCCAAAAAATATATAAAATAAGAACATAAACATCGAAAATTATATTCCAATCATAAATAAATTAGTGGGATCACCTATTGGCTGTTCACATATGTACAACATAAGAAAAAAAATAAATGAACATACCATCACTAAGGAACTACATGAACCATATATAAAACCATACCACCGAGTTCGTACAACATCTTCACTCTCATATACACTTGAATCCGTACGGAGAGTCCTTAAAATTAACCTTCTATAAGACACAAAGGTTGCACCTATTTTGGAGGGCATGTGCAAGGATTTAGAATGAAATCTGTAGGACAAAAATAATGGTATTCTTTTTTAATATCCATACATATACTAGTGTATAAAATATATGATAAATTAAAATCAAAATAATCCACATAAATTTCCACATTCATGCTTAACCAGACCTAATTAATCCTTTACAAGCTTTAACCAGTGCATGAGTGGTATTGTAATGTCACAGATTTTCCATGTATTTTTTTAAATATTATATGGAATTAATTCAAAACCAGGAATTTCGATAGTGTGAAATTCTTTGGACATGGTTTGCAAGATAAATGTTTGAAATAAATTAAATTTTAAATAGCATGTGTTAGAAGTTTTCCTGAAAATGAGGAATAACGATGAAGTGTGTTCCCATATCATAAATCTAAGGGCACTATTGTGTTTAGAGTAGTGACTTTAGATTATGTGTGGAAAAGCATCGACCGACATGGGTAAACTAAAGAAGTTAGTATTTGGTAATTTAAAGAAATAAAATAAAATAAAATAATTATTTTTATTAACGTTGCAACAACTAAATTACATGAGATTTTAAATAAGATGTTAAGAATAATTTCCAGGGTTAGCCAAATAGCACTAAAATTCTATAGTGGTGTGGGGAGGAGACCACTTGAAAAAACCTATAGACAAAGAATGATGATGGTCACCTATTCATGAATCGCAAAACCAATGGAGTTAGAGGATCTAGTAGATGGCAGTAGTGCAGTCCATCTTCATCAGTGATCAATCTGATCTCAATGTACGAGTTGTTATTTCGATTGTGTTGTTACTCGTTTAAGGATTTAGCTGATGAACACAGATTAAACAATGAACAAGTTGACCAAAGGATCGTTCATTATTATGGAACTGTCTTTTATTGGGTTTATTTTGGGGAATTGATCCTTGTTTGATTTGATTCTTATTTTGATTTTTGATGTTTGATCCTTCCAATGAGTGAAGATCAATAATATGAAAAACGATGGTGGAAGTTCATTCCTCAATATTATATTTGGATATTTTCTCCCCTTTGACCCGTGCGTTACTCGCATTCTTTATGGGGATATGAACAATATATCGTTTAACATCCTTTTTGTAGCACAATGATCCCAAATCGTTGATCCGTCATCATGAAGACTTGGAATAGGTGTGATGATGATGGAGGCAAATGAATCAACTTGGTTCGAGAGAATTATTTCTTTAATGGTTCTTCACAATGATGATTGAAAAGATTTTTTGTGGTCAATAGAACACCCAAAACCTCCAGCAACATTGATGGAATGGAAGAGTTACCTCGAATCTTGAGTTTCATGTTGTTCGAATGGCAGGATTGATAATCAGAGCTTCACCCAAAGCTCCAGATGAAGAAATTCAATTTATGAAAAAACTTGAAGAACATAACATGTTCGCCGAAGAACATGCCATGTGGGGACGGATCAGTGGAAGCTAGGGCTTTCGTGTCATTGAAGATGAAGAAAATGGTGTGTTTCTCGAAAAACATGGGGTGTGGGCCTTGTTCAGTGGAAGTGAGGTTTTTGAGCGTAAGGATGTGATGGAACGACATGTGACAATTGTCACACTACACGTGGGACCTTATGTGGGACTCAACATGTATCATGGGAAATAAATAGACATAGATTGGAGTACATGACCTGTAATCCACCACGTGGATAGACCGAGATGGATATGTGAACTACCCTATGTACCACTACATTTCTTGGCAGACACGAGTGAACACCATGTACTAGCATGTGGACCAGGTACACGGGTGGACCCTGATTGACGGAGCACGATGTGTAAGTCATTCTACTCACCATGTTTTCCACTTTCTACATGACATGTTCTTATGACTTAGGTCATTGTATAGAGACAATACCCAGAGTTAAGAGATAAGGTATGTGACTCTTATAAACACCGTTTACATTCTTTTACAAGGCTTGAAATCCTTGTCCACCATATCTTAGACAACTTTCGTTTGCGTTAGTGACCCTTTACTCTTTCCCTTGAAGGTCAGGGATTGTTTACATCCATAAGAGTATGATCCATTTAGAAGGAATTTTTGGATAAGGACAGAGTGCTTACGTGAGGTCTCATGTGAGATCATCTATATATTCTTGACCCTAGGTAAAGTCAGTTATTGACAAGACCAATCTTACAGGACGTCGATCCTCTACATAGAAAGTGATTCCAGATGAGTCTTTCTATACACCAAGTCCCTAGTAGTGATCGTCATTCATGTATTATGATGTTTCCCTACTCAATAGTATGTTCCTCTAAAATGAGTGTATCTATTATCCCGTCATATTTATCAGTGCCTTAATACCTCTCATGAAACATTCCGGTGAATTCTTAAGGATGAGTTCTTTGTGGAATCTTTTAACAGAATTCCTAGAGTGGGTAAGTGGTCATTATGAGTTACCTCTAGACTACAGGTCTATGTTTCAAGTATATCTAGATGTTTCTCTCATTATACATTCTTTAGAGATAAACTATGTAGAGATGATTATACATTTACTTTGTGCATTTCTTTTTGGTTTTTAGGGTCCTCTATTTTGTATTTTTATACTCACCCATGCACCGCATTTTCCCACACTTTTTGTGTCTTGTACAGATGGGAAGCCTTTTGATGGAGTCCAGGGTGGATCAAGATAGGACCAAGCTTTTTGAGCTTCCTTATAGGACAAGGTGTTCTTACGTATATGAGTAGTAGTCCCAATATATATTTTTTGGTTACATGTTGTAATTTATAGAGTGTAAATAATTTCTTTTGGTGGGTTTTTATTTTGGACGAGTTTAAATTCCACACTTAACTTTCTATTGTACTCTGTTGGTTGGGTTTAGTTATATACAAGGATTTTTTCCGTAGTATTTTTTTACATTTATGAATTTGTGGTCTTGGAGATGTGTGAATGTGTACTAGTACATAGGAAATTCATCCCATGTTAGTGATATATTTACTCAGAGCTAATCACAAACCCCTGGCCTATTGGAGGCGGGCTTGAAGTGCCCTGACATGGGCCTCACAAGGACGGGTTGTGATATAGTGGTATTAGAGGTTGTAGGTTCTAAATTAGGACCAATAGTCTGTGATATTGGTTTTGGGAAGTAGTGTTATGTGTTTTGAGTTCCCCTTTTAGGCCGAGGACTCTAGTGTTGGTGTGGGCAACTGACGTATCCATACAACAGGACTCTAATAACTTTCTTTTCGACTCGATACATGGGAACACAAGTTTTAGGGAAATAAAATAATCGTACACACATCATATAGGAATGAGTTATGTATTCCATGTCCTCTAGAGTCTTCTATCCAGATATAATATTTTACCATGGTATATCTTGTTTCTTTACATAATTTCTCTACGATAGATACTCACTTAGATTCAGTAGATCAGTCAAGAGATGACCCCCTCAACTATGAGGCTTCGATTCAGAGACTAGTTCCCCAAGAATTACCTCTAGGTGGTGCACCTACTATACCACCACCCATGGAGAAGCACATTGTACATACAATACTAGCAGATGAGAGATCATGCTAACTGTACTCTATGAATTTTAGAGGCAAATACCTCTTAGGTTTAGAGTTGTGCCTGACCCTCAGGTGGTTGAGGATGGGATTGAGGTGGTGACTAGAGTTTTCTGTCTAGTGAGGACACCAACAAACTAGATGATGATCCTAGGAGAGATCATTATTCAGGGTTTGATAGGTCTATGGTGGAGTTTGACCATGTTGAATCACGATGAGGAGGCTCTTTTGTGGAAGGAATTTGAGAATCTATTTAGAGAGGAGTTCTCTCCAGTTACATTGAGGGTAATACGTATCCATGAGCTTCTTCAACTCTCACAGGGATGTATGAAAGTGGCTAAATATTCATTGAGGTTCACCAATATCACCAGGTACATAATGGAGATGGTCAAAGATTTTAACTTTAGATCTTGATCATTCAAGTGAGGTTACTGCTAGGACATCCGATATAGTCTCAATCCTCTATGAATTCCAACTTATGTAGTAGTGCTCATGCAATCATTGGTTTTTGGGAGGTTTTTTGATGAGAAGAGGAAGCCGATGTCAGTAAGCAGTAGAAAGATAGGTGAATATTCCTTGATAGTTGGGATCCAACAACACTATAGGAATTGGGATGTGGGAGACAACATAAGAGGACCTAGGATAATGGATTTGCAGTTTAGAGATCTCAGGCTGGATGCCATTAGCCTAGGGAGAGGTGATGCCACTCATGTGACGATGGAGGAAATCTCACTAGAGACTGTCTAACCCATATAGTAGTTGATACAGAGGTAGTGGATGGACCACCGAGGTAAAGACAAATAGTGGTGTAGGTAGACCCTCTAGGTAGTGGACATGGTAGGGGATCAGGGGACACTGTAGGATGTGGAAGACACTTCCACATACTTCCACCACCACCCCAAAAGTTTCACACCCAGCCTAGGGAGCTTGGGGAAAGTGGTGGGGGAAGCTACATGTAGTCAAGTAATATGAACCATGAACTCCAAGGATGATCCAAGGTATAATCTATGACCTTTCTACATTAGCTTCCGTACTTATAGACATAGGTTATATCAACTATTTCCTCACCACGTGTCTTGTGAAAAACCTTGAGATTCTGATAGAGTCATTGATTCAACCCTTATGCTTAGAGACATGTGCGAGAGGATACTCGATGATCACAAAACTTTTCAAACAGTATGATATTACCCTTGGAGGTGAGACTTTTTATTGGAGACTCTTGGTGATAGTGTGAAGGCCTTATGAGGTCATTCTCGAAATGGATTGGTTATCTTCGGTCCTTGCCCAAATTTACTACTTTAGGAAAAGAGTGTTGTGTTTTTGGAGTGATGGAATGATGTTTTCATTTGCAGGTGAAAAGGAAAAATAGGCATAACAGAATGGGAACATTCTTAAGAGGGTGTTGGTGATCACTCAAGAGTTCACTAGACGTACCATTAGTGTAGTATATTTTGTGAGTTTTCAGTTCCCATAAGTTGTTCCAAAGTACAAGGAAATATTTCCAAAATATGTTCTAGGACTACATCCCTACAAGGAGATTGACTTATTCATTGACTTAAACCCCATGATAACACTGATAGCATCTCTAGCATATCAGACGACTCTAACAGAGCTTCATGAATTGAGGATATAGATGGAGGATTTGCAGAGGAAGGGATTCATAAGACCCAGTGTTTCACCCTTGGCATCCCCAGTTCTGTTTTCCATGAAGGTAGATGGGAGTTTGAGGTTGTGCATGGATTAAAAGCACCTAAACCTGGTAATGGTGATGAAAAAGTATCTATTGACAAGGATCGATAACATATTTTATCATTTGAGAGGGGTAAAATTGTTTTCAATGGTTGACCATCGATCGAGTTATCATCAGTTTTGAGTACCAGACATGGATGTGTCAAAGACAGTTTTCTAATGACACTATGACCACTATGAGTACTTTGTGAGGCCTTTCAGTGTAATGAAATCCCACTTAGTGTTCACAGGACTCTTGAAAATAATATTCCTATTGTACTTAGATCGCTTCTTTGTAGTCTTCATCAATGGAATCCTTGTTTACTCAACGTCAGAGGAGGAGCATGCGAGACACCTTTGGATGGTACTAGACATACTCTGAGAGAACCCACTTTTTGGAAAGATCTCGAAGATTTAGTTCTGAATATAGTAGTTCCACTTTTTGGGACATGTTATCTTTGAATATGGGGTATTGGTGGACCCAACCATAAATGAGGTGGTGTTAGCATGGGAGCTAACTCAGAGCATGAGAGAGGTGCATAGTTTCCTTGGGCTAGTAGGATATCACCCGAGATTCATTCTTGATTTCTCCAAGATATCAGAACAGATGAAAACATTGACCCAAAGGGTAAATCCATTCATATAGAAGAAGAAGTTCCAGAAGAATCTCTATCAGTTGAGGTAGATTATGATGAGCACCCCAATCTTGAGGTTACCAGTGGATGCTGCTGAGTACGTAGTTTTATGCGACGCATCACAGACTAGGCTTGTTTTTGTTATGATGAAAAGACTTGTAGTGATTATATAAGGTTCAAAATTACTAAGAAAACATGATAAGAACTATATGACCCATCATCATGCATTTTAAGAGGTAGTCTTCACATTTACGATTTGGCAGGAATACCTGATGGGCGAGTGAATTATTGTCTACTCTGACCGTAGGATCCTCAAGTATATATTTTCATAGATGTATCAGATTATGTGGAAGTGGTGATGGATAGTATTACTCAATTATTATGAATTCTAGATCATCTATAATATTAGGAAAGGGAATGTTATTGAATATTACCTCACAAGGAGATCATGTTCGCAGCTGCTGAGTGAGGGATCAAAGTTGTTGGCCTCGCTATAGTTATCCATCTTGGATAGAAATAATGTAGCTTATCTCCAGTCGATGGTTGTCACCCATCCACTCTTATAGTGTTTTAGGGAGGCACAACTAGGTGATGTCGACTATGAGGATTTATGTGATCTGTTGTCCATATGAAATGCTTTGGATCGATATTCTCATGGTGGGGAGCACGTCGTTATTCTCAAAGGATGCAAGGTTTTACCAACGGTGTTGTGGGAGGAGGTTCTAAGGGATCTTCATACATCTCATTTAGAGGTAAATCCCAGAGTGGTGAATATGTACCTGGACATTCAATGTCAGTTCTGGAGGATAGGGATGAAGAAGGTAGTTTCAGAGTTCATTTCTCGACACCATACATGCCATCAATGATGGCTGAACACTAGGTTCCAGTGGGGTTAGCTCACCCCAAGAAGGGCCTGAGTGGAAGTGGGATGGAATATTGATGGACGTCATGATTGTCTTACCATGAAAATCCATGGGACATGATTCTATCTTGATAATAATTTACCAACTCACCAAGTCATCCCACATACTAGCTATCTGGGAGCAGAGTTCCGTAGAGACCTTTGGATGCCTCTACCTGTAAGAGATAGATCAACTTAATGGTTTTACTCGGACTATAGTCTCAAATAGTGATTATGGTTTCACATCCCTATTGAGGAAGGTATTGTAGGAGGCGTTTAGAACTCAGTTATGCTAGAACTCAACATTCGATCCCCAGAAATATGGTCAGAAAAAGGGAACCATTCAGGTTATGTAGGATATGTTGCGGTCCTGTAACTTGTACTTTGGTCACAGTTAGGAGGACCATCTATTACATGTTGTATTTTATGTAAAACAATAAACACCACTACACCATTGGTATGGAACCGTTTTAAACATTATATGGGTGAATCTTCTGGTCACCACTTTGCAGGACCGACCCTAGAGAGTTAGCACTCATGGGTCCATAGTTGGTGTGAGCTTCCACTAAGAAGGTGCAGGTCATCCAGGAGTGGATAATGACTACATAGAGACACCATAAGTCTTATGATGTTAGACTATGGATACCTTTAGAATTCGAGGATAAAGACCATGTATTTATTTAGGTCTCACCTAGTCGAGGGTGGAAAATATTTGGTCGGGTTGAAAAGTTGTCTCAAAAGTTCATCAGCCCTTTTTAGATACAATGTATAGTTAGTGAGGTGGATTACTGCCTAGCTCTACAACCCAATTTTCACCAGGTACAATATGTATTCAACATGCCATAGCTGGGGAGGTATGTTCACGATCCATCGCATGTCATCGACTGGGGAAAGATGTACATCGAGGATGGAGTGACCTTCGCAGAGTACCCCGTTGAGATCAAGGATTGATAGGAGGTGATCGTTTGTGGGTGAGAAATTCCCTTTATTCATGTCTAGTGGAATAACTAGAAAATTCAGGAGAGCATGTGGGAGTGAGGGGCTTAGATTCGTGTGTAGTACCTACATATCATTGAATAGCCCTTTGTTTTGGATTTTTAGTGACGTGAAGACCTATGGTTTTTAGAATGTTATGTACCATATTTTTTTGTATTATTTTTGAATATTATATTGAATTAATTCAAGTCCATGATTTTTGATGGCATGCGATTCTGAGGCCCAGGGTTCTCAGAATAAGTATCTGAAATAAATCAAACTTTTAAGTAGCATGTGCAAGTGGTTTTCCTGAAAAAGTTTATTAAATTTTAAATGGGTTCCCTTGTGGAGTCCCTCAAATAGGCCCAAATACCACTAAAGTTTATCAAACTTTTAACCCATTTAAATGTTTTTACTGATTCATTGTCAAATGTTGTTTTCCTTTACAATAGTATGACCCCTTCAGCAAGATTTTGTGGCTTGAGTCAGAGTCCCTATAATAGGCCCAATGTAAGATACTATACCCATTTGTGGACCTAGGTAGAGTCAGATATCGATGGCACCAATCATATAGGACACTGATCCTTTACTTAGATAGTTAATCTAGATGAGTCATGTTATACACCAAGGCCCTGACAATGATCTTCATTATTGTATCCTGATATTTCCCAACATATGAGTAAGTACTCCAGAAATGAGTGTATATGTTCTCTCATCATATCTATCACATCATCTATCCCTCTTGTGAAAATTCCTGATGAAGGTACTTCTTGAATGGACATCATCATAGATATTAGAATCGTGGAGTGATTTCTCCAATATGAGTGAATCGTCAAATCTTTGAACTGAATCCCTAGTATTGGTATGCGGTTGTCATGAATTAATTCTAGACTACAGTTCTGGGTTTTTATTATATCTTTATGTTTATATAATTATATGTTCTTTAGACATATACTGTGTAGATATGACTATACCATTACTTTGTGTATTTTTTTGTGGTTTTTGGTGTCCTCTATTGAGCATTGTTATACTCACCCCTACACTGGATTTTCCTGCATGTGTCATGTCTTGTCCAGGCGAGCAACCTTTTGATAGAGTCCAGGGTGGACCCGGACCATACAAATATTTGTGATATTCCTTACATTCTGAGGTGTTCCTATGGCTATGAGATGCATTCCAAGTACCTATTTCTTTCTTACAAGTCATATTTGTAGGTTGCAGGCTCTTTCTTTTGGTGGGATTGTGTTCTAGCATAGTTTACATTCCGTATTTTTCATTCCATTGTACTCTATTGGTTGGGTTTTGTTGTATGAATTCGTATTGTACCTTAGTGGTTTTTACATTGCATAATTTTTGGGCTTGCAGTTGTGTGTGTGTGTACATGTACCAAAGAAATTCCTCCCATGTTAGTGATACGGCTACATGGTGCTAGTCACCCGCACATCGCCTACTAGAGGTGGTCTTGGGGAGTTGTGACCTGGGACCCACTAGGATGGGTCGTGATAGGTGTGACACATTCGTATTAAGTTAAACATGAAGTGTTCTCTCTTTTAAAACTAATTACTTACTATATGCATCACACTATAAACATAACCATGAAACTATACCGAGTCTATCATGATATCCCAAATGATCTTCCACAATCCACATCTGAATACACACACTCTATTAAATCATATTGTGAACTACTAGCTCAATAAATCAATAAACCCGTGATATAGAGACATCTCCCCTTAATAATATTAGCCCAGTAGCCTGAAATATTATACATACATAATGAAAATCACTCTCCTATATAATGGTATCAACACCACCAACCATAGACAACCCTGATGTATCCACTCATCTATATGGTTTTAACTACCCATCTATAACAATAAATTTATAGAGGTTATATATGTATAAATAGTTTACTAAACTACCTCGTGGTCCCCTAAACCATGTTCACACAACCCTAACATCCATATCCCGCATGGTGAGTAGAATAAATGACATCTTAGTAACATACCTCGATAGTAATAAATTTCTACACATGGTAATGACCAACCATTGGTGTCAGTTTCATTTAACCAATATCCTTGTACTTACGATTACCTATATTTTCATATTTTTGAATATTAATAATTTTCTTCTAACATCAGGATTTTTGTTTTATGTGACATTGAATATGACAATTTTCTTAGCGTACTTTTCATGCTAAAATGCCGTAACAGTTTCCTACTATGATGAGAAACATGAAGTGTAAGTACAATAGTCTTAAATAAATGTTCGTTGGAAAGATAAAATAATTTGACAAGACTTATATGATATGGTGTATTAAGAATAGTTGAATTATAAAACATTGAGTCTTTTTATCATGACCATTTTCATAGTCAATATTTAAGAGAGTAGGTTCAGAGAATTGACCACCAATAGGAATTCCATATGTTTTTGTGTGTTATTGGATGTTTCTACTGAAGAATGTGTGTAATAGACCTAATAAATGATATTATTGTTAATACATATCATGATTAATGAAATTTAATGTATTGGTGAAAATTATGATTCCATATTCTCATTGGGAAGTTAGATATGTTTAGTGTATAATGAATGATATGATATTAATGAATACATCATGAAATGATTTTTCACTTTTGAGTGTAGTGAGAGTTAATTTCTCGAACCCTTTATGGGTAAAATAGAAACCTAATTAAAGATATAACCCTGGTAGTATATAATTTTCATGTTCATTTTTGTAATGCCAAAGAATACATTTCAGGCATATTGTTGGATGAAATAAGTAATGAAACCTGGTTAAATGATGTATTGATACAAATGAATTATATTTCAAATAAATCATTCATAGGAGCCATTCATAACATTAACTTCTCCATTTATCAATAGGGGCCATGATGTGTTACTATATACCACTCTTAGTCTATGGGTTGGACTCACTGCTACAAAGATGAGGTGCTAGAGTGTTACAGAAAAAGTGTATTCATAGGCTCCAACAATTCATTTGAATTAGAGTTTAGGATAGAGTGGGTCCATATGTGGTGACATACGAGTATCCAAGTAAATGTTCCTAAGATAATTATACTGAGTTACATTATTTTAGTTTTGAATAAATATAATGGAATTTGTTTCTCTATATATTTATAAATCTATTTAATTATAACAGGGAATATGAAAAAGTGTTATTTTTCGATGAATGACACACTATTTAGAGTTTTTTAAATAATTATAAGAGGAATGAGATGAGTTAATAGATCATGGTTCATTATGTGATGTTAACTAATTTCATCAACATGTGGTGAAATTTTCAAGACTATTATCAAATTTTTATGAGGTTTTTTTAATGTTATGAGAATCTTTAAGAGGGTTAACTTATCAAAGGGTTTATGTAAAATTTTGATAAGTTAACTGTAACTATTTGAGATCAATTTTAATCGATGAATAAGTTTTGAAGTAATTTTAACAAATTCAGATAGGTTTTCTCATTTTGTCCCATTACTTTAAGACTATAGGTAGATAAATATCCAGAATGGATTGATCCAATCACAAGATTTGATCACATGGTCATTTGTGGAATGTACAAGAAATGTGTGTCCTTCAATATTTTACGCTAGTAATTTAAAATTGAAGAATGACATTTTTGGAGGTATTTTTTATGTGTAAATTATCAAGATGGAATCTATTTTGGTTTCATTGGGATACAATGATATAGAGATGTGTAAATTTCATTGATATTGCATCATCACATTGATGTATAATTCTTATTTTATTTTCATATCTATATTAGATTTCCTGAGATACCTGGAATAGAATGGGAATATATATAATTAATCACATAACTTATGATATATTCAACACTAAATAATTAATCACAAATATATTTTATCTTCTTATGTGTCCCCAGTTATTTCAATGGAATCAGACTGAATGTAAAATTATTTAAGATGATTTTTTCAATTTCTAATAAATCTTATAATATTATTAAATATGGTTTTGATATTGTCCCAATTCCACTACTTATATCTCAATTTCAGTTTTTAGGACCAGAATATGAAAAATTGAATATCAAAAATATTTTTTAAATCCGAAAATGGGAATTGATATATATATATACATACACAATTATATATGTAGGTAATTTGGGTAGCTGAAGTGGGACAAAAAATTTCTAGTTGTTAGAGATGTAATATACAAGTAGGAGAAGTTCGATTGGGTAAATTTGGGGTGGTCTGTATAGGGAACCCATTTGGGATAAGAATAACAAATGTAATAACAATAATGATGATGATGATGTTTTTCTAGTGGTATAAAGTCACCTTCATAGAAAAAATCTCCCCTATTATTAAGGGGGTAGTCTTCGATGGAAACACACATTGATGGGTGTTGTCTCATATATATATATATATATATATATATGTATTAGTTGTTTTATAATTACATATGTGGCACCCCAAAAAGGGATTCCCCTTCCTTACCCATGTTCACATCCAACTAGTGGGGTGCATGACCAACCAATCACCCAAAAAAGGATTGGTTTGGCTTTGATCCATTCTACCCATCCCAACATGTTCACTCTAAGCCTTATTTATCTTTCAGGGAATTGATTTTGACACAAATGGACTTAGACGATTTTAAAGAAAAATAAAAAAATAAATTTAATTGTCTAGAATGTATTAAAATTAATCCAAGTATCATGAATGGTATTAATAATTAAATAAAATCATTTAATTTAATTTTAATTAATTTAAAATACCCTTATGTTGAACTTTACCAAATTTAATTATAATTTTCCAATATAATATCAGGTATAATAATCTAGAGTGCATAATAACCTGTAAATTTTTGGTTAATGATTTATCTAATTTAATTATTATATTTTAGATTTTAAATGTGATTATTATTTAATGTTTTCATGATTTTCATATCACCCCTCTGTATTTAAATGTTTAATGTAATGTGTGTTCAATTTTGAATAATAAAATGTATATTTCAAATCATGATTTCCCCTCACTTTTATGTTATTATAAATTTTAAATATAAAAGGAATTCAAAATGACGAGGCTCAAGTCGAGAGCTGATGTGAAACTAAATAAGAGAAATGCACTCAAGTTTGACGGGTGTTGCAATATGTGTCATATTACGAATCAATGTATTCACATATGGCCTTAGTTGATATATTTTCCACTTAGTGGATTGTCAAATTGATAATATCTCATGGCCACATCATTATAAATTTATTTTTATTTTTCATGGTTTATTATGTGAATGTGTGGATGTTATATGATCAAGTAATATTATTAATAGGGATAAAAATAAAAATGTGAATAATCATTAGATGAATATATCTATTTATTCATAAAAAATTATCTGAGTGTATCAAATATAAACACAAAATATATATAGAACAATATTTTAATTTCCCAAAAAAGTAAATTGATTTGGGATATTTTTTTTCATTAGTAAATGGTTAATTGATTATATAAATTCTATATAATATTAACAACAAAATTGATAAAATAATTTATATTTATGATTTTTTTCAGTGTATCCTTGTAAATATTATGTTATATAACCCCTTATATTACTTAATTGATAATTAATACATATAACTAAGTGATGGTTTCTCCTTTTTCATGACATATAATTTTGTTAAGATATTTTTATGATGGTTTTTGGGTTGACATTACCATGTTTAAAATAAGAAGAGTATCCTTCACTAGGCATATTGTTACATGGGGTATAATGTTATAAAAATCAGTGTTTGGGATTTAAATATCAGTAAATCCACTCAATATATCATTGAATAGTATGTTAATATAGTTGGAATGTTATTAATCACTAAATACATTTATGTAAATGACCCTTCCCTCACATGGGTTATGTCAAGGGAAATATGATCTTTATAATAGAATATATTCATGATAGAAAAATTGAAGTCTAACGATAATATTTTTTGAGATTTAATTCAATAGTGGGAGACTATTTTAAAAAAAATAAGTCACACAATGTTTTGGTAATAAATATAATTCACTTAATTTTTTTTATATTTTTGAAGAAAATAGAATGTATGATGACCTTGATTTTACTACTGGGATCAGTATTGTAGAAAGAAAATATTATCCCCAATAAAAATTTTCAGGATATGTATAGATGATTTTGGATTATAGTATAGAAAGGGTTGGAATTATATGTCATGGAGTCCCATGATCCTATGAAAGATCCTTCTAAAGAGGAAAGTGATGGGGATGCCACTGTCTACTATAAACATATAAATAAGGATTTAAATGTAAAATGTATAATCTATTATTCCATTAAAGGTTAGTTTTATAATATACACAATGATATGAATTCATATAGAATTTAACCCTTTATTAGTGACAATTATTAGGAGAAGAAGAAAAAATCATGGTGTGATATCTCCATGGAAGTATTCACATTCATGTTTGGAGAGTCAGTGCCAACTGTGGATTATCTATTAAAGATGATGGTGACATGGAGCACTTGAAAAACATTGAATTTATAATACCAGATCATTTTTTTATGAATATCATTGTATCCTCATTAAAATAGATATTATCTAGATTAATAGTAAATTACAAGATGAGAAATAATGAGAATTTTCACTAAAAACTCTTCACATTAATTCCGCCAGTTGATAATGACATGATGCACTGATAATATAGAGTATATATTGTGAACAATACGATGTGAAAGGTAATTGGACCTATGACTTTTTTCAAGTCTAAGTCTCCTATGAACCAAAATCATTTGAAGTGGAAGATTTGAAGTAAAGCTATGGAATAAGAGGTAGTATGTTTTTCATGTGTAAATTTAAGCAACACGAAGAAGAGATACACCGAGTTGAAGAAGGATGAGGAAGCATTTGGTACATATATTGTTGAGTGAAATCTCTCTGGATCTACCAATTGTGTATTATATATATAATATGGTGCTAACATATGTATCTAAATTATAAAACCATGTATATTTTGGAAATTTTACTAAATAGTGGAGGATATTTTAGATTCCAATTATGCCAAACTTGCATTAGTGGCAATATGGGACAACAAATAATGTTTCCAAAAGAATTGATCTTAGTTTTAATGAATTGTTACTATGTTAAATGTGTTACCAAAAAATTATATCTATATCCAACCTAGATATAAATATATTTATTTTCATGTTTGGAAATGAATGTTTGTAGTTTTATAAATATAGAATATGATATGGTATGAAACATATAAATAATAATTATTACGTATTGCAATTGAAATCATAGTGTTGGAAATTGATAATGAATCGTTTTTTCATGAGTCATATCACACCTAGTTATGGAATCATTATCTCAGTCATGTAAACACAGAATATTATTTTTTATAATGATAAGATAAGCGCCCATTTAAGGGTCAAGGGGAAACCCTCATGACATCAAAGACATAAACAAGAAAAAAATCCCAAGTGATCAAAACATTCAAACAAAAAAAACCCATGGTACATGTGAAATTCCCCTTAGATCATGAAAAATATATAAAATCCAGCTTCCACCTTCCACCGTAGATCGACCAGTTGTTTTGTGTAATGATGATCGGGCCTGGTACCGATAGCCGTAGCCAAAACCTCTAAAACATCCAATTCTAGAAAGAGATGGTATAATGAAAATTCATTGCCCTAAAACACATCTAAAGCATCCTCAAGAAGGAAATTTTGTTGCTGAAACCCCTGAACTGAAGATCACTAAGGCCAAAAAAAACACATCATTGAGTAACTAATCACAAAGAAAAACCAACCACTAAGAACTGCCACTGATTCAAAACATCAACCTTAATGTCTTTGAGATGATCAAACAAATTCAAAATCAATTAAAACAATTATAGAATCCATCATAAAGAAAAAACCCATAACCAAAAATGTAGCTATCATTCGAAATTAAAGAACACCCAAACTACAAGAATACCCGCAAGAAGAAGTTCTGAATTGGAACCTTGGACCTCGACAACCACCACCTCAGATCACCTCGGTTAAATACGAATAAATTTATACACTGAAAAACCTCACAAATAGCATGATGAAATAAAATCATGCTGGAATCAATCCCCAACTGATATCAAATCCACAAATAAAATACTAAACCAACAAAAAACTCAACCAGCCCATCACTATCTCCGAAAATACATCAGGGCATCATGAAATCAGTAGCAGAAACCACAAAAACTAATCCAAAACAAACAATGATAGGAAAAAAATAGGGTCAGAAAACCATAAACTGCTCACCAAAATTATGTACCACCAAAAATTAGATCTCATCACTACCAACAAGAATGCCCACAGAAGCCACGAAAAAAATCCATCACACACACCAAAGACGAGGAAGAAACCCACAAGTCGGAGGATCTGGATCTCGATCGCTGACCATCACCGCACCTCCATGGGGAACCCTATCCAAAAATGAAGGAATTGGGCAAAAAATTAGGCCATCAATGGTTCAAGAGGTCAAGACAACCGTGTTTGTGAAGCACATCACTACAATAGGGATCCACCACCACGAACTCAGCGAGCGGGAGGATAGATGTCACGCCATCCCAAGAATAATTTCATGAAAAATATATATCAAAATGTGTGTTTAGATGTTTTTTAAATTAATACAACTTGGCCTATGTTTCAATTATTTATAAGTCATGTTATCCAAACCTCCATTTCTAGGTAAGGGAGAAAGGGGCATAAAGATTCTATAATAGGAACAAGTAGATGTGTGTTGTCCTTTTCTAGTGGAATAAATAGGTGTTTACTTGTACATAAATACATTTACTGATGTCTTAATGTGATATATTTATATATAATTAATGAAATATAAGTCCGAATCCATTAATATGTTAATAGATTTCAAGAATAATGTTTAAAAATATAATGGTAAAAAGATAATTAAGGTTAACTTACATCAAGGTAGTGAATATATTAATCTAGAGTTCATTGAATATATGAGATATTTTTTTAATTTTATCTTAACTCAATCTTCTTTATAAACCACCATGAAATGATTTTAGTGAAATGTGGAACAATTCCTTGTTAGACGTGCTGACGTTGATGCAGAGTTACGTTGGTCATACATTATAGTTTTGGGGAGTGCATTATAAACTATGAAATACATAATAAATTAAGAGGAAATTTATATGAAAAACATAATACCATGTGAGTGATTGTTTTAATGTGAATAAATGTTGTGAGTCATTGTGTATGTGGTTGGAAGGCATTTTTCAAGGCTACTTAAGGAAACAAACTAGCCCCCCGAGGCATAATGAGTTTCTATATAGGATATCCCAATAAACGAAGGGAATATTATCTATAGATCCCCTAAAAAATAAGGTAATAGTGGATTTAAATTCCAAGGTCCTTTAAATGGATCACATCGTTAAAGTGGATAGTTAGAGAAAAATTGAATTTGATGAAGCCAAAAATCAAAATACTAAATAGTTGGTTTGGGAACATATTCCACAAGACATCATGGAAGATTTAGTTCTAGAGAAAAATAATTGCATTTAATTACTAGAGAAGTTAGATATCAAAATATATATCCTTTTCTATTAATAGAAGATGATGACTGATTACTAGTAGATAATAATGTACCTATTCCTTACGTGGATGTATTATAGAGATCCGATTTTATGAGATGTAAAATCCTTGAAATCTATAATGAATTACATATATCATAATAAATTTTGGGTTCTTGTTGATCCATAAATAGATATATAGATTCTTGTCTAAAAATAGGTTTTCAAGAAGAGGCTAGACATGGAAGGTAAAGTTAATACTTAAAAAACAAGTCTAGTACCTAAAGGGTTTAAATAATATCAAGTAATATACTATGAAATAACCTATTCTATTTTTTTCTATTCGTAATCCCATCAAATTGTTTCTCGTCATAGAAGATTACCATGACTATGAGATTTGGAAGATGGATGTGAAGACATCCTTCCTTAATGAGAATCTAATAGAAGATGTCCATATGAAACTACTAAATTAGTTTTTCCTACACATGACAACCATTAGGTATAAAAGTTAAATAGATCCATTTGTAGGTTGAAGTAAGCATCCAAATCATAGAACATTCAAATTGAATAATCCACAAGGGAATTGTTTTTCATTAAGAAAAAATGTGAACCCATTTCCTACAAGATGTTTAGTGGGTGGACTGTCATTTGTTATGTATTATATGTCAACGGAATATGACTTATTTGAAATGAGATACGGGTGTAACAATCAAATAACATATGGTTAAACTCATGATTTCCTTTAAAGGACATAGGTGAAGTATCCTACATACTATGGACCATGATTATTGCTGATAGATCTAAGATAATTCTTCTATTAAGTTAGCATAAATACATTGTCCAGATACTACAGAGATTTTAATATAGAATAATCCAAGAGGGGATTGATTCTTGAGTCACATAGTATACATATCTCTAAGAAGATATTTTCTAATACGTTGGAGTGAAGTGTAAGACCATTATATTATTTTAAGGTATAGATCCTTTATGTTTTTATCAAAACTCATTATTATTTTCAATTAAAAAGTGGCCAAGGTGGTTTAGGGGGTCTTAGAGATGTCTAAGAGGCATGGGAGGAAACAACATAAAGTATGATAATGTATGTAGTGCTAGTGGATAACCAATTGAGAATCACCAGCTAACAAGTTTCCATCGTACAAGATATAAGAGACATTGGATATCACACAGACCAGTTTCTAACTTCTGGATATTTTTTAAGAAGTGGAAAATGGTTAATTTTCCCCATTACCCCATTTTCTATATCAACATTATTTTTCCCTCTTTTGGTTTATAGTAGTAGAGTATGAAGGATCTCATCATATTCATTTGTTATTGGGAATATTTATATAATTTTACCTCTAATACTAATTTCATTCATTATATTGGAAGGCCCTTTCTAAGGATAACTCTAATTATTCTTCCAGTATCACTTTTAGGTTCAATCTATTTATTTTCTTCCTTGTATAACATAAATGCTCTATTTTTATGGATTTCGTTTGGTTTCTCAATTTCTGACATTTTTAATTGAATCAAATACTGATACTTGAAAAGTTAAAATACAAAATCATACGGTATATTGTCTCATGATTTTCTCTCAAAGTCTCACCATTGTATTGAATCATGGGAATTTTATTCCCCACAGAATCTTCAGACACCAAAGCTAATATTATTCTAATTTTATTGGATTCTATGTTGATCTTTGGGAATCTTATTTAGTTTTAGAAATTATAGTTGGATTGGTTAGACCCCTACCAAAGCTATTAAGGATGTGGGTTATGAAATATTTCATGATTTTAAGCGAACCATTGGGGAAGTATAGGGCTTCCTTGCTGACATAATAAATTAAAATGAAAAGAAGGTGGCCTAGGATAATCTCTAAAACCCAATTATAGCTTATAGAATGAGTAATGTAAATTTAAACAAATTGATGAACATGAAATGTATTGTATTATTGTTTATTATATGAAATTTTGAATATGGACATGTAAAGAATTATTTTAAATTATTATTTTCCTGAAATTTCATAGTTTTCCACCGTGGATTATGTAAGATTTGATTTCCATGGTATTCCCAAGAAGAGCCATGGATTCTATTAGGTTGCATATGAATGTGGAGGTGTGAATAAACCTTTCGATTCAATGAGATCCAATGAAATGAAATGTCTTGATAAAGATATTTTATTATATATAGATTAATAAATATGAATTACATTGGGGGGTCCCCTTCGATTCAGGTAATGTATATACTTTTTGAATTCCACATATCAATGTCATGGATTTTAGATAGATATACTTTCTGAAATTTATGGGATGAGATCCCCAAATCAGGAACAATAATTTTATATGTAATATATCATGTGTGATCCTTCATTTCCAATTGAGTAATTCATATTAGTGTTAAGGTTCGCAACGTGAGCTCCAACCTGACAAGTGGATTTTCATGGGATTTACTGGAATGGAATGTAACATCCTAAGATTTTATTATATATTTTTTTCATTAAATAATACTGAGTTCAATGAATTTATTTACACACACTTAAATGAAAATTATGATAAATAAAAAAATTAATATTGATCACTATTACATGATTATTATTTTTTAGTATATGTTTTAATATATTTACATCCTTTCAATAGAAATCTTTGTATAAAATAACACAAAAAACACTTAATAAAAGTGTTTTTCCTTATATTATGAATTTTGTAAATTAATATATATATATATATATATTATATAATTAGATAAAATAGTCTTTATTTTTGAATTTTGAATACTGAAATCATATTAGTATGAATATTTGGGATCTTCATACATATTTCATCTTTAGGTGAATATTAAAATATAAAAGTCTTGGCTAATTTTATTAATAATTATGATATTATCATAACATTAGAATGAATTCAATATTTTTAAGACCCTTTTTATATAATTTCCCTATGTTTTATAAATTAGATTCTCCTATGGGATTAATAAATGCCTTATCATGTAATCTTGTTAATGAAAACCCATTCTCTACTTTAGTTATTTTGGATCATTGCATGGTCTATAAACTTTAATATAATGTTAAACTTCATAAAAATTGATTATATTTCTTTTGTAAAATGAATATTAATATTTTATATAATAATTTTTATAAAAAATCACTTTTGATGCAGATAAAGGAAGCAATGGACTGGGTTAGTAGGATCATAACCTATGTATCCCCTTTATTGGAGAATCTCATAGAGAAGACATCATTGGAAATTACCCTTGACCATAAGAATCCAAGATTCAATAATTATAGAATTAGAGAATCCTTGTATGGGATAAGTTCATGCTCATTGAGATCACAAACCATATAATTTTCACCGAAACACCTCATAAAAATATCACTATCGCACACTTTACTCTTAGGGAATTTACTATTATAATAAATGTTTATGTATCTAAACCCTAGTAGTATGTATTTAAATATGTAATTTTTAATAAAACAATTAATATATTGATCCCTTATTAATATCACCTCTTTAAATGATAATTAATGAGTTTGATAATTGTTAGATTTTGATACATTGAAATAGAAATTGTATTTTTGGGAAATATAAATGTTCAATCAAGGCTATATTTCAAATGAATTCATGATTTTTGGAAATAATTTATATTTTAATTAAGTGTTAATAATAAATAATATATATTGAATATAAATTTTAATATAATTTTATGAAGTCAAAAATAATTTTTATAAGGGACAGAAAACTATTATTATCAACAAATAAATATTTTTCAATAAATGTGAATTATTTATTTAAAAAGTTAAATTCTAATACATAGAGAAATTTTTAGATAAAATATAAATTATAATTGAAATATTAATTTCAAAATTTATTAACGGTGATTTTATCATAATTTTCAGATCGAGTCGAATTTTTGTGTGAAAATTAAATATGGTATAAATATATAGCTTGTATTATGACATAATAATGACACAAAAATATTGTAATATATTCCATAAAAGGTATCTAGGACCCAAGTATTTTTCCCATTTAAAAAATTTAATGATTCATATTTTCTCAGTATTATTTTTAGAAAATTTCTTGGAATGTTTTGAGACATGGCATTGAGACAGCCTGTGATTCGAAGGCCCAGTTTTCCCGGAATGGTTAGAAATTAAATTTTGTGTTTTTAATAGAATGTGTGAGTGGTTTTCCCGAAAGAGTGGAATAACCATTAAATGGGTTCCCAAACCAGAAATCTGAGGGCGTCGTTGCATTTATTATTGCGGGGTTACCATAGGCTCGACTTAAATTTAGTCAGCACAGGTCTTTATTCAGAATACCCTAAAAAATGAAATGAAAAATAAAATTATTAAATGAAATTATTTTATATTAAAATAATAATAACTATTGAACAATGACTCAGATTGTAAATCTGATAACACCGTTGACTTCGTAATGAGTCATTTTTTAGTCAATGCCTAACATCAACTAGCGCGGGTCAACAAAAAAAAGATTATTTTTATACATTTTAAAGAATAATAAAATAAACTTAAAGAAGTTTATTTTATTTCTTTTTAGATTTTTAAATCATGGACATGTTGTGACACGATGATAGGGGAAACCAATTCTCTTTCATCAATAAAACAGTGTGAGGACGTTGCAACACTGTAATGACGATGATGAAACATATTTTATTCATTTAATATCTTGACATGGATACAAAATTAGATGAAAAATTAAAGATAATTTACCTGGAATCTCTAGAAAAAGTGTTAGAAAACATTAGTGGAATGATCAACATAGGATCTGATGAATCACAGATAGAGGATTGAGGATCATGAATTGAGGATCAAGGATTGGGGATCGAGGATCGACGAATGATGATGACAAAATCACTCTTCATCAATGATCAAACTGAATCAAGGTAGGGTTTTGTTTTTTTATTTCCTCCCCTCATTCTTTATATTCAATGATTAACATGGAGAAATCCACAAATAGATTGGACCATAGATCAGTTGTTGTTGCGTGTTGGGTTTTACCTTGTAGGGTATATTGTGGATTGCTTATCTAATATTGAATATCCTTTTTTCTGGGATTTCATAAAAAATTCAAACAAAAACATACCATGGTCAACCCTAAAATAGATTGAGGTTCCTTAATCTTTTTTGGTACGTTCCATTCACCCTCCGTTCTTCGTTCGTCACGGGCATTTATCGTTTGGCCCGCAACTCGACAATTCATGATTAATCGATCATTGCACAATAGGTTCTTGGTGAAATGATATGATATCATAGACCTGGGATGGATACGGTATGGCGATGGAGTGATGATTATGGTGTATAATGGATTGAAGTAGTGTGAAAGATATTTCTTATCGAATGGAATTGAACTGGGATGGGCCGTAGCATGGATTCATGCCATGGATAGTGAAGGTGGCGACCCGAGGATATCAACGGTGGATCTATATCAAAAAACAGAGCACCGGGATGATGATTGAGGCTCTTAGAAGGGGATATATAGGTGTTGGGGTGTGGGGCACAACCACCCGATAGCAGGTGGCCATCCGCTCGACGACCTTTGGTGGAGGGGCCCGTGGTGGCGTGGCAGCAGGAGCTGACTAAATTTTGTGGCAAGGGTGGGCCGCATTAGTGAGGATTGGTGATGCTTCCGGGCACAATGTCATACAAGATGGTTAGAGGGCCCATGGACCACGTGTGGGAGGAGCAGCAAACTAGACGGGCGGCTACATTGAAGTTGTTGGGACACAACATTTACCGCATCCGGGTGGACCGAACCAGCCCACGTTCGAGCAGGTTAGGATGGAGCTGGTGGGCTGGGCATCTAGAATGGGCTAGGCCTAGCCAGGGTGGGATGGGCCTAGTGGGACGAGTTGAACCAGTGGGTTGGGCAGACATGGCGGGTTAGCTCGGACCCATGGGGTCAGGTCGGTGGACACCATTTCGGGTTGGTCTGACTGGGTTGGACCATACTCAAACCCAAACATCCCAATTTTACATAAATTCCCATAACATTCACACTTTATGTCCATTTTATGAGATTTTTTTGGTGTTGGGACCCTTACAATGAGGTGGTACTTTTGAGATATGTTGGTGGGGTTTTAATTAGACCAGAAGGGACTAGTAGCATTCTCCTTCTCCTTCCTTTGAGGGATCGATGCAGGATCCCGATCTAGTCATGGTGTGTGAAAATAGAGATAGAGATTATACCCTTGGTATATCTTATTATGGGTTTATGTAGGATAACATTACTGTCATAGTGTATGACCCGTGATTCGAATATGGTTATCTTCACCCATCATTGATAGTGACTCGGTGGGATGGAGCATGTATCATACCGAGATGCCCGATCGATCCGCACTTCTCTTTGTGGTACCTTAGAAAGGGACTGTGGAAAAGGTGTGAACAAGATTTACACGAGCACTAGTCCCCTATCTAGGATGATGTTACTATAAGGTAAATAATTTCACCTAGTAATCATTGGGTGTAGAACCCCCTATCTTTGTATCAAGATAAGATTCTTTATTTCTTGACCTGACCTGACCAGTTTTCATTGGGTTGTTCTTAGTGTGTTCTATTTGGATGGGGCCAAAATTAGTGGGACCTATTTTCAAGGGTCTCTAATGGATTCATAGCTCGTGGTGTGAGTTCTCCCAGAATGACTGTGCCTTGGGTAGAATCATGTGACCAAAGATTGGCTATGATATCGATACTCCTTACGTTAGAGATACAAGATATCCCTAGTAATATTCATGACGTATCGAGACAAGGTATTCCCTCAGATAATTTTGGTACTGTTTTATATGTGATTACAATCGGATAGATCAAATACTGAGATCTCCCTAAATTGAGCATACTACTAGTAGAACCATATGGATAGCAGTGGACGATACACGTCATCTTGGAATCCATTACAATTATACCTATATTTTCTTGTTTTATGAGTTTTTGAAGTATATCGGTGTTGAGATGACAATATCTTCTTTCCATTGTTTCCTTTTTAGTTAGTAACTTGGTGTTTTAGGGTGCCCTATTGATTATTGGTTTACTTACCCCTGCACGAGGTTTTACCGCACTTGTCATGTCTTATGGATATGATCGATGATTTGATTGTGTCCTTAGTGGACTGGGGATATGTGGTGGTTAGATTGACCCAACTAATGAGGTGTGATTCTGTGACTCTAGATAGTTATTTCTGCACTTACCTTTTAGGTAGGGTTTTCTGCAATGGTGTTCTAGATACTTTTATTTTATTTTTGTTTATTTGGGCTTGTATTCTGGACCCATTTTCCTTAAGTTATATACTATCATACCTTTTGTTTGATTTCTTAGTGTTTTCAATTTACAACATATGTGTCTTGGAGTTGTGTTCATTTATAATGGTACATAGGAAAATACCTCCCATATTTTTTGGGATACTCCTACTTGACGCTAGTCTCCATCCCATAGCCTATTGGAGGTAGATTTGTGGTACTCACGGTACGAGCCCCTAGGGACGGGTCAAGATATAGTGTTATCAGAGGGTGGTAGGTTCTACCTTAAGAACCCATAGTCTATGAGTTTGGTTTGGGGAAATATTATTAAGTGTTTCATGTTCGGATTTCATGCCAGGTAACCCAGTGTTTGTACATTGACCGACATATCCATACACCAGGACCCTAAATTATTATTTTCAACTCGATACGTGAAAATACAAGTTATAGGGAAAAAAGATGGGAAATGCATCATATATGAATGTGTTGTGTTTTCCATGTCCCTCATGAGTCATATCCTAAGATATACTCAATAGATCAAGGTATAAATTATTTTCTTTCAAGATGCATCTATGTAGATAGCCAGCCAGAATTCCACCACATGATCACGAGGATGATCTATGGGGTGATGATATTGGTACAGAGATTTGTACCAGAGCTAGCACCTTTGGGTGGTATGCCAGTTATTTCACAACATATGAAGTAGAACATGATAGTCATAATTCCAATGGATGAGATGTGTGGTCTGAGTGCATGTCATGAGTATCAGTGACAAAGATCCCCCCATATTTCAAGTCAAGTACAACTCTCAGATGGATGAGGAATGGATTGAGGTGGTGACCGAGTTTTCCATTCAGTCAGTGCACTGACAGATTATATGGTGGTCCGGGTGGGGACCCTTCTACAACTCTGGTAGGATGTCATTTCTATATCTGAGTATTCATTGTGGCATACCGATATGTTTCTACTCATAACATCCATATTAATAGGCACAATTTCTATTCATTATTCCTTGTCACGAATCTTGTTCGAGACCTAGAGGTTCTTGTTAAACAATTGACTTGAACCTTACATCTAGAGATACCTATGGATGGAGACTTGATAATCACACTAGTCCCGATATTGTGATATTACCCTTGAGGTGAAAGTTTCTTCTTTAATCCCTTGGGGGAAACGTCGAGGCCTTACGACATCATTCTTGGTATGGATTGGTTATAGATAGTCCATGCTCAGATTGAATGTATTAGGAAAAAGGGTGTGGTATATCCCTAGAGGTGGAATATTTTTTTCCATGGTCGTTCTAAAAGGAAAAAAAGGCAGCACTGGATGGACTCATGCATAGGAGGATGCATGAAATCACTAATGAGTTGGCTATCATTTCCCTTAGAGCAGTATTGTTGTGAGTTTTTAGTTCCAAACATTAGTGATAGTGTATGAGGTTATATTTCTAGGATATATTTTCTAGTGTACCTCCCCATAAGAAGATAGACTTCTGTATTGTTATACAACTCAAGAGGGAATGGATATCAGTATCAATATATCACAGGACTTTCACAGTTCTTTATGAGATGAGGGTGAAGGTGGAGGACTTACATCGGAAGGTCATAGTAAGACCCATTGTTCAGTGTAATGTGTGGATAACCATTACATTATCCAAGTGACAGTGGATAATTATTATCCACTAAAAAATGGTGGATGAACACTTTGATTTGTTGAAATGGTTATCCTTTCATATGGATTGAATGGTGTCGACTAGGTTTTCAGCAGCTAAGACAGTGTTTCATGAGTTCCCTGATCTCAGTTTTCTAGAGGTGGGAGTGGAGTATGTATTATTCATGGATTCATTATGGACCGAACTTCATTGTGTCCTGATGTAGATGAAATTTGTTATTTCTTATGGTTTTCTTTAGTTGAGACCACATGAGTAGAACTACTTGACCCACAATCATTAGTTCGCAATGGTAGTATTCGCATTAAATATGTGGCGATAATACCTAATGTGATGGTGAGTTATCATATTCTCTTTCATGAATTTAATATCATGACGACGCTCCATTGCTGAAATAGCGATGCTAAAATGCATTTTCGTAATTTAGTACCTTGATAGGGATACAAAATTAGATGGGCAATCTTGGAGAATGTCCCTGGAATCTCTAGAGAAAAGTGTTGGAAAACAATGGCTGATAGATAAATAAAAAATCGAGGAATGAGGATTAAGTATCTAGGATCGATGAATATTGATGATGAAATAGCACGTTGTCAATGATCGAACCAATTCTAGGTAGGGTGTTGTGTTTTTATTTCCTCCCCCTTATCATTCTTAATATTATATGATGAACTCGTACCAATCCGAAAATAGATTGGCCCGAAGATCGGTCATTGATGTGAGTTTGGTTTTACCTTGTAGGGTTTATTTGGGATCGATTATCTGATATTGATTATCCTTTGTTGGGGGTTTTCGTTACCCATTTAATGGAAACAAACCACGATTGAGACAAATATCTATGGATGTGCATTCCTCTTTGTTGGTTCATGCATTTCACCAACCTTTCTTTATTCATTTTGAGTGTTCATTGTTTGGGACACAACTCGACGATTCATGATTGATTGATCATTTCACAACTGATTCATTGTGCAAAGATACAATATCACATACCTGGGATGGATGCAGTACAATGGAGGTGTGAAAAAGATAGTGCAAGATTGATTGAAGCGGAGAAAGAGATATCACCGCTCGAATGGGATTGCATCGAGATGGGTCATAGCATGGATCTGAGCTCATGAAAGAGAAGGTGGTGACCTGAGGATCGAAATGGTGGATCCATCTCAAAAAACTGAGTAGAAGAGTGAATAAGGGGTTGCATGTTGGTGGGGTACCCAGTAATGTGTGGTTGCGGGGTCGACGGTCGATGGCAGAGGGGTTTGCGATGGTGCAGTCACGGGTTGTGACGGGTAGCCACAGCCAGGGTGGGTCAGAGTGGTGAGGATCAATGATGCGAAAAGGTGCCACATCATATTTTCTAGCACGTAGTCCCACAGATTACATGAGGACGAAGTAGCTGGCTCAATGACCAACCGCATTGACTTGGTGGGGACACGGTAGTTGCCACATCCAGGTGGACCGAACTAGCCCGTGTTCGATCGAGTTGTGATGGAGATGGTGGACCTATAAAATGGTCTAGGCCTAGTAGGCCGAGAAAACCCAGCATGCCATGTCTTCCCCAGAGGGTCGGGTCGTTGGACACTGAGTTGGGTTAGGTCGGGTCGGTCTGATCGGGTTGGGCCAGACCCAGACCCAACTGACTTCTTTTTATGAAAAGGCTCGTAACCTTCAAACTGTAAGACCATTTGAAAAGACGTTTAATATGTTGGGAACCACATGAAAAGGAGGTCATTTTGAGATAGCTTGGTGGGACATTAGTAGGGCCATAAAGAGATGGTAGCATTCTCTTTATCTTTCATATGATGGATTTGTGTTGGATCCTGATCTAATCATACAGTGTTATAGTATATAATGAGATTATACCCCTGTTCTTTCCTATGATGGATCGATATAGGATCCCATTCCTTTTAGAGAAGTTGAACCGTGATCCAATGTGGGTTGTCTCATCATGGCTTTGATAGTGACTCATTGGGCTGGGGCATGTATTAAACCGAGAGGCCTCATCGATCTTTAGTTATCTTCATTGTATCATAGATAGGGTTTTTGGTAATGGTGTGACCAATATTTACCCAGGTAAATACCCTATATCTAGGATGATGTTTTCAGAAGGTCTAGGATGTTCCCAAGTGAACCCTGGGCACAGGACCCCCAATCTGTGTATCAATATTTGATTCTTTCCTTCATTATTTGACCTGACCTATGTGCTGCAGGTAGTTGTTAGTGTGTTCTATTTTTGAGGGGCCCAAATTAGTGGGACCACTTCGTAATGGTCTCTAATGACATCGCATAAGGAAGAGTGAGTTCTCCCAGAAAGAGAGTACATCGAGCAAAATCCTATGAACTAGGATTGCTTGTGATATCGAGACTCATTGTCTTAGCGATACCAGACATCTCAAAGAAACATTATGACATATCGAGACTAGGTGTCCTCTCAGATACTTTGGGTATACTTGTTCTATGTTCTTACTATCAGATATCTCAAGCAGTGAGATCACTTAGAAATGAGTATTCTACGAGCGGAACCATATGGCTGGCATTGGATTAGCTGTAGCATCTTGGAATCCATCACAAGTATACCCAAATGTTCATGTTATATGTGTTGTTTACATATAAATACGTGGAGTGGATTTTATATTCTTAGTGTTATTTCCTTTGTGATATTTTACTTGGTGTTTCAGGGAACCCTACTATGTATTGTTTAAATCACCACTACATGGGATTTTACCGCACGTTTCATGTCTCGTGCAGATGGTCGATGATTTAACAGAGTCCTTGGTGGACTAGGGCCAGGTGGTGCTTAGAGTGACCTAAAAGACAAGGTGTGCTTCTAAGGCTCCAGATATATATTTTTGTACATACCATTCTAGTAGGGTTTTCTGAAGATGAGTTCCAAATAATTTACTTTTACTTTTCCTTTTTTTTGGGATTGTATTCTTGCCCTATCTACATTTATATTTCTACTCTTGTACCTTGTGTTTGTTTACTTAGTGTTTTCACATTCCAACATATGTGGATCAGAGCTGTGTCTTCGTGTAAATCTACTTAGGAAAATGACTCCCATTTGTTTAAGATATGTGTACTCTGTGCAAGTATCTTTCCCCTAGCCTATGGGAGGCGGGCTTCGGGTAGTCATAGTATGAACCTTTGGGGACTGTTCATGAAAAATATTGTTTTTTTTTGAAATTATATTATTAATTTTATAAAGACTCAATGAATCCTCCAAAACCTATATTATATTTTTTTGTTTTAAAATCTATTCATTATAAAAATGACCAAATTACACATAACCAGGGGTATTATTTTTATGTGTTTAGTTCTTATACTTTTAAAATAATAAATGCCACTTATATTTTGTATAAACCATTGGAAAAAAACATGTAAAGGTTCGAGGGTTTGATTACCTTAACAAATAGAGTGTAAAAACAATGATTTGAAATAAATAAAGAACTGTCCACTATTTTTCTAAATAAAACCACCCAAAATAACATAAATATTAACACAAACTATTTTGATCATGAAATTAAACATAATTTTATTCTCTATATCCTTCCCAAGTTTCCCCCAATCACTTAAGAATCTCACCCACGTTTTTATAAACATCCTCTCAAGGTAAGGGATCTTCTCTTCCACTATATTTAAGAACCTAATTTATGTATTGCCTTTAAATTTTCAATTTTACATGTTAGGATATGTTTCTAGACATCCATATTACTATGATTATGATTCCCATATAATTATATACATCTTTTTATTTCATTCAACCATTATATAATCAATTATGGACACCCGTTATGATTCCAAAATTATCCTACTATTTTCTATAAATAATATTTGTGTAGTGAATACCCATATGTATTTACACTCAAGCATGTTAACCTAGTTTTACATATCCTTCATTGTTTTAGAGTTATATTAATTTAACCAAACACATTTAATCTTGTGGTTATGTTTTTTTAAATGAATCCATATATTGTATGATCTATGTTGAACACTTATGCATGTATATGATTGGAAAGGGATGGGTGGGACTAAATATATACATCACTCCAATATGTTAGGTAATTTTTTTTCTCATGAGATGCCATGCATGGTGTACATGTGGTTATAAAAAGAACACTATTATATGATGACTTGGTGATTAACCTTGAATTATGTTTATGATTCCATGTTTTATGTTTTTTCCCACATTCCAATATTACCTTAATGGTAAAATGTTATATCATTCTTCATTATTAAAGATTATGAATATCACTCCTCTTATGTTACATTGATATAAATACTATATCATTTTTAGTTATTTAAACCATAATAGGATTTGAATATCCCCTTATGAGGATTTATTGGTCACCCATTTATTATATACATCCCTAAGTTATCCAATGTAGTTTTATAAAATCTGAGGAAAATAATGGAATGCTTAAATGTTTTAATTAATGTTGTTTTATTTATTATTAATATTTCTAGGTCATGAACCTAATTTCCCAATGTCACTAGGACTCATGATCTTCTGGGTCTGTAGTAATTGTATCTTTATGTAATAAATCATGAATTATGGTGTATTTGAAATATGGGGTTTCATAGTTGGTATCAGAGGAATGTCTATTAATTTTCCAGGAGTAGGATTAAAAAAATATAGTCAATGAGTTAGTGATATGACTAAATATAGGAAACAATCCCAAAATTTTGGTAAATAAAATATTAATTAGTTTCCAATAAAATAAATCTCTCTATGAATTCTATAAGTGGATTTGTATATGGAATAGTTGTACCATAGATTAGTAAAATGAAAAATCATTGTTGAGATGGAATCAAACATCACATGGTACAGGATAATGATCCTTTTATAAACCTAGTTGGGAACTATTGGGGGTATTCTTTGATAACTTCATATAAACATTAAAAAACATTATTAAGGGTAAAAATTTCCATATGATATTATGTTAGGAAATATATATTTGATAACATATATTAAAACCTATATATTTATAATTTAAAATAAATATATATATAATTTATGAGTTATCCATTTAATTAATATGGTTTCCCATTTCTGTCATTAACAGTTAAAAAGATTCTCACCGTTATTTTTTGATTTATTTTTAGTTAATGGATAGGAGTAGAAGAAAGTGAGTCAACAACCAATGGGAGGGGCAATGCACTGACTTCCCAAATGAGATGCCTAACATTATATGAGAGAAAGTAAGACATATTGTAATTATTCCAAACCAGCTATCACAAATCATGATTAACTATAAGTACATAATAGAATTTCCAAAAAATGATAAATAAGAGGAGGGAGGTGTCTCAAAGAATATCATCTGATAAATAAAATAAATAAAAGAATATTAAATTTCATATGTGTCAAAAATGAGGAAAGAGTGAGATGACCCAAAAAATATTCCACCCTTTATTTTTATTTTTCATCCATCTTTATAAAAAACCTAATATTATAACTTTTTAAGTGTTTTAAAAAGTTAGGATACATCAAAACATTCTAATTGATATTTTATATGGATGGACAATTGAAATTACAACACCTATAAAAGGTAACATCCAGAACACTTCATGTTATTTAGAAGATTGAAACACCATAGAGAGAATCAACCACACACTCTCTTCTACACATCCTTATTCCCAATTAAAAGTGGTTTTTAAAACAATTGGGACCCAAAAAATGTTTAGAAAGGGGTTTTAAAACATGAGAAAACTAGATAGGGTTTTGATGTTTATAAAATAGAAAAAAATGAAATATAAGTTTAAATTACAAAACTTATATAGATATTATGATTTTTTATATAAAATAAAAATATTTTTTTCTATCCAATATTTAAATACACTAATTCCTTGAAAAAAATTCACTTTATTCTATCATAAAATGATAAATGTTTCTTATAAAATATCATAAGTAATAATAATTAATTTTCAATGTCTATTTGGATCAAAACATACAATTACACCATATTCCTTCGAAAATATAATCATATTGTACAAAGTCCCATAACAGATTAGGATCAGTCCCTAATCTCGTAGTCTAATTTGGATTGTCTCCCATATACCAAACATAGTATTTCATGAGAAAAAAAATTTACCCAATACATTGAGGTACTATATAATATCAGGAAAACCCTTCATAAAGGAGTAAAAAGAAATATAAGGGGTTTGGTTCACTTATTATACCATAAAATATCATAAAAATAACAAATTTTAATTATTTAGTAATAAAACACAATATATTAATTCAAAAGACCCTGAAAATCCTTTAGAACCATGGGAATTTCTAATTCATAAAACACGAATTACTAGGATATATATATATATACATACATGTTTAATTTTTTTTGGAAAAAAATCTTATAGAGGATGAATATGATGGATAAACTATTTTAGAACCAAAAAATAGAGGTTGTAAAATAATGAGAACTATGGTTCTGAAAATAAATTTTAGCAGTTTCTTTTAAATATATAATGGTTTTGTCGGTGTAACTCAATTTTAGATAGTTCATAACCATAGAATGATAATTTTATAAATATATTTGATCATTTTATAATTTAGAACATTTAAAGGGAATTTTCAAATTAATGAATAATTATTTTTAATATCCATATAATTTTTCATTCTTTCAAAATGAGAGATTTCCGAATAAAAATAGTTTCACATGATATATATATATATATGTATATATATATATGAATAATAATAGTTCCTACTAATATGATACAAACACACACAAATATGTATATATATATATATATATTCTCAAATGTATCGGAATATAATAAATATCACATGAATTGATATATATATATACATACATACTAATTTGAAAAATAAAACCCTTTTACCTTTTTTTTTGAAAATTCCATAGGCCCCCTTACACATATACATGGAGAGTTATGTTCATTAATCATAACAAATATATTACTTATAAATGAAATTATAATGGGAAGAAACAATATTTGTGTTAGAACAAATTTATTTTATATGAAATGATATATATATATATATAGATATATATTAGAATAAAAGAGTTTCACATGATATGATATATACATAAATATAAATATTCAAATAAAACAGTTTCACATGAGGCGATATACCTACAAACAAAATTCATAAATTAAATTCACTCTAAATACATCAATAAATTTCATGGGCTAAAAATAATTTTTTCATATGAAAATTTAATTTAGTAATAGATTTAAAAAATTAATAAATGGTTTTAACAAAATCCCCATACCTAAAAACCACAATTACACACTGATTCTCTATAAAAATTAGAATATATGATGACTCATACATAACAAGATTTAAAAAAACCCAAAAACGATTGTAATTTTTGAAGCAGGAAAACTAATTGATAATCACCCTATATGAGGAAAGAGTAGTGTAATACCCATGAAACCCCCTATGTTCCATGCAGTATCCAAGCTGTGGTATTATTTATATATATGCTCTAATCTCATTGGAATATGTATATATATAGACACACACTCAGTGTTAATTAATTACCACCACCAACAATATCTTCTATATTTTTTATAATATGCCTATAATGTTCTTCGACATCACATTGGTCTAAAATCCCATGTGATGGCATTATTAAAAACAATGTTCAACAATTAATTTTTTTAGAAACCCTACCGTAGTTGGTTTTATACTTATTATTCGAGTAACTCTCATGTCATTTCATCCTCAACATGATTGTTCCATAAGTAATATGAAACTCAATGGGTGGTGGGTTCCTTAGTGTGATTGATTATGATTCGATGAGGTGCCCTGATGTCATGTGGAATGGGAAGACTGGTTTGGGGTGTGAGCTTCATCTGAACTCAAATACCCCAAATTTATTCCCCCCTTTTTTATTATGATAATTTATCATCACAATTTTTCATAAATAGATATAATTTTTCAATTATTTTACATATACAATTATAAATATAATTATATATATAATAATCATTTACATAAAAATATCAAATTCTAACATTATGATTTGTTCTATATAAATATGTTCATAGAAATTTTAAATTACAAACATGAAAAAATGACAATAGTCATATGAATAATTGTATAACTATAATATAAACATAAATTTTTAATAATATTCATAATTTAATATATTTCTTCTAATATTCACCATTATGAATAATATATTTTTTCAAATATTTATATGAAAATATGTATTTCTATTTTCAAAAACAGCATGTCAAACATTACACTTGATTTTAAAATTTCTACATAATGAACCCCCCAACACACACATATATATATTAATTATTATTCATATTTCAATTATTTCATTATAATTTAAAGAACAACTTTATAATTAATATAACATTATTGTTACAAAAATATACTATTAAATATATGAAAAATATTTTTCTGTATAAACTATTATGTATATTAATATTTCCTAAAAAACAATTATTTTCAAAATAATAAATTTTTGTATATATAAAAATATCATCTTAAAATAATTAATCAATTTTCAATTAAAAAAATAAAATTACATTTTATCTGATTGAAACTATATTGCATTTGAATTAAAAATATAACTATGAAAGCATACATTATTTACATTTATAAATACTAATATAGATTATTAGATTTACCTTGAATAATCATTTATAGTACAAATACCATTAATATATATATATATATATATTCACATTTATGATTTATGTGAATTAGAAAAAAATAATCATAAATATATTTTAAATAAATATTTCTTGAAGAATAAAAAATTCAAAACATGAATGAAATTTAAAACTGAAATATTAACTAACATTTTCTGGATTTAATTTAATTAATTAAATGATTTATACATTGTTTTATATATATATACACACACAAAATAAGTATTTTACAAACCATAGTTTACACACACACACACACATATATATTATATCACATATTTTAAAAAACTAATATTTACCCTAAAACAAAAGAAATTAATTAAATTATACCCCAAAAAATTATTTAATAGTGAAAAAGTATATATTTACTACCATTTGGGATGTTACAAAGAGGTACCATGGGAAACATGAAAGTTTTACATGAAGTTGTTTTAATTGTGAATAAATAAGGCATAAAATAGCCAATTTTTGAAGAAAAATTAAGATTTCGGTCAACATAGTGTATACAAATAATGTTCAAAACATTGTACCATTTATATTAATTTCTCATAAATTTGTAGAATTCGAGAATTATCTAAGAAAATGATCTATACATTGGGTTAAAAAATATGATTAGCACCAACAATCTCCATAAAATGGAACAAAAAATGTGCAATATTGAGATAGATTATGATTACTGAAGTACAAATAACCTCTTCTCTATTGTTGTGTTTGCCTAGTTGTTTTTCAATTCATACAATATCATCATATCTTGTAATGTTCTAAGAACATCGTGTCACCACCCCAAATGATTTGATATCATTTGGATAAAAACTTATATGATTATTGTACCACATGTTTCTTTTTGTTTAATGTTCATGAAAATTTTATCATTATATCATTAGTGGAATTTCATTCATTTTATGGAATGTATTTGTTTTACCTATATAGAGACAACATAAATTTCTGAGAGAAGGAAATCACTCTTTATATCCTGAATCTTCCTTCAATTATATATAAGTTCAAGGAGGATGATTAATATTTATTGGTATCATAATCATAATCATGTATATTTTTTCCCTGTGAGTAAGCATATATTTCTCAAATGATTGAGAATATAGAAAAGTGCATCCCAAAATACATTCCCATTGTAAGGGAATTCACTTATGTGTTTTCTAAGGAACTTCATTGTCTTAATTCTACATATGAGGTTTAATTCTTAATTGATTTCACATTCAAAGAATTTATGATATCCAATAATCACTACTGGAAATGGAGGATATACCAACAGTTCTGAACCGTTGGTATAGGATGGAAAACCGTTAGTATACTCTATACCAACAGTTGTCCAAACCGTAGGGATGTAAGGTGTGGGGAAATATCTATACCAACGGTTTGAACTAAACCATTGGAATAACCCACTCTATGCCTTGATTTTCCAACGGTTCTTGGTGAACCATTGGTATAGGTTTACCCAATGGTTTAAAACTGTTGGGAATTCTATGATTTTGATATTATACCAACGGTTTACAACCGTTGGTATAGTTTTTTTCCCAACGGTTTCAATAAAACCGTTGGCATATGTTCAATAAAAAATACTATACTAATAGTTACAAACCATTGGTATAATTCTTTCTCAAAGTATACCAATGGTTGTAAACCGTTGGTATTGTGTATTTCCAGAATTGTTGCCCAACAGCCCCTCCTGTGCATACACCTACATACAAAACAACACTTAAAATAGTGACAAACTTAAAACAACAAAAAAAGACCACCTCTTTGATTAGATACATGGTGAATAATTCCCCATTTGAATCTTTATATGACAATAATCATCCAATATAGTTTAATAAGAGTTTCAATAACTCAAATATTATTTACACCCATTTCAATCTTCATATGACAACCACTTTTCTAATATATGTTGAAAATGTATTTTCTTAGGAGTCTCATCACTTGTGACTCCATAAGTGCCACACCGGGCCTCGTATTGAGGCGGGGTTGACTGGTACACTTCACATATGACCCATGAATCATTTTCCTAAAGTTTCAACACAATCAGAATCTGTTTGATCGGTTTGGCGTATGTACGTAAAATATTGTCCATTTTGAACAAAAGAGAGGCAGTTTGGGTGGTCCCGGCCCCCTGATGACCCCAATTGAGGCAAGGTTGACACGTACACATCACATATGACCCATGGATCGTTTTCCTAATGTTTCAACAGAATCTGAAGGCGTTTGGTCCGTTTCCCATATGTCAGTTGTTGATATCACTTACAATTTAGTCCATTTTAACAAAAGAGTGACGATTTATGTGGTTCCGGCCACACCACGGCTCGGATTGAGGTGGAGTTGACTCTTACACGTCAAATATGACCCATGTATCGTTTTCCTAAAGTTTCAATAGAATACGAAGGCGTTTGGTTGGTTTGGCGTATGTCAGTTGTTGTTTTCACTTAAAATTAAGTCCATTTTAAACAAAAGAGAGACACTTTGAGTGGTGATGGCCACACCGAGCCTCGTAATGAGGCAAGGTGGACTCATACACGTCACATATTATCCATGGATCGTTTTCCTAATGTTTCAACACAACAGAATCCGTTTGATCGATTTGGCGTATGTACATACAATATTGTCCATTTTTAACATAAGAGAGACAATTTGGGTGGTGTCGGACACACCACACCTTAGATTGAGGTGGGATTGACTAGTAAACATTACATAAGACCCATGGATCGTTTTCCTAAAGTGTCAATAGAATCCGAAGGAGTTTGGTTGATTTCCCGTATGACAGTTGTTGATTTCATTTACAATTTAGTCCATTTTCAACAAAAGAGAGACTATTTGAGTTGTCCCAGCCACACCGTAGCTCGGATTGAGGTAAAGTTGACTCATACATGTCACATATGACTCATTGATCATTTTCCTAAAGTTTCAACAGAATCCAAAGGTGTTTGGTCGGTTTGTCTTATGTCAGTTGTTGTTTTCACGAAAAATTAAGTTCATTTTAAACAAAAGAGAGGCACTTTGAGTGGTGTCGGCCACACCGGGACTCAGATTGAGGTGGGGTTGACTCGTACACGTCACTTATAATCCATGGATCATTTTCCTAAAGTTTCAACATAATCAGAATTTGTTTGATCGGTTTGGCGTATGTACGTAAAATATTGTCCATTTTGAACAAAAGAGAGGCAGTTTGGGTGGTCCCAGCCACACGGAGCCTTGGATTGAGGCGGTGTTGACTCGTACACATCACATATGACCCATGGATCGTTTTCCTAAAGTGTCAATAGAATCCGAAGGCGTTTGGTAGGTTTCTCGTATGTCATTTGTTGATATCACTTACAATTTAGTCCATTTTGAACAAAAGAGAGACAATTGGAGTGGTCCCGGCCACACCGCGGATCAGATTGAGGCGAGGTTGACTAGTACACATAAAATATGACCCATGGATCGTTTTACTAATGTTTCGACAGAATCTGAAGACGTTTGGTTGGTTTGGCGTATGTCAGTTGTTGTTTTCACTTAAAATTAAGTCCATTTTAAACAAAACAGAGGCACATTGAGTATTTTCGGCCACACAAGGCCTCCGATTGAGGCAGGTTTGACTCGTACACATCACATATGACCCATGGATCGTTTTCCTAATGTTTCATCAGAATATGTAGGCGTTTGGTCAGTTTTCTATATGTCAGTTGTTGTTTTCACTTAAAATTAATTACATTTAAAAAAAAGAGGCACTTTGAGTGGTGTCAGCCACACCAGGCCTCGTATTGAGGCGGGGTTAACTCGTACACGTCACATATGAGCCAAGGATCATTGTCCTAGATTTTCAACACAATCCAAATCTGTTTGATCGGTTTGGCCTATGAACGTAAAATATTGTCCATTTGGAACAAAAGAGAGGAAGTTTGGGTTGTCCCGGCCCCACTGTGCCTCGAATTGAGGCACGATTGACTTGTACACGTCACATATGACCCATGGATCATTTTACTAAAGTTTCAATAGAATCTGAAGGCGGTTGGTCGGTTTCCCGTATGTCAGTTGTTGATTTCACTTACAATTTAGTTCATTTTGAACAAAAGAGAGACAGTTTGAGTGGTCCCGGTCACACCGCAACTCGTATTGAGGCGGGGTTGACTCATACACGTCACATATGAACAATGGATCGTTTTACTAAAGTTTCAATAGAATCAGAAGTCGTTTGGTTCGTTTGGCGTATGTCAGTTGTTGTTTTCATTTACAATTTAGTCCATTTTCAACAAAAGAGAGACAGTTTCAGTGGTCCCGGCCACACTGCGGATCGGATTGAGGCGAGGTTGACTCTAACACGTCACATCTAACCCATGGATCGTTTTCTTAATGTTTCAATAGAATATGAAGGCATTTGATTGGTTTGACGTATGTCAGGTTTTGTTTTCACTTAAAATTTAGTCCATTTTAAACAAAAGAGATCCACTTTGAGTGGTGTCGGCCACACCGGGTCTCGGATTGAGGCGGGGATGACTCGTACACGTCACATATGAGAAATGGATCATTTTCCTAAAGTTTCAACACAATAAGAATCCGTTTGATCGGTTTGGCGTATGTACGTAAAATATTGTCCATTTTGAACAAAAGAGAGGCATTTTGGGTGGTCCCGTCCACACGGAGCCTCGTATTGAGGCAGGGTTTACTCGTACACATCACATTTGACTCATGGATTGTTTTCCTATAGTTTCAATATAATCCAAATGCGTTTGGTCGGTTTGTTGTATGTCAGTTGTTGATTTCACTTAAAATTAAGTCCATTTTTAACAAAATAGATGCACTTTGAGTGGTTTCGTCCACACCGGGGCTCTAATTGAGGCGGGGTTGACTTGTACACATCACATATGAGTCATGGATAGTTGTGAAAAAGTATCAACACAATCAGAATTCATTTGATCTGTTTAGCGTATGTATGTAAAATATTGTCCATTTTAAACAAAAGAGGGACAGTTTGGGTGGTTCCAGCCACACCGTGCCTTGGATTGAGGCGGGGTTGACTCATACACTTCACATATGACCCATGTATCATTTTCCTAAAGTTTTCGTATGTCAGTTGTTATTTTCACTTAAAAATAATGTCATTTTGAACAAAAACGATACATTTTGAATGGTACCGTCCACACCGCGCCTTGGATTGAGGCGGGGTTGACTTGTACACATCACATATGACCCATGGATCGTTGTCTTATAGTATCAATAGAATCCGAATGCATTTGGTTGGTTTACCGCATGTCAGTTGTTGATTTCACTTAAAATTAGGTCCATTTTTAACAAAATAGATACATTTTTAGTGGTTTCGGCCACATCGAGCCTTTTATTGAGGCAGAGTTGACTCATACACGTCAAATTTGACTCATGGATCATTTTCCTTAATGTTTCAACAGAATACGAATGCGTTTGGTTGGTTTTCCGTATGTCAGTTGTTGATTTCACTTAAAATTAAATCTATTTTTAACAAAATAGAGGCACTTTGAGTGGTATCAGCCACACCGGGCCTCAAATTGAGGCGGGGTTGACTCATACACGTCACATATGAGTCATGGATCATTGTTAAAAAGTATCAACACAATCAAAAGCTGTTTGATTGGATTGGTGTATGTACATAAAATATTGTCCATTTTAAACAAAATACATACACATGGAGTGATACCGTCCACACCGCACATCAGATTGAGGCGGAGTTGACATTTAAATGTCATATATGACGCATGGATTGTTTTCCTAAAGTTTCAACACAATCCGAAGGCGTTTGGTCGGTTTCCCATATGTCAGTTGTTGATTTCACTTAAAAATAAGTCAATTTTGAACAAAAGAGAGGCAGTTTGAGTGATCCTGGCCACACCGTGCCTTTTATTGAGGCGGGGTTGACTTATACACGTCAAATTTGACCCATGTATTGTTTCCCTTAAGTTTCAACAGAATATGAATGCGTTTGGTCGGAGGGGAAGGGTCTAGTCGGGTACGCGGAGATGCTCGTCTACCTCTGGTACGAACCTCCCCCGTACCATCAGCCTAAGCACTGAAAGAATGGAATAATGAAAAGTGAACATACTTATGTACCTGTAAAATCTACACATATAAATCACATAGCCACATCATTTCATAAAAAATAACACCAAGGATCAGACAAAATAGAAGCAGTCATGCAGAGTAATGACAAGTGCACATACAGATCAGAAGCAGCAAAAAAATTGTTGCATACATGCCATGTTTATTTCCTAAAACAGAGTAAAAAAGCAAAATGATGAAACTCTAGAATATGGGTTACCTCCCAAGAAGTGCTATGTTTAACATCTTCATCCAGATGGATGGACACTGGTCAATCATCTTCGTCCATCAGCTCAGAACTCCTCTGCCTCTTACAAGAACTGGTGGCCGTATCATCAAGCTCACATGGACGCTTAGTGGGATTGATCACTTAATGAGCATAGCGGGCGTGAATCTGGTGTGGAAGTAAGAGAATCTGGAGCTCATCATCAGCCAGACGCTGAGTGGGATTGATCACTTCAGGAGCGTAGCAGGCTTGAATCTGGTGTGGAAGTAAGAGAATCTGGCGCTCTTCATCAGCCAGACGCTGAGTCACCCGTCGTGCGAGGTCAGATGGAGACGGGACATGCACATCGATGATCATGGAAGATGAAGACAAGCTAGACATTGTTGGTTATGCTTCATCCACAAATAGGTTCATTTTTATATATTAGAACCTTTATAAATGTTTGTCCCATTTTTACAAACAATTTATGTGTGAAAATTGTGAAAAATAAATTATCGGATGTATAAAAATGGATTTACTCATGGACATGATGCATAATATCTCAAATATTCCTCATTGGATCCCAATTTGAAATTTTAATCCATTATCAAATGTCTTATATCAATTTATTTTTATTTGGATCCTTAAGGTTGAACGCTTTTTGTAAAATCTATCCAAGGGAGGATAGACTAGTGACTTGGAATACAATTGGATGTTATGTGGTGAAAACCACATTATAAGCATTGTTTAGGATATTATTGAGGTGGTTTGAGTATAAATCTATCTTATTAGAGAAAATCCAGCATGTCCAAGTTTGGTGGTCAAAGTTTTGAAGTGGGGGGTATTTGGTGGTTGAGGGGGGGGGGGGGGGTGCGGGGGATGTCCAAGGTCTAGGAGGAGGGGTGGGGGGCTATCCAGGGTCCAGGAATGGGGGCGGGGGGCTGTCCAGGGTCATGGAGAAGGGGAGAAGGGGCTGTCCATGGTCCAGGAAGGAGGGGGGGGGGGCTGCCCAGTGTCCATCGAGGAGGGGGGCTATCCAGGGTCCAGGGTGGAGGGTGGGGGATTCCTAGGGTCCAGGAAGGAGGGGGACTATACAAGGTCCTGGGAGGAGGGTGGAGGGGGGTTGTCTAGGGTCCAGGAGGAGGGATGTCCAAGTTTCCGGAAAGAGGGGGGCCAGGCTGTCCAAGTTCCAGGAGGGGGGGACTGTCCAGTGTCCAAGAGGGGGGGGGGGGTGTCCAGGGTCCATGAGGAGTGGGGGCTCTGTTAAAGGGAGGAAATCCCCAAATAATTCATTGAAAATTAACTAAACATAATCCAAAAAACATCACAATTCCAATCCATCACCCAAACAACATCTAATTCATCCTCAATATCACTAACCTTCGCATGCCATAAAAAAACAACCTAGTTTATACCAAATTAAAATAGAAAACAAAAATAATAGATGGAAAACATTAAAACTAAGGTATTACTTACATATTTAGAGTGTAGAACTACAAAATTGTTTGTTTTAATATGGATCTATGAGTGGAACGAGATTCTTAGTCCTTGTATAGAGAGATCTGAGATGTTTAGGTCCAATCAAAATAGAAAATAAAAAAATAGAATAAGAACATTAGAACATAGAGATTTGAAGTGTAGAATAGAAAAATTGTTTGATTTAAGAGGATGGATGGAGTTTCGGAGACTGGGTAACGAGAGTGCGTCGGGAGAGCTTCAATTTAGGGCTGTAGTCGAGCGGATAGGGAATGCAATTGAGCGAAGGGGATACTGGATTTAGGGGAAAACTTTCCCAACAGTTTTTAAAAACCGTTGGGAATGTATGTTTACCTAAGGCCTATACCAACGGTTTACACAAACCGTTGGTATATATTCCAACATATACCAACGGTTAGTGTATAACCGTTGGTAAAAGACTCTTAATGGAGCCCTATACCAACGGTTTTATAAACCATTGGTAAAATTCTTCATAAAATCCTCTATGCCAACGATTTTATTAAAACCGTTAGTATACATAACCATTCCCAACGGTTTGATAAACCGTTGGGATATAAGCGTTGGTAAAAATGGGATTTCCAATAGTGAATCAATAAAGAATGTCAATTGTTGTACTTGAGGATATGAGAAAACAATTATAGGGGAATCCATATAAAGAGTTTATACACCCATGTGCTTCACCATAGGGTACACCAATCCTATTCGTTAAGAATAAGGATGATTTAATGCACCTATAAATTGATTATCATAAGCTCAATAAGATCAAGATAACGAATAAGTATCCTCTTCCATACAACGATGTTGATTCTCCAATGTTCCTCCTATTTTCTCATTCTAGTTACCCTACTCTTATACTTTCATAGTTTCTCTTAGGACGTTATCTCTCTCATCAATTAGGGTTTCTCCTCTTCCCCTCGCCTTCCTATGTGTGGTGAAACTCTTCTTCTCCCCCACTTCTTTACTGATGCCACTTGACCAACCTTCACTTATTGTAGTGTATAATCGACCTTATTTACCATTCATATTTCCTATTCTTCTCTGCGATTCAAGGCCTATTACCCCTCCTCCCCCACTATTTTTGTCATCCCCATCATGAATGGCCCCATCTGAGACAAACACGATGGGTCTTTGGAGGCTTGGGTCTGTGACAGACGAGGTTTGCGCTGGTTTATCTAGATTTGTCACAGATCACTTGTGTTCTATCATCTTAAATGATGATTTCAACTGATTTGTTTCCTTTCTCATTGTTTTTTCAAAGTGGACATGTTTAGAAGATTCTGGTTATGGGGTTGAGTCAAAGGTTGCCACCCACTAGTAAGTCTCCTCTAGGAAAAAATCTGTTCTGACATCCTAGTCTTTCAAACCAAGACAGGTAATTCTGGTGTGATGGATCTTGAGAAGGCTTTGGGATGGTGCTGTTTGAGTGGTATTTGGAATTATAAGAGTCGCAACCTTGATTCAGTGTTCATTTAGGTCCTGTATTTTTGGATTTGGTGTTTGATCTTGAAATTTCAGTCAATTCAACTTTTCTTAGTTGATCCTGCCGATAGTGATTCTTGTTGGATGGGTGTGTGGAAGATAGTTTATTTATCCATGATGGAGACAATGGTTTCTAATTGAAGTGGTTCATTGTATATTAAAAATTTTCTATGTTCTAATGGATCTTTATAGTTATTCCAACGACCGGGCTCGCTGTTCATGGTATGTTGTCTCCTAATTTTTTTTGAAATTTGAATTTTTGGATTTGGTGTTGTTTCCCAGTTGTGGAATTTTTTATGTTATTGGAATTGGTATCCAGTATTTTGTGAGGTTCCCACTAATCTAATAAGTTATTTATTCAAAAAATTTAAAAAGTGATTTGGAACTATGTGGATCCTAGTTATTCTCTAAGTGGGATTTTTGATGAGGATAATATCATGTAATGTTAAAGGAGAAGGATCCCCCAAAGACAAATTATTGTAAAATGTACCAGTTATAAGAGTTCATAGTGATTCAACATGGACTCACTAATGCTCGAAAAATCATCCAGAGCTGATGAATTGGGTATTTAAGGGTTTCCCTAAAAAATATATGGTAGTCATTTTAGATGATATTCATATCTACACCAAAATAATGGAGGACCGTGGGGAGAATATACATTTTATAAAGAATACTATGAAAAAGGAAAAGTTAGTTTTGAAGTATATTACATATAAATTTTCTGTGGTGAAATTAATGTTAATATGGAATGATATCACCTAGAAATTGATATATATAGATCCTTAAAAAACTAAGGTAATATAAGGAAGGACAACAGAAACATCTATGAAGAAAATCTATAGTTTTGTTGGATTATATGGTTACTATCAGCAGTTTTGGAGAAACATCTCATGATTGTCAATCCCACTGACCAAGATAAATCATAAGTGATTCAAGCTTTTCTAGAATAATGAATATGAAGAGAGAATTAAAGAGTTAAATGTGAGGCTAATCATTACATCTGCGCTCACATTACCCACCAAGGGGAAAATATTTTTGTTCTATAATGATTCATCCTATTAGGTCATGAGTGTTTTACTAATGATAGATGAAAAAGTGATATCATATTTCTCTACCTGATTAAATATCCATATTAGGAACCACCCAACACATGATTTATAATTGGGAAAAATGATCTTAAAGTTGAAAATTTTGTGAAATTTCCTCTATAGAGAAAAGTGTGACTTATATATTGATCATAAATGTCTGAAATATATTTTCACCCAAAAGTGGATTAATATTCCCCAAAGGATGTGGTTATATATGATCAAGGATTATGATCATTTAATCCCATATTATCCTTGTAATGAATTCAACATGGATGATACATTGAGTTTAAATTATCCTTCAACCATATCCTTGATGAGGATTCCAGGTGATATGATCTTAGAAGACATAAAAATTATGGATATAGGAAAAATACAATTATATTTGAATTAAATTGATCAAATAAATTCTAAAATATATATTCTTTAGAGGATCAAGGAGGACTAGAAAGATGATGTGTTTCTATAGAAGAAGGTAGTCAATAAACCTGAGTTCAACTATTCTGAAGATGGAGTTTTAATATTTGAAACCTAGATATGTGTCGCATAAAAACCATAAATAAAGAGGGAACTTATGGATGATGTACATAGATCCCCATTATATATTCATCTTGGAATCACTTAGATGTATTGATAATTGAATCAAAACATATCATTGGATAATAATAAAAGAGTGATTTTGGAGTTTATATCTCGATGATTTGTATAACAAAAAGACAACGAAGAATGATATAAGTCAAAGGGTATGATGGGAACATTTCCCATACTGGAATAGAAATTGGAAAACATCACCATGTATTTATTCATAGGGACCCCTAAGAAACCTAGATGTAATAATTTCAACATGGAGGTAGCTGATCAACTTACTAAGTTAGTACATTTCATCGTTATCAAGAATGATTTCTCTCTTGAACAACTCAATATGATGTACATAATGGAAGTGGTAAGACTAAAAGGAGTTCAACTATCTATTGCGTCTGATTTAAATTTCCGGTTTACCCCATTATTTTCGAGAATCCTTTAATAAGAATTATATATAGAACTACACTTCAACACTACTCATCACTCGTAAATGGACAGTCAATCGAAAAGAAAAATCCGATATTTTGAGGACATAATAGGATTCTATTCAATGTATTTCATTGGATGTTGGGATCAAATCCTTCCCCTATGGATATCTCATATTACAACAGTTTCCATTCTACAATTCAAATGGCTCCATATGAGGATCTCTATGCGTAGAGGTGTATGACTTCACCATGTTAGGATGAAATTGGAGAAAGGAATTAGGTGGGACTTGATCTTATCCATAATATGTTAGATAAGTTTCAACCCATTCAACATCATATGAAATCCATTGAATTTTGATAGAAAAGATATGCAAACAATTATTTATGACACCTCGAGTTTGATGTTAGAGAAAATTTGTTACTTCATATATCATCATTAAAGAAATTCACGAGGTTTTGGATGAAGGGAAATATTATTTAATGATAAAAAAATCCCATTTGAGATCCGTGATCTCATCAGAGCTGTGGAATATATACTATAATTCCCATATAACATATTTTATATATTTTATGTGTTCAATGTATCCCTATTGAGGAAGTACATATAGGGGCCCTCACAGGTACTAAATATAGAGTTGATACAATTGGATAAAGATCTTTCATATGAGATGTAACTGATGAATACCATAGATCATAAAGACAATGTTCATTGAAACAATACACCTCACTTGTTCAATGTGCTACTGAGGAACCAATATTTTGAGGAAGAGAAATGGGAAATAAAAGTGGTGATGGAACAAAAGTATCCTCACCTATTCTAGAGTATGAAATTAAAATATCTAGGGAAACATTTCTGAATTGGGGAAGCATGTAGCAACCTAAAATTTTGCAAATGAAATTGGATTTTTGAATGAATAAATTCGTTATCATGTAATATAGATATAAAAAACATGAAATAATCTAGTAATTTTAGACCATTACATGTTTTTTCAAATTTTGAAGACTGTTAATATCCATAACTATAAATAATATAGGAATTGTATGGTGACCATTAATATTAATATATTAATGTTTATAATAAATTATTTTTGACATAGACAAAGAAAGTGATAGGCTCAGTCATTAGTGTCATACCCTATGAATCCCATTTATCGGAGCCTTTGAGGGAGATAAAATAATTGGGCTCTGATGTTGACCAATCCCAATCCAAGATTTAACAACTAAGACATGATAAAATCCATTAATGCGATACGTCAAAGCTTATCAAGATCATGAACCAAATAATGTTCACCTAAACACCTCAAGAAAATCTCACCAATGAACACCTTACCCTTCGAGAATTCACCAGTGTAATAATATTCATTGAATCTATAACCTAATAGAATGAATTTTTATATTTTATTTTTAATAAAATACTGAATATATTTATCCCTTTTTAATTTTACTTTTTTAAATGATTAATTATTGAGTTTGTTAAATATTATATTTCGATATAATGAAACCGAAAATTTATTTTTCGGGAAATATATAGTATCGATCAAGATACACTTGTTAATGAATTCATTAATTTTTATGTTTAAAAAAAATATTATTATTAAATAATATTTACTAAATATAAATGCTAATATAATTTAATGACATCCCAAATAAATTTAATAAGGGTTAGAAAATTATTATTGTAAATAAACCGTGATTTTTTTAATAAATGTGGATTTTTGATCTAAAAGTGTAAAGTTTCATACATAAATAATTATTTGGATAGAATTTAAAAAATATTTTTGATATCATAATGTTGAAATTAAGAAAAGTTTATTTTTTCATAATTTCAGAATATACCTAATTTTTATGTCAAAATTCTATATGATATAAATATACGACATGTGTTATGACATTATAATACCCCATAATTGATGTAATAAATTCCATAAAATAGATAGATTACCCAAATATTTTTTTTCCATTTAAAATAATATTTTTTTAAATTATTTTATTAATTTTAAAAATCCATAATGAATCCTCCAAAACCTATATTATATTTTAAGGTTTTGAAATCAATTTTTTATAATCATGTATCACTTCTACATTAATAAGGGTATTATTTCAATGGGTTTTTTCATAAACTTTTAAATAATTAAAACTAATCATCTTTGGAATAAACCTTGTGAAGGATTTTTTTGATTAGATTATTTTATAGAGTCTAAAACCTATGTTTGAAAACTAATAAAAAATTATCCTTTATTTTTATATATAAACCCATCCAACAACAATTTTATCTTCACTAAACACCCTTAAATCATGAAGTTAATCTACATTTATCTCTTTAAAATCCTCTCAAGGTTTGCCCAATCTCTTATGACGCTCTTTTGAGGATTTTAGAAGCGCCCTCTCAAGGTACAAGATCCTATCCTTCTCCTCGTTGATAAAGAAAATTCATTATGTTATGCTTTTTTATTTCAAATTTGTCATATTCAGATATGTTTTTATACATAAATATTACCATACATATGATTAACATCAAATTATAGTCCAGTTTCCTCTCATTATCCCTTTCAATAAACCATTATGTGCACCCATTATGATACTACAATTAACAAGTGGTTTCCCATGTCAAATATTTATATAGTGAATACCCACCTCGATTTCCACTGAAGGAAATTGTCCAAGTTGTACCTATCATACATTGAATGAGTATTTACATGTATATAACATATGATCCTTAATCAGGGGTAAAAATTGAGGAATACATAATTATGTTGTATGATCTATTTGGAAAACATATGTATGTACATGATATGAAAGTGACGGGTGGACCAAAAAATATATACCCCTATTATGAAATGGTTAATGTTTTTATCTCATGAGAATACATATATGCAGCAAGAGAGGTTACCCTAAGCCCACTATGTTATGATATCTTGGAATCTAACATTGACTAATGCTTATAATTTCATGTTTCATGTTGTTTACACCTTCCAATGATTGTTTTATGATATCATGTTATACCATTCCCCATTATTCAAGATTATGATTCTCACCCAACTAATTTTACCTTTATATGACTCTTGGATCACATGTACAAATTTTCATGGCCTATTTTTTGCTCATACTGAAAACAGTTGGGTCATTCAGCTTTAAAGTGCCGATGCGTCCAAAGGGACCAGCACGTTTCAAACACATTTTCAGGCCCAATAGATGGGTTTGAGGAGGTGAGCGGAGGTGGATCAGGGGATGCTGGATCCCTCATGCACCACTTACACGTTCATGATTCCCTAGCTGGGAAGGAGAAATCTCAGGGGATACCTGCATTTGGTTTATCCAGACCAACCCTATTTCTCAGATGGAAAATAATATAGAAGAAGGGGCGAACCTCTAGGATGTTAGGCCCTTGTCACTGTTGGATGCATGCTGGCATGAGCCCGGTGATAAGGTGTATATGAATCCTACCACATCCAAGATTTCTGACCCACTGGTGGTGGATATTTTTTCCAGGCGGAAGAATGACTTGGTCGGATTTAAAAAGGCCGCGCCGAACCCTCTGGATAGACCTTCTTATGCAGATAAGTTAAAGTATGGAAGAATGGTTAAGGGAAAAGAGGTCATGCTCTCCACTGTAACTAGTAAGGATGCCCATGCTGATGCAAGAGTGCTATGTCCGAGACAACAAGAGCATTCGTGGTCTATTCATCATCTCAATCGTTTCACAACCTTACTTCCTATGGGGAAAGAGAATGCCGACCCAGAAGGTTGGCAAACTCATATACCAAAATGGAAATGAAAGCGGACCTTGTAAAGGTCATCTGAAGCACTGCACTAAGTGATAATGAAGAATAATCTCTAGCAATGACCTAATATGAGGATGATTCACAAGTGGATAGGGCGGTCGGGTCTGGCTTGAGAAAGGGAAAGTAAGGGATCCTTGGCAGAAGAAATTTCCCAGTTAAGGGGGGAAAAAGGCTCGACCCCACAAAATTAATCGAATATCCATAAGTAAATTGTTACTAGATCTTTAGGGAGGACAATGAAAAATGAGACAGTGAAACATCTAGGGAACCCAACAAGTGTTCAAGGTGATAAACAGTTCCCAGTAGAGTTGGTTAAGTAATCTCTTGGTAAGGGTCACAAGTCCTCTGATGGTGAAGTCAAGATGTTTAACCTGGGTCCAATACCAGACAGAACCTTAAACGGAGTGGCAGACATGATGGAAGTAGAGACTCAATTACATCTTGTTCTATGCTCTTAGGATGAAGTTCCAGAAGAATACATCCATATTAATTCATCAAAGGAGGATCCCAACAGAATATATGAGAGGTTGAGTATAACTAGCAATAATGTTGAGAAATTTCAGTGGATCAACAATGTGGACATCATTTTAACGTGTGGTTTTAATGAATTAATGATCAATGCGGACAAATATATCCAGGAATGGGACATGATGGTGGATCTCATTGAAGATCTTCTAGAGGATGATCTGAATACTCAGGTAACCACGCTTTATTAGAATCTCTATAGGGTGGCTGGTTCTAACACTCATAGTCTTGAATTTAACAACTTTGTGGGGTCTTTTTGTGTTTAACAGCTATGATTTGAGCGTGTTCTGATTTCATAATTTTTCATAAAAAGTGATTTTGAAATAAAAATAAAAGTGTGATTAATATTTAATTAATAGTAATTAGTTTTTAAGAGGGTAATCTAATGTGGAATTTTTTTCCTAAGTTTACATGAAATATAGAACTTATAGAATTTTATTTTATTTTATAAATTCATACTAAAATATCTCACAAACCATACCTCACCTAACTAACCGATATTTTTGGATTTCCATTCTTTCCCAATATTTAACAATCTTTTCCATAAAAAATACTATCTTCCACTCTTATAAAGCGGGTATGAATTACACCCTTTCTCTACATCACTCTTATTTGAAATTTCCTTGATAACTTACCCAAATATCATCTATTTGAAGTATTATACAAACCATAGTGTCCACTGTCACCACAAATTAGGCTACGTCCCTCAACTCTAAGTCCTAACTCGAAGAGGATGTTTAAGGGTACAACATTTGTATCACATATTTCTTAACACTTATCTCTTATTCTTTTAATTATTTTCCAAAAAGAAACATATTATAATAATTAAATAATTATATTTAATTTTTTTAAATTTTATAAAAACACTAGTACAACCATTATTTATTCTCTTCCATCTATTATGATAAAGAATAATCATCATTAGTGCATGTGTGTGGACTTACACATCCACGAAGTGATGCCTTAAGTTTTTCATCCCCACTAATCATAACTGTTCATAATGATGAAATTTATAAATAAATATAACAAATATAATTTATTTATTTTTATAAAATGATCACTTACTATCCACCATCACTCCTATAAATAATTTTTCAATGAAAATTATAATCATGTGATGTGAGGACTACCACCTCGATAAAGAAATTTTTTTGTATTTTTTTCTTATAGTTTTTATGTCTTTATCCAAAAATCAAAATATTTGGTTAACCATTATATAATATCATTTTTGTATCTTTTAATTATAATTATATTATTCATATGAAACACCTCCTCAACCATACACACCAATTGAGTTAAATTGTGTTCAATATTGAGTTAGTTTGACCACATATATGAATAATGTTACGAAATTATGTCATGGGTGATTTTTAAAATTTAATTACAGGTATAATATCACATTAATATGTAAAAAATAATTTTTTCAGTTATGTGAAGTATACATTAATATTTAACTCATTAATTATGAAATCTCTATTTTTATGCTTAAAATAACCAAAACACTTTTTGTAGAAAATTTCATCTTTTAGAGTAAATAATAATGTACTCATGAAAGGAAATTTAAACTACAAAAATAATTATGACTGAAAATTTATTTTTTAATGTCAAGACACTTTAAGGGGAAATTGAGAACCAAAAATTCCAATATACAACAAATTCCAAAACAAAAAACATCCAAACAATGATCAGACCTGCCTCACCCCAGCATCAATCTCATGACAACAATCATCACTAATGCATGACCACACATCTAGCTGTCCCGTGCCAAGGCAGATACAGTATCGATGGTGTAGCCATACCCTCTCAACATCAAAGTCCACATGGAATTCATCGGTAATGTTTTGATGCTATGAACCTCATCTAAGGAAGATCCAAGAAATTATGAATGTGTTACACCAATAAAAAAAGCACACAAAAACTAAACTAGAATAATTTTCATCAACATTGATCCTATGAAACTACTAAAAATGATAAAAAATGTAAAACCTTATATGCGAAAATAGGAATAATAAACTAATATAGATATTTATAATAATTATAAACGAAAATTAATAAATTTTTAACTATTAATATGTTTGTAAAATTTAATATTAATATTAGTATGTTTTCATAAGTGATTAGACTACTTTTGACTATGAAGTAAAACAAAGTAAGGATTTATTTGTCTCAAATTTGAATACCTTGAGATATTATTATAGTATAGATAATGTTTCTTTTATATATTTAAAATACCAACAAATTTTATTTTTAATCATGATTTTGTTATATTTTATGCTCTACAATGTTTTTCCATGTTTGTTCTATAATGGGGTTTGTATTGAAAAGATATAAAGGATGTATGGGGTTTTCCTATCAACTTCTCTTCATTGATAATTTTTTTAATGTTTTCCCCAATTTCTTATTTCTTTGGGGTATATAGTTACAATGAATGTATACTATCATAATCCAGTATTTATTCCATGGTATTTATAGAACCATGATATTTTCAGACATATAATTACATTAGATTCAAAAGTTTCCAAATAAGTAATTGGTTTTTAATGACTAAATTATCTTCATTAGGTCATTTCCAATCAAAATTTTTCTATTTTAATTAATTATTGATCTATCATAACCTATTGAGGTTTAATGATGTATTAATCCTTATTTTTTCATGAAATCATGTTTTAAATAATGTTATTCATCCTATATTGTTTTAATGTTTAGATAAATTAATTTTATATGAATAATTCTATTTAACAATAATGGATTTTTCATCTATATCGATTTTTTTTAATTCCCATAAACCTTATAATTTACCTATTGTAAATTTAATTTGTTTTTAGATACAATGATTCTCTTAGTCTCTTTATTTTTTAATATAAAGGTCTCTTTATCCAATAAATAAGGTGGTTTTTCCAAGGATATATCAAAATGTTCAAATTTTTTGTATACATACAAAATAAAAGTATTTATCATCCTCTAAATATTTTATTTGGATACAGTTTATGTGTATTTAATGTCTCCATTATTGAATACAATTTTTAATGTAAATCTTTTCAAAAAAAATCACAATCCCATTTCAAAAAATTTATTTCTTTTTCTGGCCTTTATTATTAATGATTAATTTTAAAAGTAAAATTTTGCAATGAATTTTCCAATTATATTCTCAAAAGAATTATGTTTTTTTATGTTTCAATTATTAAAGATAATTTTCAATTGTAACAGTTTTCAAAATATTTTAGGTTATAATTTTTGAAATCATTTTTATTTTCAAGGATATTTTATTTATACCTCTTATAATATGGTATTAAATATTATTTATCTCCCCCTTACCAATAATTTCTTTTTGAATGTAATTCACACATCATATTTTGTGAAAACTTTTTTATATTCACTTTAATTTTTACTTCAATGTTTATCTTCCATAGAGTGATTTTTTGATCACCCTCCCTATTTTATTATGTTGTGAATACCTTTAAGAAATGATGTTTTTATATCCTAAGATTTCTTAATTTCATGTTATATGATTTTTTATTAAACCAGTTTTTTTCCATGGGTTATTTATGATATAATGAATCTTGATTTTTAGTGGAACACATATGTATATATGATTGAAAGTTGGGTTCTTTATCACCATTTAATGCATTGGTTTTGGCTTATATCTCTTGAGATAGTCCAAAATGGATATAACGAGATTGTTAACTTCAGTGTTGGTGTGATGGGATTGAACAAAATTCAGGAATGACCATATTGAGTTTGTCCAAATTTTTATAGTCCTAATGGACTTTTTCACAATTTCTTTTCATATGATCATTTTTTCACATATTTCAAGCTGTTTATCACGTTTTTACACTTTCCTATTATTTATAATGTTATTTTCGTTTTACAAGATACATTTAATTGGAGAAAATTTCATATTTCCTTATTTCAATATATATTTTTAATGTACTCCATAAATTTATACCATAACCACATATTTTATGATTATTGATATATTTTTTCGATCCATTTCATATATTTTATGCTTCCATAATTATATTTTTATAATCGCTTGTTGCTTTATCATGTTTTATGATTATCACACTTGCTCTTATAATCTTTTATTATGATATAGATATCATCATATTATTATTCTTTATGTTTATGATCAAATACCTCATGTTATTTATTTTACCTTAATAATAATTTGATCTCACCCCTCTATTTATTTCTATTTCCTTATATTATGAAAAAAGTTATTATGTATTCTAATCCTATAATAGAATCCTTTGTAGAGTATTTAAGGTTTATGTAAAAGAATCATTATAGATTTATTATATTCATTTACTGTGAAAAAAAGTGTCCATTAGGTTATAATGAAATGGTTTTTTAGTTTATGATTTTTCTATATTTCTATTAAACTCAAAAGTAAAAGATACTTGGACTATAAATGTTTGAATCATTTTTTATTCATAAATTTGTATCTAAACCATTGTTTTAATGTATGTTTTTCAGTAATAGATCTTGGAGTGAAGGTTTGAGGGGCTCTACATTCAGTATAAAAGGAGTTTTAAGATAAATATAGAGTTTAAGATATTATTGGTTGAGAATGATTTAATATTTAGGAAGGAATTAAAGGGTTAATTAGTTACAAATGAAGTTAGTTTATAGAATGAATTTTCAGTAGAACTTGAGGTTAGCGGCTTTCTTTATAAAATGCATATCGTATATATTCACAAAAATTAAAATATAAAATGGATTGGGGTTTATTTTCTTATTAATAAAAGTTAATCGATAGAATTGTTTTATTTTAATATATGGGATCACGAATCATACTTGGAACATAGAGTGGATTACAATATGTGCACTGAAAAATACCTTCTTACATTTAATTTTAAATAACCACCTTACATGTTAAGTGGAAAGAGTTTTTGTTGTGAACATATTTTACTTTGATCCATAAGCTCATTCAATCATCATTACCATGAAATAGGTGTGATAAATTTTCAAAAAAATATCTCACATAGGATTAATTTGATGATATCTAATATGATTAAAAAGGAAGAAAAGATCCAGAAAAAGTGGTGAGTAATTGCAATAAAAAATAGGGGTATTTGGTGTTTATTTATTCCATCACTTGGTAAGTGTAGGGAATGTTGGTGTTTCAGTGACAGATTGATTTTGATATAGAGTTAATGTTTTTTCATATGATGAAAACATTGATAGATTCCAATCATATGGTCTTGGGAACCCAATGTTTAGTGAAACTATTAAATTTAATTCAAATGAACCAAAATTATTGGGCTAGAGTTCCCATGTTACATTCCCATTTCAGGTAATTCACATTTTATCAAAGTTGGCTTTCAATAACCTATTCCATGTAATTGAATTCATTCAACACAACAAGACACTTTAAAAAATTACATTTCATAAATTTATGAAAAAAATTTAAACAACACAAGAGGTGTAAAAAAACAATCACTATCATCATAACAAGGATGTAATGAATTGAATAAAATATTATAAAACTTGTAAGGAATGTATAATAAGAAAACCACACAATTGTAATTTTAAAGGACTACGAACATTTGAAAATACCATTTGGATAATCCCATTTTAAAGTAAAATCTTTTAAAACCAATTCCAAGATCTTGAATATGTGTTCCTAAACCACCCTTTATCCTTACAAATGTATGACTTTATGAATAAAAATAAAAATCCTCATGTTTTAGTTATTTACACTCATTATGTGAAGATATGAAATAATGTGTTTATATTAATATAAATTTATATTTGTATAGGCATAAAAAAGATAGTGAAATATATTCTTATAAAAAATTATAAATATAAAAAATTTGAAAAAATCATACAAATTTAATTAAACCCATTTTATAATTCCTATAAAAATTATAAAAAGATCAGGATATATTAAAATCAAAAATATAAAATAGGATTTCAACAGCACTGACCTTTATCAGCTCTAGTAAAAAGCACTAATAAATGGGTCTATTATCAGCACAAAAACAAACCATGATAAAGGGTACCTTTTATCAACATTTTTTAGCACTGATAAAAGCTACCCTTTATTAGTGCATTTATTTTTAGAATTGATAAAGGAAATCCATTACCATCTCTTTTCATCAGCAATGATAAAAGGTACCCTTTATCTGCACATTATTTTTAAGATTGATAGAGGGATCCTTTATCAACACTTTTTTAGTTCTGATAAAGGCCGTAAATAAAATGAAATAATAAAATTAAAAATAATTAAAAATTAGTTTCTTAAAAAAATTTAAAATTTAAAATTTTCAAATAATTGTTGATAAAAATTAATAAAATTAATATACTATATTTATATTATAAGTATTAATAAATATTATATATTAAATATATAGATATATTTATAATGAAATAATTAATCAAATAAAAATTAAAAATTTGTAAATTAAGAAAAATCTGAAACCTTTTAATAAATAAATATTTATTGATAATATTAAATAAAAGAATTTATTAAATATAGAAATATGTGAATGTATATAAATATATTATTTATATAGTAAAACATATTTATTCTTTACATCAAATAAGACTTATATTCTTGAAGAATGATTTCTAATTAAAAATTAATATGAATTAAAAATACTAACTAATTACATCGAGTAATGGACCTAATTGAATGTCATTTGATTTTTAAATTTAACATATATCAAATGTGTATTATATTGATTTCACATAAATATGGGTAATTAATGAATTTTTGTAAACAACACCCACACAAATATTTATGTAATTAATGAAATCTTATATAGAAACACATACTCCTAATATTTATGTATTATATTAAAAATATAGTATACAATTTATAATTTAATTATAACATGTTGCATTTAATATATCATGTCTTTAATTATTAAATTTTACTTATTTAATTTTAATTTGATTATAGTTAGGTATTAATTCATTTTTTATTGTAATATATATATATATATTGTGAATTTGATCATTTTCCCTAAATATATAAATATATATTAACTATGTTTTAATATTTTCAATATGTATTCAATATATATGCATATATTTTTAAAAATTTATATTTATTCAATAAAACGTTTCCATTTTTCAATATTGTTAAAGTTTTCTCATTTTTAATTATTCAATTTCAATAATTTTTAAGATGCATGCACTTAAGATTAAATATTCATTTATAATGTTAAAAATATATATGTAAATAAATATTTATAAATAAATATATTTTTAAATGTCTATTTAATATATTTATATCTTTATATATTTATAAATATAAATAAATAAATATTTTTTTAAAACGTTTTTTTAATTATAAATATATATATATATATAAATAATTATAAAATTATATTAAATTTATTTAAATAATGAATGTATTTAATATATATATAGTTATATATATTCATTGTGTATGTATATATATAATTATATAAATAATGAATATATTTATAACTATATAATAATATATTCATTATATATATTCATTATATAAATTTAAATATAAATTAATAATGAATATATTTACTATATTTATATTTAAATGTATTTTTATTAAATACATATATAATTATATAAATATAATTAATTTGTTTTATTTATAATCATGATTATAAATCTGTTTTAAGCACTTATGTAATAAGTACTGAAAAAATAAAACATTATTTATTATTTTTTAGCATTGATAAACTCTATCTTTATTAGTGCTAAAAAACTTTGATAAAGATTCCTTTTATTGGCGCTTACTAACTTAGCACTGATAAATGGGATCATTATCAGTGTTTTTTTGGAAGTGCTAATAAATATGCCTTGGTCCATTAAAATAACCCTAACTAGTCACGATATCTAACGATTTCTGCAAAATCCACCTACTGTCATCAATCATCATCATGGAATCCATGTTCCAATCAAGACTCAAATCTGGGTTCGAACAAATCAAAGTATGGAATCTAATTCTCTAATAATTCTAGGTTCAAACAAATCCCTGGCTCGAAGAAATTATAGGTTTGAAAATATCTATAATTTCTATCAGATGATTCAATGTTTCAATCCAAATTATGTTATTTTCTCCCCTTCATAACTCATTGATTTCTTATTCGGTGGTATCCATTTGCATTTTTTTATTATCACTTTCTATTCATTTTTCATTGCTGATTTCCTTTCTATTATAAATCTATAATTCGGGGTCTTTCTGATTTTGGATTTATATTGACCCTTTTGGTGATTTTGTTGCATCCTTGTAGCGTACTAAGAATTCCAAACATCGATTTCATCTTATAGCGTATTAAGTTTAAATGTATTGAACTTCATTCATTGAAAATAATTCACACAAAGTGATTGTTAAAATTCAAATGATGGTTTTTATTTGATAAATCTAAATGTATTTCATGTAGTGATTTCTTGATCATGAGGCTATATTTTTGGGGTTTTTGTCTATTTTAAAGCCTCAATGGTATTACATAGAGATTTTTATTTTATGTTTAGTGTCATGAATTTTATCTCTTTTTTTTATATCCTATATGAACATATATATATATATATACAAGCATTTTGAAATATGTCAATATATATATGAACATATTACATCTTGAATATAAGTTATTTTGTAGTCATATGAAATATAGATAAGATTCATTCATTAAAGTGTATTATAATTTTTGTCTTGGTTTCAAAAATACATTTCTAGAGGGACTATTAAGGTTTTCTTAAATTATTACATTAAATTATGTATGTAACTTTTTAAAATTACATTTATTGTCACTTTTTTTTGGAATAATATTGAAATAAAGGGGTTTTTTGTTGAAAAAAAGTATTTCTATCATGGTTTATGGCCTTCTTCATACAATGAAATGGTTTTTATAGATATTTATCACAATATATGGGTTCTATCTACATTAGTTTTTATGAGCTACGATTTTTTTCTTTTAAATACAATGATATTAAGGATGGGTGTTAGAAGGATGTTTTGAATAGAAATATCTAGGTTATGTTTATTTGTGATTGATATGTTTTCGGAAATGGAGACCACACCTCCAATTATTATCATAGATGGGATTGTATGAATCTTAGTGGAAGATGAGTATTAATATCAATGTAGTCTTGATATGATTTTATAGGTCGACACTTATATCAAAGTCCATATGGGATCCCAACAAGGTTGGATTGTTTTGGGTCTCTAGTAGGTAATAAACATAGGAACTCATCATCATGCTTATAGGTGGTTCTAACCCAAGTATTTCCAGAGTCACCTAATGGGATATTTTGTAATGTCCTAAGATTGAATATGCTTCATTTACTACTATTTACATGTATATTGTTTTTGACTTATTAAATATTTAATATTGATCCATTATAATGTGTCTAATTCTTTATATATTTTATTTGGTTGTATTATTTTATTTATTATTCTAAATAATGTTTCATTTTATTATTATATATTATTATTCATGTGTATGGTTATGAAGAAGCATATTCATGAACAGAAGAATATTTATAGAGTCTATAAGTAAGTTTATTCAATAAAATATTAGTTATTAAGGATTAAAATTTATTATGAGAAATTATGGATATTGATGAAATTTGGTATAACATTAATATTAAATGTAATAATTCTTTAGGTTGTTACATAAATTTTTCCAAAAAATAGAATGGATGTTATAAAATTATATATAATTTGGAATAATTATTAGAATATATTTTTAAGTATTCATAATTTTAGATCTACATGTTTTGGTTCTACCCCAAGGAATAACTGATTGCCCTCCATGTATATGAAATTACACTTTATTTATTAAAATGTTTTATCAATGTATTTGTATATATTCAAGTTGATGGAATATGTGTTTATTATTCTTTTTTTATCATATTTTGTTTTCTTATTTTTTATTTAATTTCCTATATTATATTTTCATTTATTTAGGGGATTTAAGAATGACTTGATGGATCAATTTAATAGAGGTAGTAATTTTCTTAGTTATATGATTGAATTTATTAATAGTGGGATTTCATTAATAAATATAAAATTCATAGAGGAACCAAGGTTTTATATATCTTAACATGTCCCCACCGAGATCCCTATAATCACAAAAAAGAATGTGTATAGCCCCAAAATATCACCTTAAAAAAGAAAAACATTAATAACAAGTGATAACAGTGTAATTCTCACAAATGAAAGTCATTACCCCTTTTAGATAAAAAATGGAGTAGAACTGTCATCCTTATCAGCTTCATCCCCCAAATCGGTAATATTGTAATTTTTGGCTTGAGACTCATCCACCATATCTTTTATATTACTTAAAATAATATTAGATGTAGTCATTATAATGACCCATAAATTACATTCATTGTTATTACTTAAAAATTGAATCACACTTATTACAACATATAAAAAAACCATGAAAGGACCGTATATGTATAGTGTCTTTAGAAACCAGGAAACATAAACAACTAGTTCATAAATAATCTACACTGTCTCCCTTTTATTTTATCATATCTAGAGCCCCTTTTGGCATATCTTACTTAATACCTGTCTTCCTGACCTGGGGAAAAGAAAACATACAAATGGGTGAGCTCCAATGCTCAGTAAGGGTAAACAAAAGAAATATCAATCATATCATATTTATAAGAACATAACGTTTTGAAAATATTAACCTGCAAAAGATATCATAATATCATAACATGGGATAAGTCATGGTAGTGCAATGTAAATCCCAATAATAATAACATGAAACTTTGTGTCATGCACACATAATCATAGATAATCATTTCTTAGTAGTGAAGACTCAATTCCAAGACTATCCTAACGGACAAGGTCTATTTCTGTACCACGTTCACTCCTCATTTCAGTCATGTATCACTGAACCAGATTAACCTGCCATTCCAACCATGTCTATATAATGAGATATAAATCTTTACCCAATGAATTGGAGGGAGATATAGGTCCCACCCATCTCATTATGAAATCATTATTACTTATTCCACAACATAAACATAAATCATTCATCATGACCTAAAGAATAAAAATGGGTTTCATAAACATCATCCTATCATGACATAATCCACATACAAAAATTGATATCATTCCATCATAACAAAAGTGAAACCATGTAAATCATAGATACATTATACATGAAACATACATATATGAAATAATTTTATCTTAGATGGAAAATGGTTTTGATAAAACACCTGAAAATAATTCTTGATAAAAATATCCTTTCTTCTTAAAAATCCATTTCTTTTCACAAAATTCCACGAAATTTTAAAATAAAAGGATTTTAATGAAAATAAACATGAAATATTGTGGGGTAAAATTCATGAAAATAAGGCGTTTTGAAACTGTAAAAATCCATTCATGCCATATAAGTTAAGAAAACATTCTTCTCGTACTTTTGCCGGAAAAGTCAAAAACTACCTCGTATGTTAAACAAAAGAAAGATTCCTTATATACCATGTAGTAAAAGTAAAAAATAGGTAAGGAGGACTTTAAAAATACATAAAAACACTATTAGAAAACATGGATATGGAGGATAACAATAACCCTAGTAAATACATACAAATAAACAATCTCGGATAAGAACGATATTAGAATAATTCTCCCTTACCTTAGGTCAGATTTGCTTCGTATGTGTCCGAACGTCCTGTATAATGATTTAAATATTGTTATTTACTTTTCCAGAATCGTAGTCATTGTTATGATATAATATATTGTCATATTCTTAGCTTTTTATTAGTAATATTTCATTTCTACTTGTTATTCAGGTGTTTATTGATTTTTTGTTCTTATGTGTGTTTTGTCGAATAAATTCTTATTACTATTTTTAGGTTATAGATACCTCAATTACATAATGGTATTAATGTAATATATTTCATATTTATTAATTGAATTTATTTATATAATCATTATTCAATGAATATCACGTAGAACGAGTCGCATCACATCGTGGAGATGGTAGGCCGTACATACGCACGAGCGATGATATCATTCCCATGATCGTGGAATTGTATTAAAGTGTATGTATACTATTTTATAATAAATATCAGTTTACAATAATCATATATAGTTATTATTTAAACCATTATACCCATCCAAGTAAGGTGGTGGTGGAAAACAGATTACACCACAGCGTGGAGACAGTATTCCGTATGTACGCACGTGCGGTGATTTCATTTTTCGTAGGATGGATAGAAGGTGAAATTGGTTTGTTTAATATTTATAATAACATATCAGTATATGAGTGATACTGATTCTATTACTTCATAATGAAACAACTAAAGAAGAGGAAGTAGAAGAAGAAATAAAGTTTAAAGAATTGGTAACAGACATTACCTCTTCTTTGAAGCGCCTCTTCTTAACCTCCTCTTAGGGCACTAAAGATGGTCTTTGAAGAAGACCAGGACCTCTAGGATGTTTCTAGGGAAGTTGAGAAGGGAAATGGGTAGGGTTTTTCCGAGATTTAATGCTCAATGTTGTGTAAAGAGGAGAGGGAGGAGGTTCCATTTTATAAGGGAGGAGAGGGGCACTTTAGGAAAAACTTAAAATATTATTTTATAATGAAGTCATATTCAGTTTTTAATAGCTCCAAATTTATTTATTTCGAAGATAGGGTGGGGATGGGTCTAAATACTCTCAAAAAATATATTTTAGACAAGTTTAGGTCACTATTTTAACCTTATCATTTAGATTTAACTTTAGGTTAAATAATTTAACTTTTACCGTGTCTTCTTGTTTTCTTACACTATAATGTTAATAGACTTACTATAAAATGCCAAACGAACCCCAAGTGGTTCATTATTAATATATATAACCTTATCTAAGTCATTTCACTGAACCATATATTTTAATGAATAAAATAACAATTATAAATTTAATATTTGTTTTAAAAACTATTTTATGTCAATTTTGACACTATTTGGTAATTGATTTTTGTGAAAATCATAACAGCATGATTAGTTCGAAAAAAGATAATTACATCAATAATAATATTTCATATTAACTAATAGAATCAGTGTAATTCATAAAAAAATCTCAAATTACATTTATTTTGGCATTTATAATATCAATTATGTAAATATTTCCTTAATAAGGAAATTAATGCATCATCATTGTGTCTTAAATAAAATAAATTATTTAAAGTCTAAAAATTATAAATAAAATCCCATTATTTAGGAAATATTTTTATCTTTCTAATGAAAATTTATAGTCAAATTTATATTATTTATAAACCTATATTAAAAAGTTTTTAGTTATTAAACTTTTATTTTAACTATTTTAACTCTTCTTTAAATAAAATAATATTAAATGTCCTAATCTAATCCAAGTGGACCTAAATGGTCATATTTTATTCCTAAGGTTGTTTTTGGTCGAATTAAACTTATACAATAGAATTAGGACATGTGTTAGGGTAATAATAATACCATTTTACCCTTAATTACCCTATTTATTTTTAACCGTGGTAAATAAAAGTAAAACGTTACTATTCACCAATTTTTTTTATCTTATTGAACCACATTTTAATCCTTGATATTAACTGTGTCTCTTGGATTTTCAAAATTCCACTCACAGAAGCGGTAAAATTAAGTTCTATGTAAATTTTCAAACTCTCCTAGGAGGTGGGTAAGAGACGGTGAAAAGTTTAATAGAATTTTTATATATCTAAAATTATTATAAAATGAATCCGATAAATTACTTTGAACTTATATAGGTATTATGTATCAATTTTTACCAAAAATAAATTTAAATAAATTAAATAATTATTTAAATAAAAAGTCTATTTTTAAATAGTAACCCAAGGTTTTCACTATTCATCAAAAATTGAATGTTTTCAGAAAAATACAAAATATTCACCCTAGGCTAATTTCGATATTCCGAATCCAAAAATGAAGTCCATTTTAAAAGATAAAATTTATAAAATTTCAAAAAGTGGGTATTACTATTCATAACGTCTAGTTTTAATAATATTTTAATAGCATATCGTTGTTTAGTGAAACTCGGTATTGCGTACAACACAAGCTATCGAGGAAGGTCGCGATTGCTTGTAAAGAAAGCCAAGCTAGTGTTGTGTGTAGTGAATGATTCCTTTTATTATATAAAAAAACAAAATATTTCTCATAAAAATCTCGGGTGTTACATTCTACCCCCCTTAAAATGAATTTCTCCCTAGAAATTCGTCACTTTGTAACAAACAGATAAGGATACCTCTCCCTCATCATATACTCAAGCTCCCATGTAGATTATTCTAATTGGTGGTTCCTCCATAAAACTTTCACCAAACGAGTGGTCCTGTTCTGTAGGAATTTTTCACTTCGATCCAGAATCTCTATTAGCTGTTCTTCATAAAAAGGATCTTACTCCAACGGTACAACTTCTGAGATGAGCACATGCGAACGATCAGGCATGTACTTTCTCAAAAGAGAAACCTAGAACACATCATGAAGTTGAGAGAGATTCGGTGGAATCACCAATCGGTATGCTACCATCCCAACACGATCCAGTATTTCGAAAGGACCGATATACCTAGAGCTCAGCTTTCCCTTCTTTCCAAATCTCATTACTCTCTTCCAAGGAGATATTTGTAATAACACTTTATCACCCACTTAAAAGTCTCGGTCCTTTCTTCAGTTATCGACATAACTTTTTTGTCGACTCTAATATTCTCTTTTATGTTGTTAAATAGATCGGACCTTTTTTGCCATCTCATCAACAAGATCAGGTCCTAATAGCTTTCTTTTCCCAACTTTATCCTAGCAAGTTGAAGTTTGGTATTTCTTTACATAGAGAGCTTCATAAGAATCCATCTGAATACTGGAGTGAAATCTATTATTATAATAAAATTCCACCAAAGGTAGGTGTTGATCCCAACCACCTTTGAAATCCATAGAGCAAGCTCTTAACATATCTTCTAGAGTTTGAATTGTTCTCTCGGACTGACCGTCTGTCTGAGGATGATAAGCAGTACTGAAACTCAACTCTATATCCAGAGTATGCTGAAGACTTTTCCAAAACATTGAGGTAATCCTCGGATCCCGATCAGATATAATGGAAAGTGGTACTCCATGAAATCTTATCGCTTCCTTTACATATATCTTGGCAAGTTGATCAAGATAGAAATCCTCTCTAATAGCAATGAAGTGTGCCGAATTTTTAAGATGATCAACTGTGACCCAGATAAAATTATTTCCATTGGATGATTTAGGAAGTTTGCTGACAAAGTCCATAGTGATGTTTTCCCATTTCCATTCGGGTATGGGTAATGGTTGTAACATCCCCTTAGACTTCTGCCTCTCAGCTTTAACTTGCTGACTAACCAAGCATCGAGAGACATATTCAGCAACATCTCTTTTCATTCCATCCCACCAGAAGTACTCTTTTAGGTCCCTATACATCTTCGTGCTTCCAGGATGTATAGAGAATGAAGAACTATGAGCCTCATCCAGCAGTTCCTTCTTTAATTCAGGGATGGGAGGAACACAAACCCAATTCCTGATCCTTATTATCCCATCACAATCAAGGTTGAATTTAGGAACATTTCTCACCTTGTTTTGAAACTCTACATCTTCTTTTTGTGCCTCTTTAATATTCACATGTATAGATGGTTGAACATTCATTTGATAAAGATAAGATTTTCCCCCTTCTATTATGATTCCAAGATCCATCCTTTGTAAATCCATAAATATTAGATCTTTTGTGATCCTCATCATGGATAAGCTGGCATGGTATTGTCGACTTAATGCATCTTCCAACTTGTTTTCTTTCCCAGGGTGATAATGAATTGAGCTATTGTAGTCCTTAATCAACTCCAACCATCTTCTTTGGACCATATTCATCTCCTTTTGTATGAAAATATACTTTAAACTTTTATGATCAGTATAAATATCACACCTTTCACCATAAAGATAATGCCTCCAAATCTTTAATTCAAAGATTACCGCAGCTAACTCCAAATCATGAGTTGGGTAATTTCGCTCATGGATTTTCAACTGTCGTGAGGCATAAGCTATCACCATACCATTTTGTATGAGAACACACCCCAATCCCTTCTTGGATGCATCACTATAGATCACAAACATTTCTCCTCTACAGGGCAGTGTGAGCACAGGTGCACTGGATAACCTTCTTTTTAACACCTTGAAATTCTCTTCACACTCTTTTGTCCAAGTGAAATTAACTCATTTTAGAGTCAGCCTGGTGAGTGGATTAGATAATCATGAAATATCGTTCACTAAACGACGATAATATCCATCCAAAACAAGAAAACTTTGGATCTCAGTTACTGTTTTTGGTCTCGACCATCTTTCGATAACCTCTGTTTTTGCTGGATCCACAGATACCCCCTCTTTTGAGATTATGTGACCCAAAAATGAAACTTTTTGAAGCCAAAATTCACATTGGTAAATTTGGAAAAAATCGTATCCTTTCTCTGGGTCTTCAATACAATTCTCAATTGATCTTCATGTTCTTCCTTTCTCTTTTAATAGACAATAATATCGTCTATAAAGACTACCACAAACTGGTCAAGATAGTCTCTAAAGACTCTATTCATTAGATCCATGAAGATAGTCGGGGCATTAGTAAGACCAAATGGCATCACTATAAATCCATAGTGTCCATACCTTGTACGGAAAGCCATCTTTGGTATATCCTCCCTTTTGAGCCTTAATTGATGATACCCTGAACAAAGATAAATCTTGGAAAAGTATTGAGCTCCGCGTACTTGGTCAAATAATTCATCAATGTGTGAAAGAGGATATTTGTTCTTGATAGCGATCTTGTTAAGTTCTCGATAATCAATGGAGGGTCTCATTGATCCATCTATCTTCTTAAAAAACAGAACAGGTGCTCCCCAAGGTGACGCACTAGGCCCTATGAATCCCTTATGAAGATTCTCTTGGAGTTGCTTCTTCAATTCCTAAAACTCAATTGGGGCCATTCTATAAGGTGTCTTTGAAATAGGAAGAGCACCTGGTACGAGTTCTATTGAAAATTAAACTTCACGATTCGGTGGAAGACCCATCAATTCATCCGAAAAGACATCATCAAACTCCCATACAATGGGAATATTCTTAATCGTGAGTTTCTCACCAACCATTTGAGATAAATAACCTTCATTTAGTGGAATCAAGACCCATAAGATGAAAGAAATTTCCACTGGAAGGTTATGTTCATCCTTGCATTGATATACGATCATGGATTGATCTGGAATATGAAATGTGACTTCCCTTATTTGGAAATTGATATGAGATCCATATAAAGAAAGCCAATCCATGACAAGAATCACATCAAATTTCACTATAGGAAGGATCACAAGATTTGCATGAAGCACTATCCCACAAACTTCAATCAGAGATGAATTGTAAACTTTTGATGCGAATATTGTGCTTTTAGGGATTGTCACAACTAACTCAATATCTTACTGCTGAGGTAATACAACGATACCCTTAGAAAATTATTCATAAATAATAGAGTGGGTGGATCATGAATCAAATAAAACATTTGCTACTTCAGAGTGGATGGTAAGTGTACCTTTCACCACTTTGTTATCATAATCTACATCGCTGATAGAAATTGCATGTGAAATTAATTTTTATTTATCATTAAGAGTTTGTTGATGTCGATCAACATAAAAAACCCTTGGATTAGGGCATTGATTAGCATAATGCCCCATTTCCTTGCACTTGTAACATTGAAGTGTAAGAGGTGCATTCTGTGTAGCCTTTTCTTTGTTCGCATCATTAGACATCTTCTTCCCATAATTGCGGCATTCAAATGCTCGATGATCTTCTTTTCCACATTTGAAACATTTACTTGTACCTTTAAGACAACTCCCTCCATGTTTATTTCCACACTTTGAGCATAAGGGAAAACTCATCTTCTTTTTAGTGTGCTCTTTATATTTCCCTTTGAATTCCATTTTCCTTTTCTTATAAAATGCATATGACTGATGGGTTACTCTAATATACATCTCAACCTTGAGAGCACATCGAACGATTTCCTCGTAGCTATTGAAGTCCCTTATGGGTAACGCCCTTTGAAGAGTTGGTTTTAAGCCACTAATGAATCGATCGATCTTACTCTCAGGTTGGATAATAATCGTAGAAGCGTACCTTTAAATTCTTATAAAATTTGCTTCGTAGTTACTGACAGATTCATCATCCTTTTTCTTCAGTTCAATAAACTCCTTCTCCATCTTTGTTCAAAAAAATATGTGGGAAGTACTTATTGAAAAATAAGTTATTGAAATCGTCCCATTCCGTGGATTCAATTTCATCCCTTTGCCTCATATTCTAGATAATATTCCACCATTGATCAGTTTCACCTTCCAAACAATATACCACTAAGATGACTATATTATGTTTAGAACATTGAAGAACTGAAAATATCTTTTCAGCAGTACTGATCCATTGTTCAACAACTAATGTATCAGTAGACCCGCTGAATGAGGGTGGAGGCTACCTCATGAGGGATTCAACAGAATTTTGCACCTTCCATTGCTCGTTTGAAGTCCTACATGATTTATAGCTTGATAAAGTTGTGTGAGAATGGATACAAGATTTTTCATTCCACCTCCCATAATGTTTGGTTTCCCAAGGGGACAATCATTACATTTCCCATCCCATTCAGCATTAACACAGTTCCTTCGGGTTCCAGCCATTGACTAAAACCAATAAGCATAGTGTGAGAAACACTAATCAAAATAGGAAAACCACATAATCAAGAATAAAATTTCACACTTAAGGTATTATCATAGATTGTTCATGGCCATTTCTAAAACACTAATATTGTGTTCTATGCTTAGATATATCCTTAGGGTTCTTACTAAGGCTTTCACATCCTAATTTCAAAAGGTTGACTATACCATTCCTCTGATACCAACTATAAAGACCCATACATTACATACATTGTTATTACTTCAAAATTTAAGCACACTTATTACAACATATAACAAAACCATGCATGGATCGTATAGGTATAACATCTTTAGAGACCGGGAAACATAAAAAACTGGTTCATAAATCATCACAATGTCTCTCTTTTATTTTATCATATCTAGAGTCCCTTTTGGCATATCTTACTTAATACCCTTCTTCCTGACCTAGGGAAAAGAAAAAATTGAAAAGGGTGAGCTCAAATGCTCAGTAACGGTAAAAAAAGAAATATCAATCATATCATATTCCTAAGAACATAACATTTTGAAAATATTAACCTAAAAAAGATATCATAATATCATAACATCGGATAAGTCATGGTAGTTCAATGTAAATACCAATAATAATAACCTGAAACTTTGTGTCATAAACACATAATCATATAGAATCATTTCTTAGTAGTCAAGACTCTTTGCCAAGACTATCCTAGAGGAAAAAGTCCATTTCTGAACTGAGTTCACTCCTCGTTTCAGTCCTGTATCACTAAACCGGATTAACCTGCCGTTCCAGCCATGCCTATCTCATGAGATATAAATCTTTACCCAATGCATTGGAGGGAGATACAGGTCCCACCCATCTCATAATGAAATCATTCTTACTTGTGCCAAAACATAAACATAAATCATTCATCATAACCGAAAGAATAAAAATGGGTTTCATAAACATCATCCTATCATAACATAATATACATAAAAAAAATGGATATCATTTCATCATAATAAAAGTGAAACCATGTAAATCATAGAGACATTATACTTGAAACATACCTATATGAAATAATGTTATCTTAGATGGAAAATTGTTTTGATAAAACACTTGAAAATAATTTTTGATGAAAATATCCTTTCTTCTTAAAAATCATTTTCTTTTCACAAAATTCCACGGAATTTTAAAAGAAAACGATTTTAATGAAAATAACCATGAAATATTGTAGATTAAACTTCATGAAAATAAGGTTTTATGAAACCGTAAAAATCCGTTCATTCCGTATAAGTTAACAAACATTCTTCTCGTACTTTTTCCAGAAAAGTCAAAAACTACCTCGTATGTTAAACAAAAGAAATATTCCATATATACCATGAAGTAAAAGTAAAAAAATACGTAAAAAGGGCTTTAAACATACATAAAAACACTTTTAGAAAACATTAATATCGATGATAACAATAACCCTTGAAAATACTTACAAATAAACAATCTTGGATAAGAACGTGATTGGAATAATTATCCCAAACCATAGGTCCAATTTGCTTTGTATAAGTCCAAACCTCCAGTATAATGATTTAAATAATGTTATTTACTTATTATAGAATCGTACTAATTGTTATTATATCATATATTGTCACATTATTATCTTCTTATTAGTAATATTTCATTGTTACTTGTTATTCGGGTGTTTATTGCTTTTTGTTCTTATGCGTGTTTTGTCAAATAAATTCCTATTACTCTTTTTAGGTTATAGATAAATCATTTAAAGAATGGTATTAATGTAATATATATCATATTTATTCATACAATTCATTTATATAATCATTATTCAATGAAGATCATGTAGAACGAGTCGGATCAGATCGTGGAGATGGAAGACCGTACGTACGCACGAGCGATGATATCATTTCCATGATCGTGGAATTGTGTTAAAGTGTATGTATACAATATCAAAATCAATATCACTTTAAAATAATCATATATAGTTATTATTTACACCATTATAACCATCCAAGTAAGTTGGTGGTGGAAAATAGATTACACCACGGCATGGAGACGGTATTCCGTACGTACGCACGCGCGGTGATTTCATTTTCCGTAGGATGGATTGAAGGTGAAATTGGGTTGTTTCATATTTATAATAACATATCGGTATATTATTTATACTGATGTTATTACTTCATAATGAAACAACTAAAGAAGAGGATGTATAAGAAGAAATAATGTTGAAATAATCGGTAACGGACATTACCTCTTCTTTGAAGCGCCTCTTCTTAAACTCCTCTTAGGGAACTAAAGATGGTATTTTAAGAATACCAGGACCTCTAGGATGTTTCTAGGTAAGTTGATAAGGGAAATGGTCAGGGTTTGGCCGAGCATGAAGGCTCAAAGTTGTGTAAAGAGGAGAGGGAGGAGGTTCCCTTTTATAAGGGAGGAGAGAGGCACTTTAGAAAAAACATAAAATATTATTTTATAATAAAGTCATATTCGGTTTATAATAGCACATTATTGATTTATTTCGAATATAAGGCGGGGATGGGTCCAAATCCTCTCAAAAAATATATTTTAGACAAGTATAGGTTACTATTTTAACCTTATCATTTAGATTTAACTCTAAGTTAAATAATTTAACTTTTACCGTGTCTTCTTGTTTTCTTACACTATAAGGTTAATAAACTTACTATAACAAGCCACACGAACCCCAAGTGGTTAATTATTAATATATATAACCGTATCTAAGTCATTGCACCAAACCTTATATTTTTATGAATAAAATAACAATTATTAGTATAATATATGTTATAAAAACTATTTTATGTCAATTTTGACACTATTTGGTAATTGATTTTTGTGAAAATCATAATAGCATGATTAGTTCGAAAAACGTTAATTACATACATACTAATATGTCATATTAACCTATAAAATTATTGTAATTCATAAAAAATCTCAAATTAAATTTATTGGGGTATTTATAATATCAATTATGTTAATATTTATTTAATACGGTAATTACTGCATCATCATTGTGTCATATATAAATTTCATTATTTATAGTATGAAAATTTTAAATAAAATACCATTATGTATGAAATATGTTTATGTTTCTAATGAATATTTATAGTCTAATTTATCTTATTTATAACCCTATATTAAAAATGTTTTAGTTATTAAACATTGATTTTAACTATTTTAACTCTTCTTTAAATAAAATAATATTAAATGTCCTAATCTAATCCAAGATGACCTAAATGGACATATTTTATTACTAGGGTTGTTTTTGGTCGAAATAAACTTATCCAATAGAAATAGGACATGTGTTAGGATAATAATAATACTATTTTCACCCTTAATTACCCTATTTACTTTTAAATGTGGTAAATAAAAGAAAAAAGTTACTACTCACCAAAAATTATTTTTATCTTATTGAACCACATTTTACTCATTGATATTAACCATGTCTCTTGGATTTTCGAAATTCTACTCACATAAGCGGTAAAATTATGTTTTATGTAAATTTTCAAACTCTCATAGGAGGTGGGTAAAAGACGATGAAAAGTTCAATAAAATTTTTATATATCTAAAATTATTATAAAATGACTCCAATGAATTAATTTTAACTTATACAGGTATTATGTATCAATATTGACCTAAAATAAATTTTAAAAAATTAAATAATTATTTAAATAAAAATTAGGTTATTAAATAGTAACCCAGTGTTTTCACTATTCATCAAAAATTGAAAGTTTTCTGAAAAATACCAAAAATTCACCCAAGGCTATTGCCGATATTCCGAATCCAAAAATGAAGTCCATTTTGAATGATAAAATTTATAAAATTTCAAAAAGTGGGTATTAATATTCATAACGGCTAGTTTAAATAATATTTTAATAACATATAATTGTTTAGTGAAACTCGGTATTGCATACAATGCCAGCTATCGAGGAAGGTCGCGATTGCATGTAAAGCAAGACAAGATAGTGTTTTGTGTAGTGAAATATTCCTTTGATGATATCATGAAAATAAAATATTTCTCATAAAAATCTCAGGTGTTACAGTCATCCCTTCAATGACTAATCCTTATAGTAGTTAATGAAACAAAGTTCATTATCTAGAGGAGATCAAGGATGATCCTCAAACAAAAAATCCAACAATAACTATTCCAGGGATGAAGATGATGGTGATGATAGTTTTCTATAACTTTGAACTTTAGATAAATTTATAGGATAAATCCTACTATAGTAAATTAATTATTTCCTTAATTTAAATTACCCATTTTATTAAAGGAACATGAAAATTCATTAAAACAATCAAATTTTGGGTCCCCCTTATTAGAATTATCTATAAAATTCACCTTTAGTAATGAATATATTATGCATATGATTTTTATTTATAGTACACAATTCATATTTTATAAACCCAATAAGATGGATATGGATTGAAAATGGATTCATAATAATGATTTGAAAAAAACATATAAATATGGAGTCAAATAGTTCATCATGTTTATAATAGAGCATGCATAAGACCATTCTCAAATCCTATGTTCATAATTTTATTTTATTCATTCAAGAAAAATAAATCTAGAAGGGTTGGATAAACATTTGATTTAATAAAGAATATAAATCATATGTTATTTGGGGAATTTTTTAATCATCCTTACCTCAATTCAATTCATGATATGACCGGTATGACTCCAAGTGTTTTTTTTATTTAAAATTGGTATTGATTTTCATAAAAAAGACAAATAAAATAATCAATTCCATGAAAACCCATTCAAATTGTCTTAATTCTTTAGTAAAGTGATCTATAAGACATTTTGGATGTGTAAGAATCATCCAAACCTCAATCCAATACATGATTTGTCCGATAGGATTCAAAGTGTCCGTAATCAATTTATAATTGATATTTTAGTTCAAAAAGTGTCACTCAATGAAAATAGAGAAAAAGTACATAGATTTTCATGATAAATTAGTAAAATTATTAATATGTCATTTGTGATGCATCAGAATCGATCTCTAATTAAAATGACACATGACATGACTAGTATGACTCGATGTGCGTGTTTCCAATTTAAATTGACATTTTAGTAAAGAAGACCAGTAACGTACTCTAAATAGGTAGAATAAATGTGAAATAATTTTATAATTTTTTTGAAATAATATATTTTTTTCCTTTGGGACATTTCATAAACACCAGAATCATAATTTCATGCAATGTGCGACCGATATGACTCCATGTGCATATTTTTATTTCAAATTGACATTAATTTTAATTAAAAAGAGAACTGAAATACTCAAAACCAAGAAAATGAGTCTATATTGTTTTGATACATTAATAAAATGACCATATATAATTTTTGATGTGCAGGAATCATCACCACCTCAATCTGATACATGATGTACGCAATATGACTTAATGTGTCCATTATCAGTTTAAAATTTACAATTTTGGTCAAAATGTGTCACTCATTGAAACAAAGAAAATAGAGTATAATTTTCATGATAATGTATGAAATCAATTCCTATTTATTTTTTTATATGTATTAAACAGTGTCGCATCATGCCTACTCACAATGTGACCTGTATGACTCAAAGTGCGTGTTTCTAGTTTCTATTGATTTTTTTTAAAAGACAACTGACATACTGAAAATAAATAAAACAAATTAATATTTTTTTGATACATTAGGAAAATGATTCATAGGTAATTTGGGATGTGTTAGAATTAGGCTCAACTCAATCAGATGCATGGTGTGATCGGTGTGACTCCATGTATGTCGTTTTTTTAAATTGACATTGTTTAGAGTAAAAAAGACAACTGGCATACTCAAAACAAATAAATAACATTCTTATTGTTTTAATACATTATAAAAATGATTCATAAGTCATAAGTGATGTGTATGAATTATCCTGACCTCAATCTGATACACCATGTACCCAGTATGACTCAACGTGTCCATTATCAGATTAAAATTGCCATTTTACTTCAAAATGACCCACTCATTGAAAAACAATAAAACATTATCATATTGTATTTAAAATTTAAGAAAATGATTCGAAATTAATTTTTTATGTGGTGGAATCAGTGTCACATCATACTGACTCACGATATGACTGGTATTACTCAAAGTGCGTGTTTCCAGTTTTAAATGATATTGTAGTAAAAAAGACAAGTGATGCACTCAAAACCAAGAAAACACATTTGGAATGTTTTGTTTACTTTAGGAAAAATGATTCATATGTAACTTGGGATGTTTAGGAATCATGCTAAAATAAATACGATGCATGGTGTGATTATTATGACTACAGGTGCATTTTTTATTTAAAAATGTCATTAATTTTAGTAAAAAGGACAAATGGCATTCTCTAAATAGGGAAACACATTTTCATTATTTGGATACTTTTGTAATATGATCCATAAGTCATTTTTCATATGTATCAATAAAAAATAAGTAAATATGATACACGATGTTCATGGTTTGACTCGAAGTGTCTATTATCAGTTTAAAATTATTACATTAGTTCCAAAGGTTTTACTCATTAAAAACAGAGAAAATGCACTCAGATTGTTTTGATAATTTAGGAAAAGTATTCGTAAGTCATTTTTTAGTTGTATAAATTAGTTCCACATCAAACTGACCCATGATGTAATCAATATGACTCAACGTACATGTTTTTATTTTAAAATGACATTTTAGTAAAAAAGACAATTGACATACTCAAAACTAATAAAACATATTTTAATTGTTTTTATACTTTAAAAAAATGATCCATAATTCATTTTAGATGTCTCAGAATCTTCCAAACCTCAATATAAGAGAAAATGTTCCATTTATAACCCTAAGTGTGTCTTTTAAATATTCAATTGTTATTTTAGTTAGAAAAGAGTATCACATCTCCAAAACTAAGAAAAAGGGCATTGATTTTTTTTCTCATAATTGTATCTAAAATTAATTAATTAATTTCCTTATCATTTTTTCGAAACAATTAATTAGTTTATCTTCATATAGATAATTCTTAAAGAAGAATATGAAATGGAATGTCATGTAAGAATTAGATATAACTCAATCATATAGACAATATTCTTGGTATGAATCAATGTTTAGTTTAAAATTAAAACATTATTTTTAATTTATTTATTTATATTATTAATAACCTAAGATATTTTTCTTATATAGTTTTTTTCTTTTTACCATGTAGGGGTGGTTTGTTCTGAAATAGCTTGATTCAAGGTTAGGGTCAATAGACCTATGAACATTGATGTTTTTGAATGTATGCAATAATTTTTACTTACTCCTAGTATTTTTTAAACCAGTGTTTGAAATTTCTACAATGTTTTTTATATTTATGTTATATTTTTTATTTCATTGAAATTACGTATTAGTACTTGATTTTTATAATTTCTGGTTTCCTTTATGGGGATTCTATGTGCTCTTACAAACCAATACAGTGGTGTTAAAGTGTCCTGCTACAACACACTACATTATTTCCTTTAGTGTTTTTAAAAGCACCAATAAAGGTTACCTTTAAAAGTGATTCTAAAATCACTAATAAAGGCTTCCTTTATCATCACTAAATAAAAGAACTGATAAATTTTTCATTTTATCAGTGCTTCTAAAAGGATGATAAAGGACCACTTTATCAATAATTTTTTAGCACTAATAAAATACTAGTGATTTTAATCTAACTCTATTATTCATCTCTTCTCTAGCACTGATAAAGACCATTGTTTAGTTATTAAAGGTGTATTTTGTAGTAATGAATGATTGGAGTTATTCTTCATGGTAATGGATGAAACTAGGAGGAATTTTTTTTATTTAAATCAATTGGAGTAGGAATGATACCTGGAACATGGAGTGAATTTCCATCCATGTACTATAGAGACTCTTTATACTAATCATTTAAAGTCTCCACCATACTTGATAAATTGGAAAAGTTTTTATAGTGAAAAACATGGAGCTCCATGAAATCAGAGTGAAAAATTATGATGAATGAGAGAAATGAATGTGAGGGAGAGGGAGAGGGTGATGAAACCATGACTTCAGGTGACAAAGATTGGGCGGTGAATTTGTGAGTTAGATCATGAAAAAATTTGATCGCTCACTATTCAAACCCATTCGTAAAATATAAAACACACAATGATTCTTGTGTAAGAGTGAGTAATCACAAGTCACATGTATTAGGATTTTAATGTGTTGGTTTGTATGAGATATTTGAAGAAGTTTGACGACCAAGATTTAGTTTTGCGAGAGCTTGAATGAAGCGAGAAGGGATATATCTGTTAGGGTTCTATTAAATTGATCCAGAAGGGAATTGTCACCTATTTTTAAAAAAGCACTGATAAAGAGTTGCTTAACATCGGTAAAATAATAAGCAATCAAAAGATATGTTTTATCGACAAATTATAATTTTCTCAAATAAAGATGATTATTTATCAGCACTAAAAATTATGGATGAAGACCTATATAATTAATTTTACAAATCTAAATAATATAATTAATTTTCTTAAATGTATATAATTATAAAAAAATTGAATTTTTATAACTATAAATAAATATTTATATAATTTTAAAATCATTTAACGAGTTGTAAATAAGTATTTATAAATATAATTACAAATAAATTTAAATTTATATAATTTTAACCAATAATTATTTATATAATTAAAAATATATTAGAATATTAGTAAATATGTTTTGATAAATATAATTATAGATATATTTTTATAATTATAATTATAAATAAATATGTTTTTTTTAATATTTGTATATAATTATAAATAAATTTACATAATTATATATGTTTATATAATTATATATATTTATTAATATATATATATAATTATAAATATAATAAAAAATTATTATTTAAATATATTTCTAATAATTTTTTAATTATTTAAATAAACAAATTTATTTATATTTATATAATTACATTTTGTAATATATATTTATATATTTATTTATAATTATAATATATTGAGATCATTATAAATATTTTTATATTTATTTATATTTATATAAATATATAAATACATATATATTAACATATAAATAAAAATAATTATAAAAATAAAAAATATAGATTTATTGGTATATGAATATATATAATTATAAACATAATAAATATCCATTTATAAATATATAATTCTCTAAACATTATAAATATATATTTATAAATATAAATATATAAATATATTTATTTATTTATTAAAAAGTGTTTTTTACTAAATATTTATTTAAAAATAGATTTTTAAAAATAGATTTTTAGAATTATTAATGAATATAGAAATAGAAATGAATAATTATTTAGAAGGACTGAAATTGAATAATTTAAAATGAAGATACATAAAAAAAAGTGGATAAGTTTTATTAGTTATAGAAATTACTCAAAAATTAAAAATAAATATATATTAAAATGATAATGAATATATATTTATAATATTAAAATATGTTAAATAAATATGTATATATATTATAAATTTATTAAATCCAAATAATATAAAAAATTAATAAATACCAATAAATGGGAAAAATTAATATTAAAGGAAATAATAATAAAATTAACAGAATAAAATTAAACAAATTACAAAAATATTAAAATTTTAAATTACAATTTTTTTTAAAAATAATTTTAAATGATTAATTATATAAATTTCAGACATATTTTTTATGTTAAAACATATTCTAAAATGGATAAATACTATTCATATAAATTACAACCTTATTTTAAATATTACATCTATAGTAAATAAATATATGAATAAATAAATATTAAAAATGATCAAATTAATTCAATTATAAAAATAAATTAATATTAAAAATTAATAAACAATATAAATTTAAAGAAACATAAAAAACGAAGAAAAAAAATTTAAAATACCAAACGATTTTAACAAATTAATTTAGATAATTAATTATATGAATTGTATACACCTATAGAAATGAAGGAAATATTATAAAATGTATTTATGTAACTTAATTATATAAATTTTAACAATCTTTAAAATATTACAACTTTCAAAATAAAATTGAATAAATACTAATCCTATAAATTAAATACACATTTAAAATAATACTTAGTAAAATATATATTTATAAAAATGAACAAATTGCAGACATATTATTTAAAAAAACGAAAAAATATACATCAAATGTGAAATAAGTACACACCATAATCCACATGTACAAATGTTCTATAATCATATATGTACATCCCACATAGATGTGAACATATAAGTATACATACATACATATGTACATATACAATATATATATATACACACATACAAAAAATACACACGCACACAACATACCTAGAAATTCTCTAGAGGAAACAACTCTTACCATTTATTAATAAAATAAAAGTTCAGAGAACAAGTGACACAGAACAAACGGAAGATCTACATACCTCCAAAATCAGACCCATCACCATCACCATGATAAAAATATTCCTCCGCATTCATTGAATCCCATTCTGAAAATTCATACTGATTTAAGACTTTGGCATATTTTCTTCGATGGTTTAACCGCTCTAATGAAAGGAATTCATTATTAATTAACATACCTTTAGATATTGTGGAAATTGGCTTCAGAAGATAGGAGTTATCCTTCCTTTATCTTCATCGCGGGAACGCAGTCATATCCTTCTGATTCCCAGACAACATCTTCCTCCCTCCCTTGACGATGTCACTAAAAGATGGATTGACCATAAAACCCTTGTTTTCTTTCTCACTATTAGAAAATTCCCCCAAATTTCCATGGACATGCATCCCTTGATACTGCACAATCCGATTTTGTTGAACCTGGGAATTCACATCAATCATAGCAAGAAAATTCGGGTGTTCCACCATCTCCTGACCCGCAGAAATCCCATTTCCTATTTCTTCATTCACTGCAACCCCTTCATGATACCCAACCAGCAAGTCGGCTATCACTCCATATTGCTCCAGCCCTTGGAATTGATTCCCTAGGGAGACGGTGAACAACACACTACCATCCTCACCAGCATGTCCACTATTCTTCATTGCAAGAGGAAGCCTATTGTCCTCTAAGACCGACCCCTTCTCCCCTTCAGACACACCACCATTGCTAGACCCTTTAAACTAACCAACCACAACAGAATCCCCCTCAACAAGACCACCCTCCTTCAGGCCAACCTCAAGATGGACCGCTATCTCCTGCTGCCTTGCCCCTGCAGCCACAAACCCATGTGAGGCCATACCATCAGTCTCAGCAGCACTCATGTTAGTATTTACTTCGCCCCCAGACACAACAGCATCCATGAAGGCAACCTCAAACCCATCCCCCCAGCTCAGATCCTGCTTGAGCCTATTCAGCACAATAGAAACTAAAGGGTTTTTGGAAATTTCTGCCGGTTGTTCCAGAACCTCTACCAAAGTCACATCAGCTGTGTTTCCAATCTCCCCAGACGCATTAGGGATCATCCTCCCATAATTATTTTTTTGAGCCTCCTATACATACCAGGCAGCCTCTTGTTCTTATCTCCGCAATGACAACTATACTCTACTTACCCCAATGTGCTGCAGGTTGAGCAATAGTCAGTCCATGATTCATAGACCACTGCTTTCTTCCATATGAATTCCGCACCCACAAAGATCCAGACCCAATCAACTGGTGCCCTCAAAACATATACTTAAACACATATCCGAGGATTGATTGGGTGAAAAACAGTGGATGTATGAGCATTAGAGCATAGGAAACTACCAACCAGGTTCCCAAGCATATGAACAACCGCTGGATTCTGTATTTTAATGGAAGGTGAAGAAAGATTACCCAGACCGGGATGGATGGAGGATCACGATTCATGCAGAGGTCGAAAGTCCACCGGAGAAGAAAATTTTTGCAACCTTTGAAATGTCTGGGGGCACTGGACCACACCTGAATTAGGTATTCCTCCGAGGTGAATCGAATCATGAAGTGTCTACTCTCTAGAAGTATGACGACCACACACTCTCGCATAGCCCATTTTCCAAACACAAACCGATCTAACTCATCCACCAACGTTCTTTGAGCATTAATCCAAGCTACCAAAGTTAGGTCAAGGTGACTCGTCGCTTCAGCGAACTCCGACGACGATATCGGGAGCTGATTGTTACAAAGATTAAGATTAGACACTTTTGGGCTTAGTGCAATTGCTGGGAACTCCAAGAGGTAATTAGGATTGGAGAACAGGATAAATGGGATTCTTGACTTCATAGGTGAAAGATTCCGACCATCCTCCCCCCTCCCGCCTCCAGGAGGGGGGGAGGGGGATCTTCATCGGGCATGCTAGGGTTCCATCGCCTCTCGCCGTTCCATCACCACACGCCCTACTTCAATACTCCATACACACAACATAATGCATACACATAAATGGACATAAACATTGATATGAATATATAAATTCAAATATCACATATTAACAATACATCATTTATATTTAAAAGTTTAAATTATTAATATATATATATATATATATATTAACATATCATATTTATATTATTTATAAAAATTAATTTTGTTATTAATTTTTGTAGTTTAATAAAAATTTCTTGAATATAAATATGATAATTATATATATATTAATATCATTTAGTTATATTTTTTGTCAGCACTATGAAAAGAGATGATAAAGATTAACCTTTATCAGTGCTAAAATATGCATTGATAATGGTTAAACATTTTTCATTTTTTCATTAGGTACTGATAAAGGATACCTTTATCAGTGCTTTTAGCTAATACTGATAAGGGTCTTTCTTTTATCAACACTTTTTCTGTATCATTGATAAAATCTATCATTGGATAAAGAATGTTTTTTTCTAGTGATATTTATTGAAAAATATTGGAAAAAGTTAGTATAATCTCCTATCAGTACAACAATGTAGTGTATGAACGTCACACTAACTATGGTTATGGTATTACATCCACTCAGGTGTGCTAGCTACACGATCATCCTCCTCTTTTTGTGCCTCCTTCATGATCTTCTCTGCTGATACTGATACCTGAGAATGCTATTCTGTTAATGCCTTCTCATACTTATGGGTATATTAAAATCTAAGGTACTATACAAACGATTAACCTAAAACACATTTAGAATCATGTATCACCAATTATAGGTTCCCGATAAGATCCCATTAAGATGATTTCAATTGTCAATACACATTAAAATGTCTATATAAGATGTGTTATCTGATGACCATTGAAAAAACTATAATATCCTATCAAGGGCCCTTGATCCTAATGGTCAGAGGATCACATGATCAGATTCATATTGTGTGGGATCCCATGACTACTTTGCAGGATCCTATAAGCACTGTGAATGATTATATGCATACTATACATGATCCTATCTATGCTATATAGGGTAATATGCCTATAGTTTAGAAGCATAAAAGTGGCCCTATATCATGTTCCATTGGCCTCAACTCTTTCTTATGGATGATTGAGTTGCTAGAGAGAGATGGAAATCATCCCTAATGAGATCCTCAAGCAGATCAGCATCTCCAAAATCAACTATATGAGCATCTGGATTTGGATATTCTAGTGTGTCCTTATCGTAGACACACTCATATAAGAAATCAGGAGGATTTATGAGAGAAGATATATCTGTATAAACTAATTCATGACTATAAACATCCACCTCCTCAGCACCTGAGATATGTATATGTCAATGTAACCCCTTTGAATATAAAATATATTTTTTTAATTAAACATATATTTTGAAAAAAAAAGTTATAAAAAGGATAGTAAACATACCAATTGGGGAAGGCCCATCCCGGGTAGTTATTGTACATGATATTGTGATGCTGATACTAATATATTACTCTCCTTATTGTGATATTTAGAGTCATACTATAATACATTCATACCAAAAAAATACTAAATTGGCTACACCTACCCCAGGATTCAATGTATAGTGCATGGTAGAAAGAACAATCAATCGACTGCCTAACTATGCTAAATATACTTTCCAATGAAATAATCTACAAAGGATCACTAGGGATGTATTTCACTAACACGAACCACTGCATGACATGGTTTAGCAGCTACTACTCAAGGATGTCGAATTGATTGAGTGGACGCCCTAATCCATGCACTTTAACCATTTCTATGTAGTATAATAGAAGAAACACCCAGATAAGCTCAATATATGGGATCCAATAAACATGAAAATACAACTCAAAAATTAATAATAAATTTTGATAATAATATAACTATGTTATCAATAAAATAAAATAGAATATTAATTTCCAAACATATTTTTATATAGAAAAAATTAATGATTAACTTAAATCATTTTTCCATAGTTCATAAAAATCATCTAATTTTTTTTAGCATAGTGCCTTAGGGTTTCTGTTTAACATTGATAAGTATTTCACATATAAAAAATTTATGGTCAGTTTATAATTTTAATATCAATATTTTTAAAAAAACTAAAATTAATGATATAAAGATACTAGAATCCTCAAAGAAGTCCAATAAAATTTGATGGGGATGTTAGGAGACAACTCTATGGATGATGCTTGGAAAATGATCCAATGTTCACATTTATAGAATAATTCTATAATATATCATATATTTTCACATGATACAAAATAGAGGAATCAATACAGATATGATAAATCAACCAAGAAGAACTATATGTAGTTTTCATATGATGATCCTAAAGTAGTGGTATGCACATCAAATATAGTAATGTCACAGATTAATTAAAACAAAAAAGTATTTCAATAAGATATTTAATATATGTAGGTATATGTGAAATAAATTTATCCTCATTGAAAATATCTAAAATCATTTTGAAATGATCATAAAGGCTTCCCAAGAATAACTTGGAAGTCTTAAAAACACTTGGATTCCTGAGGACATCTATTTCAAGTTTACATTATATGAATGGATGATAGTTTAACAAAGTCACACATTAATGGACTCTACATAGATAGGTAGAACCAATATATACTACACATCCTCTAATATAATCTTTATCTCCCACTATGGAAAATGGAATGAGTGTGTTTTTTCACTATCTATTGACCTGTTCAATAATCAGATAATGATTAATTGTATAGAAGTTTATTATAGTTTCTCCATAGAATTTATCACATAAATAGTACAAAACAATGGTTGAAGGAGGCGCCTCATGGTTGATGTTACGAGATCAGTAGAGTATAATATGTTGAATAAGTCACCTCATGAGAATCTGACACGGCACATGAGACGACTGAGCATATTGAAGATCCCTCTCCATCTAAATATATAAAATTTACAAAATTATTTTATAAAAAAGGGTTCAACACCTAATAAATTGGTTTCAATGTGATTATTTTCTTTTAAAAATAAAAAAAGGAATCTTTGTAAATTTTGTTGATTGTTATTTTTTATTTTAATATGAGATGAAGAGAGGCCAATGGAAACATGGATATGATAGATTTTTATTTTAGTTTTTATTTCCTTTTAATAGGATGAATATGTATTATTCCTAATAAATCAGATCATATTTCGTTTTATTTAAATATTTATTTCCATTAATTATAATTTATATGTTTTTTTATATTTCCATATATGTCTCCTTTATTTCTCATTGCTTATTGGATATATATGTGTATTTTTATTGATTTGTGTTTATTGTAAATTAGATATGTTGCCCTTGACAATGTAATCATAAAAAATTGATACATAAATTAATTTATAATATTTTTCCTAATCAAGTATATTATTGTAATATCCACTGAATTTAAGAAGAATATATTGGGAACTTGAAATTTAGAGGCAATAATTAATGTTAATGATGGTTTTATTTATAACATTTGAGTCACTGGTTACAAACACTATATTATTGACAAGTTGAATAGAATATCAATCATGTGTATTGGTTGATGATTATCCCATAGATATATGTAACGTGTGTGGGTGTGACATTTATACCTACATTAAAGTCACCTATATGAATATTTCCATTCCATAGAAAAATCCATCTCATTAAAAATATGAGTCAACTTCAATATATCTTTAGTCACACACTATTCATGATCAACAGAAGAATCAAGGTATCATCATGCTGTTAAGAGTCTTGATATTCACCTATATGCATCCATGGATATCTATAGAAGTATCGAATACTCTATATTTGATACAATAGATCAACTAATTTTTCTCAAGATAATCATACATAAAAACATGATACTTCAAATATGATGAAGGATATCATAATGCTTCAACGTTACCACAATCATAGTAATGTTGCTCCTAGTAGACCATAATCATGTGACCGAAGCTACTACTCAATGGATAATTTCACTTAACCAAGTCAAATATACTCCCAACATAGTCATAAAACTGAGAATAATTTTTTATTCCTCTTGGAAAATCCAATCAATTTCATTATAAAAATGGATCCCTCATTGAATCCCCCTCTTCATACCCACTTTGGTCCATTTACATATTTTCAAAAAATATATCACCATGTAATATAATTTTTCCTATACTAGACATAATATTTAAATTTTAAAAAATAATGTTTTATCTAAAGAAAAATTTAATTTGTATAACATTATAAATTCTCAATTAACATATAATTTAATCTTCCAAATTTTTTGTGACACTATAACAAAACAGGCTTGTATCAATGCTAAAAATGGCCTTTAAGAGCACTAAATAATGAAGTGATATTAAACTCACTAGGATTTTATCTGTGCTAATATGTAGTTTATAAATGGGTCATTTCTATGTGCATAAAAATATCTAATAATGGGGAACTTTATCAGCACTTTTATAAGTGCTGATAAAATGAAAAAAGTTCAGCACATTTATTTAACACGGATAAAGGGGAATAATAAAGTATGCTATGAAAGCACACTACATCACCAGGATTTATAAGTGCTGGTTAAATCCTCGATCCACTCTTCTTGTATCTCTCACCTTTCCACGAATGATGCAGTAAATGTAAAGGCACTGGACACAAGGATTTACAAGGTTCGGCACCAAAGGCCTACATCCTTGCCATGCTCTCCCAGCATGGATTCTCCCATTATAATCTGTTAGTATTACAATGGTCGATACAACTTCCCACCGTATCTCTCCTGAGTCCCACAGGAGGGTCTTTATACTGCGTCCCACAGTGTTACCAGAGTCCCACTGGCCTGCTCCAGAATCCCACTGAAGACTTCTTCTCCCTGAGTCCCACAGGGTCTTCTCCTGGCTCCTCGAGTCACACGAGTAGCTCTTCTTCTCTTTAAGCTTCTTCAAGTATCCTCAGCAGCCTGGGATAAAGACTGCTGGCCTTGCTCTTCTTCTGATCACTTGTGGTGAACATGTCTTCTCATCTTGCTCAGGATTTATCTCCTTCTTCTCAGGATGACCTGGCCTTTCTTCAATTACTGAATACTCAGACAATTGATGTCTTTAACTTCAGTCTGGTCCAGTCTCAGTTCACATCAACTTCATGCACTGAGTGCATGGCATCACAATATCTTCAAGATCTCCTGGTCTTGGACTTCTCAAATGCACACAAGCTGATTCAGACTTGTTCACGTGTGCACGTGCATGCATGCATGCATGCACTCTCCTTTTCTTCCTCTTGGTGCAGTAGACCCTCAAAGGGTGTAATTATTTTCAGCACACACCTACTTCTCAAACTTCACACTCTTTATGCAATTTGTTCACACACTTAAAAGTGTGTTATACTTTGGTGTGCGTCTTCTTCTTCTTCTAAGTGTGTCCACTCCTCTTAGAGCACACACCTAGGTTCGACCACTTCACTTTGTTGTTTTGCACACACAACTTTGTTCTTTGCTTTTCACACACACAATGAGTGTGTATTTGGCCTCCACTATTTTTGCACACCCCAAGCTATGCCTCGGCCTTCCTTTCAAATGCACACACACACAAAGTGTGGTGGTCTTCACTTTACCCACTTGCACATACCCAAACCAAGGTCTCGGGTTCTTCCTTGTTCTTTTAATCTTCTTCAAAGTGTGCACCTCACTTATGCACACACTTGGTTCTCCATTTTGTACACACAAGGGCTACGACCTCTTTGTTTTATTTTTGCACAGAAAGGCACAAAGGCCTTTCCTTCCCTTCTTGCACACAAAGCACTAGGGCCTCGGGTTCTCCCTCTTTGCACAAGCTACTGCCCGTAGGGCCTTCTCCTAACTTGGCACACACACACTAGGGATGTGGTGGTCTTCACTTCACCTCTTGCACACACACGGCCAAGTCTTGGGTTCTCCTTGCACACACACACAAGGTGTGTTCTTACTTCACCCGAACTCATACTCAAGGGAGGGCGCACAAGGTGTGCGGCCACTTCCACTTCTTCTTCAAAGAGCACAAGGTATGAGCCGCGGCCTCTCTTCTTCTTCAAAGCGCAAGGCACACTTGGTGCACAAGGCAACATGCAAGTGCTCAAGGCCTCTAGGGCGCGCAAGGTGCACGGCACAGGGGCGCGCAAGACCTCCTACCCGCGGGGCGCGCAAGTGCAACACCCGCGAGGTCTTCCTCTTGCCGCGCAAGGGTGCGGGCAGAGAGGAAACAAGCCTCGGGTGCGCAAAGTTTTGCGGCCACGAGCTCTTCCTGCCGCACACAGAAATAGCGCGCAGGGGACTTCAGCCGCGCAAATCTTTGCGCGGCAGCTTCTTCTTCGCGAGGCAGAGCACTCACGGGACACAAATCTTCAACAGAGTTTCAGCAAGCCAAAACCATCGCCTCGGGTGATCCTTTTATAGGCAGAGGTGGCTCAGTCATCCGCGGAGAGATACAACTCAAATCCCCGAGTTATTCGGGTTTTCAAGATTCTGTGAATCTTATTTTTCTTTTTATTTCAAGCGGGTTGCATTTTTATTTTCCTTCGATCTTCTTCACGTGCATGCGACTTAGAACGCATGCACGGCCTTCCTTCGATCCATTCCATGCAAAACATCAACACCGAATGGCCTCGCACCTTCGGTTTGCTTCGGCCTTCATCGAATTTCCCCATCCATCGTGTGCATGCATATTTTATTGCATGTAAATGTTCAGTATGGCCATACGAGCCGAATGGAGGTCTCGGTTTCGAAAATGGTTGCCGGGAACTGGAAATCATCGTCGGGGAAGCCTCTGGTTCGAAGGAGGCTGCGGGAGGTGCTTCGGCATGGCTCGAGGTTGAGGACGAAGCCGGGGCCGTCAGATCAGATCTTCAACGGCCTGGATTAGATCGCGGCGCCGCGGATGGATCGTGCGGCGCAGATCAAGCGCGCGATCAATCGAGCGGCTCAGATTCGCTCCCGGGAAATTTTCCGCGTCCCACATCGAAACGGGGCGCGGTTTTTCTGCAGCTTATTACCCAAGCGCCGCCTCAACCCGGCAATTGAACTCTCTCCCTCCACGGTGCCGCCCCGCACCGTGTTCTCCCTGCGGGCGCGCTCTGCGCCCACCTTGCTTCCTGCGGGCGCGCCACTGGCGCCCCCTATGCACCCTTCGGGCGCGCTCCTGCGCCCACGCTGCGCGGGCTTCATCACCACGTGGCCTCGGGGCTTATACACGGCCCCAGCCACTCTTGGGCTGGCCCCATGGGATCCCCTTGGACGTGGTGACTGGTTCCCACATGTGCCTTGGGTTGAACCCTTAAGGCTGGCCCTTGAGGTTGGCATATTTTTTGCTTGAATATACACTAAGTATACAAAGTACTTAAGTGTAAAATGCCAAATGCCATTTCTCTTCTTCTTCATTTCTTCCCTTCTCTTCTTCATTAGAATTCTTCAAATCTCCTCAACATATACTCATTACATAGGAGTGAATTCTTGAAGGTTCTTCTTCATCAACCGAACTCTTGAATCAAACATATTCATCAAAGTTCTTTATTGATCCAATCAGAGATCAAGTTGGATCTTCTTCTGATTCACATGCACTAAGAGATAGTGCATGGACTTCTTCAGCTCACTTCATCCACTTAGGACTTGTGGATGGATCTTCTGCAACTCCTCATGCATTGTCACTACAATGCATGGTCTTCAATCAGTGTTGTGACTTTGTATCATCAGGATACAAGTTCTATGAACTTAAAGATCAGCTCAACAATCGTCAGATGTACATGGAGAATGTTGCAACCACAATTTCCAATACCACTTAGTGAATCTCCTAAGTGACATGCATCTTAGTACCATGGCCATTCTCCTTCACCACCAACACCATCACAACCTTTGGCATTCACATATTGACAATTCTTGACATCCATTCATTCTTAAGACAACAACATGTCTCATTGACAACAAATGCAACACAATGCACTTCAATCTCCCCCTTTGTATTTGTTGTCAATACAATCCTTCAGCACATATGAATGGGTCAATATGTGTGCCAATATTTTCTCCCCCTTATTGGCAATCAAATGCAAAGGTGTGGTGTGGTTCACTTTCAAAAATCTCTTCCTCCCTTTGAAAAGTATTTTCTTGAAAAACACTGAGAGAGGGATGATGTCACATGTTCTCTTTAGCAAAGAACCTTTAGTAAATCAGCTCTAAGTCTACTTGGGCTAACCCGGTGTAGAAAACAAGAGTGATATGACCAAGGAAATCAAAGCTGTCCACAATTCTCTACACATGTGAGATCATGCTTAGGGGTTGAAATTTTTCAGATATTCAATGAATTGCTAAATCCTGCACATACTTCACCAAACACATTAGAAAGTTCAAGTGCAAAGATAAAGCTCCCCCTTTCATCCATTTGCCTTCAATCAATACTCCCCCTTAATTGTCATGATGAATACAATTAAGAAACAAGGGATGAAAGTATGATTGGAATACCTTCACTTTTCTCAAGATGGTATTAAATCTTAGAATTCCATCTTCTTCTGATTGGCTCCCCCTCAAGGGGTGCACTAAATTCTTTCCAAGCCATCCTCCAGTTGAGAATGATCATCATCTTCAATTCCCTGCAATGTCAGCACATGTAAATACCAATAGTATAAGGGAATAAGATGGAACCTCCTTGGTTCATCAATGTGAACAACAAGGTTGAGAAGATTCTCTCAACCGAGATGTCCCATTTTCACCATTCTTCACACTTGCACATTTGATCTTCAATGATGATTGTGCTGGTGTGGTTCTCAAAACATCTTCATGTGAAACCTTCTTCTTCCCTTTTGCTTTAGCAATTGCCAGAGCTTCATCTTCAACTCTTTGCAGATCTTTGGCAAGTTGCAACTGATTTGGCCATATGACTAGTAAATCATTTGGAAGGGTGGCCTCAGTTTTGGAAGTTCCACATGGTTCTTTGGATGCTGCTAAGCTACCTCTCTTAGGCAACTTATTTTCAATCAATCCCTTCTGCTTCTTCTGGATTGATTGTCTGTTTGAGTTCAGTTGGCTTCTATTGATTTCCATGGCTTGTTTACAAAGATCCATGGTATGACCTTTCTTTCCACAGTAGAAGCACTTCTTGGTGGTCCTTCTGGATGCATCACCCTTCTTGGACTTAGACTCCAAGGTCTTCTCTTCCTTTTTCATAATCTTCTTGGGAGCATCTTCCACTTTCTTCTGCTTGCTTCCCAAGGATTCTCTCTGAGCCAGGTTCTGTGATCTTTTCTTCTTTTGAGCTCTGGATACAGTTGGAGATTGACATATATCTTTTTGTTGACCACTTTTGAAACCATCCCAGATGTTGTCAAGTAATCCAAATCTATTTGCAGTAAACAGATGTCTCTGGACCTGTGGATGCTGCTTCTTTCCTTCTGGCTTGCTCCCCCTTGGCATGGGCTTCCTCTGTGCTTTGGCATTCAGTAGATTGTACCAACAATCCTTTGCACAATGCCCATACTTATTACAACACCAACACTGCCCCACAAATCTTGACCTTTTGATTCCTTCTGATTGTAGGGTACTTGTCTTGAATTGTTGTGCTGCTTCAAGAGAACTCTGCTTCTTCATTTTCTTCATCCATACTTGTTTGGAATTATTTTTCCATCCTGCACTTTTTGTGGAAACACTATTAGAAGCATTAGTACAAGATGGGATGGATGGTACCTTCCTTTTAGAAGATGTTGCACCATCATTAGAGGATGTCTTTCTCTTAGAATCATCCTGCTCAATGCATACTTGAGTAGCAACATTTCTCCTTTCAGCTGACTGGGAGGCTTCAGCTTTGGGTGATTGCAGATTTTTCAATATCACCTCTAGTTCTAAGCATTTCATATTGAGGGAGTTCTTCTCATCCTCAATAGTTCTTAGCCTTCCTTCCCATTTCTCTTCCAGCTGCTCTATCTGGTCTTCATGCACCTTTCTCATTTCAAGCAATGAGTTGTCAAGCTCCTTCACCCTTTTGACTTTGTCTTCTAGTTGAGCATCTCTGACAACCATTGACACTTTGTGCCTCTTTTCCAGTGCATGGACAACATCTTTGACTATTATCATAAAGAATTCTTTCTCAGAAAGGCTTCTTTGCAATTCTTCAGCAGTGTCTTCATATCTTTCATTGCAAAGAGATACTGTTTCATCTTTAGCATTTACCAGCTTTCTGAGAGTGTTGGTTATGCCAACCCTTTTTGCCAATTGGACTTCCAGAGAATTGGCTTCATCTTCTAGCTGTAATTTTTCTTCTTGAAGATCAAGGAGTCCTGTAGCTATACACATTGCAACTTCCTTGGGGACTCTCTTCTGAAGATACTTGATTGCATTTAGAAGATCATTGTTTCTTCCATCTTCATCACAGCTAGAGAAGGCTTCATCAGAAGAATGATAAAAGGAATTGTCATCTGATGTGACTCTCACATTTCTTTCCATAGAAGGAGTTTCTATGATTGCATCAACCTTCTTCTTCATCTTCTTGGCCTGTTTCTTCTTTCTATTTTTCTGAGTCTTGGCAGATATCTCCATTTGAGGCTGGTCACTCATTTCCTCAAATCTGCACTCCATAAAGACTCCCTTGGATCTTTTAGAGGTAACCTCCCTCTGATACCAATTGAAGTGCCCAGATCAGTGTGAATCACTGAGAGGGGGAGGGGGTGAATCAGTGATCCCTTAAAACTTTTTACTAATTGATTATTAATCAATTAAACCTCTATGGCTGGTTAAAGCCTCGATCCACTCTTCTTGTATCTCTCACCTTTCCACGAATGATGCAGTAAATGTAAAGGCACTGGACACAAGGATTTACAAGGTTCGGCACCAAAGGCCTACATCCTTGCCATGCTCTCCCAGCATGGATTCTCCCATTATAATCTGTTAGTATTACAATGGTCGATACAGCTTCCCACCGTATCTCTCCTGAGTCCCACAGGAGGGTCTTTATACTGCGTCCCACAGTGTTACCAGAGTCCCACTGGCCTGCTCCAGAATCCCACTGAAGACTTCTTCTCCCTGAGTCCCACAGGGTCTTCTCCTGGCTCCTCGAGTCACACGAGTAGCTCTTCTTCACTTTAAGCTTCTTCAAGTATCCTCAGCAGCCTGGGATAAAGGCTGCTGGCCTTGCTCTTCTTCTGATCACTTGTGGTGAACAGGTCTTCTCGTCTTGCTCAGGATTTATCTCCTTCTTCTCAGGATGACCTGGCATCTCTTCAGCTACTGAATACTCAGACAACTGATAGCTTTATCTTCGGTCTGGTCCAGTCTCACTTCACTTCAACTTCATGCACTGAATGCATGGCATCACAATATCTTCAAGATCTCCTGGTCTTGGACTTCTCAAATGCACACAAGCTGATTCAGACTTGTTCACGTGTGCACGTGCATGCATGCATGCATGCACTCTCCTTTTCTTCCTCTTGGTGCAGTAGACCCACAAAGGGTGTAGTCACTTTAAGCACACACCTTCACTGAACTTCACACACTTTATCCAATTTGTTTACACACTTAGAGTGTGTTCTACTTTAGTGTGGGTCACTCCTTCTTCTTCTTCTAACGTGTATACACTTTTAGTGCACACACTAGGTTCGGCCAACTTCTCTCTTTGCACACACTTGTTTCATTTTTCACACACTTGAAACTTGGCCTTCACTTCTTCTTGCACATAAATGGCTACGGCCTCTTCACTTGTTGCACACACACAAGAGATGTGGTGGCCTTCCTTCTTTACTATGCACACACAAGAGGCAAGGCCTCGACCTTCTTTGGCACACACAAAAAGTGTGGTCTTCCACTTCACTTGGCACACAAGGCACTAAGGCTCGGCCTTCTCTTCCCTTCTTGCACACACACCCGAGTGTGTCCTTCCCCACTTACACACACACTGCTTGGTGTGGTCTTCTTGTTTGCACAGGGCTACAGCCTTTCTCTCCTTTTTGCACACACACTGCCCACGGTGGTTCTTCAATTTTGCACACACACACTAAGGGTGGTATACTGCCTTGCACACACTTAACCCGTCGGTGAGATATACTTCATCCGAACTCAAGGAGGCGCGTAAGGGGTGCAACCCTCCTCTTCTTTCCCACTATCGCGCAAGTCCTCAAGCACTTGAGTGCAAGGAGGCTCGGGTGCGCAAGTGCCACTGCCAACCGCTGGGCACACAAGGTGTTGCGGCCCTGGGTACTTCCTGCCACGCAAGGGATTAGCGCGCAGGGGACTCTTCACCTCTTTCGCGCAAGGGGTGCGCGAAAGGAACTCCTTCGGGCCTCGGGTGGCACCGGAACACACTGCCACGCAAGTGGGATGTGCGGGGGCTTCTTTCTTCGCGAGGCAGAGAGCTCACGCGGGACTTCAAATATTCAAAGGATCAGCACATCAGCAGCAATCAGAGAGCCTTGGGTGCTCCTTTTATAGGCAGAGGCTGCCTCGCATCATCCGCGTGGTTTTAACTTCAAAATCCCGAAGATTTCGGATCTTCAAAAATATTTCCAAATATTGTTTTTAATTCTCGGTTCGACGCGGGCTCATTATTTTTTTTTTCTTCGGTCTTCTTCACGTGCATGCGACTTAGAACGCATGCACGGCCTATTTTCTTCCAATCCATGCACATCACGAACACACCGAGGCCTCGGCACTTCGTTTGCCTTCGGCCTTCATCGAAATATTCCTCTCGTTGCATGCACACTCATTTTTGTGCATGGATGGGTTCAGAAGGCCCATACGAGCTCCATGGTGCCTTTATCTTCGACAATGGTGGTTGGGAGCTTCAAAACCATCCTCGGGGAGGCTCTGGTTCAGCGGCGGCAAGCGGGTGGCTTCGGGGAGGCCTCGGACGAGCTCGAGGACGAAGACGAGCTCTCGGCCGTCGATGTTTAATGATGCTCAACGGCCAGGATTATAACATCTCGGCGCTAGATGAGATAAGCGGTCCAGATCGGTGCGCGATGGAACGGACGGCCGCGATTAGATCCCTGATGAATTTTCGCCGTCCCACATCGAAACGTTCCGCGGATTTTCCGCGGTTTATCAAATAAGCGCTGCCGCCATATGCTCAGTTGAATCTCCTCCCCTCTCGGTGCCTCCCCGCACCGAGTTCTCCCTGCGGGCGCGCTCTGCGCCCAATCTCTGCTCCTGCGGGCGCGCTCCTAGCGCCCACTATGCACACTGACACTCTCGGGGGCGCGCTCCTGCGCCCCTGCCGCGCGCTCCTTCGGGCGTGCCCCAGGCGCCCATGCGGTGTCCTGCGGGTGCGCCCTGCCGCCCTGGCTCGCCCCACGGGTTCCCCCGGGCGTGGTGCCCTAGTGCCCATGCCTTGGGGTTGAACCCCCAAGGTGCCTAGGCTGCCCAATTTTTTGGCAAAGGCATGAATGAATCCTTTGTATAAAAACAAAGTACTCTATATAAAAATTGCCAAACCAAGCCCTTTCATTCTTCTTCTCCATTTCTTCACTTCTCTACTTCTTAAGAATTCCTTAATCCTCCTCAACATATAATCTTCACTTAGTATATGGAATTCAAAAGGTTTCTTCTTAATCTTCTTCATCTCCTCTTCCATATGTGTTCAATACTTAGGAAGGAATTCTTCAACTGAATCTCATGAATCACACATGGTCTTCAACATTCTTCATTGATCTAATCAGAGATCAATTGGAACATCATCTGATTCACATGCACTAAGAGATAGTGCATGGACTTCTTCAGCTCACTTCATCCACTTAGGACTTGTGGATGGATCTTCTGCAACTCCTCATGCATTGTCACTACAATGCATGGTCTTCAATCAGTGTTGTGACTTTGTATCATCATGATACAAGTTCTATGAACTTAAAGATCAGCTCAACAATCGTCAGATGTACATGGAGAATGTTGCAACCACAATTTCCAATACCACTTAGTGAATCTCCTAAGTGACATGCATCTTAGTACCATGGCCATTCTCCTTCACCACCAACACCATCACAACCTTTGGCATTCACATCTTGACAATTCTTGACATCCATTCATTCTTAAGACAACAACATGTCTCATTGACAACAAATGCAACACAATGCACTTCACTAATAATGGGGAACTTTATCAGCACTTTTATAAGTGCTGATAAAATGAAAAAAGTTCAGCACATTTATTTAACACGGATAAAGGGGAATAATAAAGTATGCTATGAAAGAACACTATGTAACGCCCCGACCCCAGCTACCCAGAGTCGGTGCATTACTTCGTAATATTGGCATGATCACAAAAGATCAAGTCTCGAAATACCGATTAGTTTAGTAGCCTTGGAAACACTAGATACATTTGTAAACGTTACATTACATCATAAAGTAAACCAAAACAACAACAACATATTGTCTTCATATCCCCTCACACTATCCCTGCAGGTCATTCATAATATACTTCTTCAAATCCTGGAAAACATTAAAACATTGAAAGGGGTGAGCTCAGATGCTCAGTAAGGATAACAATATTGCGGAAGCTTTCATAAATAAACATTAACATTTAAGGCAATGTATAACTAAAACAAAAGCCTTTTAAACTTGAACTTCAACATAATATGGCAAAAGTAAAATGAGATAATGCCATTCACTTCTTCACATGGATATTCTACTGGCCGAATAATCACATGCAATATCAATAACCACTTTCATAATGAGAGAATGTATAATGCCGGACATTCTGAAACATTTTGTCAAGGCCTCGGCCAAGACATCTAAAATGATTAAGGCCTCGGCCAAAACCATAAATCAAATTGGGAAAGGGCCTCGGCCAATTCCACGTCTAGTTGTCTCATGAGACCTACCGATGCAATTTTTTTAGAAGATACTTACGTTTAAAATTTCTCACATATACTCCAGTGTTTTTCTGAAAACATTATGCAAGCTTCTGAAAACAAAATAACTAATTCTGAGACTTCTCGACTAATTACAGGCCATGATGGGTCCACGCCCAATCCCTTCCTGTCTAACACACTCGAGAGTCGGGTTTTCTGAAAACATTTTTAAGCTTGCGTTAAGTACGTATATATTTGCACTGGATTTTCATATATTGGAGAGAAATATCTCTTTTTTGAAATCATTTAAAAATCACATAATTATAAAAGAAAACCTTTTGAATAAACGTAAAAGTCAAAGGGGTTTATACACCGTATAAAAGAGAGTTGTGTATAAAACCAAATATGCCTCAATGAAAGGGGATTGAGATGAAGTCCTTAAAAGATCATTTTTAAAATAAAATAGATCTATTATGTGTATTCACTATAGGTACACATAAAAAAGTAAAAAATACAAAATAGGACATAATAATATCATGACATAATTTGAAAGTAGGAGATTAACCCAAAGAATGGAAGTTGGGTTAAGAAATTCCCTTACAAATAAAATAGATCTATTATGTGTATTCACTATAGATACACATAAAGAAATTACAAATACAAGGTAGGACATAATAATATCATGAAGTAATTTGAAAGTAGGAGATTAACCCAAAGAATTGAAGTTGGGTTAAGAAGTTCCCTTACAAAGATCATTTTTAAAATAAAATAGATCTATTATGTTTATTCACTATAATTACACATAAAGAAAGTACAAATACAAGATAGGACATAATAATATCATGACGTAATTTGAAAGTAGGAGATTAACCCAAAGAATGGAAGTTGGGTTAAGAAGATCCCTTACAAAGATCATTTTTTAAATAAAATAGATCTATTATGTGTATTTACTATAAGTACACATAAATAAAGTACAAATACAATATATCACATAATAATATCATGACATAATTTGAAAATAGGAGATTAACCCAAAGAATGGAAGTTGGGTTAAGAAGTTCCCTTACAAAGAGCATTTTTAAAATAAAATAGATCTATTATGTGTATTCACTACAAGTACACATAAATAATGTACAAATACAGGATATGACATAATAATATCATGACATAATTTGAAAGTAGGATATTAACCCAAAGAACGAAAATTGGGTTAAGAAGTTCCCTTACAAAGAGCATTTTTAAAATAAAATAGATCTATTATGTGTATTCACTACAAGTACACATAAATAATGTACAAATACAGGATATGACATAATAATATCATGACATAATTTGAAAGTAGGATATTAACCCAAAGAACGAAAATTGGGTTAAGAAGTTCCCTTACAAAGAGCATTTTTAAAATAAAATAGATCTATTATGTGTATTCACTACAAGTACACATAAATAATGTACAAATACAGGATATGACATAATAATATCATGACATAATTTGAAAGTAGGATATTAACCCAAAGAACGAAAATTGGGTTAAGAAGTTCCCTTACCTTGTGTCCGACTTGACTCAACCGTTCTTTAACCTCCTGAATAATAAACTAGAGTTAATATATACCTTATTAAGAACCATTTTCAATTTCATTATCCTTATTATATTACTTATTTCAATGATATGAACATTATGTAATTATTTAAGTTAATAACGGTCGTTTTGTCGATCTTTGGTACTTGAGTCAACAATAAGCTTCTTATAATTACAAGTTGTTTATGTGGTGAAATATCCATTATATCCAGAATTATATTCATGATTTAGATGTCATATATATCTTATATATCCAGTATATACATTCATTTATAATATTACGTAACATTTAGAGGTAAGAAATGAAATGCACCGTTCATGGAGACGGTAAGCCGTACGTACGCATGAACGCTACTTTCATTTCTATTTCATATTTAATGGAACTAAAACATAATGATATAAATGTATAATATAATTCCAGTATAATATAGTGTATAATACCATTTACTCCATCCTTTATACATCCCACATATGGCATTAACGATTCAAATCACTTTGAGGGGGCGGTAGTCCGCACTTCCTAAAATGAAATTATCGCGTTTTACCCATAATGGAAATCATAAAGTAAGCCATAAATGAGAAATACAGAAGCATAAGTAAAACCTAAACACATTATATATCATATATAAATATAGTTACATCTTAATGGCCACCTTTGAAGGTGTTATATGAGTGTTGAACAATCATCGTTTCGTGAGGCAGAAATTCGCCATCCACAGAAACTGTATGTTCTTTAACCATTAGACGAAGGTGTGTGTAAGTGTAAACCAAATCCTTATCATAACAACATCCTAGTATATTTTAGGTACTGGTGTTGTTACAAAAGAATGGAATGAAAAGAGTTTAGGGGGTTGGAGAAGAAAAATAAAACAAAACAACATTAGAAAAGACATTACCTCAAAATCGGGTAACTCTTTTTGATTTGAGCCAAAGGCTTCCTTGGGAAGAGTTCTGCCCAAAGTGAGGATTCTAGGAGTAAGAGGGGGAAGTTGGGAGAGTATTTGGGCAGAGGTTGGCCGAGCCAAATGGCTTGAAAGTGTAAATGAGGTGGGAGAGGTGGGGGCCTTTTATAAGTGGAGAGGAGGGGCACTTTTGGAAAGATTGAAATGTTACATTATTTCACAATGCTTTTCGGATTCTAAAGGTCCCACACTTATATAACTCGAGGGTAAGGTGATAAGGGTTCGAAATCTCCTCATCCAATTGGCTTTGGTCAAGTGTAAGCCTTAGATGTTGCATTATCTTCCCATTTTATTTAAATCGTTAAATAATGAGGTCATCACTACATCATCATGATGTCATAACTAATTTAATTTATTTAATGTCTAAAAATTATAAAAAAACTACTATAATGTAGGAAATCCTTTTAGCTTTCCAATGAATATTTATAGTCAAAATTTGGACTTGTGTAACCCCACTTAAAAATTGTTTTAGTAAAACATTTTATGTTTGTGTCATTTTTTACTTTAACATTAAATAAAAGGTGTTTATGTCATTTTCTAACTAAAGTGGCTCCATGGGGTCCCCAAGTTGACCCATGGGTTGTCTTGGTCGGCCATGACTCATCCAATAGGAGTAGGACAAGTGTCATTCTCATCTCATATTATAAAAATATTGTTTTTACCTTAAACTACACTAATTAACTCTAATCGCGATTAAGAACTTAAAAGTTACTATTCACCAAAAAATTATTTTAATCTCATTGAACCACATTTTACTTCTTAATGACAACCATGTATGTCGGATTTTTGAAAATCAAATCACAGAAGTGGTAATATTTCATTTAAACGAAAAATCAGTTATTTAACTACCACTTAGTGGTTTCACTATTCATCAAAAATTGAAGTTTTTCAGAACAAGGCCAAAATTTCACCCTAAGCTATAATTGATATTACGAATTCAAAAATGATGTCTATTTTACAAAATTACAAACATATTAGTTGCATTAATTAATTTTATAATTAATTCCCGCTGTCACAACAAATAGCGTGTTTTTAAGAAACAATTTATATCAAAAGATTGGCAATTGTTTATGTCCAATTTCAATGTTAAATTAATTCTAATGACCACCATTGGATAAAATGGTAAAAATATATTCTAATTATACTCTAAAACCACTCAATAGTATAATTTATCACTATGAATTATTTTGATTAAAAAAGTTGTTTTAAGTATTTTTCACTATTCATAAAATTTTTGAAGTTCTCAGAAAATTACAAAAAATTCAACATAGGCTAATTTCAATATTAGGAATACAAAAATGAAGTCCATTTTGAAATATAAAATTTCTATAATTTTAAAAAGTGGTTATTACTATTCATAACGGCTACATTGATTTGTCGCGATGTTTTAGAACTCGAAGTTGCGTACAATGCAAGCTATTGTATTATTGAATGAGAAGCGTATCGTGGAAGCTCGGGGTGTTACATTCTCCCCTCCTTCAATAAATTGCGTCCTCGCAATTTGAAATTTTTCTTTGATAATAAAAGGTTGAAAAGAGAAAATACCTTTGTGGAAAACCCACATCGGAAATAAGGTTAATAAAATTTAGCCTTAATAAGAGAGAAATGGAAATAAGAAAGTCACCACCAAATTATGATCTCGATAAGGAGAAAATTGGTGGCAATTAAAGACATATAATTGGAGGAAAAACGTAAATATTTGTAGGGAGTGATTGAGGTCATCAATCACAATCAACTGTCGAATTGAGGGCCTCAAAGCCTTCAATCTATGTTGATTTAAAATATCATCAGTTCAACAAGACATAAGGTATTAGGATAACACATTTTTTGTTTTAATATCCCTTTACTAAAGTTTAAGAATTAATTTATTCATTGAATAAGAGATAGGTATATATATATTTATGCTTGACAATTAGTGTTTCAACCTTCAACTCATCTTTCACTCAAAAAGATAATAGAACTCAAAAATATTATTATTATCCTAATTGTATAAGGTTCCAAATGTTAACACATACCATTTAGATTAGTAAAATTATATTGTAATAACCAGGGAATTCCTGTAGGCTAGTGGTAGGAAATAAAGGCCTGTCGCACTATGATTGTGGGTTTGATTCCTCCAGCTTTTTCCGACGCGACGGGTTATGCCCCACCTTGCAGGTTGTCCTTTTCCTAAAACTATAGTATCATAATATTCCAAAAATAATCTTCATAAATTTTTTAACCTTAAACAATACTATCCAAAGTTCAACTTAATCCATTCCAACCTTAATAATTATCCAAAATACCTCCGTCCAGACTTTCTCTAAAAGGTCTCTAAATTCCAAAATCAATTTATCAGATTCGCAAAACAAAGAAAAGTTTCTCTTATTGTCACATACTAAAAATATGATTACCTTAATCATATTAAAACCTTACTGAAATCAAAAAGTACTGCAGTACAATCCATATATATATATTACATTATTATTATAACCAGAATATAATCCTTGAGTCCAAAAGCACCAATACATTAGTTATTCTGCTTCAACTGTAGTAACAACATAAGATTGTCCTTAATCCCTTGGCCTTTTCTGAGGTAAGTTTCCCTAACGCTTAGTACATTCATTTGCATAATGACCCATTTCTCTACAATTGTAGCATTCAACTTTGACAGCCTCTTTCTTTCCCTTGCAATCACGAGCCTGGTGACCCTTTTCTCCACATTTATAACAAACTCCCATTCCTTTTAGGAAAGTACCAGGGTGATTCTTCCCACAATTATCACATAATGGAAAATCCTTCTTTCCCTTTTTCCCTTTATCTGTCTCTTGTTCCACCGTTCTCTTCTTCTCTTGCTTTACTTTGTTGTCATAAGACTTAGAGAATTCCTTTTCTGTCTTGATAGCACACGAGACAATATCTTCGTATGATGAAAAGGATTGTGATACCAAAGCTCGACGGAGAAATGGTTTTAACCCATCAAAGAAACGATCAATCTTACTCCTTGGGTTACGTATATAATCGGCAGCATGCCTCGCTAACCTTCTAAAGTTAGCCTCATACTTTGCGACATTCTCATCCTCCTTCTGCCTTATACTCAGAAATTGCCTTTCCATATCTGCTCGATGGTCATGAGGAAAGTATTTTTCTAAGAAAAGATCTTTGAACTCCCTCCATTCCATATTCGATACGTCATCATCTTCCTTTGTGTTTTGAATCAGCGACCACCACTGATCGGCATCTCCAGTGAGGCGGTAAACTGCCATGACAACCTTCTCCCTTTCACTACTCCCCAAGGCATGGAATATTTTCTCTAAGGAATTTATCCATTGCTCAGCTACTATAGGATTTGTACTCCCATTAAAGGTTGGTGGTTGTTGCCTCAGGAAGTGGTCTAACATTGATCCTCCACGTTGCGGATCAGGGTGCTCCATACGAGTAAGGTTATTATTCATAACCTGAGTGAGTTGTCCCAGTATGGTAATAAGTTGATCAGCACCAGTTGTATCTCCAGATCCACAATAATTATCTTGATCAGGAGGGCAATCCCTACACGGAGTTCGTGCATTGATACGGTTTCCATTCCTTCCACTAGGCGACATTTCTAAACAATGGCATAAACTAGATTAGTTTATGAATCAAAATACATAATTCCATACTTATAAAACACTTAACATAAATTGAACTATTTATGGATATAATCCATAATCATAAAAAGAAATGTTTTCTTTGAGAAAGTATATACTCATAACCCTTCATAGTGGTTTTTAAATAAAATGAGAATTATCCTAAGCATATCCCCCAGGAGTGTCGTAACCAAGAGTGCAGCAAGGCTCGTTGTCGTGCACCAGTTCCCGTTCGAGTCTAGCTCAAAGCGGTGTTTTCGGGTTTTACCCCTAGGTACATCTGTGCCAGAGCCGCCTCTACCTGCTCGTATCCAGACAGGGATGTATTGCTCGGAAAAGTCATAAAATCTCTATAATACCAAAATTCTAGGAAGTTCTTCTATACTAATCCTCAAAGTCTATCTTTGGGCTATGTACTCTAATCAGAGTTTATCTAAATCTAGCTTCCAAGGTTAGTACTAAACTGCCTCTGATACCAACTGTAACGCCCCGACCCCAGCTACCCAGAGTCGGTGCATTACTTCGTAACATTGGCATGATCACAAAAGATCAAGTCTCGAAAGACCGATTAGTTTAGTAGCCTTGGAAACACTAGATACATTTGTAAACGTTACATTACATCATAAAGTAAACCAAAACAACAACAACATATTGTCTTCATATCCCCTCACACTATCCCTGCAGGTCATTCATAATATACTTCTTCAAATCCTGGAAAACATTAAAACATTGAAAGGGGTGAGCTCAGATGCTCAGTAAGGATAACAATATTGCGGAAGCTTTCATAAATAAACATTAACATTTAAGGCAATGTATAACTAAAACAAAAGCCTTTTAAACTTGAACTTCAACATAATATGGCAAAAGTAAAATGAGATAATGCCATTCACTTCTTCACATGGATATTCTACTGGCCGAATAATCACATGCAATATCAATAACCACTTTCATAATGAGAGAATGTATAATGCCGGACATTCTGAAACATTTTGTCAAGGCCTCGGCCAAGACATCTAAAATGATTAAGGCCTCGGCCAAAACCATAAATCAAATTGGGAAAGGGCCTCGGCCAATTCCACGTCTAGTTGTCTCATGAGACCTACTGATGCAATTTTTTTAGAAGATACTTACGTTTAAAATTTCTCACATATACTCCAGTGTTTTTCTGAAAACATTATGCAAGCTTCTGAAAACAAAATAACTAATTCTGAGACTTCTCGACTAATTACAGGCCATGATGGGTCCACGCCCAATCCCTTCCTGTCTAACACACTCGAGAGTCGGGTTTTCTGAAAACATTTTTAAGCTTGCGTTAAGTACGTATATATTTGCACTGGATTTTCATATATTGGAGAGAAATATCTCTTTTTTGAAATCATTTAAAAATCACATAATTATAAAAGAAAACCTTTTGAATAAACGTAAAAGTCAAAGGGGTTTATACACCGTATAAAAGAGAGTTGTGTATAAAACCAAATATGCCTCAATGAAAGGGGATTGAGATGAAGTCCTTAAAAGATCATTTTTAAAATAAAATAGATCTATTATGTGTATTCACTATAGGTACACATAAAAAAAGTAAAAAATACAAAATAGGACATAATAATATCATGACATAATTTGAAAGTAGGAGATTAACCCAAAGAATGGAAGTTGGGTTAAGAAATTCCCTTACAAATAAAATAGATCTATTATGTGTATTCACTATAGATACACATAAAGAAATTACAAATACAAGGTAGGACATAATAATATCATGAAGTAATTTGAAAGTAGGAGATTAACCCAAAGAATTGAAGTTGGGTTAAGAAGTTCCCTTACAAAGATCATTTTTAAAATAAAATAGATCTATTATGTTTATTCACTATAATTACACATAAAGAAAGTACAAATACAAGATAGGACATAATAATATCATGACGTAATTTGAAAGTAGGAGATTAACCCAAAGAATGGAAGTTGGGTTAAGAAGATCCCTTACAAAGATCATTTTTTAAATAAAATAGATCTATTATGTGTATTTACTATAAGTACACATAAATAAAGTACAAATACAATATATCACATAATAATATCATGACATAATTTGAAAATAGGAGATTAACCCAAAGAATGGAAGTTGGGTTAAGAAGTTCCCTTACAAAGAGCATTTTTAAAATAAAATAGATCTATTATGTGTATTCACTACAAGTACACATAAATAATGTACAAATACAGGATATGACATAATAATATCATGACATAATTTGAAAGTAGGATATTAACCCAAAGAACGAAAATTGGGTTAAGAAGTTCCCTTACAAAGAGCATTTTTAAAATAAAATAGATCTATTATGTGTATTCACTACAAGTACACATAAATAATGTACAAATACAGGATATGACATAATAATATCATGACATAATTTGAAAGTAGGATATTAACCCAAAGAACGAAAATTGGGTTAAGAAGTTCCCTTACAAAGAGCATTTTTAAAATAAAATAGATCTATTATGTGTATTCACTACAAGTACACATAAATAATGTACAAATACAGGATATGACATAATAATATCATGACATAATTTGAAAGTAGGATATTAACCCAAAGAACGAAAATTGGGTTAAGAAGTTCCCTTACCTTGTGTCCGACTTGACTCAACCGTTCTTTAACCTCCTGAATAATAAACTAGAGTTAATATATACCTTATTAAGAACCATTTTCAATTTCATTATCCTTATTATATTACTTATTTCAATGATATGAACATTATGTAATTATTTAAGTTAATAACGGTCGTTTTGTCGATCTTTGGTACTTGAGTCAACAATAAGCTTCTTATAATTACAAGTTGTTTATGTGGTGAAATATCCATTATATCCAGAATTATATTCATGATTTAGATGTCATATATATCTTATATATCCAGTATATACATTCATTTATAATATTACGTAACATTTAGAGGTAAGAAATGAAATGCACCGTTCATGGAGACGGTAAGCCGTACGTACGCATGAACGCTACTTTCATTTCTATTTCATATTTAATGGAACTAAAACATAATGATATAAATGTATAATATAATTCCAGTATAATATAGTGTATAATACCATTTACTCCATCCTTTATACATCCCACATATGGCATTAACGATTCAAATCACTTTGAGGGGGCGGTAGTCCGCACTTCCTAAAATGAAATTATCGCGTTTTACCCATAATGGAAATCATAAAGTAAGCCATAAATGAGAAATACAGAAGCATAAGTAAAACCTAAACACATTATATATCATATATAAATATAGTTACATCTTAATGGCCACCTTTGAAGGTGTTATATGAGTGTTGAACAATCATCGTTTCGTGAGGCAGAAATTCGCCATCCACAGAAACTGTATATTCTTTAACCATTAGACGAAGGTGTGTGTAAGTGTAAACCAAATCCTTATCATAACAACATCCTAGTATATTTTAGGTACTGGTGTTGTTACAAAAGAATGGAATGAAAAGAGTTTAGGGGGTTGGAGAAGAAAAATAAAACAAAACAACATTAGAAAAGACATTACCTCAAAATCGGGTAACTCTTTTTGATTTGAGCCAAAGGCTTCCTTGGGAAGAGTTCTGCCCAAAGTGAGGATTCTAGGAGTAAGAGGGGGAAGTTGGGAGAGTATTTGGGCAGAGGTTGGCCGAGCCAAATGGCTTGAAAGTGTAAATGAGGTGGGAGAGGTGGGGGCCTTTTATAAGTGGAGAGGAGGGGCACTTTTGGAAAGATTGAAATGTTACATTATTTCACAATGCTTTTCGGATTCTAAAGGTCCCACACTTATATAACTCGAGGGTAAGGTGATAAGGGTTCGAAATCTCCTCATCCAATTGGCTTTGGTCAAGTGTAAGCCTTGGATGTTGCATTATCTTCCCATTTTATTTAAATCGTTAAATAATGAGGTCATCACTACATCATCATGATGTCATAAATAATTTAATTTATTTAATGTCTAAAAATTATAAAAAAACTACTATAATGTAGGAAATCCTTTTAGCTTTCCAATGAATATTTATAGTCAAAATTTGGACTTGTGTAACCCCACTTAAAAATTTTTTTAGTAAAACATTTTATGTTTGTGTCATTTTTTACTTTAACATTAAATAAAAGGTGTTTATGTCATTTTCTAACTAAAGTGGCTCCATGGGGTCCCCAAGTTGACCCATGGGTTGTCTTGGTCGGCCATGACTCATCCAATAGGAGTAGGACAAGTGTCATTCTCATCTCATATTATAAAAATATTGTTTTTACCTTAAACTACACTAATTAACTCTAATCGCGATTAAGAACTTAAAAGTTACTATTCACCAAAAAATTATTTTAATCTCATTGAACCACATTTTACTTCTTAATGACAACCATGTATGTCGGATTTTTGAAAATCAAATCACAGAAGTGGTAATATTTCATTTAAACGAAAAATCAGTTATTTAACTACCACTTAGTGGTTTCACTATTCATCAAAAATTGAAGTTTTTCAGAACAAGGCCAAAATTTCACCCTAAGCTATAATTGATATTACGAATTCAAAAATGATGTCTATTTTACAAAATTACAAACATATTAGTTGCATTAATTAATTTTATAATTAATTCCCGCTGTCACAACAAATAGCGTGTTTTTAAGAAACAATTTATATCAAAAGATTGGCAATTGTTTATGTCCAATTTCAATGTTAAATTAATTCTAATGACCACCATTGGATAAAATGGTAAAAATATATTCTAATTATACTCTAAAACCACTCAATAGTATAATTTATCACTATGAATTATTTTGATTAAAAAAGTTGTTTTAAGTATTTTTCACTATTCATAAAATTTTTGAAGTTCTCAGAAAATTACAAAAAATTCAACATAGGCTAATTTCAATATTAGGAATACAAAAATGAAGTCCATTTTGAAATATAAAATTTCTATAATTTTAAAAAGTGGTTATTACTATTCATAACGGCTACATTGATTTGTCGCGATGTTTTAGAACTCGAAGTTGCGTACAATGCAAGCTATTGTATTATTGAATGAGAAGCGTATCGTGGAAGCTCAGGGTGTTACACACTACATCACCAGTAACACAACCAAAATTAAAAAAAATCATTTCCTAATATAGAATCTAAATGAAACAAAATTTTAAACAAAAATTCTAAAAAATACATTATAGGCATTTCATGCATTATTGTATACAGTCACATAAATAAGTAAAAATTATTACATACATTCAAAAACATAAATCTTATTTTTTATTTTATCCCCGACCATGAATCATGCTATTAAGGAAAAAACCACCCACGATAAACCAAAATAATTCACCTGTATAAGAAAAAAATCATATTATTAGTAATAATACAATGAAATAAACTAATCAAAATGTGTTAATTTTCAACTTACCTTTGATTCATACGACGAACATTGTGTATTTAATTGATTTGTGGTTGATTAATGCACATCAAAATATTTCTTGACCATATTTAAGAATTATCTATATAAAAAATTACATATTAAATATATGATAAATATTATAAATAAATTAAATAATTAATAGTAGATAGATAGATTTAGAAAACAATATCGGTTTATTGTTGTGGTTTTGGTGATGTGATGCACATTTTATATTAAAATGACACTTATATATTAAAAATATTCACTTGGAGTCATATTGGTTACCACATGAATTAGATTGAGGTGTGGATGATTCCCAAATGTCCCAAATGACATATTGATCATTTTCCTAATGTATAAATACAATTTGAATTCATTTTCACATTTTAGTACGTTGCTTCTCATTTTTACTACCATGTCATTTTAAAATGGAAACACACACATGGAGTGACACTAGTGACATCATGTGTCCGTTTTATGTGAGACAGTTTCATACACATAAAAAATAACTCATTAATCATTTTCCTAAATTATGAAGACAATTTTAATGTGTCTTCTTTGTTTTTTGTGAGTGACACTTTTGGAACTAAAATTATAATTTGAAAATGATAATGTAAACTTTTTTTCATACATGGAATATCATGTATCATATTGAGGTGCTTCAGATTCAACACATAAGAAATTACCTATACATCATTTTCATAAATTATAAAAACAATATAAATGTATTTTTTTAATTTTAAGTATGTGAGATGTCGTTTATATTATAATTTATGTCAATTTTAAATATAAAGACACACTTAAAATAAAAAAAATCACAAAATGAACAATATTTAGATGAGAATTCATCCTACATGTTCAAATTTAATTATGGATTAGTGTAATAAATTTTCAAAACTATCTAAATTTGTTTTATTTGTGTTATGTATGTCACTTATCATTTTTGTAAAATTTCATTTTAAACATGAAACATGATCTTTGATTCATACCGGTAACATCATTTTAGGTTTGATGTGAGACTAATTACTACAAATAAAAAACAAAATATGAATCATTTTAATAAATTATTAAGACAATCTAAGTGAATTTCCACAGTTTTTATTGAGTGGTAGATTTTGAGTGGAAATGAAAATTTTAATGTGAAATCAGACACATTGAGTCATATGGAGCACTCCATGTATTAAATTGAGATGATTATGACCCAAAATTTTACAAATGACTTATGGATCATTCCACTAAAGTATTAAAATAATATAAATGTGTTTTATTAGTTTGGAGGACAACATTTTTATTTTTTATTGATAATAATTTCAATTTTAAATAAAAATATTCACTTGGAGTCATACCGGTCACACAGTGTATAATATTGATTTTTGGATGATTCTAACACATCTCTGTTGACGTCTGGAAAATTTTACTAAAGTATAAAAATAATCCAAATGATTTTTCTTTTTTCCTAAGTGTGTTACTTTATTTGTTACTAAAATGTCATTCTACCTTGGAAGAATTTACTTTGAGCCATACTGGTATCATCATGTGTAAGTTTGATGTGAGACTGATTCCTACACATCATAAATGTCTGATGAATTTTTTCCTAATTTATCAAGACAATCAAATCCTGTTTTGTTTTATTAGTGAGTGACACTTTTGGTACTAAAATATTAATTTTAAACTGATAAAACCCACTTCGAGTCATTCTGGGAAAAAAATAATCAGATTGACGTTCTTATAATTTATAAACATAAAAAATATGGATTATTTTACTAAATTATAAAAACAATGAAAATGAATTTTTTGGTTTTGAGTATGTTAGATTTTGTTTTTATTAAAATAAATGTCAATTTTAAATAAAAATAAGCACTTGGAGTCATACCAACCATGTCGTGCATCAGATTTAGGTGATACCGATTCCTACACATCTCAAATGACTTATGGATCATTTTTAAAAGGTATAAGAAAAATAAATATTTTATTTCTAGGTTTTGAGTATGTTAATTTTCTTTTTTACTAAAATGTAATTTTAAACTAGAAGTGAGAATATTGAGACATACCAGTGACATCGTGTGCCAGTTTGAAGTGAGATTAATTCTACGTGTCATAAATGACTTGTGAGTAGTTATCCTAAATTATCAACACAATATGTTTTCGTTTTTTTTATTTTTAGTGCGTGAAATTTTTGGAACAAAATTGTCAACATTAAACTGACAATGAACACTCTATGTCATACCAAGCACATTTTCTATTGGATTGAGGTATAGTTGATTAGTGCACATAAAAATGACCTATGTATCATTTTAATAAATTATAAAATCAATCTTAATGGATTTTCTTAGTTTTGAGTATGTCTGTTTTTTTACTAAAATTAATTTCATTTAAAAAAAAGACACACTTGTTGTCATACCGGTCACACCACATGTCAAATTGAATATAAAATAATTCATACACATCCCAAATTAAAAATGGATATTTTTAATAATTTATTAAAACAATTATAATGTGTTTTATTGGTTTTGAGTACATCACCTATCTTTTTATTACTAAAATGGAATTTTAAACTAGAAACACACATATTGAGTCATAGTGGTCATATAACGTGTTAGTTTTATTTGATTCCTTTTCATACACATGAAAAATTAATTAAGAATCATTTTCATAAATTATCAATTCAATCTGAGTGTGTTTTAAAATTTTTTAGTTAGTGACACTTTTTGAACTAAAATGTAAACTTTAAAATGATAATAGAGAATTTGAGTCATACTGGGAATATCAGGTATCAAATTTATGTTAGGATGATTCCTATAAATAAAAAATTAATTTTATATCATTATACTAATGTATCAACATAATATAAATGTTTTTTCTCCATATTGAGTATTTTAGTTATCTTTTAAAAAAAATTAATTTTCATTTTAAACAAAAAGACACTCCAGGAGTTTTACCAGCCACATCATGAATTCAATTGAGGTAAGGAAGATTATCACTTTTCATAAATGACTTATGGATCATTTTAATGGAGTTTATAAATAATGTGAATGCATATTATTTATTTTTAGTATTTCACATATCTTTTTTTACTAAAAAGTCATTTTAATCTAGAAACAAACACTCTGAGTCATACTGGTCACAACATGTGTCATTTTGATGTGAGAATGATTCCTACATGTAAAAAATGACATAAGATATGTTTTACTAAATTATCAATAAATCCTGAGCATGCTTTCTATTTTTTTGGTGACTGAGCCATTTTGAACTAAAATGTCAATTTTAAACAGTTAACAGATAGTTTGAGTCATATCAGGAAGATGTTGTATCATATTGAGATGAGTGTGATTCATACACATAAAAAATGACATATGGAAAATTTTCATAAATTATATATACAATCCTATTGAGTTTACTCAGTTTTTTGTATGATAATTGTCTTTTTTAGTAAAATTAATGTCAATAAAAAATAAAAAAATAATCTTGGAGTCATACCTACCATACTATGAATCATATTGAGGTGGGGATGATTGACCTATATACTAAATGACATATGGATCGTGTTACTAAATTATCAAATCAATCCAAATTCATTTTCCTATTTTTGAGTTTGTCACATGTCTTTTTTACTAAAATGTCATTTTAAACTAAGAACATGCAGTATGAGTTAAATCGGAAACATCATGTGTCAGTTTGACATGAGTTTAATTACAACATTTAAAAAATGAATTATCAACCATTTTTAAAAATTATCAATGAAATCAATGTGTTAATTCCTGGTCTTTAGAGAGACACACATATTTATATAAAATTTCAATTTTAAACTGATAATAGTCACATTTGGTCATATTGGGCACATAGTGTACTAGACCGAGGTGAAACTAATTGCTATACATCAAAAATCACTTATTAATCATTTTCAATGAGCATTAAAAAACTCATATTGAATTTTCTCAAGGTTGAGTTTGTAAAGTGTATTTTTTACTAAAATTGATATTAATTTTAAATAAGACGAAGATATTGGAGCCTTACAAGTCACACCATTTTTCAGATTGAGGTATAGATGATTCTTACATTCTCTAATGTCGCAAAAAAGATACTTACTTCAAATGTTACGATGATTTCCATTTGATATCTTTTTTTAACTATCAACACTTCATATTGATCATATTTTCTTAGATGAAAAATGGTTTTCAACCATGAACATAGAATCAACCTATCAGGTGGGTAGTTTGATAAAGAAAGGCAATGAAGATCAGGGTAAATTTAGTATAAATGAACATACTATCACTTTTGTAGCTTGTTACAAAAAGTTGAAATAAAAATATGACTTACCAAATTTTTATTTTGAAAAAACTAAATAATTAATAGATAAAAATGATATGAAAATTAAATTACATATTTCAGATAATGTGATGAAAAATTTAATTGAATAAGTAGTTGAAATGAAACTTTTCATGATGGTTGTGTACATTTTTACACATTTCCTTGTTTTCATTATTGTAGTTGTAGTCCTGATGTCCAATATCTCATGAACCTGTGTAGCTTCAAACAAACCACCCATACTCTAACAAAACTACACACCTATATAATAATATACATTATTTATATAAATAAATTAATTATAAATATAAAACAGTACATTATTTCTATGGAAAATTATTTTACTATGAAAAAATCATGATTAACTCTGTGATTGAGCAGAAGAAGCATTTTTTCTATTCCTACAAATTAAGTGTAGGGAACATGAATAAAAGTGATAAATAAAAACACTATAGAGGTGAAAAGGGTTTACAGGGAGAATAAGTTTGTCAATTTTTTTGTCGAAAGGAATGAATTATAGACAAAAATTTTCTAATCTAAATGATATCTGAATGGAATAATGAAAATTAAATGAAAATATCAATATTTAATTTTCTGGTAAAATAGAAAAAATATATCGCAACATTACATATTGATCATTACAATGGGTGTCCCTAATTATATTCTATCCTTACATGGTATTGTTATCATCATTATGTAATGAAGTCATTTTCTACATGAGTAATCAAATATTTATTATAAATAATGTTAATGTAGTGGAAAAAAGATAATATTATGAAGAATAATATACTATATTAAAAATAATTACATTCTGATTAGACCATTTTTAATGGTTTTAGTGATTTTTATCATCTATCATGAATCCAAACTCCCTCTCTATGGTCACCTTTCACTTACAAGACCTAGCATATATTGGGACCATCATGAACTAATTGTGATATCCCAATGAAAGGGTAATCCTCGATTGAATTTTATTATGATCCAACATTTGTTATACTGTTTAGTAGGATAATCGACCAATTATTGTTTTCTGGATTTGCAAGATAAAATACTTACACTACTTGGGATGCCAATATTAATAGATCATCCTTTTTTAACTTTAATAATGAAATTTTCCATCACAAAGACCATCTCATCAAATTTCACTAAAATAATTTTATCTAAACATTTTTTACAGAATATAGGCACATTAAATTTTGTATAATCCAACTTTTATATATGTTTAATAATTCAAAAATTTAATATATTCTTAAAAATTCTATTTCACTCCTTAGAAGCAGATATGTGCATCACCTCCACCAAAAGTGTAACACCCCTATTTTTCGTTGTACTACATTCATCGTGTTATTTTGTATAGAATACTTAACCTTTGATTACAAAACATGTGTATGTTATAAAATTTTAATTCGATCCCCTAGATAGAAACCAAAAGCGTTAAACAATTGAATTCATATTTTTATATAACTCCATTTAATAACCGAGCCATCTTATAAACTATTGATTATCTATATTTGATATCCATCCTTCCACCCTAGATGGATTCAAATATATAAAAATTTCTTCGCGGATTTCAATGTATGGATTAAAAACATATTTATCATATCGAATGTAATGGTGTTATTTTATCTGCTATATCAAGGTAAATGTAAAAAATTATATTTCAAAAATCTATTTTCTGATAAGCCATATGATGTGATGAGACTTTAGGAGATTGATGTTATCCAAATATAATAGGTAATTGGTTTATAATTAAACAACTTCTTCAACAATATATCATTATGTAATAAAACGTTCTGTATAACTTAAATTCTTGAAATACCCTTTCAAAATTTTCAAATACTGTAAAATTATGTTCATCCATCTTTAATGGAGAAGACCACATACTTTAAACTTTATAAAAAATTAAACCATAAGGATGACTATTATATCATAGAATTATGTTTAGAATAACATATTTAACTCACATAATATAATTGAAATATCCTTATTCATGATTGGAAACTTCATCAGGCCTATAAAGTTATTACATACATATTTGAGAAAGATCCAGTGTCCAGTTAATGTATGCCATACATTTTAAGGAAGAATGAAAAAAATGTATCATGCATCAAATATTTCAATAAAACATGACAGTCTTGTGGTTTTAGTCATTGTAACATAATATTATTTATTGGCATGAAATTCTTTATATTCGGAAATTACCTATATAGAACTATTTCACTATTAAGGAAAAGTAAAATTGGAATTTTGTTCTCTCCAGATAAAGTATAAGATACTAGAGGAAGCGAAGTCCACCCCTTACCCTTCCCTAGTGTAACACATACTTTATTCCGATGTCAATCATGACCAAAATTTATATAATTCAATAATTTATTTTTCCAAGAACATTTAGTGACAATCAAATAACAATATCAAATACATTTATTCTACATTCATGACCTATAATAAATTTATGATGTGAAAACAATTCCAATATGGAAATTCAAATAAAATTGATCTATTTTTAAAATCAAATATGGGACAGATTTTTGAGTTTTTTTTTAAAATAGTGCTGATATCTTTTAATTTATCAAATAGAAAATCAACCATTAGTAGAGACGGTGTTGTACCTTGTTCGATATTCCCAAAAAATTCTATCATATTTGATTGGTATTTATGTCTTCAAGGTAATAATTTCAGATTTCTTAAAATTATTGTCTTCAAGGAATTTTTAAACCAAATAATGTCTGTGAATTATTTAAAAATGGAAGCACCAACACACCTTTAATGCTATATCCTATTAAAATTCAATAAATAGGAATTTCAATTATCATCTAGTACAACATGGACCTCAATTTGAATTCGTCACTTCTATAAGAATGATACATTATAACACTTGTATCCCATATCATTTTTAGATCATCGATCAATGGAGAAAAAAGATATCAATATCATTACCAGGATTCGTTGTTCCAGAAATAAGTAGAGACTACACATTGTATTTTCACTTCAAACATAACCATTATGGAATGTTATAATTTAAAAATATGATTTTACAAGAACTGTGAGTAATAATACATACGCTAAAATGATTTATTCTTTTTATAGATAATTATAGATTAAAATTTTTCAACAAAATTTTAAATTCAGGATACTCATAATCCGCTTTCATCAACTAATGAGAACGTACATGATGATGAAGGCTTCCATCATAAATTCTTGTATCTATATGCCATGTCAATTGTCTCATAATTTCCTAATATCCATATAGTCTTATGAACCATGGAATGATAAGAATTTACCATAAATATTTTTAATAAGTTTACTTATTTTTTCTGATAGTGATCCATGCAACACATTGGGAATTTTATAAGATATTCATTGGCCTTGTGAAACAATATGCAATCATTTGGAAGAGAATGTATTTTTTAAAGATCATTCCCATTGAACATAATTTTAATTTAGTTTCATATGTTCTACATGGTAGTTAATTTTATTCTTGAAGAAAATAATTTTGGAGACCTTGTAGTTATATAAATAAGGTTTCTCTCCACCCACTTCCATATGTCAAATTATATAACTTCAATAAAGATGAAAATATTTTGTACTTAGTAAAACCATTATAAAATGGCTTCTTAGAACATATATTTAACTTACCAAAAAATGTTGGAAAATCATAAAGGTTATATTAAATATCCATTTTCATTTCATCCATGTAATCTACAACATCATTTACAATGGTATACATATTAAATGATCCATAACAGACAATATCATGGAAATTAGAGTGTACCCTAATTTTTTCACTGGGTTTTGTCGAATATTGATAACTCTAATCATGTTTATGAATAATAAAATGTGTTTCAAACTCTTTTGGAATAATGTTTCTTGAATAAAAACAATATAAAAACAAGAAAATGAGTTGAGAAGGGTCGTATGAATGTTCTATTGAAAACACGAGGAACACTTAAACTCCATATTCATACTCTTTTGTCAAACGATTATCATGCATCTATTTTTGTATCCATATGTATCCTATTGGGTTTATTAAATATTCAATTTTTAAATAAAATAAATAAATACATATAAGATATTAATTAAAAATGGTGAATGTTAAATATAATCCTAATAAGGGAAACCCAAAATTTTATTGTTTCAAGTAATTCCCTTATGATTTGATGAAAATGGGTAATTTCACATAAAATATATTTAATCTACTATAGTAGGTGTTATCCTCCGAATTCAACCAAAGGTTAACGTTATAGAAAACTATCATTCTAATCAACATTATACCCTAAATAATTATTATTGTATTTTTTTGTTGGAGACTAATCCCCAATTAATTTCGGAAATGAACCTATATTTCTTGAAATACACTAAGAGTTAGTCATCATTAGGCTCACCACTATTCAGAGTAGTTCACAAATCATAAAAGATATGAGCGATGAGTCTTATGAAAAGAATTTCAATAATAGCTGTTCAAGAGATGAAGCTGAAAAGGATTAAAGTTTTAGTTCATTATGTTCTCTAAAAGGGGTAATGCATCCTATTTGCAAGAATTTCACAATTGGGATTGGTTATTAAATCATGGAATATTGGTGGCATGATTTGGGGGGAATAAACATTCTTGTCTATGATTCGAGGGGTCTTGGTAGAGACATGTTATGATATTTGAATCTTTGGGGCCTCTATGAATTTTATATTTCAAGTAGAAATCACACTTTTATTACATTGAATTATATAACTAAGGAGAGTCCTACCTATATTAAAATGTCTTTCCAAGTCTTTCTTTAATCCCCTAAATAAATGAAAATAAATTATTGGAAATTAAGAATTAATAAGAATCATTAAAATTTAAACATGAATAATAAAATATCATTCCATAATCTTGAATCTATAAAGATGTATTGATAATTCATTTTAATAAATAAAGATTTATTTCATATATGTGGATGATAATTAGAGATTCCCAGGGGTAGAACCAATACATGTAGACCTATAATGATGAATAACAAAAAAAATTCTAACAATTAATCCAATATATATATAATTTGATAACATCCATTATATTTTTTGGAAGTAGTTATGTAACTACCTAAAGAATTAAAACAATAAATGTGAATTGTATATCAACATCGTTTATCAAATATAAATTATCTCAAAAAATATTTTCACCTTAAAAACAAATATTTTATTGAATAATGATACTTATAGACTATGTAAATATTTTTGGGTTCATGAATATTCCTTTTTATGAAAATAATCATGAAGAATAATATATAATAATAAAGCGAAACATTGGTCAAAATAAATAAATAAATCAATACAAATAAATAAAAAATAAAAAAAACCAATCACATTATAATTGATCAATTATGAATTTGGATTATGTAAAAAATAATATGAATGTAATCTGTAATAATTGAATCATATATAATCATGAAAAATTACAAAACATCCCATGAGTTGACTCTGGGAATACTTGTGTTGGAACCACATATAACCATGATGATGAGTTCCTATATCTATAACCTAATAGAGTCCTCCCAACTAGACTACCTTATTGGACTCCCATATGGACTTTGATATCAGCGGGGACCCATAAAATCCAATCAAGACTATATCTTAACAATATCTCATCCCTCACTAAGATGTATATGATCCCTATTATGATAGTAATGGGAGGTATGGTCGCCTTAACAGAAAACATATCAAATCAAAAATCAACATAACCCAAACATGTCTATTTAAACATACTCCCAACACCCATCAATACGATCTCAATATTTAAAAGAAAAAAACCATACCCCATCAAAAACAATATAGAAAGACTCCATTGTAAATGATAAATTTTTATAAAAACCATTTAATGGTACCATCATGACCAATACACTTGACACTACTATTAATTTTAACCCGAATTCTTTTTTCATTCAATATTATTGAAAATAAAAATGTTAGAATCAATGTATTTTTAAAAAGTTCCAAACATTATTCAAAGTCATAATTTAAAAAAACACATTAATAGTCTCTTGTGGAATACATTTCTGAAACCAAGAAAAAAATTATTGTCTAATTTATTGAATGAAACTAATTGATATTTCAAATGACTACATACTTATATATATATAGATATGAAATAATATATTCAAACACACACACACACATATATATGTGCGTGTGTGTGTAGATTTCAAAATTCATATATATATATATATATAGATGATTATATAGGATATCCAGAAAAAACAAATAGATTAAATTCATGACACATAACATAAAATATAAATCTCACTTTAATACCACTAAAACATCAAAATAAAAACACCCCGAACAAACCAAACCTCAACTCCAAGAAATCATTATATGAAATCCATTATGATTTATTTAATAAAAACCTTTATCATAATTTTATAAAATAGTTTGTGTGTGTTATTTCTAAGGAAGGATGTTCAGAAAAATTAAACATAATATGCTACTAGGATGAAATCATTGTGTGGAATTCTAAATACACTAAAAGGTAGTAATAATAGCCCATAAAGGGTCAATACAATCCCATTATCACTAAAACTCATAATTATAAATTCACCATTGAAGGGAAATTAGTGATGAATAATGAATAGAAAGATATAGTGAACCAAAAAATGGAAATAGATATCACTAAACAACCAATCAATGAGTGATGCGGAGGAAAAAATAATAGAGCTCAAATTAAAGATCTGAACCATCCAATAACAATTAGAGATATCAACCATCTTGGAATTCGTTCGAGCCACGGATTCATTCAACCCTTAAATAATTCGACCATTTGGATTTGAGCCTTGGAATTTTCTTAAACATGATTCAGGACATGACTGGATCTAGTATACCATGATGAGGGGCACAAAAAATAGGTGGGTTCTATAGAATTCTTTAGATATCGTGACTGGTTCACAATTTTTTTGGGTTCATTAAATAGATCGAGAAAATTTTATCAGTGCTTCCAAAAAAGTACTGATAAATATCCCTTTTATCAACAGTAAATGAAAAACCAATGATATAGAATGTGGTTTATTAGTACTAAAAAAGGGATTATTAAATCCATCATTATTAGAATTACAAAAGCATTGAAATTTTTTTATATGAGTTCTCATGACTTAAGCGGCGATAAAGGATTTATAATTATAATTTTAAATAAAATCATTTTTAAATATATTTATATAGTTATATATATATATTTAATAAATTTTTATATAGTTATATATATATATTTAATAAATATTTATAAATATAAATATAGTGGATATATTAATTAAATATATATAATTATTATAAATATATAATTATTTATATATATATATAAATTTTTTATTCAAAAATAATATTTATATATTTATATATTTAAATCATTACATATATTTATATAATTATATATATATAATATATATATTAAATATATTCATTATTTAAGTAAATGTTTTATAAATCAATAATTATTAAAATATATATTATTAATTAATAATTTTTAAATAAATACTTAAAAGAATAATATTTTTTATTTTTTAATATAAATATATTAATAAAGTAAATATAGTAAATATACATATATACATGTATTTTTTATAAATACTTATTTACAAATATGTTTTAATGATTATTAATGAATATTTAATGTTAAACTCATGCAGATTAAAAATGAGTGAAATTGAATAATTAAAAAGCCATATATTTTAACAATATTGAAAAAAGGGATATGTTTCATTAATTAAGAATTAATTATAAAAAAAATATCGATATATATTGATAAAATATTTCATTTATTAAAACATAATATATATATATAGAAATAATAGAAAAATATTAAATTCCAAAAAAAATTATAATATTAAAACAAAATTAATACCTAACTATACAAAAATTAACAAAATAACTAAATAAAACATAATGATTAAATAAATTATATATTAAATGTATAATGTTATAATTAAATTCTATAATGAATAATAAATTTTCAATAAATTAATTAAATATTAGTTGTATGTTTTTCTATATAAGAATTTCATTAATTACGTAAATATCTGTGTGAGTTTATTGTATATAAAAATCATTAATTATGTATAAGTATGTGATATTAATATAGCACATGTTTGATATATATTAAATAATAAAATCAAAATACATTCAATTATGTCAATTATTCGATGGAATTATTATGTATTTTTCATTCATATTAAATTATAATTATAAACCATTATTCCCTAATATATGACTTATTTAATGAAAAAAATAAATATTTAGAATTTTATTAATCATATATTTATAAAAATTCTTATATATCAATATTTAATATATTCTACTTATTAATACTACCAATAATTATTTATTTAATAAAATGTTTAATTTTTTTTAATTTAGTTATTTTATATATTTATTTCATTATTTGTTTAATTTTAGATATATCTATATATTTAATATATATTATATATTAGTATTTATAATTTATATATAGTATATTTAATTTATTCATTTTTATCTATAATTCTTTAATTTAAAATTTTGTTAATTTTTTTTAATAAACTAATTTATTTTTTATTTATTTCATTATTTAATATTAATAAGGGCCTTTATCAGTGCTAAAAAAGTACTGATAAAGGAACCATTTATCAATGATAAAAAAGAACCAATAAAGGATCCATTTATCAATGCTAAAATAAATGTTCTTATAAAGGGTTCCCTTTTTCATTTCTAAAAATAAAGCGCTGATAAAGGGTACAATTTATCAGCACTGAAGAGATGCGATGATAAAGATTACCCTTTATCAGCGATAAAGAAAAGCATTGATAAAGGGTGGTGTTTATCATCGATAAGACACACTAATAAAAGGTACCCTTTATCAGCAATTTTTTCTCTCAATGAAAAAAGAATGTATGTTAAAAGCTAGTTTTATAGTTGTGTGATAGGTAGGTTCTAAATTTTTTTAAGACTCCATTAATTCATTTCAAAATGTTAGTCGTCTTGTGTCCATATCAGCTCCCATAATATAATTCGATCAACCATTTATCCTTTGTTATTTGAAATATGTATTCATATATTTATAAATTTTCAGAGTGAATCCTTAAAACCCAATTATTTTAAAAGAATAACATTTTGTTAGATAGTGTATTCAACATGTAACATTTTTCATAAACAACACATGAAATATATGTACTATATAAAATAGCTGTAAAATTGGTGGTATAAATAAAATAAAAAAATTTATTATATAGATATATATATATATATTAACTCATTACTCAATATAAATGTTTTTATAAATTCTTTGTAAATAATTTTATCAATTTTTAATATATTTTGTTATTTATGAAAAATTCATTATCTTCAAAAAAAAAATTTTAATAAGTAAATATTATGATAATTTTTTGAAATTTTTGAAATTTTATTTTACTTAATGTTGAAAATTATTTAAATCATCCCATAAACATTATCTTAGTTTGAAATATTTGTTCTTTTTGAGAAAATAATGATTTTTTTTGTGAGTAGTGAAAAATACTGATTTTTGTAAAAATGTAATTTCATTTCAATAAATTAGGTTATTGTAAAGTAGTGTTATGTTTTTAATATCATTTAATCTAATATAGGTATTATTTATATTTTTATATTCCAACTAATTATTGTTTAATCATATTTATATTGGATTTTAGTATTAATTTAATTTTCTTCCTTTAAAAATATGTTTTTTTTTCATAACATTATTTTAAAGTGCATAATGTTTCTCCATTTTAAATAATTAAAAAAAAACCAATTAGTAATTTTTTATATTTTTTTTTAAATTATATATCGATCAATTATAATTTAAATTCATATAATTATAGTTACAAATAATATATTTAATATTAAATCATCTTATACATGAACAAATCTCTTGAATCACTGTTTTTGTTGTCACGTTTTCAAGTTCAATTTTAAATTAAATTCTACCACTTATATGAATTAAATTTGGTAAAATATATTCCATATTTTTAGTGACATAAATTTATATTACATAATATGTTCAAATTATTTATTGGTCTTAATTAATATTAAAAAAAATAAAAATATTTTACCGTAGTTAAGTTAAAAATGTGTTTACAGGGGTGTTAAACAGAAAAATAATGGGTACAATGATCTAAGATACCCTCAAAATTATATTGAATGGCCATATATATACATTAAAGTTATTATTTTTTAGAATGGTCTATTTTCTATCCTTGTGGCCGGAGAAAAACAGTGGTATTACTTATTAATTTCAAAAATTCCAAGTGCGTCCTCTCCAAAGTATATAAAAGGCCACGCCTGTTATCTCCTCTTCACGCCATCAAATCCTTCTAGTTCATCTAAGAAATACCATAATAACTTTCTTAAATCGCTCCAAATGACCTAGATCCCATGGTTTGATATGAAATCCTACTTAATAAGGCTTATGGTTCTAACCTAATGTGGTTATCCTAAGAAGAGGTATAAGGATTAAACACGTATTTTTATATTATTTGTTATTACACCTCCTTAAAATAATTTTCAAGTACGATGATATAATAAGAAAATTACCTCCCATATTTTTATATGATATTATGTCTATGGAATAACCTAAATCTATCTCCTCTTCCATTAAATGGGAAATGAAACCATCATATTTTTTTATAGCGGACTACTATCTAGTGAATCCGTGTAAGTCATTTCTAATCATCTACTATCACAGATTTTTGTAATGATGGATTGAAAATATATATATTATATTTAAAAAAATTATACTTCTATTTTTATAAATCACATATAATGTTTTTAAATTCCATTTTATGTGTAATACGATAACGTCACTCGTTTGCACATAAATCTAATGCCTTGTGAAGCTATGTGTTCCATTTTTCACTAATAAATTACATGGAAGTTAATAAGGATAATGTTATTGAATATATGTGGTATTAAGGAAATAATTATTGTATTAATGAAATATTTATAATTCCTAAATGATAATATATCATTTTCATTCTTACACTGAAAGAATTTAACTTCATTTGAGCTTACGTGTGGGCTACTATATACACGAAGTGATGCCATTATTTTTTCATCACCACATAACATGGATGATAAATATAATTATATTTAATGAAATAATACGATATTTATGAAATTATTATCATTCTGAAAATATTAAATATTAATTGCTTTTTTCCATAATTATCATTGAAAAATGGTATTGTTTCTCATGCTTACATGCATCCTAACATCTCCATGGTCCTAAATTATCATTAATGATTAGTTTTAAATGTGAATTTGATGTTTAAAAATGATAATTATGTAATAATTATTATTTGTAATATGTTTTAATATTTATATCCTTGACAATTTTCAACCTAACGAAGACATTTTGGATATATAAGACAGATATCATCAAAACTTTTGACATAAACATATCTGTATAGTACTTGTATATTACATGGTAATAAGTGAAATAAAAGGAATAATAAACAAAAAATCTTTTGTTAATAAAGTAAATAATTAACATAAGTTTATTATTTATGATTATAGAGAACATATGTGATGAATCAGACTCGATGTTAGGTACCTTTTAGTTGAAACCACATTTAAAATGTTTTAAGGATTTAAATTATAAATCATTTTCTTCTATATTGTGACATCATAGACTTGGATTCCACTTAGAGGTTCCTCGAGACTGGGTGGCCAAATGTTCTAAAACAAGTCTCCCTAAATAGTAGAAGCTTTTGTCTTGTAGTTATGGCCTCGAGTTCATCTGTGGGGATACATATTCCATTATTACCAGAGTGGTACAACGAGAAAATGAAATAATATGTAAATAATGGAAGGATTATAAGATATCCTTTGAAACAGTAGAAGATGACATGAATAATAACTACAGAATCAATATATAATGATATAAAAAAACTGATAATTATATGTCATGTATCAATAATGTTGGAAAGCATGGATACAAAGTATCAGACAATACACGCTATACCAATGTAGCCCAAAGGAATCCAAATCTTTCCCGCATCATCCTAAATTCCATATTATCCATTTGCTTCCAACACCATCCTAAAGAAATTAATAAAGTATATAAAGTGGTACTCATCCATTTTTCAACACTTTCATACATATATTATACCCAGGTGACAATGGTTTCCTTTGTAGGGTGTCATAAAAATCTCAGTAGGACACCACCAATGGCATCTACAATCCCCATTATAAGTAATATAAATAGTAACAATTTCCAAGAATTCATATATAAAATTAATGTAGTATTATCTTGTAAATACAGAAGTCCCTACTTCAACCCTCTAATGGTGTCTTAAAATTTAACTAATTCATTATTTAATTAATTTTTAGTTTATATAAATATGTTATGTGAGGTAAAAAAAACACTGAAATGATCATATAATGAAGGATTCATGATATATTAAGGAATCTGGATAAAATCCAAAAAAATAAGTTTCATGTTAATAAAAATGTAAACATTGACCTAATGGGTTTCAAACTTAGTAGTAGATATTGCCAGGCTATAGGGGTAATAGAGTAATCCATAGAGTATCATCCATAGAATTTTAAAATAATGAATCTAACCGATTCCATGTAAAACATAACATATAATATGGGAAAATAAATGGAAGGGACCAAAGAATTAACAAATGCACTTAATGTTTATAGAAGACACATTGTATCTAAGGAGTGTATTCAAGGAATCCTAATATTAAAAACAAGGGATCATACATTGTTATACTGAGCATGCACTAATATATGAGGACCATGTTACAAGGTGGGACTCCCCCTTAGCACTCAATATCCTTGAATTATAGTTGCGTCAATGAGTGCTCAAGAAATTCCCCTGGGGAACTGGAAGATAAATCAATTTTGATAAATCTTAAAATAAATTTAAGGTCCATACAAAATTCAGCAGCTTGCTATTAATCCATTTAATAATTAATCCCAGGTAATAATCATACCATTTAATTATTTATTTTTGGTCAAGCACTGAATTTCAATAATTTTACAAGGCCAAGGGGCATGTAACCATTTATTTTATTAATATTAGTCATAATATTTTATTAAGGTCTACTCTAGTACATTTTCATAGACATGGAAATGGGAGATACATAAGTTCAACCTAGTCATTCATTTATTATTGATTATGAAAAGTCATTTTTAAATGATATAATTTCAAATTAATATTTAAATTTTATTTATCTTGTAAGAGAACTTATCTTAGGCATGTAAAGTGATAATCACACATGTAACAATCCATTAATTAATTAAAAATCCATTTATTTAAAGAAGGATTTCCATTGGAAGGGTCAGGAAATGAAAATATAAATGACGGTGCATACAACCATGTCAATGCTCTAAATTCCCAATTATAGAAATCAACATACCTGGGGGGGTTAATGTTGTGGGTGTAGCCACCAAGGATAGATTACACATCTAAAAAAGGTATTTTAACATGATTATAGAGACTATTTGAATGGAATATAAATTAAATTGGTCACTCTCAATGAAATCGACGTCTTTCATAACAATTTATAAAACATCGAAACATGAGGGATGAGTTATATGATAACTACCTCAAACTCATACGACTCTACTTGTCTTGTATCAAAATAATTTTTGGACTAGATTTGAAGAGATATTATGAATGGATCAATTCCCTAAAAATTGGGCATATGATACTACATCTATATAGAATCCGTGATTGAAATAAGAATAATGAAATATTAATATGATATCAAGATCATACTGGCACAAATACAATGAGATGACAAATGATCTAATCGGATTGCAGACAAATGATGAAGATAAATTACAATATTAGGAATATAAAGAGATCAAATGGGAGAAAATAGGGATCTCATAGGGATTGAAAAATAAATATGAGAAAGGTTTTGTTTTAAAACATAATTTAAGGTCAAACCCGTAACATCACCCAAAACAACCATCACACTGTTGGGTTGAACATTTAGGGAACTCGTACTCCAACCATGTAAGTTATGATATAGAGAGGAGTAACCTACTTGGTTTGGCCACCAGTTAGGGAAACTATTCCCAAACTATGTAAAACACCTCTGAAATTTTTCTATAGTTTTTGGAAAGGTCATATGACTACCCCACTATCCAGCATTGTATCGTTAAAACTAATCATGCTTCCCACATAGTACGGTTTCTTATAACTAGGATACCAGCCATTTTCTCCCTAGAAGATGGATTTCGGGATCTGAGCAATCCTTGGACACCCCAAAGACCTTAATTAACACATTAGGCATCCATATTAGGGCTAACAATAAGAATTTGACAAAAATTTAAGGGATCCACACCTAAAACAAAAACTAGGTTCTTAAAATCTTCCACCATTAAAGGAACTCCTCCTCAAGTTCATCTTCCAAGGGTAGGAAAACACTATTTGAGAACAACTATGGACACTTGAAACATATGTTGTCTTCCCACTCCCAAGTCTCATCATGTACATGGTTGTGCCACCATTTCACTCATACTAGAGGGATATACCGACTTTAGAGATCCTCCATGATCTTCTCAATGATATATATAGGATACAACTCATATAAAGCACCTGAATATTTCTCAACTTAATTGGGAGCAATATCATGAGATAAGTCGGCCTCATACTATAGAACTATGAAACATAGATAACATCATTCATGGAATGGCACCTCTAAGGTAGTAACAACTGATAGACTAACAAGAAAACTCTCTCTATGATACAAGAATACCCTACCTAATGAGGCAAAAATTCCATTTCCTCTATATTTGTCTATTCCCTATCATGGGTAATACTCTTAAAAAACATGATTCCTGACCTCGAGATCTATATTTTTTAGATGGAGATAAATATATGATTTCATTATAGACTGGGAGGTATCCATATGAATCCTAATCACTTGAACATTATCAAATGTATACATTATGAGATGAGGACCTAGTAGGGATGCCTCTCTTACCAATAGCTAGCACAAGGGTGAATTCCATGACCTACCATATAATTCCTAAAAAGGATCCTTCAAAATTGTTGACTGAATTCAATTATTATAGGTAAAATGAACAAGATAGATATGATTATAACTATTACCACAAAAATTAAGGATGAAGTCACGATGCATATTCTCTATAACTTGTATCATCTATTCAATATTTCCATCAATCTTTGGGTGATAAGATGTGCTGAGAAGTACCTGTGTAACCAAATCTTTCTGTAACCACTTCCAGATCCGTGATGTAAAATGAGAGAAACTATCTAAAACAATGGTATAAGGGAACCAATATAGTAAGATAATATCATGGACATAGAATCTTCCCAGCTCATCAACTGAGAAAGTCTCCCAAATAGGTTAAAAGTGGGCTACTTTTTTAGTTGGTCAATTACAACCCATACGATGTTTCTACCTCTTGGATACTTTGGTAAGCCGACCATAAAGACCAAAAAAGAATATTTCCATTTCCATATCATTAATAGAATAGGATGTATCAATTATATTGGTATCTGGTGCTCTACCTTCACTAGATAATAGTTGTAAAACCTAGTGATAGTGCTTACTACCTAACATTTCATCCTAGGCCACCAGTATTGGGTTTTCATGTCTGAAAACATTTTGGAGATTCTAGAATGATATTACCATTAATAATAACGAGAAATGCACATAAAATCTTATTATATATATATATATGATCCCAAACATTTTTATGAATATGCAGGATGCTTCTCATCCGATAGACCAATCTATAAGTGGTTCATCTCATGATTTACTCTAATAGAGAACCTAGAATTTTATATGTGAGAATCGTGTGCTCTTCACATTCTCATGGAGGGATGAGGTAACTTCCAATGATGATTTTTAAGGCTGCTCATGATTTTCCTGAAACTATAGATTCAACTGAGAAAATATGTTCATAAATTTCCATTCATCTCTGTCTTACCATATAACCCATGCCTTAGTTTTCTAACTGAACATATATGCTACAACATTTTATTTTCTAAGCGTATAAGTAACCAAAGAATCAAAGGACTGAAGATATTCAACCAATATCCACTATCTGGTGTTCATGCCATGTGGTGTAAAGCTATATTTTAGGCCATTGTGGAATGTATACACCTCAATCCACTGAACCGTAACTTAGTGTCTCTATCACAAAAAGACATGGAAAACTATACTAGCTTAAGGATGTACGTTAGTTAATTAATCAAATGAGGCCTAAACTACCATGAACTTTATGCAATGAATCTGTCATCTTTCATTAGAAATGTTCTTTGGTCGATGCCTAATGCATCATAGAACAAGGTAGAACCTCTCCCCGGCTAGGAAGAATCAGAATAGGTATCAAGACAAGCCCCCCATTTCTCACTTGAAAGGATTTACTACACTCTTTATACTACTTGAATTTGAATCCCTTATTTTTATAACTAGTAAGAGGTGAATCAAGTCGTGATAAGTGTTTTATAAAACAACTATGATATCCAGCCAACCAAAATTACCTCTTTATTTCAAATACATTTTTCATCTCATCTTAGAAAATCACAACACTAAATATCTCTAGGTTGATAGAGACTCCATATTATGAGATAATATGACTCTTTAATTTAATTTTTTTGTTCTAGATGTGGAAATTACCAATCATGAAATAAAATAAATTCTCTATCTGTGTACTCAAGATGATTTCAAGTTACTTAGAATTGTCTCTATAATATTGTGAATGAACCAAGATGTCATCAACAAATACTATGATAAAAGAATCTAGATAATGATTTAAAACCCCATTTTATCCATGAAAATGAAAGGCTTGATCATAAGATCGAATGACATAACGAGGTACTCATACTGACGGTACCTTCTAATAAATGATAAATGAGGTATATCTATTGTCTAAACTCATACATGATGAAATACCTATATTAAGTCCATATTATAGAACACCTAAGCACATTAGAGTTGTTCAAAATGATCTCTTATTAGAGGTAGTGGATTCTAGTTCCTAACCATAAGATGGTTCAATAATCTATAATACATGCATTGAAAAAGGGTCCCTTCCAGCTTTGTGGTAAAAATTATGGGAGAACCCCATGAGGAAGTGCTGATTAATATAAAAAAATTGGCCTATATGTCCTCTAACTACTACTTGAGCTCTTAGAGCCTGGTAGGTTCAATATTGTATAGTAGAATGGACACCAGATCTACTCATGGAATGGGATCAATAGAAAATCTTCATCTATCTTAGTATGTAAGCAAGAAAAATATTCTGGAATGATTTCCTAGAAATGGTCTACTACTCGAGGGAATTCAACCTAATGAATACCCTGATACCTAACAAATAGATTTGGAATCTATGTAGTCACTCCTCCAATTCCATGATTCTTTGTTACATCTTTCCTTCTTGGACATCCCACCCAACCTTGTGTAGATTATTTCTTTTCTATGGTGATTTAAATTAATCCATTTGACAATAACTGTATACGAAGTTGTGATACTGATCAAACCAATCCATCATAAGAACGACACCAATGTCTACCATCTCATGAACAATGAATCCCCATAAAAATGGGCCACTTCTTACCTCAAGGGGATAGTCTCTTAATTGGTATGTTCCCTCAAAATGTTCTCCCAATGGTGTATCTAGGGTCATTACACCATATTAATACATTATTTCTAGATAGAGACATTCCACTATTGATAAATAGATGATGTATTGTGAAGAAAATGTATCAAATAAAAAAACACTATTGTGGATGCTACTGAAATAGTACCTTATACTATAGATGGTCCTGCAACAAGATTATCATGTATCTGTTGTGGTGCATGCAACTGACTAGATCCATGACCCTCTGAAATAGATGGACTACAATGACTATAACTATTCTTCTTGTATTTATGGTGAACAGATATATGGATATTGTGGCATGACCTTCACCTTGGCCAGTCTTGTTGGTTCTACACCAACTCACATCCAGAAATTGAATAAAGGATTCTTCTCTTGTAGGTGGAACAAATTCACAACCTCCTCCACTACAAGCTGATGGAAAGGCTTGACAGAATCTCTAGAGGTTCTTTGTAGGTCCCCATGACCGAAACTCTAGAGGGTATCTATCACATAGAGGCTTTAGGTTCCCCTATCATCCACACTGATTAAAAACCACAAAGACACTAGTATAGGTACTCTGGAACCCAATTCCCTAATGAGATACCAAGAAGGGTTTCTTTCTTCTATTGAAAGAACTACTGGTTTTCCTCGACACTAATCCACTACACCCAATACTGTCATTTTACCTCTGGTTGTTCTCATTGATATGATCATAATTAAATATTTCAGAAAAATTAGTTAGGCGAAATACATTGACCTGAGCATGGATGGCATACTAGATCCCATCCTCAAAGTGTCTAGTACATGAAATCTCATCACAATCTATAAGTATTGAAAATCACTGTAACTTAGTAAAAAATGATGAATATTCTATAACTGACATGAAACCATATTCAATATGAATGAACTCTCTAGCTCGGTTAGCTCTAAATGTCTAAGGAGATAACTAATAATATAACACAGTCTAAAAATCTGCCCACACCATGCCTTGATGGAGACCGACCTGGGTAACCAGATCCCACAAGTACTTTAATGAATCATAGAGCTTGTATGAAAAAAGATTGACCCTCTGCTTTATAGGTGACTCTAGATTCTCAAATATAGACATGGTTGCTTCTTTCCAAGACTCACAAGCCTATGGACCAGTATCCCCAAAAATGGTAGGAAGAGAATGTTGCTCGAACTCAAGGGTTAGATCAGTCATCATAGGTGTAGGTCATTTTGATCCTTGTGTGGGATGCATCAGATGTAAGAAACTATCTCATAGATAAGCACCATCCCCTAGATCAGGTAAAATAGGTTGTTCCTTAAGTGGAACTCTTGTTGGGAATACCGATGGCTCAGGTCCCACAATGTCTAGACTATTGTTGTCACCACCCTCATAATGCATGACACGAGGCCATCATGAAATATTTGGTCTAAAAATTCCAATTACATGCCTAAAAATAAACTTTGAAGCATATATATAAGAATATGAGAATATTAACATAATAAAGGACCATTAACCAAGATATACTACCCAAACTACCCACATAGAGGTCCATGTATTGGTAAGTAATATTGTTTAAATTATAAGGGTTTTAATAGATAAAGGGTCAACTATACATTGCCTCATCATTTACTAAAAACCAATTCATTTCATGTGTCAAGTTTTACTTTTATGTTTTTCATTTTATTATTTTCATATATCAATTTTAATCTTAAATGGATTTCTATTCGAAGTAAATTAAGGCCCATACACCTTATCATTGAAATTAACATCCATTTAGTTTTAATCTGATTGCTTGACTTAGTAAATTAAAAATTTTAACCAACGAGGGACCACAAAAAACATGAATTGAAACATGTAATCACTCAATCAAAACCAAAGTGAATCATAAGAATAATGTATAAAAAAGGATCAATCAATAATCATAGGAAAGCCAAGGAAATTCAACAGTGAAATGAACCTATATTAAATGGAAATATGCATGTAATTTGAATTCTAGGTGAGTATGATGATGCATATAACAGTGATCCTTTCCCTCCTATCATGGTCCAAGGATGAAATAAAAGACTTAATATGAATAATAAAAATGAAAATAACACAACACGTGCATCAGCAAACGATGAATAGATATCATCAATAATATGAACATGTAGATGACCAATCATATTCAGGAAACACATAATTTACCTTGAACCTGGGTTATCTATACCTAATAAAAAAATCATAATCAAGTTCCAAATCAATCCTAATCCCCTATATATTGTTTCCAAATAGCAATGAAAGAAAATAAAGCTCTGATTCCACTTTATGTCACCCCATACCTATATCCACTTATAGGTTATCTGATCCTGGTGGGCCACATGACCTCAAGCATATATCCTCAAACACAATAGGTTGTAGATTAGTAATGAGGGCCTCAGGTGTGTACATGTGGAGACTATGCCCCATTACTAGAGTGTAGAAAATTAGATGAATGAAAGGATAAGTAAATTGCAGAAGAAATATAAAACAATAGATGGAATAGTAGAAGAAAACATGAATAATAACATCTAAAAATACTAAAAATGATATAGAAATGATGATCATAATATTTCATACATTGATAAATCTAAAAAACATGAATACAAAGTTACAGACACTGCATACTATACAGAAATTTAAAAAAGGAATCCAGGAATCCAAAATAATCCCCCAGCATCCTAATCTCCTACTCAGTAAGCTACTACCAGCTACATCCAAAAGCAAGTAATCAAGTTTCTGATGCAGCACACATCCCTTATACAAAACATTAATACATATAAACTACCTACATGCTAATGGAATCCTAGATAGGGTGTGAGATATATATTAACAGTCTATAACCAATGATGACTACAAACTCTATTCTATGTAATATAAACTAAAATAATGTTAAAGAATGAATTTATTAATGTCAAGTAGTATAGTAATTTAAATACCTCTGTGTCTTCTTTATACCACTACTATTTTCTGAACATGAAACCAGTTAACTAAATAACTATGTTATAGTTTAAATAAATAATTCATGTGAAGTAATAGAAGTACTAACATGATAATATAGTGAAGAATCCAAGATATAATAATGTATCCTAATGATATTAATAATGAAGTGGTTCCAAGGTAATAACCAATCAAACATTGATCTATAGTGTCTCCAAATCTGTAGTAACTATATCATAACTATAGGGGTAAGAGTGTAATCTATGTAGAATCATCCAAGGAATTACAAACTAATTAATGTAACAGAATCTAAGGAAAATATTCAATTAAAATGGGATATATAATGTCATGGACCAAATATGTAACCAAGGAACCTCATGTACGTAGAAGACACACTGGATCCATGATGTGTATCCAAATAATAAGAATATAATAAAGGAGGGACCCTATGGTGTCATACTAGTCATCTGCTAATATATGTGGATCAGCTTCCAAGGTGGGTCTCACCCTTGGAAACTGACATCCTTGAAATAGAATGGAATCAACTAGTGGTCAATGTATTCCTCGAAAATCCAATAGCTAACACAAGTCTAACAACTTCTATAATTATTTACAAGTATATATACTATTAGGAAACATAAAATTGATTCATTTTATAATTAAGACAAAGTAATAGTCATACATTTAAATAATTTCATTAGGTTTAATCATTTCATTTCATAAGTGAGACCAGGCCAAGGGGCATGCAACCATTTATTTGATTCATATTAACCATAATAATTTATTAAGGGTCACTCTAATATCATCCATTGGACATGTAAAGAGGAGATACATATCTGCAACCAAACAATTCATTTAAAATTTATTAGGCTAAGTCACATATAAATTATATACATTATAATTACCATTTTATATTGATTTATCATGTTGAAGAACTTACCCTTAGCAGTTCATGGGATAATCACACATGGTACCTGATAATAATCATTCATTCAACAATGAATTTTTATTTAAAATGATAACAAACCATAGTAAACATGCCATGGGAAAGAGACAATCAATTTAAGGCAGTATATAATAATGAGGACCAAGCTGTTCTCCCATAATTAAGTCCACCCCTTATGGTTCCATTTGAAGAAAACTAGACAAACAAATAATTTGGTACCTTTATCTGCCACCGTCAAAGAATCTATCTAGTCTTATACTTTTTTACCTTCTCATCATGTATGGGAAAATTGTGTTTTTCTGATATTGAGGCTACCTCTACATTTCTTGATAATATAAGAAATCGACCAATAAAGAGGAATACTTCCAATCATCGATTCATGGATGATCTTTGAGTCAGTTTCAATATGATGCAGACATATGTTCCTTTGAGAACACAATGTTATCCCCGTATACATCGACTTGGCTTTACCCTGGATAAAACACCCCTCCCATAAAAAGCAGTAAATGCAGGAATAATACTATCATTTCCATCCCGCATAATAACTCCACCTCGGATAATTCCTCCAATGCTTGACCATCAAAATTAAGCTTGAGACACATACTTGGAGGAATCCAGAGAACCCAATGACCCCTTCTCATATGATCTGAGTGAATATATTTTTAGACTGTATACTTACATATTCCTCAAAGAAGGTTTATCACTAGAAATCATAGAGTAACATACCAGATCAAGTAGTATGCCTCTTTTCTGGATGATAACTGCTCTTTTAGTACAATGAATGCATTCAAAATGGTTTGTGTTTCCTTCTTTCCAAATGCACCAACACCCTGAACTAAAAATCACAGCCTATGCCAGTTTTTCATAACCAACACCATTCAAACTGTAAAACCTATTTTCCAGAAAAGATGATACAGCAGGGAAAGGATCAAAATATTTTGTATATTCACCAAAGAATCTCAAAAAAGCCAAGGCCCAATCACTTTCAAAGAAAATATGGTTAGAATCCTCCTCCTAATAAGGATACGACAACTACATTTGGAAACCAGGTTAATACCCCTTTTTTCACATTTTCATCTATAACAATAGCCTGGTTTCAAAATCTCTATTTCATGAAATAAAATATTCTAGGAAAGTACTATACATTAATAAATTATATAATTATTTAATTAGGGAAGGATTCACATTAGAAGGGTAAATCCATGGAACACCCAATCAGAGGTTCAAAAATAAATTTAAAATCTCTAAATACCCAATTATTGATATCACTCTACATGGTCTAGTCGAGGTTGTGGATGTAACGATAAAATATGGATAACTCTTTTCAAAAGGGTCTCAGAACATGGTTCTAATGACTACAATTAATACATATAAATTAAAAAGGCCATGCCCATGTAATTATACTATATGAATGATAATTTATAAAATGAAGAAACATGAGGGATGAGTTAGAAAACACCTACATTGTACTTAAATGAATCTCCTCATTAAGTATCAACCTCTAATTTGGTGTTTATAGGTTGAGTTATGATGAACAGATCAATTCCATAAAATTGGAGCATATGATATTGTATCTATATAATGTTGTTTGTAGAATGAAGAGTGATGAAATATTAAATAAGAATCAAGATATTACCAATGCTAATCCAAAGAGACAAATTTCAATAAAATATGACTCAAGACAGTCAATCGAGATTAATTCCTAGGTTTGTACTTCAATGATCTCAATAGTGAGAGAAGAGGGATCTCCTTGTGATGGAAAAGTAATTAGGGGTAGGGGTTTGTATTAAAATATAATTTAAGGGAAAAATTGTGAAATCCCAAAAAAATAGGAATCAATTGGTTTAGAAGCATTTATAAGGAAGACATATGCCACCATGTAGGTTCTTATCTCGGGTGGGGGAACACACATTGTTAGGGATCATGATTACTGAAGCCATTCACCAATAATGAAAGACAAATCTAAAATTTTTATACTATTTTTGGAATGATGGTGCAGCCACTAGTGCATGATTATGAAAACCTTTGTGCCCTATGTAACCCCTCTATCTATCCATTCTTGTCTAAAACCAACCTTAAGACCTTCCCACATATTTTTCTTCTAACAACTCTACTTGCAATTTTCTCACCAAAAGCTAGATTTTGGGCTCAGAAAAATACCCAAACACCCAGACACCTCTGTGAACTCATTAGGCATTCGCATTTGGTCTAAAAAAAGAATTAGAACCAAATTTAAAACATCCATACATGTGTCAAAAACTGATTTCTTACATATGGTCCTATAAATATTGCAATAAAATTATTAGTAATGTTTAGTTTGATTGTAATGGTCATTTTTTATCATATTTTACTATCTTTAAAATGACTTAAAGATAAAATTATTATTTAATAGGTTTTATGTAAAGAACACATTAGTTTTAAAAAATTATTTAATTTTTTTAATGATTTATTTTATATTAATTTTTTTTCCATATCCATGATATTGAAATAATTTTATCAGTTTATTTATATGTATATAAAACCATGATAGATGTTTTTTTTCTCTATAGAATTTATTTAAAAGGTTTTCAAACGAAATCTTTTTACATGTTTTACAATGAATTTTAGGATAAAAATTGAAAAGAAAAGTTATATTTTAATGTATGTCGTGACAACCTATTTTTCCTCCACCATAACCATTGTTTTATTTCAAGATCCATTTAAAATATTTCATGTTTTATTTAAATAATGACACTCTTTCTATTTTTCTAGGTATTTTGTTATTGAAAATGGGTTTAAAAATGGGATGGATATTTTAATACCAGAAAATTTTTTCTTACATGCGAAAATAATAGTTTATGAGTCTAATAATAAAAACTATATTCTTTTATGTGTTATGATTATTCTATGGTTCATGGAAATTATTTAAAATGATGGCTGGTTCTGTTATAAACCAATGATCGGTGGTTACAATATTCCGGAAGGATGGGTAGTTATGTTAAAAACCACGGATGATGACTTATGTTATAAACCAAAGATCACCACTTATGTTACAAGCCAAGTATGAATGGGTTCATGATGTCTCTATAATGCATTGGGTATAGAAGTCAAAAATATGGTTTTTCCATTTGCATGAGTGACATGAAAATTGATTTCCCTAGATACCAATATTTTTAATATACACTTTATTTGAGTTTTTATAGTAATCTTATAATTTCTAAAAATGAATGAATCTAGCTTAGTTTTAGAAGAATGTTTTTATTACTTCTTAATGGTGTAATGTATAAATTTTTCAAAAACATTTCATGAATTTATCATTTTTTTAAATAAAACATAATTTTTTTTTATTTTTTCCATTATTTTTTGTGAAATGTTTTATGAAAATCAATGGGCATAGAAGGTGATTTAATGGGTAATAATATTTTTATTTTAATCCCATATAATACATTGCAAAAGTAAATTTTTTATGTATTCATGGACAAATGGGTTAATTTCTTTTACTTTTTATCCATTGAAAATATTTTTGTTCTCATCCCAAATTCTAATTTTTTTTCACAAGTTTTAATGATGGGTAAGGGAAATGATAAAGTCATGTTGAAAGTCATGATGATTTTAACTATATAGATAAATGTTTATTTTTAATGTTTTATATTTTTGAAAAAATAGATACTGATTAAAACTATCCACTTTGTAATATATGGTTTTGTTATATTCTAGTTTTGACATAATTATAAAAAAAATACACCTAAATGATATTTAGGAAACAAAGAATGTGATTTATAGTCTAAATACAATAGAATATGAAATATTTGAGGCCAGTTATTTACAGTTGGTGTCATATCAAAGGATTATATAACATGAGAGGTTAAGATGTAATTTTACCTTATATTGAAAATCATATATACCCACAAAGGGTAGTTTAAAAAGGAGAATTAAAGTTATTTTAGATAAATAGAAATTATTGGATAAAGTGTGGCGTTGTTAAGAACATTTTATTATTTATCCTCCATATAAGATGGTTCATTATAGTTTATTTGATATAATCAAAAAATTTGTTTTTTTTGTTTTAGTAAATGACTGTATCAATTAGGAACCAAATGAATAATGGATTTGAAGAAAATCGTGATGGTTGTATGAATGAGACAATGAATGAAATTGGGGATATAATGAAAAGTGTTCTATATACTCATTACTAGAAACCAAATTATATTATTGAAAACAAGGACCTATGTTAGTTTACTAGTACATCTAATAAGAGAAAAATTGACCTCCATAGATGTTTATGTGACAATGATCACAAATGTAAAAAATATTCAATGACCTATGTTTCATGAATATGGGAAGTAGTACCTAGGAAATATTTTTAAGAAAATTGGAAGATGAATTGAATGTGGTAAATAGGAAAATGAAGCATCAATATGCCAAGGGAAAAAAAGGAAGTGTTCAATTTACAATATTAATTTGAATACAATTCTTCCCAATGTGTGAGTTGAATGATTTTAATGTGGGGAGTTTCAAAAATTATTCAATTCAATATCCTTGAGTGGAATGCTAAATAATTGGATTGACAATACAATATAGTTTAATACCATTAAATAACTAATTCGATTATAGTTTATGGTGAGGAAAATATAGGTGACATATGAAAGGTAGGGACTATATCATGGATTATGTTTTAATGATATTGAATCTAAGGATTTGAATACCATTTTTTTAGGAATGATTTATTTAAGAATAATATGAAAAAACATGGTCAATGAATTATTATGAAAATTAAGTGAGTGTAGAGTCTACATCATAGAATTAATGATTTTAGATGTAGTGGTATATTTATTTATGACCATAAATTTAAATGAATTAATACTAAAGTGATGTTTTATGTGGTGGGTGTACTTTTGGATAAATTTATTGAGTTTGGATAGATGTTTAAGGTATATTAAATCCTATGATTAACATGTGAAAATGTTATTTGAGGTATGATAATCTTTTAATATTATGTAAATAAGGATATATGTTTTAAAAAATTTAGGTTTTATTGGACACTTTATGATTAAGATAATATTTGAGGATCTTCACCATATTTCATATAATTATATTAGAATTATATTATTATAATTTATGAAAAATTACAACATGTAATATCCAGTATGTTTAGAGGGGGATGAACTAAAAACTGAAAGAAGATAAGGGTTTATTACCAACCACATGCCTATGTGTTGTTCGGTTTAGCATGACATCGTCATTCTAACATAAACAGTATGTAAAATATTTAATAATTTTATTTTTGTATCAAATTATTTATCATATAGATACTCATTATATTGAGAAGTAATTTTGTGATTTGGTTATTAATATTATTTTAGAATAATTTCACAATTTTTGGAATCTTTTATAAATAATTAATACTAATCATGTTTGGAATTTTTTGAGGATTAAAGGATGAAATATATTTTTATTGTGGATTTGTGGGAATTCATGTTATTTATAGAAATTATTATTATATTTGGGATAATATATGATTAATGAATATAAATTGCTTCCATGAGACATTAAATGTCATTGGTTTTATTTGGAGATAAATTTAAAATCTATATGCTAAGAATATACCATGAAACCCTTTTAATTTTCTTGTTTCAATGTTTGTTTGCAATATTTTGGCGAAATTTAAGGATAATTATTTTCAAATGATCTAATCTAATATTTGGGTGTTGTTGTGGAGGTCTTATATATTAATATGGTATTTCATCATATGAAGGGATATTCATGTTGGGAATAATCTTACCTTGTTCTAACCATTTTGGTTTTGGTTAGTATCTAATGATTGAAGGAGAATCTTGAAATAATTTTATGGTTATGTGGTACTTTAAATGTTAATTTTAGACTTTTAGGCATGAAAAACCCATCTGGAATACTCATAATTTGGAGAAAAAGATGAGATTGTTGTGTCAATATAATAAAGGATAAAATTAAACTTATAAAGTAAGTATATTACTTTATGTTATTAGCATACATTGTAAGTAATTAATCAATCATAGGAAAATGATCTCAATAATGAAAACGTTTTCTTATTACATTCATTTCTAATGAATCTATGGTTTTCACACACCTCTTTGGTTTATGGTTTTAAGGATTTTGAATTTCTCATGATTATTCAGTTTCTTGTGAAATGATCTCTATCAATTTACATAATTATTTGGGATTATGATATTACTGAAAATCCAAAGCCTAACATCAAACCAAATTTCTCCAATTTGGAAACCTAGAATGCATTATTCTAGATTACCTTCACTCTTCATTTACTCTCTTATCAAGGGTAAATTTTAAAAACCCATTTTATGATGTGGGACTAAAAGAAAAGAATTTTAAAATTTCAAACCTTTAATTACTGAGATAAAGATCAAATTATGATGATAAAATAAATTAAATAGGGTGAGGGTGTATTTAAAATCCTTATATTTTGAAAGAATAAAATTATGTTTTATAGTGTATTCCACACACAACCAAAATCGTTAAAAATCCATTAAATATATGACCCTTATAACCTTGGAGAAAAATTGGGGGTATGAATAGAAATAAATAATTTAAAAAATATATATATATATATATGTGTGTGTGTGTTTTTTTATGTGTGTATGAATAAATATAAATGATTTGATAAATTCTTAGTAAACAACTAATCAATTTTTAGTAAATTGATTTTATTCATAAAAAATATGTATTCTTCAAAAAGAGTTTTTATTACATTTTGCGAGGAATTGTTATATATAATTTTTAAAACATTTAGAAATTTTATTTTATTAAATGAACTATGATTTTTAAATCATAAAATAAAAATTAAATTAAGGTGAAATATTTTGATTTGTAAAAAATATAGATTTTATTAATAGTGAAAACGAAAATTTTGTAAAAATATTATTTATTATCAATAAATTATATAATATAAAATTTCAATTAATTTTTGAATATGATTTATAGTAACATAAAATGTATTTATTAATTTCTAATCTAATTAAATAAATTTAAAATATCTAAAAATTGCATTTTAGTATAAATTTATTTTTGGGTTTAAAAATGTGTAATTTTGGAAAAATGTATTATAGTGAATATTGATTCTCCAATTTAACTAAATAAAAAATTCCTAAATTAATATATATATATATATATAAAATTAATATTATATAATTATTATTACTTGGCATAGAGTTAATATACTATCATCTTATGCTTGAAAAACTCATCTCTTGAAAACCTCATTTTCATCATGTTTGTGGGTTTAATTTTAAATTAAATTCTTTCACATCTATGAATATAATATGGTAAAGTGGATTCTATATTTATAAACATATTAATTTCTGTTATATAATATGTTCAACGTATTTTTTGGTCTTAATGAATATATAAACTAGTAAAAATATTTTGCTACAGTTACGGTAAAAAATAGTTTTCCGGGGTTAAAACAAAACGATATGGTTAAAAATAATGTATATTTTTTTATCAATAATATTTTATATAAATATTTATAAATTATATCATATTTTTCTATATAATGGTCTATTTCGGAGCCTTTTTTCATGAAAAAAATAGGTATAAATATTTCATTTAAAAAAATCCACGTGTGTCCTTTCCCCCACTAATAAAAGGCAACCATATCTTATCTGTTATTCACACATTCAAATTATTTTGGGTAAACAAATTACAAAAATAAAATAAAAAAGTCATTCATTAATTCCCAGTTAAATATATCCCCTATTTTTATTATAAATCCATCATAGGAAGGCATTTGAATCTAACCCAATGAGGTTGTCTGACAAAGAGGAATCATGTTTAATTAGCGTATTAATATTATTTCTTCATCCACAACCCCAAAATATTATTAAATGATGATGATTAATAACATCAGTATATACTATATTAAAATATGTCATTCTATTAATGGATTGAACTAAATCCATATTATCTTCTATCAAATGGTCAATGAATCCATTAATTGTGTGTACAGTGGACTACTGCCTCATGAACCGAGGCAGTTATTTTCTCATCATCACATACATGTAATGTTATACTAATTTATTTAATCTATATATATATATATATATATATTATTTTTTACATAATTTTACTTCATGAATTATTATAGAAAAACTGACTTCATTCTTTCTATTACAAGGGGAAACGATAACATCAGTCATGTGTACGAAAAACTACCACCAGACAAAGCAATGTGATTATTTTCTTATCATTTTACATGAGAATTAATAACATAAAATTTCGAGAATTTAAGTGACATTAATTAAATTATTATTATATTAATGAAATATTTATCCCCCTAAAAATATATTATCTTATTTTCTATCATACATTGGAAAATGATAACATCGTTTATTTGTAAATTCAATACTACCACCTCCACAAATAATGTGATAAATTTTTCATTAAGAAATATTTTGGATTATATTTAATAGTATATTTATATAAAATATATTATTTTTATAATATTATTATCATTATGGAAATATAAAATAATTTTTACCTTATTTCCTTGTGATACTTGAAAACTAGAAACGTTACTCAAATGTATGTACGATCTATCGTCTCCATGATCATAACAAAGTTATTTTTTTATAACTATATTTAATTATTGGATTTAAAATTATAATTGGTATATAAAAATAAAAACTATTTCATTATTATTATTATGTATAATTTTAAAAAATAACCATGTTGACCATAGTGAATATACCAAAGTCTTTTTTGAAATATATAATCCAAATATCATCCAAACGTTCGACATAAACTTAATTATTTTGTATTTTTACATAACATTATTATAAGTGAAATAAAATTAATAATTAACATTAAAAAGGTTCATAAAAAATTAAATAGTTAACATATGCTTAATATCTTGGATGATAAAGAACAAAAATGATGAATCCGACTTGATGGAAATGACCGTTTTACTTAAAACCATGTTTTTAAAATTTTAATGCTTTAATTTCTACATATTTAGGTTTTATAATACTTTATATATTTTGATAAAATTATTATATATGATTAAATTCATTAAAAGGTTCATTTTTATCAGTATTTTTATTTCTCTAAAATGTTTAAAAGTAGAAATAATTTTATGGGTTTATATAAGAGGAAATTTATTTTTAAGCATATGTTTCTAAATTTTTTAATGGTTTATTTTCTAAAAAATTTTATTCCATAAACATATTCATGAAATTATTTTGTGGTTTTATTATATAGATATAAAATAATTATAAATTAAATATTATTCTTCTCTTCACTTTTTTCAAAATTAATATTTTTAGGTGTTTATTATAAAACTCTTATAGAAAATACAAAAGGAATGTTCTATATTAACATATATGATGAACCTAAATACTCCAACAACCATAAATATTATTTTATTTATATTTAAAATTCATGATTTCATGTTTTATCTAATGAGAAGTATTTTTCCATTTTTCTAGTTATTTTTCTATTAAAAATTGGGGTTTAAATGGGATGGATATTTTAAAATATGGAAATGTTTTTTATGTTTGAAAAGAATACATTATCTGTGCAATTAAAAAAATTGAATGTTTTTATGTGTTATGATTATGTTATAAATCTAAAAGATTATTTTAAATGATGGTTGGTTCTATTATAAACAAATTATGGGTGGTAAAATTAGGAATCAAGGATGGGTGGTTAGGTTATAATCCAAGGGTGGGTGGTTAAATGATAAAAAAATGATGGTTAAGACCCTGATATCCCTCAAATGTGCTGGGTATGGAATTTGGAAGTATAGTATTTCCATTTGTAAGAGTGATATGGAATGTGATGTGCCTATATAAAAATATTTCTCTTATGATTGATATGTGTTTCAATTGTAATTTTAAAATTATAAAATGGTATGAAATAAGCTTATTTTAAAAAGACAGTATTAAATACAACTTAAGGGTGAATATAATATCTTGTTGAAAAATTTTTCATGAGTGATATTTTTTTAAATAAATCATTATGTGTTTTATTTTTCATATAACTTTTCTTATGAAAATTTTTATAAAAATATATGGTCGGCATAGTTTATTATTGAATAATAAATTATTTATTTTGAGACCAAATATTACTTTGAAAATGATATTTTTTATTTATTCATGGACCAAAAAATTTCTTTTTTTTATATATTTACCCAACTTATTTTTTTAATACGAAATTTTAAATTTTTTATTGTTTTAAGGATGTTTCTGTGATATGATGATATCATGTTGAATTTCATGTAGATTTTTCTGGAAAAGAAAACATATTTTATTTTAAAAGTTTCACATTATGGAAAAAATTGATACTAATCAGAAGTGTCCAAATTGTAATATATGGGTTTGTTTTGAATGTGTTATGAACAAATTCTATATATATATGACCTTAAAATATATTTTAGATTAAAATAATGTGATTTTAAATCTAAAAACACAATAATATGTAATTTTTAATTTTATATCTTAACAATATGTGTTCGAAACACTACTCTATATTATGCTATTGTGGTTTGTATAGGAATGAAAAAATAAAAAATTATAAAAAATATAACAATATTTTCTCTATTAAAAGAGTCATTTCAGTAAACAACTAAATACATACCAAGTCTAACAATTTCATTCTCTATAGAATCATCCTTAAACTTCATTCACATGTTTCTTGTGATGTGTCTAATCCAGTACTGATGGTAAGAATAGGGTGGTCTCTATAAAATACCTGATGATAATACAACTTCTTTGATCACTTGATGCCAATAAAAAATAATAAATACTTCTCCAATGTTCATCAAAAATCATCAGAAACAAAGTAGGGAGAAAATCCAGAATGAAAATATCATTCCCCCAACAATAATAAAGTAAAATAGAATAGGAGAATTATTTCAATTATAATGAACCTATATTTCACCATATAGTTTCCTTAAATTAATTTTTTTGTATGATAGATTTATCCACACACAACATGAAACTAAAATAATAAGTTATATTTAGGAAAAATATAATGATTAAATATTAATTTTAAAATCAATCTATTGAAATAAAATTTATGAATTAGAGTATCCTAAATATTGAATATGTTTATAATTAAGATTAGCAATACTTTCAATACTAGTTAAATTTAAATAGTAAAAATAAAACAATTAGGGAAAAAAAATATCTTAAAAATTCACATTTTCTAGAATTTATATTTCATATCAAAAAAATAATTATATTTTAATTAAATGATAATAATATATATTGATAACATGAATAATATACAACCAATTAAAATATTAATAATTTATTATAATTTAAAAAATCAACATTTTAAAAAGATATTTTCTAATATGAACAGTGTTACACTATATTTTGGGATTTGATCAAAATACTGAATTCTAAAAATCAGTTTAATTAAATTTAAAAAATCAAATTAATTTATAGAATAATAATAATAATATAATATTTAAATTGTTTTAGTATATTTTCTGAAATATTTTATTTTCTGGTGAATATTGAAATTTTACATTTCTAATAATATAACAGATTTTATACCATTATTAGTATATATATTTTAATTATAAATTTATGAAAAAAATTTATTGAAAAATGATGAATTTTATAATTTTAATTAAACTTTCAAAAAACATTTATGGCTTACAATCTTATATTTTATATTTTAAAACTCAAGTAATATTTATCTAAAAAATTATTTTAATACATAATACATTTATTTTCATAAATATAATTTCTAACATAATTAGAAATAGAATCACAATAAATGGATTTCGAATTTTTATAATTAGGTTCATATTAACTAATAATGAAGGATTTTTTTATTAATAATGATTAATTTAACTTAGGTAAAAACTTGTTACCCCAGTAAAACCAAGAATAGAAGAAGTAATAACTCAAGGTGTTAAGGGATCAAGGAATGTTAAAAACATGATTATAACTAGTTATCTATATTTTCAACCTCATATTTAATATAAAAAATAATTTTATACTTTTGGAGATACTTCACATGTTTAATATGTGCTCCCTTTATATTATTTTGAAATATTTACAAACAATATCATACTCACCTTTTATAAAAGGGGCCTCTCACCACCCTATAAGGAAAAAAAATTATTATTACACATGAAACGGTTACCTAATTAATTACTGTATAATTATAATCTATTATATTAATATTTTATTCAGAAGATAATTTTTTATTCCAACAATTTTGAAGGGTTATTCTAAGGAAATCTCAATGTTCTCTATGAGAGTAATCATTTGTACTTATCTACTTTCATTATATATATATATTTTAAAATTATTATTTACATATAAAAATGTTATGAAAATAGTATTGGTAATTTATTTAATGTTATTATTCTGTAGGATTAATCATTATTTATCTTTTCCATTTCTCATTAGGAAATGTGAAAACGACATTTATGTGTGAGCTGGCCACCACCTCCAAAAGGCTTCATGTTTATTTTCATTCCCACAATACAAATATGGTCCTAATAAGTAATTTAATATAAACGTATATTAAATATATCATGATTTAGTTTTTGAACATAGTAATCCATGATTCTCATTTCTCTCGCTTAATGTGAAATGAAATCATATTCTATATGTACCTGCAGACAACCACCTTAATTAAACGACTGATTTGAGTTTTTTCTTTTCATAACAATCCTACGTGGATAGTTAGAAGTGTGTTTTTAATTTATTAATATGAATTTTATGTTTTCATTATGGTTTTAATATAAAAATTTGGGAACTTATTAATTATATTATTAATAAAAAATCATCATTAATTAAATAATTTAGAATAAGCGTACTAAGATGAAAGTATTTCAATCAAATTATTTCATATTTTTATATCTTATAATTTATATTTTAATTATTTTAATATTATAATATATAAATATAATAAAAAAAATGATATTATTATTTCATTTATGCAATGAAGTTGAAACTAAATTACCTCATAATCATCTGTTAATCATAGAAAATTCATATTTGAGTCAGTTGTAGACCAACTTGAACATTTCTATTAAATTATGTCATGGGTGAATACAAAAACATAATTAATTTTATAATATTATATAAATATATAAATAATAATTATTATTTTTTTGTTCTAAGTAGGATAAATCAATATTTATCTCAATAATTAAAAAAACATCATTTGGTGGTTAAGAATCACAATAATATGCATTTCATCGATTTTATCATATATGATAATGAATGAAAATCACACAAAAATAAATTTAAACATCCTATATCATATAAAATCACCCCTTACACTAAATTTAATTATTTTGGAAAGATTAAACTTCATGAAATATCAATATTGGCACTCATTATATGAAATTAGTCTAAACTGTTATGGTTATAAAATATAAGATGTGAGAAAATAGCTATAAATATAAAAATATATTTATATATATGGAATTATTATATATGGTGAGTAAAAATTCTTATTTTTAGGAATAATGTTCTTAAAAATTTAATTAGTAAACTTTATATACTTATACATAATGTTTGGTGTAATTGAAGAATGAATTAGTTCCATAGTAAGGGTTTCGTCTAAACATTTCTAGCATTGAGAAAAAGTTTATTTTAAAAACAATTTTTAATTTAAATCATGTATATAATACCCATTAGATATATAATATCATTAATTATATTTATTTTTTTATCCTAACTTTAATTGTTTTAGTATCTTTTAGGGGGTTTTTATTAAAATGTTTCTTAGTATATAATGGGGTTTTCATGGATAAATTTTTTCCCATGGGTTATAGTCCCACCTCTTTGAAAAATATATTTGATACAGATATATTATAAGATATTAGGATATTTTGTTTTATTTTCAAATTTTTTTCTATGGAAATCTAGTTTCCAAACCAAAATATTCTTCAATGATAAATATATTGTTTATTGAAAATGATTTTTTTGGAAAAATTCAGACATCAGTAAACATATTTTCCCACCATATCCATATTTTTCACTTCCTTCTAATTATAACATTTCCTAATAAGAAACAATTTTTTATCGATAATTATTTTTATTTCCTCTTTTATGTATTTTAAATCTAATGTTTCTGTATCATTTAAACGACGTGTGGTTTTTATAAAGTCATTTTAAAACATTCAAAATGATCATCCTTAGTGTGATCTTATAGTATTCCCTTCAAATATAAATTTATTTTTTATTACCTTTATATAATTTTAAGGATATATTATTGATTTATATTTTTTTTAAATTAAATGTTTGGCATATTTTTCACGTAACCTTTTTAAAAAATCTATGTCATTTTTATGTATCCTTTTTAATGATTGTTTTAAAAATTAAAAATTATCCAAATTATTACAAAAAAAACTTTTTGAAATATATTTTTTATTTTTATGGTCATATTATTCAATATTTTTTATAATTAATAAGTCTTCAATAGTTTTTTTGCTACACCTTATTAAAAGAAACTTTTCAATGTGGGTTTATCTAATTTTTTATGAAAAATATAACTATATTTTTTAATAAATATTTTAAAATATCTTAAAAAAATTATTTTTGTATATAAAGGGTTTTTAATTTTAATTTTTTTAAGAATTTACCACTATATTGTATTATGAGAAAATCTTTTGGATATTTAATTATTTGGTATCAACAATTTATATTCATAAGGTAAACTTTGGCGATACAATATTGAAATTCGATGCAACCCATTTTTCATTTTGTGGGTACAATACAAAATAGTTAATGATTGATTTTAAGATAAATTATATATATATATATATATATAAAACAAAAAGTGGGGTCCTATATGTCCCTTTAATGTATTTTATTTTGTTTATATATCATTGGGTCAAATGGGTGAACTATAGGATTTATCCCAAGCCAAAGGGTACATTAAAGGATTTATCCAAAACCAAAGAGGTAGACTAGTATATTTATCCCAAGATAAATAGTAAGTGTGAGGTTTATTCCAAGCCTAAGGGTACATGTAATAATTTACCCCTAGTATATGGGAACACGCGAGGATTTATAAAATGTCCAAGGGAACATGAGAGGAATTATACCATATCAAAGGGGTATATGACGTGTTTTATGTCAATACCAAGGGTACATGGGTAGATTATCCCCATTCCAAGAATTTACCACGGTGGTTATCCCAATCCTACACTGTGATAAATTTCGTGGTGGGAAGCCTTGAATTTTATTTTCTATTGTAGTGATTATGAGCCAGAGTTATTAGTATTCACATTCCAATGCTCTATTCTCATGGAATATGTTTATTGAATAATGTTTCTACAATAATTTAATTCAAGAAAAATGTTTTGACAAGACTTATTCCATGACCAATGATTTATGATATTTTCTTTATTGGGTATTGTTTCTTACGTATGTTCACTATTTTGATTTTATCATCTAACACTCACTTATAAACATAAATTTTTTATCAAAAATGTTTACCCTTACTGAGAATCTGAGTTCACGCAACTATTATATTCATAATCACTTGGATATCAAGATGATTATATCAAATGAAATGTTTAGGATATAATCTATAATAACATGATTATGGAGAAATTTCAATAGGTGTTATAAAATAACTTGTTTAAGTAGATTGTATCTATGACAATAAACCTATTAGTCCTTCATTAGTATTTTTGAGATGTATTACATCATCCATGGAATAAATTTAATATTTCTATTTCATTGTCATGGGTATTTATATCAATTATTTTTGGAAGAAATCAATAACATTACAATATACATTATTTCCAAAAAAATCAATCCAATATGGACAAACATATTACAATTTTTGAAAGCATCCACAGGAGTTAAGACCATGAAAAATAATGTATCAAAAAACACCATTGATTTATCCATGTAGTTATATTTGATAACATTTTCAACTAAGTGTAACTAGATGGTATCATGTTTTTTAGGCACAATAGATCCATAAGTTGTGGTAAAACTTGATAAGAGTAATCCATGTACTGGAACACTTTTTCTATGGCCTTTGTTCATGCATCTAATTCATTCTAGTAAGAAATTTCCTAAACATAATGTTTTTATTCCCTACCACCATAACAATTATAAAATCTTAATATTATATAATCATTTCAACTATATTAGTTGAAATTAATTCATCAACTTTGGCCACATGAATTTATGATTTTATTGGGTTCAGACATGTGTGTGGAGTAAATCAAGGGATTCACCAATAGTTGAAATTTTTATCATGTATATCATGAAGATGCATATAAAAATCCAAATTGAACTTGTGACATATAATTATACAAATATCTCTCTTGATTTATTCCATGACATAATTGTATTGTGTCTCAATGACAAACTATTCGATCACTGTCATCAGAGATTCCTTGTTATCAAACTCCCTCTAAATATACCTAATAATACCATAATCCCATGATTTATGGCACTAATAATTCCAATAACATTTGTTGCAGGAGTAATGATTTGTCACGACCCATCCTCGGGGCCCGTGCCATGACTACCCCAATCCCGCCATCCATAGGCCAGGGGCTGACGACTAGCACCAAAGGCATAATTCTCGATAAAATGGAAGGCATTGCCTCTATATAGGTAAACAAACACACAATAGAGTACGCAAGATGAAGTAAACACTAAGTAAACTGAGTACGAAAGTATGTGCTGGAAGTAAATGGGCTAGTATACAAACCCAACTAAAAGTACAATACAACTGAGAAAAGAAATTACAACAATCGGAAAGTAAAGCAGCAACCACCAAGTCGTCCTCCGAAATTCCCACCTGAAGGTTGGGTACAAATAGTCTCGTAAGCTCATCGGGTTCGGCCATCCGGTCTAAGTATGTCTCGCCTGATAGTCTGCCTCCGGATACCGTACCACTCCACAATCCTCAACCACGACCAGTGCTGTTTGTCGTCTGCATTTAACACATCGTAGTACGAGCATAGACCGTGAAGGGATGAGTATACAATAATCAGTAGGGACCCCGAGACCCCTGGAGGTCTCTAGAAATCCACAAAGGATATACCACAAAGGAAAGATACAAACACGAAGTATCAACCTACTCTACTTAGGTATATTCCCATACGTATACCCAAGTCATCAATTCTAGCTCTACTCCAACTCACGAGCCCAAGTAAAACCCAGTCCACACATGAAATCATAACTCAAACCACACAGGAAAACACAACCCAATCAACATAGGAAATCACAACCCAATCCACACAGGAAAGCACAACTCAATCCACACAGGAAAGCATGTCAAACAGAACAATGATAATGATTGAAAGTCAATACTTAGCTCACAAAGGTATACTACTCATGAAGAGTGGTAGAGATGATAGATGTAACTTCTGAATCATCTCCCCTACTGAACCCACATAGGATCCTAGAACAGAAGTTGTTACTGCTGAACCCAAGTAGGATCCTAGTACAGTAACCATCGCTGCTGAACCCACGTAGGATCTGAGTACAGTCGTCATCACTGCCGAACCCACGGAGGATCCAAGTACAGTCGTCCTTGCTTTCAGACCCATGAAAGATCAAAGTATAGTCATCCTCACTGCCGAACCCACGTAGGAACCAAGTACAGTTTCCATCATCGTCGAACCCACATAGGATCCCAGCACGGTAGTCTTCGTAGTCTCCCATATCTTTGGCTACGGACCTCCGATCCAAGGATCCTTACGCAACTGACAGTGCGTCGATCAGAGGTACTTAGCCCAAAATATGGGTGTTTGAACGAACGAGGTCCAAAAGTAGGGATCCTTGGATCAAGACAGTCATTTCGGTATATCACACTTGAGGTTTCGGCAAAGTTTGGGTACGGCCGGGTTGGTTCGAACCTGAAACCAACCGGGTCCTTGGAGCGGAAACACATATAACATAACGACCGGACATCCGATTGACGTGCCGTCAATCAGGTTCAATTCCTCATAGTGAGACAGTTATATTGGATTACTCCAGTTGAGTTTTGGACACAGATGGAGTACGGTTGGGTTGGTTTTATCTTAGAAACCAACCGGGGTCCTGGGACGAAAAGCCAATAACTCTCAGACCGGGCGTCCGATTGAAGCACTGTCTATCGCGTCGAGTTCCTATTGATGATAAGGAACATTGGGATACATCAAAATTGAACTTCATGATAGTTGATGTATCACCCCCTTGGTTCGTGGAGCGGACCCTCCCGGAATCGAGCTTGCTGTGTCCGGGAACCCTAGAGCTGGCTGCGACTGCGATGACTACCGTGTTGGGATCCTCTGTGGGTTCGACGACGATGTCGACTATACTTGGATCCTTCATGGTTTCGGCAGTGAGGATGACTGTACATGGATCCTCCGTGGGTTCGGTATCAAGGATGACTATACATGGATCCTCCTTGGGTTCGGCAGTGACGACGACTGTACATGGATACTAGGTGGGTTCGGCAGCGATGGTTACTATACTAGGATCCTACGTGGGTTCGGCAGTGACGAATTCTGTACTTGGATCCTATGTGGGTTCGGTAGGGGAGATTATTCAGAAGCTACATCTATCATCTCCACCCCTCTTCTTGAGTAGTATACCTGTGTGAGCGGAATCTTGACTTTCAATCCTTATCATTGTTGTGTTTTACATGCTTTCTTGTGTGGATTGGGTTGTGATTTCCAATGTGGATTGGGTTCTGTTTTCATGTGTGGTTTGTGTTTTTCTTTCCTATGTGGACTAGGTTTTACATGGGCTCATGAGTTCGAGCAGAGCTGGAATTGATGACTTAGGTATATGTATGGGAATATACCTAAGTAGAGTTGGTTGAAACTTCATGTTTTTATCTTTCCTTTGCGGTATATCCTTTGTGGATTTTGGGAGACCTTCAGGGATCTCGGGGTCCCTACTGAGTATTGTATACTCACCCCTACACGGGCTATGCCCGCACTACGATGTGTTGGATACAGACGACGGACATCACTGATCGTGATTGACGCTTGTGGAGAAGGATGGTATCTGGAGGTGGACTATCAGGCGAGACATATTCAGAGCGGACGGCCGGACCCGAGGAGCCGATGAGACTATATGTACCCACCCTTCAGGTGGGAATTCCGGAGGAAGACTTGGTGGTTGCTTCTTTACTTTTCGGCTATTGTACATTCTTTTCTCAGTTGTATTGTACTTTCAGTTGGGTTTGTATACTAGCCCATTTACATCCAGCACTTACTTTTGTACTCAGCTTACTTAGTGTTTAATTCAGCTTGCGTACTCTGTTGTGTGTTTGTTTACTTATATAAAGGAAATGCCTTCCCTTTTATCGGGAATTATGCCTTTGGTGCTAGTCACCAGCCCCTGGCCTATGGAAGGCGGGCTTGGGGTAGTCACGAAACGGGCCCCGAGGACAGGTTGTGAAAAATTGGTATCAAAGGGGTCGGTTCTACCGCAGAACATAGGACTCTGATATTTTCTTTCTATGAAGCAATAATGTTAAGGGTAATAAGTGTGGTCTTCAGTTCAGGGAGTCCGGTGTTGGTGCAGGTGGCCGACGTATCCTTACACCAGGACCCTGACTACTGATTTCCAACTCAGTGCACGAAAACCCTGATTGTGTGTGTATCTTCAAAAGATTCTTTAAAATTAGCTCAAACCATGGTCAGCTCACCACGTATAATCTTTGATCATATCGTATCTGTTTCTTTCAGGATACCTCCATGAAGACAACCAGCTAGATCCCCGAGAGTTGTAAATACTGACAGGATGCCATGCGACGTGGCCTCAGTATAGGGTCCTCATCTAGTTGAGGCACCAGTGGAGGCACCAGCGGTACTACCACCCATTTGGCCACCGATGCCACCAGCCCCAACAGCAGGCGATGCATGCCGCTTGAGCGCACAACACAAGTTCCAACGCCAGAGGCCACCCAGGTTATAGGGAGAGATGGACCCACAGGTGACTGAGGATTGGCTGGAGGCTGTGGTGAGAGTCTTCAGGCTAGTAGGGACGCCAGCAGACTTTATGGTGATCCTTGCTGCTAGCCCCCTTCAGGCAGCAACGGGTAGATGGTGGAGCCTAATGCTCTAGATGCACGATGAGGCAACACATCTATGTGCAGACTTCGAGATCCTGTTTCGGGTGGAGTTTTTACGAGCCACCCAACGAGCGGTGCATATTCATGAGCTACTTCATATACAACAGGGTAGCATGATGGTGGCGCAGTACTCAGCGAGGTTCACAGACCTCTCGCGCTACTCCACATACATGGTACGGGACCCATTCATCAGGGCCCGAACCTTGAAGCAGGGGCTCAGGTGAGAGATTAGAGATTCAGTTGTCTCCCACAACATCCTGATGCATATGGGGGTGTTGGAGAGAGCCCTCTTAGTGGAGAGTTTCCTTGCTGAGTAGTCACCAGAATTGGAACCCACCACTAGCCCGCATGCAGCACAATATTCTGCAGTTGGAAGTAGACAGTTGATGCAGAGGTCCAAGAGGACCAGACCCATAGGTGGTCGACCTCATGACTCAGGATCGTGTGTGATAGTTACCTAGAGGTGACAGAAGGACGTGGAGAGCTAAGGTGTCCATCTATACCTACCCTTCTGGTAGGAACTCTGGAGGACGATTTAGGAGCAGCTCTATACCTTCCTGCTGTTTTGTTTTTTCCTTCTACATTACTATTGGGCTTGTAATCCGGACCCTTTTTACTTTCATCGCACTTGTTAGACTGCTTACTTAGTGTTTTTCTTCCACTTGTACTCTGGTGTTGTGTGTGTTTACGTTTCATAAAGGCAATTCCTTTCCTTTTATCAGGATTTATGCCTTTGGTGCTAGTCGCCAGCCCCTGGCCTATGGAAGGTGGGCTTGGGTTAGTCACGGCACGGACCCGAGGATGTGGCGTGACGTGATTTACATATAAATTTTGGAATGAAAGTAATAAACTATATCAACCATGATGCCAGTGGTGGATGGAGATTCAAAAGTCTATGTGATGACACATGGATTATCTCAAAATGTTCATCACCATTTTCTTCTTTTTCTGCATATCCAACATCTTCTTTTTGTTTTGAATATTCATAATCCTTAATATTTCCCACCATAAAATACACTTCATTTAGAGGAATTTACATAAAAACATAAATCTATTAATAATTTATCGATGCCTGTGGAAATGACAACATATCCAAAGGATTTAGTGGACCAACATTCACTATTGAAGGAACATCTTTGATGGTAGATATAGGACATGAAAATCCAAATTTTTAACATTGGGTTGATCCTAAACCCTCAACAATAAGTATTTATAGTCCTCAACATTACAAATTTGAAAATATATATGAAAAACCTGTTTTTAAATTTTTTATGTCTTTATATGTAGGATTGTATCACTTGGTTATCCATGAGTTTTAAATGCCGATGAATTTATCTATAACGTTCTTAAACCATTGTAAAACCCTTGAGCATTAATAAATTTCATATTAAACTTTAAACACTTAATAATTTTTCATTATTATTCATTTGACCATTTCAATAGTGTTGTGAAACCATATTTTTATCAATTATAATGTTTTGTTAATAAATAAATCTGAAAAAAATCATAATATGATTTTAAATCATTTTGAATTTTTTTAACCATGGTTATACAAACTAAATGTATTTTAAGATATTAATAAATTTCATTTTAGTGGAGTGAAGAGAATGTGATTCATCCAAAGCAGTTCCAATGAGCGTGTCAATGCGGGAATGTAGTTTTTCCTTTTTATAAAGCACCGAGTGGCTGGTGATCTAATACAGAATTTTTCCCTTTATGGATATTTCTACTAAGTGAATTTTTGTTAGAGAATTTATACAATTTTAGCATCTAGACTCTGATTCCATTACATATAAAACCAAAAAATCATTTCTTTGAAAATTTTTATAAAATTTACTATGTTTGTTATTATAAAGATGGTTTTCAAAAAAATGTTATGTTCCCCATTTGAATATTGCATATAAGATTTAAAAATATTTGATAATTTTTATTTATTTTTGGGAATTCTAGAAAAACATGTCTATATATATTAATTAGATTGAGTTTTTTTTGAGTAAAGAGAAAGGGAACCACCTAATGAAGACCCCTCAAGAATTTCACACTATGTGTATTTTATGCATGTTTTCACGAATCAAGTGATGATCGAGTTAATACATAGTATGCCCCTTTCAAAATTATTAACCCTTGGTTCATTTGTTCTAGAGAATGCATCCACTTGAATTTATCCAAATATGGATGTATTTGTAGGGAGAGAATAGATTTTTCTTCATAAAAAATTTTAGGATGTTTTCTTAGAATTCGAATTATCTCTAATTGTTTTTCTAATGGTTTATTGTCCTTATTGTAATAATTAAATTCAGTTCCATTATTAATAAATAAATCAGAAATAATAAATATAATATTTTAAATAAAACATTATATTTTTAATCAGAAAATTATATTAATAATTAATTAGAATGGTTTATGTTTTTTAATATTTCTAAACTTGAACATAATAATATTTCTATGGAATAATAAATATTTATAACATTATACAAACATTTCATGATTCAATATAATTAAACAAGAAATTTATTATTACAAATTAATATTAACATGGTGATATATTAATATTCCAACTAATTAATTATTCTAACAATTAAAAAAATTTAATGTTAATTTATCATTCAAAAAAATATCAATAATGAAATATTATAGTATTAATATTAGTTAAAACAATATTATAAACATAAAATTTAAAATTAAACATTATGGTTCTTAATTATTTAATCCAAATTAGTAAAATTTAATTTTAAATAATTAATGTTAAAATATTATACTAACAAATAAATAATATTATGTAAAACAACAACATTAAAAGAACAGTCTCGATCCAAGGATCCCTACGCAACTGAAGGTGCGTCAATCAGAGGTCTGTAGCCCAGGATATGGGCGTTTGAACGAACCTGGTTTGAAAGTAGGGATCCTTGGATCAAGACGGTCGTTTCGGTATATTACACTTGATGTTTCGGCAAAGTTTGGGTACGGTGGAGTTGGTTCGAACCCGAAACCAACTGGGCCCTTGAAGCGGAAATTCTTATAACATAACCACCAGACATCCGAATGATGTTCCATTAATCACGTTGAATTCCCCTTAGTGAGATGGTTCTTTCGGATTACACTACATGAGGTTTGGATGCAGCTGGAGTACGGTCGGGTTGATTTTAGCTTAGAAACCAATCGGGCCCCTGGGACGGAAAAACCAATAACTCTCAGACCAGGCGTCCGATTGACGCGCCGTTTGTCATGTTGAGTTCCTATTGATGAGACAGAACTTTGGGATACATAAACCTTGGACTTCGTGACAGTTGATGTATTTCCCCCTTGGCTCGTGGAGTGGACCCTCCCAAAATCGAGCATGTTGTGTGCGGGAACCCTAGAGCTGGCTGTGACTGCGATGACTACCGTGCTGGGATCCTCTGTGGGTTTGATGATGATGGCGACTGTACATGGATCCTACGTGGGTTCGGTAGAGAGGACAAATGTACTTGGATCCTATGTGGGTTAGGCAGCAAGGAAGACTATACTTGGATCCTCTATGGGTTCGACAACGATGACGATTTTACTTGGATCCTACATGGGTTCGACAGCGATGGTTACTGTAATAGGATCCTACGTGGGTTCGGCAATGATGAATTCTGTACTTGGATCCTATGTGGGTTTGGCAGGGGAGATGATTCAGAAGCTACAATAATCATCTCCACCGCTCTTGGTGAGTAGTATACCTGTGTGAGCTAAGTCTTGACTTTCAATCATTATCATCGTTGTGTTTGACATGATTTCCTGTGTGGATTGGGTTGTGCTTTCCTGTGTGGATTGGGTTGTGCTTTCCTGTGTGTTTTGGGTTATGATTTCCTATGTGGACTGGGTTCTACTTGGGCTCATGAGTTGGAGAAGAGTTGGAATTGATGACTTAGGTATATGTATGGGCATATACCTAAGTTGAGTTGGCTGATACTTCGTGTTTGTATCTTTTTTGTGTGTGGTATATCCTTTGTGGATTTCGGGAGACCTTCGGGGGTCTCGGGGTCCATACTGAGTATTGTATACTCACCCCTGCACGGGTTATGCCCGCACTAAGATGTGTTGGATGAAGACGATGGACAACTCTGATCGTGGTTAAGGCTTGTGGAGCGGGATGATATCTGGAGGTGGAGTATTAGGTGAGACATACTCAGAGAGGACGGCCGGACCCAAGGAGCAGATGAGACTATCTGTACCCACCCATTAGGTTGGAATTCTGGAGGACAACTTGGTGGTTGATGCTTTAATTTTTTGCTATTGTACTTTCTTTTCTCAGTTGTATTGTACTTTCAGTTGAGTTTGTATACTGGACCATTTACTTCCAGCACTTACTTTCGTACGCAGTTTACTCAGTGTTTACTTCAGCTTGCGTACTCTGTTGTGTGTTTTTTTACTTATATAAAGGCAATGCCTTCCCTTTTATCGGGAATTACGCCTTTGGTTCTAGTCACCATCCCCTAAACAATGGAAGGCGGGCTTGGGGTAGTCACGACATGGGCCCTGAGGACGTGTCATGACAAATTGGTATCAAAGGGGTCGGTTCTACCGTAAAACTTAGGACTCTGATATTTTCTTTATATGAAGAAATAGTGTTAAGGGTACTAAGTGTGGTCTTCAGTTCAGCGAGTCTAGTGTTGGTGTGGGAAGCCAACGTATCCATACACCAGGACCCTGACTACTGATTTCCAACTCAGTGCACGAAAACACTGATTGTGTGTGTTTCTTCAAAAGATTTTTTAAAATTAGCTCAAACCAGGTATGCTCACCAGGTATAATCATTGATTGTGTTTCATCTGTTTCATTCAGGATGCCTCCCCGCGGACGACCAACTAGAGCCCCGATAGTTGTACGTACTGATAGGATGCTGAGCGACGAGGCCTCAGTACATGGACCTTATATAGTTGAGTCACCAGTGAAGGAACCAGCGGTACTACCACCCGTTGGGCCACCGATTCCACCAGCCCCAGCCGCAGGTGATGCACGCCGCTTGAGCGCACTACATGAGTTCCAATGCCAGAGGCCACCCAGGTTCCGGTGAGAGACGGAACCACAGGCAGCTGAGGATTGGATGGAGGCTGTTGTGAGAGTCTTCAGGCTAGTAGGGATTCCAACAGACTTTATGGCGATCCTTGCTGCCAGCCTTCATCAGGTAGCAGCAGACAGATAGTGGAGCCTCATGCTCCATATGCACGATGAGGCGACACTTCTATGGGTAGACTTTGAGTTACTGTTTCAGGCGGAGTTTGTACCAGTCACCCTATGAGTGGTGCGTATTCAGGCGCTACTGCATCTACAGCAGGGTAGCATGATGGTGGTGCAGTAATCAGCGAGGTTCATAGACCTCTCACGCTACTCCACAGACATGGTACAAGACCCGTTCTTCAGGGCCCGGACCTTCGAGCAGGGGCTCAGGCGAGAGATTAGAGCTTCAGTTGTCTTCCACAGCATCCCGACGTAGACATGGGTGTTGGAGTGAGCCCTCTTAGTGGAGAGTTTCCTTACTGAGTAGTCACCAGAAGTGGAACCCACCACTTGACCGCTTGCAGCAGAGTCTTTTGCAGCTGGTAGTAGACAGATGATGTAGAGGTCCAAGAGGACTAGACCCACAGGTGGTCGACCTCATGTCTGTGGATCATGTCTGCGAGGTACCCGGAGGTGACGGAAGGACGTGGAGAGCTGAGGTGTCCATCTGTACCTGCCCTTCAGGTAGGAACTCTGGAGGACAATTCTGGAGCAGCTCGACACATTCCTGTTGTTTTGTCTTTTCCTTGTACTTTACTATTGGGATTGTTTTTCGTCCCCATTGTACTTTCATCACACTTGTTTTACTGCTTACTTATTGTTTTTCTTCTACTTGTACTCTGGTGTTATGTGTGTTTACGTTTCATAAAGTCAATACCATCCCTTTTATTGGGATTTACGTCTTTGGTGCTAGTCGCCAACCCCTGGACTATGGAAGATGGGTTTGGGGTAGTCACAACACGGGCCCGAGGACGGGTCGTGAAATGATTTACATATAAATTTCAGAATGAATGTAATAACCTATATCAACCATGATTCCAGTGGTGGATGGAGATTCAAAAGTCTATGTGATGACACATGAATTATCTCAAAATGGTCATCATCATTTTCTTCTTGTTCTGCATATCCAACATCTTCTTTTTGTTTTGAATGTTCACAATCCTTAATATTTTCCACCATAAAATACACTTCATTTAGAGGAATTTACATAAAAACACAAATCTATTAATGATTTATCGATGCCTTTGGAAATGAAAACATATCCAATGGCATTAGTGGACCAACATTCACTAGTGAAGGAACATCTTCGATGGTAGATATAGGACATGAAAATCCAAACGTTTAACATTGGGTTGATCCTAAACCCTCAAAAATAATTATTTCTAGTCCTCAAGATTAAAAATATGAAAATATATATGAAAAACATTTTTTTAAAATTTTTATGCCTTTATATGAAGGATTGTATCACTTGGTTATCCATGAGTTTTTAAGGCTGATGAATTTATCTATAATCTTCTTAGACCATTGTACAACCCTTGAGAATTAATACATTTTATATTCAATTTTAATTACTTAATCCTTTTTCATTATTAATCATTTGACCATTTTAATAGAGTTTTGAGACCATATTTTTATTAATTTTAATGTTTTGTTATTAAATAAATCTCAAAAAAATCAAATTATGATTTTAAATCATTCTGAATTTTTTTTAACCATGGGTATACAAACTAAATGTATTTTAAGATATTAATAAATTTCATTTTAGTGGAGTTAAGAGAATGTGAGTCATCCAAAACAATTCTAATGAGTGTGTCAAATCAGGCATGTAGTTTGTCCTTTTTATAATGCACCGAGTGGCTGGTGATCTAATACAGAATTTTTCCCTTTATAGATATTGCCCCAAAGTGGATTTGTGTAAGAGAATTCATTCAATTGTAGCATCTAGACTCTGATTCCATTACATATAAAACCAAAAAACCATTTCTTTGAAAAAATTTATAAAATTTATTATGATTGTTATTATAAAGATTGGTTTCAAAAAAATGTTATCTTCCCCATTTGAATATCCCATATAATATTTATAAATATTTTATAATTTTTATTTATTTTTGGGAATTCTAGAAAAATGTTTCTAAATATATTAATTATATTGACTTTTCTTTGAGTACAGAGAAAGGGAACCACCTAATGAAGACCCGTCTAGAGTTTCACACTATGTGTATTTTAGGCCTCTTTTCATTAATAGAGTGATGATTGAGTTAATACATAGTAAGCCCCTTTCAAGATTATTAAACCTTGGTTCATTTGTTCTATAGAATGCATGCACTTGAATTTATCCAAATATGGATGTATTTGTAGGGAGAGAATAGATTTTTTTTTCATACAAAATTTTAGGATGTTTTCTTAGAATTCAAATTATCTCTAATTGTTTTTCTAATGGTTTCTTGTGCTTATTTTAATAACGCAATTCAGTTCCATTATTAATAAATAAATCAGAAATAATAAATATATTATTTTAAATAAAACATTATATTTTTAAAGAGTAAATTGTATTAATAATAAATTTGAATGGTTTATTTTTTTAATATTTCTAAATTTGAAAATAATAATATTTCTACTGACTAATAAATATTGATAACATTATACAGACATTTCATGATTCAATAGAATTAAACATCAAATTTATTATTACAAATTAATATTAACATGGTGATGTATTAATATTCCAACTAATTAATTGTTCTAATAATTAAAAAATTTAATGTTAATTTATCATTTAAAAAATAAACTTAATGAAATATTATAGTATTAATATTAATAAGAATAATATTATAAACACAAAATTTAATATTAAACATTATGGTTTTTAATTATGTAATCCAAATTAGTAAAATTAAATTTTAAATAATTCAAGTTAAAATATTATACTAACAACTAAATAATTCAAAATTAAATTTTACCGAAATACAGAACTGAAAACTAATATAAAATAGAAATACCTCAAAGGTTTGGTGAATGAAAAAATAGAAGCACCAAAGGAGGGATATTTTTTTATAAACAATGTAAGAGTTAGTGCAAGAATGATTGAATTTAGGATGAAAATTTAGAGGGGTTGGGGTTCCCATTTATTGGGGAAGCCAACCATTGAGCTTAAATTTAATTTATGCTCACCACTCATCAATTAAACAAATACCTTTAATTGAATTGAAACATCGTGATCTGTCAGTAGAGGTAATTAATTCAATTGAATATATTTATTAGTATAGCAAAAAACCAATTCCATTAAAACTCAGCCACCCTAGATTTATAAAAACCAAACCCATTAAATTCAAAAATTCATTATTATTATTTTGGGTTATACAATGATTATTTAGTGATGTGATGTAGGGAATATTATCTAATACAATAAGAATGAAAATGTATTTCCAAAAATGGATGTTTAAGAAACTATTTTCCAAACTATGGTATATTTCTCCTAGCATAAAAAAATTTTCTTTGGAAATTTCACTTATTAAAAAAATATAATGGTATAGGGTATATTTAAAATTATATTCCATAAAAATAATTTAATGTTGCTGTTTTCCAACCCAGAACACTATTAATTTTTATTTAAAAGTAGGTGTATTATTTTTTTTTTAAATTATCATTTTGATGATTAATTTTTTAATTTTTTTAATATTTATTTTTTATTATGTTTATATAAATATATAAGACTATAATAATTAAATAATTGTTTTTTATGTAATCCTATTTTTTTTTAATTTATTATAAAAATATTACAACATTAAAAACAATAATGAAGCCGCATTTTATATAGCAGTTCTCCTTAGTATCCATTCAATGTTTTCAATGTGGGATTCAAGTTATCCTTTTTGAGTATGTTGGAATAGAATATATTATAATTTAGAACATAACAATAATATAGATAATAAAATTAATCAAAATAAATAATAATTACCTAATGAATAGTTTTGTAATAATTTAATATATAATGTAATTAATATCAATTAGAAATATAATTAAATATAATTAATAAAAATTAACAATTCGTTAAATAATATTAATATTAATTAAACTATATTTAAATATTACTAATTTTACTTTTCTTTCTAAATTTATTAGTTTTTTACTTATTAAATAATATTATAATGTTATTTAAAATAATTATTAAAATATAAATACAATAATTAGTACCTTTTAATTATTAGTTTTCATAAAAAAATTATTATTATAACTATTAACAATTTAGTAATTATAATTTAAAATATAATTTTCAATAATTTTTTATAATTAATAAATAGTCATAAATAATAATGTTTTATAATTTTATTACGGAAATTTTGGAAATTAATTATATTTAAATAATTATTAAAGAAATTTACTATAACGATACGTAATAATTAATATTAATTACTAATAAGAATGAATGAATTATTTTTTATTTATAATAATATTTAATTATAAAAAAATACGATGTTAATAAATTATTATTATTTATTAATAATAAAATGTGGGTTATAACTACCCATGGACGTACACATGCTACAAAGAAACTAGTAAATAATGCGGCCCATGAACTAGACCACGTGAACTATCCCCATAAACCCCATTCCCCTACCACCCAAGCCTCATGTGGGGAGAATTATTCTTAAATAATAATCATTAATTATAATATTATAATTTCCTAATAATAAAAGTTGGGGTGACAGTAGAGTGGTAGAAAATCCCTGTAATCTTTCATGAAACTCATGATAAAGTTCTAGTGTTGGGATATTTATAGGTTTCTCTAGTAGTATTGTACTGATATTATAGAATTCAGAACTATTCATCAGATTTCAGACTTCAGGGAACCTAATTAGGCATACATACCACATGGATTTCTGGATATCATAGGTCTTCAGTCCATATGGCCTTTGATCCATGACCTTTTGGGCCATAGGACCTCTGGTATAGGAAGTAGTCAAGATCAACCACACAGAAGTAGGCCCCAAAAGAGGAATCAGAGTAAGTGGTTGCCATCAAATACAAAACAACCAGAGTCGGAATGAAGAGTTGGCATGAAAATATCGATTAGTACCATGTACCATGCATCTCTTCACAAGAAAATTCAAGATGATCATCCTTGTGATGTCGGGAGCTATGTTCCATTAATGAATATGATACCAGGGATGGGTAGTACCCTGTGTAGTTGAGTCATTGGGATGTTAGGTCATGCACTAGGAGTTACACCTCTAGACCTACATACCATATAAGAGTTCCCTCTCATCCCATGTAAAAAGGTGATTATCCTGAAATAAATAAAAAATATATGGTCTTATGTAAATTCCGCAAAGTTAAAATTTGATAATTAATGATAATTAATAACCAATAATAAATTTAAATTTATTAAAAATTTAATTAAATTAACTAATGAGAAAAAATATTCATATTACAATTAATACTAATTTAAAAATAATAATTTGAATAATAATAATTTATTGAATAAAAAAACTAATAATAATAATAAATCAAATTAAAAATATAATTAAAAATATTTATAAAATAATTATTAATAATGATGTAATAAATAATAATTAATAAATATATAAAAATCCTTAATAGTAAATAATAATATTATAATAAATCAAGTAATTAAGAATATTAATTATTGTAATAATTAATATAATTATTTATGTATTTGTTAATACTTGATAATAATATAATTAATAATTATATAAATGAGAAATATTTATTAAGTAAGAAAACATGTTTTGTGTCGATGTTTTTTTTTCATTTAAATGTTTTTTAAAAAAAAATTATAGTGAGTAAATTAAATTATATTTTGTTTAGTTAATGTTATAAATCTAATTTAGTTTGTATGCATAATTTATATTTTAAAGTCTAGAAAGTAGAATAGTTGAATTTTATTTAAATTATAAATTTTATTTTTTGAGAAAAATAATCTTTTGGGTCATTTCAATTTTTTATTTATACCTTTATAATTCATTATTTTAAAATATTTTTCACTTATTCAATCAATTTTTCTAAATTTATTTAGAATGTATTTACACTATACAATTTTTAGCATTCAAATTGACCCAGTTAAAATATAGTAATTTATAAACATGATTGATTTGAAATCTTATAAATTATAAACTACAAATAAAAAATATATAAATTTTATAACAATGATTGAAAACATAATAAAAGGAAAAAAATTATTTCAAAAAAATTTTAAATTTAAAAATTTAAATTCAATAAATGAATATTATTTCAAAACATATAATAATTTACTATTAATTTACATTTAATTAATATAAAATATAAACTGAAGATATAATTTTAATTTAATTTAAAACATCGACTGATCATATAAATAATTTTTTAATGAAAAAAACTGCATGAAAATATTGAATTTTTTTATAAATGTAGAAAATATTATAATTTGAAATCACGCACTTTATACTGTAAAATGTTTTCAAGCACATGATATTAAAAAATTAACGAATATAACCTCAAAATATTATAAAAGATGAGTTTAAAATATTGACTAAACCGACAATAAATAATTAAAAAATGAATTTCTTAAAACCAATAAACATTAAAAAATTTAAATAACACAAAAAAATGTTATTTAGAAGTATAACAATTATTCTTTGAAGTAATATATGTTTAATGTGTGGGAAACATTTTAAATAATAATTACAGTTATGAAATGTGTCTAGTAATGTGATATCTGTATAAATGTTTCACTAAGATATCTCATGAAATCCACATAGTGTATTGGTACATAGGTTGAGGGTGGTATTGAACAATATTTCACTCAAAAGGGTTGTAACATGATATGTATTATGTTTTTAATGTATTATTTGATATAGAATGCATATATTTTATATTTAATTAGTAGGAGTAATGGAGTCTATCATGGGTAGTGATAAAGAGAAATCACAATTTGTGTTAGATGGAAATCACTATTTTCATTATAAGGGTGATGTGTGATATCTCATACATTTTTCTTGAAACCTCTTCTTAATGAAAAAAAATGTATTTTATAATTTAATTATATTTCTAGGATCATAAAGTTAATTTACGGTGTTCAAACTTCATAATCTATTTGATTAATTAATATCTTATTCTATATAGGTTTAAAAATAGTAGGGATTTCATACTATTTGAGTAATTTATTCCATACATAAGAAATCTAGTGTATTAAAAGTATTTATTGTAATAGAGTATGAAACATTCTAATAATTTTTTTTGATTATTATAATCCTTCAATTTAAGGTTTTAGTTTGTTGTGGAGTTCAAGAACAATCATATCAGGAAACATTTCTTGGAAATTCATATGTTCTATGGGTACATTTGGATGTGGGAGTTCATTAACTATTAATATGGGATATTCTCCAATCATGTTTAAATAGAAGGCCTAATTTATATATAGAGTGAATTATATATGTTATATTTTATATATTAAATTAAACACGTCATGGATATATCTTTGGGAAATGGTTTCGAATTAAATTTCCATAAAGAATAAAAAACATTATACCCAAAAAAATACAAAAATAATTTAAAATGTAGCTCCATGACATTTTGTTTTTTTTAATTTTTATGTATTTGGTATTATAGATAGTAATATAGGAAAATATAAATCTATTTTATGCGATTTAGTATTGTAGAAAATTATTTATCATCATCAGTGCATCATATAAATTATAATGAAATAATTCAACCCATGATTCACCTAGTTTGGAGTCCAAAAAACAAGAGATCATACCACTTTAATATTTTGTAGACAATATTGTAAGTGTACTAGTTAAAATACAAGAATTTAATTTTAATTGGAAAACATTATATAGAAAACATTTTATTTTATTAGAATGTGGAAAAAAATATTAGATATAATCTCAATCATCTTATTACATAATTTAATAGGATAATATTGTGTTAAAAAAGAGATAAATAGATGTTATCTATAGTATAGATAATGATATAGGGTGTTTCAATTTCTAGTGAATTTTAGGGTTATTATTTCCAGGGGATATTTAAAAATTGGCATTCAAATAAGAAGTTCTAGTACTGAATAATACTGGGATGATGTTATTGGGCATGAAATGAGTCCTGGTTGGGGGTTCATATTTTCATGGAGCATCATAAGATTTCCCAGAGGTTTTTCTGAAATGATACTAGTGTAACAGGACACACTATGGTCAGTTGGGTTTACAGAGATAGAATATAGTGAGATTAATCCATGTCACATCCTAGGGCTTCGCGGTGTAGCGAGTATCATTGAATTTATCCACAGGATAAATCCTTATATAGTGGTTTGTGCTGAAATGTGAATGTCATACCATAATGATAAATCATAAAGAGGGGTATGGTGACTCTTATGAGGAATTTCATGCCATAAACAAGGTATCCCTTATGTTATTCCATCAACCTTTATAGAATCACACTACGAACCATAATCAAACCTTAAACTTGAGGGGAAAGGGGGTTTATCATGTGATGATTCCATCTAGATGTTCCATGACCAACCACAATGTTTTTTCTTAATAAGGTGTAATTTCATCATTTTAAAATTATGATTTTTGGGTTTTGTGATCCATGGGAAAAATTAGGTTTCCATTTTAACCACCATATCCCCTCCCCCTTCGTTCATTCATTCCCTATGGTGTGGGGTGGTTCTAGGTGAAAATTCATTGTGATTCAAGGTACATTTTCTCCCTATTTCCTACCATGTCACCCCTATCATTGTCTATTATTTTGTGAAAATTATTTATGCTTTTTATGATGAATTCATAAAATCATGGTAAAATTATCCTGATTCTATGTATCATTCAAATGTTATGTAAATAGGAGGTCACAAAAGGTTGAACACCTTTAGTTTCAATTGATTTTGGTGTGATAAAGATTCTAAATGAGTTTTTGGGTGATTATACCTCTTTTATTTTAATTATCTAATTAATTATACATGTTTATAATAAATTATTTAGGTTGTATGGCATGAGACATGATCTCGAGTTGTAGCGTGTGCTTGGAAAAGGAATTTATGGTCTTAGATGTGGTTATTCAGAGCATAGATTAGGTTGTAATGGCTATATAGAGGTAAGTGGTTCCTTTAATATAAATCCATATTATTTTCATGATTTATTAATTTCTTACATGTGTTCTCATGGGACTATTAATAGGGTTATCATTTGATATTGACTTATAGAGACTCATAGTGGGTGGAAATTATCCTTCTCAGGATAGAACAAATCCCCCTTAACACTTAGGTTATTTCCCATCACCTAACGACTAGGTCATAATGGGAGAGGGTTCTTATTTAATTAACAATACACATCAAGAATGTTTCAGGATTTTATCTGATTCGAAAGTATCCTAGGTTGGTACTTCATTTTGTCGTCAGATCTATATGATAGGATTAGGACTAGCGGGGTGGGTGATATTGTCACATATATCACACTGAGTGATGATCACACTCATATGGGTGTATTGAAGCTTGGTGACTAATTTGAGTAGGATAAGTCTGATGGGGAAATAAGGGGTGTGATGAAGAAGGTTTTCCACTCCTTAATGGGATGAAAGACCTCCTATAAAAGATATGATATGATATCATTGACTGGGTCAAGGAATTGGGTTGATGACTTCACATCAGGATGGTAAGGTATTTAATGTTTGTTATCTCGAGAAGTTCCATGGTAATATATATAGGGTTATGTTTTATAAATTTATGAGGATACGACCCACCAATTAAGGCTAGGGCCTAATAGAGCTATGTGTTGTGTTGTCAATTAAGGGTGACATGTATGAAGTGATGATAATCAGATGAGACCAAAATGGTTATAAAGGACCCTTGTTGATTTGATATGGGAGAGATATGAGTGTTGAGAAGTTCTTTTGATATGAAATGATAAATTACAGTTTTTTGGAGGTGATGAGTTGATGAAATTGTTCGATTTGACGAATTCCTTGCGTCCTTCCTAAATTTATGTCATATGTGATAAAACTCAGTGTGAGTTATGTGAATATTGGGGCCTATCCACACCATGACAGAGATGAAAATTAATGGATCATTATGAGTGAGATGTGATCCTAGTGTGTATTAAGTCTGGGAAAACCATTATTGAGATGATGTTGGTTACACCCCATCATGAGTGGGAATGTATTGGTTGTTTTTTTTGTATGGTATGGGTCCCCAACATGTGTGATAAGTTATTTTCTAGGATTTGGGACAACCTTGAATGATAAGTTTGGTCTAGTTTTGATGTGTATGTAGACCCTAACATGAGTAATAAGCTAATTGTTACTGAATAATCCTTAACTTTATTGAGAAGGATTAATCAACGATATTATGATCTAAAGGTTATGGGATTGGTTTTCTTTAAATGTGAGGTTATAACTTGATTTATAAGGTTATGTACAATGCATGATGGATGACCTCCATTGATTGGTATGGGATGGTACATGATGTTGATATGGAACTGTTTGAGTATGTAGTTGATTCCAGGGCATATATGTAAGTGCCTACCCTATATATTCATGATATGTTCTAGTCTCAATGATATTCCATAAACTTTGTATTTGGGTAGAGGGTGGGTTAAAGGTTTGATAGAACAAAGAGAATAGATTCTATCTTAGGTCTAATATAGAAAAATTGAGAATCATGGTGGCCTTGTTTGTAAATAATTACCTGATGTGCAGAGATTCATAATGTCATAGATAGAACATGATGTCTGATTTTCATCTGTGGAATACTTACCATCCTTGTGAAAACACAGATTGGACTGAATATACAAGATTCACTTTTATAGAACCTATTGATATGTATATTTCATATCATGTATGGGCTCATTGGTTTATGTGAATACGTTTTGTCTACTTTTAGGAAAAAAAACATCTGAAACAGATGTGTTTGGGCAGACTCAACGGGTATTGGATATTGGGATGAGGTGAGTCTCAAGGATGCTAGTAAAACCCATTTTATAATTTTTTTTGTTTCTTTTGGTTATGATATCGACCTAGTACCCAATTATTTGAAGTAGTATTTATGTTTCCATAGTGAAATTTGGTTCTGAATTTTTTTTACATATTTATTATTACACTAATGTTTCTATGAATGTGATTTGTTATTTCTGTGGTTTTATTGACTGTAATTTCGGATAATAGACAACCCAATGTATGATATGGGCCTTATCAACTTTTCAGTAACCTATGGATTATGAGGACGTGCACATGAGGACATGTAGTGCATCATATTAGGGAAATATGGAGTAGACTGATGATAGGGGAAAAACATAGTGGTATTAGGGCTAGTTAGTTTGGAATAATATTTGTGGATATTATAAAAATGTTATCGATGAATGCATCAAAGATTTTAGTGGACAATAGACCGAGGATTCATTAACACATTTCAGGTGATAAGTCCATGTTTTGAGGGGATCTAATTTTCCATTCATTTCCTCACAACTAATTTTAACTTGATTATTCAAGTGAAATATTCTTATTGGTGGTAATTTGTTATTATTTTTTGGATCTTTTAACATTGTTGTAAGTCCATTGTACATGAATATTAGATTTCAAATGAGTTTTTCATTCCATTTTTGTACTTTTATGTGATTAGTTTTTTATAATTATGGGGGCCCTTTTATTTTATTCTTCAACAAAATCATATTTTATAATTTACCATATATTATTTTTGTGAAATTATAATCAACAGAACCACTATTGTTTTTAATGATTATTCATGTGGATCATAGTTTATTACATTATCTGATGGTGGATACAAAATTCCTCTTTATAAGGGATGTGTTGTGCCACTTATAGTAGTTCATTGTTAAAATTTGATTCATGGGTGATGATTTGATGAGGGAATTATATGATTGAGAGGTAACCTAAGGATGTGAACACATTTACTTTTGGATGTAGGGTTCAAGTACATCAAAGTTTCAACAATAACCTATATGTTGTTATCACATTCTTTGTGGAATTTTATTTAACCGAACCGAGATGATTTGTGGGAATCCTAGAGCGTGCTTTGTCATGATATGTGGAAGGGCCTTTTTCTCTTTTGATGTAATGTATATTGAGTTCTAATGGTACTATGGTTTGGTGTTAAGGGTAGGCTCATTTTTATGAAAGTCCTCACTAATTCTAGATATGATTTTAGAGGTTTTATATAATCATGTATAGAAAACCATAGATCTAGAACACCGCCCATGTGGTGGGTGAATGAGAGGTTTAACATGGATTGAGTGAGATTCCTTGAGATCTTATATTAGACTTAACTATTTTAGGGTCAGCGTTGGTGGGTGAGGCATATGATTCTTGGATATGTGGGATACAAATCTTATGAGAATGATTCTAGTTCTAAAATCGAGTAATTCAAGGATATAAAACCATTGTGTTTTGTAGATATAATGTATGATCATGGGTAAGAAACTGGGATAAGAATCTATATAGATTAAATTTTCATTCAAAAAAGTAGATTTACTGTTTATTTGGATTTTCATGAAAATCCTCATTTTGTGAGGGTATGTTAGTGCTGGTTAGGTGTGATGGCCATTGAGTTATAGATAAATTAATGACCTTATGAAGGATATGTACTGATGGGATTTATTAGACACTTGTTTATATATAGGCACATGGTATTGTATAATAATGAGAGATGTTTTCATATACATAATGGTTGCATTGTGTCATAGTTCACAAGATAGGTGAGTGTGGCTTGAAAAAGTGAGACATATAAAATAGTGTATCTTATCGATATTTTTACACAAGGATAAGTGTAAGGGAATCCATATTTTAGAGAGTACATAATATATGTAGAGGGAGTGACACAAAATTTGGTTGATTTTTTTGGATGTCAAGGGTGATGTTCCGAGTGTGTACGGAATGGTGGTGGTTGGAGTTTTCTATTATCACTTAGGTATATATGGGATAGATGCATCCCATAATTATGTGTGATAATAAATAGATAATGGGTTGTGAAGATTATGTTTTGGTTTAGTGGGCGACGATAGCCATACTCATATGATGGTGAGAATCATGTCTTTTGACCAGGAATGAACCTTATGTTGGATGGCTTAGGGGATTGGTGAGACTGGTCACACATGGTCAATATAGAAATGGTGTTCCTATTTATGCATAGATCTGATTATCTAGTTATTTAGTGACCACTAGAATCATAATTTATATGTTGGGTTTATTGTAGTCCATGTGTTTTCATGAGTCCTCAGTTGGAGTTGGTATGATCTAAGAGTAAGTTAGATCGGATGTGTGATGGTTCTCAGGTGGGAGCATGATGGATGATGATGTTAGTGGTGATCCAAAAATGTAATTACACTATGAATCGTATTTGGAAATTGGTGGGGGTTTTTGGAAGATAATGTTATTACAATTTTTGTTAATGAATTGTGATTTGGAATTTTGGTGTGGTGATGCATCAATAGTTTCTACCAAGCACATTCTTAATTGGTCAGTAATGGAGTTATTACTAGTTTCCTTATGAAAATTTTGATATAGTTAGGTGGAAATACTGTGGGCCATGTTGTTGGATCGATAGAAGTGAATTTCAGGTTATCAATTCCTATGGAGGGGAGAATCAGGATGTGTAATCATCCATTGTGATAATGTCATATACTATGGAAAATCAATATATTTATGATAAATATGATTAAGGTTCTTTATTATATTAGGATATAATGGTGTATATGAGATATATCTTGGTATTGGTGTAGTGGAAATATGATAACACATATTTTGAATGATATTGTGCCTTTCTGTTTAGAGTCACACAATAGAGGCATGTTTGGCATTCAAGGGAAGAACCCAACCATTTGGTGGTGAATTTTTGAGCATGGTATGTTGGAGTTTTCAAATTGATTACTATGATGAATTTTAGAATATAAGAGGCATTATGGTTTAAATAATGCAATGAATCAAAAATTTCAGGGGCATTACATTTTCGACGGATTTTAAAATTTTGGTAGAGAGAAGGTATTTTTTTAATTTGAATTTAGATCAGTTATCTGAGCATTTAAGAATCCTGGGAAGATTTTTTTGGATGTGGAAAAATTTTAGATTGGTAGTTTAGGAGCTCAAGTAATTGTTTTCTAGAATTATGGTGGCCTTTATGTAGTGTTGGAAATGCAGCAAGTTATTTCATCGCCTATAGTCCAAGTCATGGTAATCTTCGATGAGGGTGTTTCATTCCACATCCTAGAGATTTTTGGGTAAGTGGGTCCGATGGAATTTAAAAAAGGGATAGAGAATTATATTTATGTTAACATTATGATGGTAGAGTAATGAAATTCTAATTAATCACATAAATTGGTTTGGTGAATATTACGAAGCCTGTCTCACAATGCTCCCGAGGTTGTTCCATGATAGAAGAATGCTAAGGGTTATGCAATCTATGTTGAGTGTATCATGTCATGATCGCTTGTCCTGTTGAGAAATTTTTAGACAGGGGAGTGTGTATTTCCATGAAACTCTTAGCCATGTTTTGACTAGTACCTGTATGTCTTCTTATACAGGGTTAGTTTCTAACTTTTTCAGTTGGGGTATTCATGTTTTGGGGGGCATAGGAAATTTGATAAGGAAATATCAGTATGCAACATCTCTCCGTCTTTACTCCTTGAATAACTATGGAATGTGGTGTTTTATAGTGTGATTTGATTAAAAATATAGGTGCATTATTTCCCTCTTTTCTCCCATTTTTTGGATCCCTATTTCATTGCCTCTGATTTTGTGTGTTTTCACCGAATCCAAGATAAATTGTTCTGATTTGATGGTTCATTCATTTTTATTTTGAAGGGGAGGTTCTAGAAGGATGAATACCAATGGTTTCATGCATTTTCACTGTGATTATATAGCCTGATGATTTTTTGGTCAAATATGAATCCTTTTTTTAATTAAATTAATAATTATAAAAATTTATAATTAATTATTTCTATCAAATTTCATTATATAAGAGAATACATAGTGGTAGGAGATTTTATAAGTCTTCGATGGGATTTAATGTTATTATGAAAAGATTTTATTGGGTGGTGAATCCTACATGTTGGTAGGTTATCCCTGCAATAAAAACCCATATTCTTACTAGGTGTGATCCCTTTACTATATGTGTTTTCATGGGACTGTGTATAGAGACAAAGATCAAGATCACCCTAGATAGTGGGAGAGAGGGAAGGTAGCATTGAGCCTCATTGGGATCTAATAAGTTATTCTTGGAACTAAGGTAATTTAAGATCTTTATAAGACTATGAATCTAATATGAGAGTGTTCCAGTTGGGTTGATGAGAGACCAATATTACATTTTGGGAAGCGAGGTGAATTAATATTTTCCTAGGTTAGTTCATATAGATATAGTTTGGTAGAATGTGATGCATGTGCATAGAGGGATGAGTGAGATACCCATACATCTAACACTGAATGTGAGGAATATTATTTAGTGTAGCCGAACTCTTAGGGATCATTATGGGTGGGATGATACCCCCATTGTTGTACATAGTTTGATGAATGAGTTTTTCTTTATTAGATTGGTAGAATGGTATCTTGTAGGACATAAGAGATTCTAATTGAGTTTGAGATGATGTATTGGGTTGATGACATGGTATTGAGATTCAAAGTGGTTTAGACTGAGTTATCTCAATATAGCCCCATGGTATTGGGACTAGGTTATGTAACAATGTTTGATGAGTATGGGACCCAATAATTGAATAAGGTGAATGATTGAGCAATGGGATATGGTCTCACATAGGGGTGAATGGTATGAGATGATGCCTATGAGTAGAGACTAGGAAATGTCTGATGGAATATAGTGGATTTGTTTATAGAAATGGTGAGTATAAATATAATAATTTATGACTTGAAAGGATAGATGAGAGTTAGTCTTGGAGTTAATGAGATATTATGATTGTATGATTGGTTGTACACTATGTGTTCATTGTATGTTCTTATGAATGGTGGTTGCTTCTTGTGGGGGTTATGTGGATTCTAATGATTGACCCCTCTATGAGTGAGACAGAACTAGAAGGATCACAACAAGTGATATTGAGTCCCAATGTGTATATATCATTGGTTTCTTTGAGTGGGAAGGTATGGTTTGGGACCTGATGGGATCGCCTTGAGTGATAATGCACTAACTAAACCCAATATTTTTGGTGAAGGTAGTGGTTGGATTATTTTATGGTATGGGAACGTAAATTGAGTGATAAAATAATGTCCAGGATGAGTGATAATCTTTATGGAGAAGGTTGGTATAATTATATTGCTGGGATGAGACCTACATTAAATTACAAGGTAGTGGTTTTGGAATCAGTCTTACCTTTAGTGATTGGTTTGGTCATCCACAACATACGTGAGATAATATGGGTTATGTTTTCCTAGGACATGAGGCCGTACATTTAGTTTTAATTTAGTGTCCAAAGAATGATGTAAAAAAATCCATTGACTGATAAGCACCAGTCCATGATGTAGATTTGGGACCACTTTGTGTGAGAATTATTTTCCAAGGATGGGATATAAGTCCCTACTCTACACCATTATTTAGTGGCCCTGAATTAGTAAGATTCACCACCCTGAGTCTCAGTGTAATGAAAGGGATTTGAGTATGATAGAATGAGGTTACTCAATTTTATCTTATGATGAAGGTGTTATGATTAAGTTGCTTGGTAGAACATTTACTATTTAGTGAATTGATTCTCATAGAGTCATGAGGTACTGGAAAGCAAGTGATTTTAAACATGTTTGTGTGACAAGTATATTATCACCATGAATACATTTATATTACAACATATACAAGGGAGACTTAGTGAGACCATAATGATATGTATTTCTCACACCCTACATGAGTATTCCAGTGACTCTGTAGGCCTTATATCTATTTTCACATTGATCAAATGTTTTGATATAAATCGGGCTAGGAAAGCTCAACAGGTAGAAAGACTAAGATGAAGTGATTATTGAGGAAGCTAGTATACCCTATTATGCATTTTATTTCACTAGTTAATTTTTCTATATGTGATGGAATAAGTTGGAAATAATTTGAGATATATAATAATATAATTCACTATGGGTAATTTTTATAGAATTATTTTCTATTGGTTTATGCATACTATAATGTTTTTATGGATATTGATTTTTTATTTTTTATTTGTGTTATTATATATTCAAGGACATATAATTCCTAATGTATGATTTAGTACCTCCCATTGTTGATTATTAGTTTAGGCATATCATGAAATTATTTAAATATAGTAATATACGATAAATATGAAATCAAAATATGTTAAAAATGAACCAAATAAACAAATTATTTTCACATTATACTAAATTAAGAACTAATTTTTTTATTATACTAGTATGGGGTATAATAGATCATTATATGTTGTATTAGTGCGTTTAAAATATATTTATAATTAAATATTCAATTATATATGTAATATATTTCACTCACCATAGATATAAATAGTCAACCTTCCTCTTGTTAAACTCATATGATGTCCTCTCTTAATAGATCATTCAAGGGGTCAATGCTCTCTCTTTATCATAATTTTTTAATTTTTTCTGAAGTTCTAAGGATTTGATCTAGGATTAGAAGATTATTTTTTATATTTATTATTATTCTCCTCTCTTCATTTAATATTCTACTTAATTTAGTAGAATATAATTTTAAATTAAATTTAATAAGCTATTATACATATATGTAGATTTTATTATCATCAATTTTGTGTATTATGTATAAGGTATCACAAATTCCATCTCATTATACCAGTGTTATAAATTAATTTTATATTTAATAATTCTAATTGTTTTAAAAACACTACAATGTTCCACTATATAAATCCATAATAATGTCATTCATTTTTTATATGAAATTAAAATAAAGGGGGAATATATCTATTTTAGGATAATATATATGAAATTACTTACATAAAATAATCCAATTATATTATGTGAAACATCAATTTTAACATCATTAGTATTATGATTTATTTCTTAAATAGGGTTCTTATAGATGATGAAAATAAGATATCCTAGTTTCATAATTTCTTATTAATGGTATTTTATCTATCCATTCCATTTTCGTCATTTATTTTATATGTTGTAAATTAAGAATCATTAAAAATGATATATTTTTTATTAGTATGATTCCATGTATTATATTATATTAATAATCCTTATCTATAAAGAACTATGATTATCTATTTTGAGGGATTTTAGGGCTTCTATATAAAATATATTATTTCAAATTGGGGGTCACTTGGGATATATATATTTGGAAGAGAAGATCATATATTCTGTATATTCTCCTCTAGGAACATTTTTTAATTCATATCCATTTATTCTTCTTCAACGGTGAAACAAATGATTGAAACTAATAAAATCCTTTTGTATGTTTATTTCTTAAAATTTGTATACCTTATATTTTAGAATTATGATTTAATTATATTTATAAAAATTTTATTTTTTTAATTCATTGGATTTAATTATTTACATTTTGAAATATTACTTTATTTCATAAGGTATAAAATTAATTTTCAGTCCATATTTAATATTTATCTACGTATTTCCCAAATATTCATCATTGAATATTATTTTATGTATTATGTATGTAATTTTATTCTGTGGTAGATTATACTAGATGATATATGTAGTGGGTGGGCCCAAATAATATATATCAACTCAAAGTATTGGTGGGTTTCATTATACAACTATAATCAGGTAATGGATGAACCCTTACCATTTATCTAGGACGTCTTAACACTAGTCATTGACCTTATGTTTATATTTTCTAACATTTTTAATTCCCATTATAATTTTATTTATTCAAAATGATATTTATTTATTCATTGTGATATAATTATTTAATCTCTTATATCAATAAAATTTGATCATATGTTATTTATATTTTATATATACCTTATTTACATACGAAATTTGATATACTCTCCCTATACAGGCATATGAGCCAACCCATTTATTACAATCCCATATTTCTTAATATAATGATATTAATTACTATGTATGATATATTGTTGATAGTATTAGGAATTTCTATGTATTTATTACTTTATATGTACTTTATGACTGGAAAGTAATTTAAAAATTATATATCTATCTAATCTTCCTTGAATGGTTAAAATTTGGATGGTATGTTTCTGATATATTGTAATCAGATTAGAATATAATAATTGACCACTATATTTTGTTATCAATGTTAACATCATTATAGTTGGTATGTGAAATTTTTTTATGATGAAACATAAAAAATAAATTTATAATAACACAACTAGTGGATATAGTATTTATGATTTTAAAATTAATTAATATACTATATTATGTTTTTAATGGGTATCCTATACCAAATACATTCAATGTTAATTATGGAATTCATGATATAAAAAATTTGTTCCCTATATTAACTATTTATATTATTACTTATTATTTTATATCGTTTTTTACTTAATCTATCAAATAATAAGTGGAAACAAATAAAAAAAATGGAAAATGTGAAAATTGTTTGAATGCGAATGAAAATAGAGATATTATATGTTATGTAAAAATTATTACTATTATAGTGTAGATAAAATACATTATGTTCAAGGTATAAATTTTTTAAACCATTCCCTTAGTTTTTATATAGTATTTTAAGTGTCTAGAAGGTGTTTAGTGTCCATTAATTTTCAAAATTTATAGTTTATTGTCACTATAAAGTTGATGACAACGAAATAAATTGGCTTTCTTAGGTGTTCCTTTGTATTTTTTCACGTGTTTGGTTGTTTTTTCATTTTCTATTTGATGTGATCATTTGTTTCATTCATTATTTAGTTAATATTTTCATGCTGTCTGTTGTTTTGTTCATGCAATTAATTCTTTGTTAATGAAGTTAGTTATTTTGTTCATATTGTGAGTAGTTTTTCTCATTTGGTCAATTAGTTTGTTCATAAGATATATTTTATTGTTAATAAATTTAGTTGGTTTGTTTATGATATTGGTTTTTTTACTCTCATGGATAGTTTTTTTGTTCATGAGGTTAGTGGGTTTGTTCATAAAGTCAGTTGGTAATTCCATGCAGTCTATTTGTTTGTTAATGCTATCAGATGGTTTTTTGATGAAGTTGGCTGGTTTATTCATGTGTTTAGTGGTGTTTTATTATAGCTTCATGGGTTATCAAGTAGTAATTACACTCACATTAGGGTGGGTTCCTTCATATGGAATGTTTTCCACTTGGACCCAAATTCCAGTTTTCTAATGAAAATCCCCAAATTCCCAAAACGAGCCTTTTTAATGAATTAATTGATATAAAAATTTAAAATTGTGTGTTTCAAAATGTTTCAAAGTAGATATTAATTTATTTAATTCTCTTATATTATAAGTTTTTAAATGATTCCTTCTAAAACAATCTAATAGAATCCTATTTAGGATTTAATTTAGGTAGTTTAACTTGATTATTAGAAATCTTGAGAGTGATGTATCATAATTTCAAATAGGGTATTTCTTTTTTTTCCATCATTTATTCCAAATATTTCACATTATTATGTAGGTTCTAGATATTTTTCCTTAGATTCATGTGAACCCTTGTTATATTCTTTGAAGTCCATTCTGGTGTTTCCAGGCTTGTACATGAACCATTCTTCCCCTTGTTTTCATGATGTAATGTTTTATGATGTTTCTTCTACATTATAGGGTACTTGAAACATATCTTCAAATTAGTGAAGTTGTGGAATTATTATTCTTCAGTTTCCTCTATTTAAATGGGCGAGATTTTCCATAATTTGATAATAATATAGATAATGTTTTCATATGTGAAGATTATCTTATAACCAGGGAATCATAATGGGAAGTATAAATGATATAATAAAATAAACCAATTTAAATGATTTTCTAGAATTATTCACTTTCTATGATATTATTTAATTATATGGAAATCATTTAGAAACTTTTTAATTAATATTTTTATCTAAAATTTATTAAAGGTTGTGCATTAATGTTTTGTAAAACAAATATGGTGAAATTTTTGTTATGTAATATTGTTAATTCTGGAATTAAATTTGAAATAAAAATTATTACAATAGGTAATTATGATATTCTTATGTTGATGGAAAATCACAAGTTAAGGAGTATTATATTATTTGTTGTTGTTAATATCAATAATGGAAACTAATGAAATTGAATGCTTTAGATTGATTCTATTAAACAATAATAAATAGATGACCATGTGCAGTTTAAATAATTGATATAATTTAGATATCACATGTTTCATAGAAATAATTATTTACCAAACTAATTACATACTATAAATGATATTTTTACATAAGAATGGGAACTTTCAGTGAATGGATATAATTAATTAGAGTGTTGAAATTTCATGAAAAAATAATAAGATTAAAAAACTTTAGGAATTATTTATATGACTGAAACCTATAATCATAAGAAATAGTATTAATATTCTTAATAAATTTAGTTGACAATTATCTACATAATTATGGGAAGATTATTTTGAAATATAAATTCATACATGTTAAAGATAATTAAAATTTCATCAGATATATATTAAAATATTTATTGTGATTTTGTAATCAAATGTGCTTTATGACTTTATTTATTAGGTCAGTTATTGTTTTTTAGAAAGTTTTAAATCTACGTTGAAATACTTTTATTACATTTTTTATAATTTTAAATGATTGAAACAAAAAAAATGAATACCATGTTAAATTTGTTTATTAAATGGAATTGGAACATTCAGAATAATTATTACTCATCCTAGAATTATTTAAAAATTGAAATAATACTTGATGCATGTTATATTTATTTATAGATACTATAAGATACTACCTAATGGTTCCCTGTGTCGGGAAAACATATATATATTAAAATAGTTAATTAAATATATAATTAAAATAGTTGTTTTCTAAATATTAATTTTTTAGGACCGTGTGAGTCTAGTCTAATGTGTAGAAGGCATATCAGCCTCGATTCCAAGGACTTATTTCCTTATTCCATGGTGAAAATTAATCTATTTGAAATTTAGGTGTGCTATAAGGATTTGGTGCCCCAAATGTGATTCTTTATTACTAATTTGTGGTTGGGAACCCTTGACATGCAATGGGTTGGAGGACAAAGCTTTGCTAATTATGATTGAAAATTGATGTGTTGGGATCATAGGATGTTGTAATGATTAGATTGATTGTATTTTGGTATGATACATTAGAGAATATGTTATAGGAAATGACTACGTTAGAAGAGATGTTTATTTTTTTCACAATGGTGCGGGACTGACACCAAGAGGTCATTAAGAGATGAGAGTGGTTATTTCATATCAATATTCAAATTCATTCATGATGAATGGTTATTGGATAGATGAATAGATGTTATTTATAATATTAGTTCCCAACTTTTTAATTTAGTTTAATAATATTCAATGAATGTATATATTTAATGTGGGAATCTTAGGCTAATTCCTACAGTACCTTAATGAATAATACATGATAAATATTGTAGTAAATGAATGGGGTTGGTTCAGGGGGTTCAAAAAATACTAATGACATACTTGAGAATATATTAGGTGTTTAATAATGTCTTTTATAGTTACCTTATTATAATAAAGTTTTAATATTGGAAATAATAATGGTAAACAAATAATTATATCTTAACTAATTAACTAATTAATATGAATCTTTATGTGTTTATTCATATTTTATATCTATACCTTAGCATGTGCTATTTTGTATCCCATGATATGATAATTATAGACGTGTATAAGGATAGGTATTAACCATTAATGTGGATTGTTCATGATATATTGTATACTTTCTGATTTCATACACATCCCCACCATAGATGGTAGGAAACCATGAACCCCAATTTTTATGGTGTTTTATCCATCATCCAGGATGGTGAGGGAAGATATGGCTGACTTATCCACCTCCCCCACTCTCCCTCTATACATTTATTCATAATATAATCTTATGGTATATAGGGTTATAATATATATAGAGACCTTGGTTTAATAAACATGGATATTACATCATTTTAGAGGAATATTTGGACAATAAAAAAATTAAATACATGAGGACCATAATAGTTTAGTGTCTTTAGAAACCTACAAATATAATATACTATCATGTTGAAATATCATCAATATATCCCTTAAAGATATTACCCTTTATTACTCATACTTAAAACCTTTCTCTATAACCTGGTGAACAGAATCATTAGAATGGGTGAACTCAGATGCTCAGTAAGGGTAAAAATAAAGGAGTTATGTATGAATAATATTAGAATAAGGGTATTATAACATGAGAATAACATTATAATGTCATACCTTTCATATCAAAGATCATGTACATCATTCATGTAATAAATATTTTCAATTCATATGACACGAGTCATAAGAGTGATAAATCATTATAAAACAATTATAAACTATAATATATTATCATATAATTGTGGAACCATCATTAATAAAAAAAATAAAATTTAAAGGTTAAATACAATGAACATCAATATATTAGACCATGACACCTAGTTTCCCATTGGGGATCAGGACACACCTATTTCCAAATGTGGATCAGGATTCACCTATTTACAATTTTGGATCAGGACACACCTATTTCCCATTTTAGGCCACGATAGAACAATTTCACATTGTATATTAGGACAAATTTTTTTTCTATTGTGGAAAAGTAAACACCTATTTTCCATTATGGATCAATCCATTTGACATGCTTCCCATCATTAGCTCATGAAATATTAATCTTTACCCAATGTATTGGAGAGAGATATAGGTACCACCAACCACATAATAAAATCATACAAAAAAGTGGAACAAGATCATAAAAATTCATAATATCATAAATCATTAAATTAAATAGGTAAAATAATCATTTCATCATATCATAACCTATGTAAAGTTGGAAGGTTTATAATTATTTCATCATAGAATAACCCATGAAATGAAGCTGGTTTCATAAGTTTTTAATCATTGTATAAATCATGGATGAGAAAAGGGATTGAAAAAAACATGACATATTAACAAAAAAACATTAAGTAAAATAACTGGAATAGTGTTCTTAGATCCTATCCCCAATAATTCATAAAAAATAAAAAATTATGTCTTCTTATCTAGAGAAGTATTTTGAAAGAAAACATGAAGAATTTCATAATGAAAAAAACATTTGTTTCAAAATAACTTTTAAGAAATAATATATCTTCAAAATACTTTTAAATGAAAACTATATGGAAAAATTATAGAATAATCTATAAAAATCATATGAAACATTTCATTTTGAAAATATCATTTCTAATTTGGAAAAAACATTTTAAATCCAAAAACAATTTGAAAACATGTTTCATTGAAAATAACCATAAAACATATAAAAGAGAATATAGAAACCATTTAAATAAAATTATTAAAATTAATTATTTTTTTAAATACATTTCCTTTAAAATGAGATTAACATATCACTTAAATTTTTTAAAAAAACGTTTAGAAAACATGGTATTTGAATAAAACACATTTTCGGCTGAAAAAAGAAGTAATGTTAAATTTTCTTACAAACAATTTCTTAATTATATAAAGTATTAAAAATCTAAAAAATGGTACTAATACTTGAATATATCATAAAAAAAGGAGAAGTAGAATCATGAGAATTATTGTGGGATAGATCATAATATTTCTTCAATGTAATTATAATAATAAACAATCACAATACACGATGAGATTGTAGCAATAAATTCATAACATTTTGGTAACATTCACTAAAAATAAAAATGAAAAAATTACATTAAATGAAGCATAAAATAACTGTAAATAATTATATTCATGATATTTCATGTAAAAGGGTAGAATATACACATCCTAAAATAATATAGGTGCACATAAAACATGTATCAAAGAAATCAAATTTTGACAAAGTTATCTCACCCATTTGGTAGCTTCTGAACTGTAAAACCTACTGAAAAGGAGATAATCAAATGGATATAAAAATAAAAATAAATATAAGGACCCAACCTTTAACATTACATAATATTGAATTAAATTAATAATTCACATTGTTGATATTTTCAGGATTATAGTTTTTGAGAATTAGGCCTTAACTATTACATTACATCTCAAAAATTACAACCACCAAATAAGTTTTTTATTACACCACTTTAAGGAGAAGTGGTAAACCATAGTACACAAAACATTGAAACTACTACATGCTGATATAACTTGCAAATTGATAAAACACAAGACTAATATTATTAGAATCAGATACTCTATATAATTCCAAGTACAAAGTACTAACCTTGATGTCAGATACTTGTTGATAAGATCATCATGGTGGGTGACCATTCTATCCATTATCTGAAAGAATTCCTCCGAGTTGATTTGGAAGTGGTTGAAACCTCCCACTAGGATTCAGTATTGTTTGTCGAACCACACACCTTTCTCCTCCTTGGTGTAAAATCTCAACCTTCTTTCATATATTATTTCAATATATTATTTTGAATCATTGACCGAAAAATCATTTTCAAGAATTTCTTCCTTGGAATGGAGGATGAGTTTTAAGCACTCCTCTTCTTCTCCTTCTTCGACTACTCTTTATTTCCCACTTTGTTCTCTACTTTCTCCTTTCTTTATGGATTTTCATTATTTGTTTACACACTTCTTAGCTAAACTAGTTTCCATTGTCCTTGGAAAGTGGGAATATTCTTTCCATCCCTTTGATTTTTTCTATTGACCATAATGCACTTTCTAGAGTCTCGATTTCATTTATACCCTTTCTTCCTTCAAGGACTATGAATCCATTTACCTTGAATTATTTCCAAACTATCCACTGAGAATTGGATGTAACTTTCGACACCTAAATCATCCTCCCCTAAATCCAGTTTTGGTTCTTGGACATCCAGACCATCAAAGCGGTTACCCATCACCCAAACTAGGCCTTCTTTGCGGGGTCTCTACCTGCACAAAGACTTCACCAATCCTACCTTAACCTCAAAGGCATTTTTCTTCCCTGAACTCACTTCCTTAAGCTGGACTAGAGGCTGTGGAGTGAGGGTTTTGGGTTTTATGGGACCCAAGACATTCACCTCATTCATCCGTCCTTGTCCAATCCATGATACTGTAGCTGACTCCTCCTATAGAACTTTTTCAGATATCTCTACCTTTATACTACTGTCAGCCCCAATGGAAGCATAGCTAGAGGTCCCCCAAGTAATTAAGGCCTTTCCATTTTCTCCTGTAGGTACACTTTCTAGGACAAGACTGAAGTGAATAGGCTATCCAGATGGCTGTGCCTCCTTAGCACCTGGTTCCTACAATTTGAGGATACCCAGGTCCTATTTCAAGTGACTAAACACCTCATCCATCAATGGATTTTCTCTTGACCCACTAGACTTGAACGGTATAGAAGTAAATGGTGAGGTTGTCCCCTGGTTCTCCCCATTACAAGGTAGACACTTCTACTCAGTTTCCATTTTTTTCATAAAATAAAAAATCTTGAAAAATAGTCAAGTCTAGTTCAATGTTTTAGATCACATGGATTTTCTTTGATCCGATCCTTGACCCTATTCTTCTATTGGTCCTATGAAAAACATTTCAAAACATGGGATGAGAATAAAAAGATCAGTAAGGGTTTTAGAGACCCAAGGCTTGACGTACATGGACATTACATTACTTTTTCAGAATACTTAATACATAACAAAAACAGAAACCAAAGGACCGTAATAGTTTAGTGTCTTTGGAAACTTGGAATATAAACTTCTAATCATGGTAAAAGATCTTCAACAACTCCCATAACGATCCTACCCTTTTTCCCTACCTAAAACCAATTTTTTATTTCCTGGGGAAAATAAAACATAAAACGGGTGAGATCAAATGCTCAGTAAGGGCAAACATAGAGAATCATAAAACAATCCATAAGCATTTGAAAACAGAAACTTGAACATGAAATTTAAACATCAAAATTTTGAGCAAAGACATAAATCATGGAAGTACGTAAGGCATATATCCTAATGGAACATAAACCATGATAAAATATAATGGGAATAAAACATGTAATTCTGGAAACCATTCAGCACATGTTATGATTTACATAATAGCCAAGACATTACTGCCAAACCATCTTAGTGGAAAAAGTCCCTTTCGGAATCGAGTTCACTCCTCGTTTCAGTCCTGTAACACTGAAACGGATTAACTTGTCATTCCATCCATGTCTATCTCATGAGATACAAATCCTTATACAATGCATTGGAGGGTGATATAGGTACCACCCATCTCATAATGAAATAATTCTTTCGTGTGCCACAAAATCATAAATCATACATCATAGGATAACCCATGTAATAGAATGGGATTCTTAAACATCATGCCATATTAAAATAATCCATATAAAAAAATGGATATCATTTAATCATAAGAAAAATCAAACCATGTAAATAATGGATACATTATACTTTAAACATAAACATATTAAATAATGTCATTTTTAGATGGAAAATAGTTTTGATAAAACACTTGAAATGAATTCTTGAGGAAAATATACTTTCTACTACAAAATCATTTTATTTTCACAAAATGCCATGAAATTTTAAAAGAAAAGGATTTTTTTTGAAAATAATCATGAAATATTTTAGAGAAATCTTCTTGAAAGTAAGGCGTTATGAAAGAATAAAAAATCCATTCATGCCGTATAATTTAAAAAACATTCTACTCGTACTTCTTCTGAAAAAGTCAAAAAAGTACCTCGTAACGTAAACAAAAGAAAGATCCCTTATATACCATGTAGTACAAGTAAAAAATAGGTAAAAAGTACTTTAATGATACATGAAACCATTTTTAGAAAATTGGAACATGGATGATAAATATAACTCCAGTAAATACTTACAAATAAACAATCTCGGATAAAAACGAGATTGGAAAAGTTACCCCTTACCTTAGGTCCGATATGCTTTGTACGTATCTGAACCTCCTGTATAATGATTTAAATAATGTCATTGACTTATTACAGAATCATATTCATTGTTATGATATCATATATGGTCCACTTATGACTTTATATTACCCGTTCTTTTGTAAATTCCATGTTAAAGAGCGTTTTGGGTAAAATCGTTTCATTTGTCATCCGTGTTTTGACTTGTAATTATTCATATGATTACTTAGATCATGATTAATTACTTCCAGAATATAAAAAATGATTCATATATAATATATATTCAGAATATATATATATATATTAGATCGATAAATGGAAAGAAATACACCGTTCATGGAGACGGTAGGCCGTACGTACGCATAAACGTGGTTTTCGTTTCCATATTGAATGGAATGGAATTAAATGGATGACATACATATATATATATATACATAATTCCAGTATCATTATTATGTCATATATTTCATGATTACTTATTATATATACTTTACAATCATTCATTAATGGTTAATCATTGAGAATGAATCTCATCGCGTCGTGGATACGGTATTTCGTATGTATGCACGCGTGATGATTTCGTTTTCCGTAGGATGGATAGAAGGTGAAATGGGGTTGTTTCATATTTATAATAAAATATCAGTATATTAGTGATACTGATGTCCTTAATTTATAAATAAACAACTAAATAAGAAGAAGTTGAAGAAGAAATAAGCTTGAAATAATCAGTAGAAGAGATTACCTCTTCTTGGACGCACCTCCTTTAAACTTCTTCTTAAGGAACTAGGGATGGTCTTTTGAGAAGACCAGTACCTCTATAAGGTTTATAGGGAAGTGGGGAAGTGAAATGGGCAGAGGTTGGACGAGATTCAAGGATCAAAATGGTGTGAGGAATAGAGGGAGGAGGTGGCCTTTTATAAGGGAGGAGAGGGGCACCTTTGGAATCCTCAAACATATTAGTTTAATATTAATTCAAAACCCACATAAAAACATCCAAAAATGACTCAATTGGAAGATTAGATGAGATATGGTTGTAATATCATCAAAAAATAAAATTTAGACATGTTTTTATCTTATTATAAACCTTCTCATTTTGATTTATCAATATTTAATCTATTTATGTTTATTTGTGGTAATAAAATTCTAAATTTTAAATTGTTATAAATAATCACTTATGTGTTGTTAATTTCCCATAATTGGATACTTTATGAGATTGTATACTATATAAATATCAATTTTTAATTTTTAAATATTTTTGTGATTTTTAAACAATTTAATAATATGTTATGTTTATAAAATAACAACAGTGTCAATTTTGACAATATTCATTTATTTGAATTTAAATAAAATATACAAAGAGGATATATTCTAACTAAAATATTAAATAGATTACTAACATGTAAAGGTTTTCTATAAAATTGATGGAGTACATTAAATAGTTCATATAATATTTATTTTAATATTTTTAAAACCATTTATTTGGTATATCTCTTAATAAAATAATTAGTACAACATTTTTGTATAATTATATAATATACTTATTTATTGCATAAAAATAAAAAATAAAATACATTGATGTAGATAAATATCAAAGATTTTATAATAATAATTTTACTTGAATTTATCATCTTAAAATAACAACATGTAAATTGGTATTTTATTAAATTATGAAGGTGACAACTTTGGAATCATTTAAAATAAAATACTATAAGTGACATAATCGCCATAATAATGATCCAAATGGTCAAACATCTGTCCAGTATATGATTAGGGTTTATATATACACTACTAATAAGTTTTGTGTAGATTTTAGGGCTTTTTGATATGTATTACATTTTCAATAAAAATTATATTATTGATTTTTCACTAAATAAATAATTTCTACATCATTAATGTATAAGATAATAAGGTAAATAAATAACTCTTAAAAATTACAAATAAATTAGCATGATAAAAAAATTTTACCTTTCAAATGATTATTTATAACCGAATTTATATTCTGTATAAACATATATTAAAAATACTTTAGTTATTAAAGTTGAGTGAGACATATTTTACTTTCCTTTAAATAAAATAAACTAAAGGTCTTAATCACCTCCAAGTGGGTTCTAATGGATTCCATTTCGACCCAAATATGACTTAGGACAAATTATAATCATCCAATTGTATTAATACAAGTATTAGGATAATTCAATAATATTATATTTACCCTTAATTACCAAATTTACCTTTTACTATGGTAAATAAAATTTACCGTTGTTACTATTCATAAAGCCCAAAAATAAAAAGTATTCTATTAATATAATTTGGTCCCACTGATTCAGAATATGTAACCCATTCTTCCAAATTCAATACAAAGAATTTTCACAAATTGAATTAAAATTAATCCCATTGTCGAAAGAAAACAGGTTTTTGTTTAAAACATTGCAAAAGATTGAATTTATTTAACCTACGAATTCAAAGTAAAATCAATGCTAATGACATAGATTATATTAAATGGAAAAAATATATTCTATTTATAATTTAAAACCATTAAATATTATAATTTAACCACATAAGTTATTATGATGAAAAATGTTGTTTTAATTAAAATATTGCGTGTTTTTACTTTTCATTAAAATATGAAAGTTATCAGAATAATATGAAAAATTAATCCAAAGTAAACTTTTATATCATGATTCAAAATAATAATTTTATTTTTTAAAATTGAACTTATAAACATGTCAAAAACTATTTTTAAAATGGGTGCGCCATCAAAAGGCAGTAAGACTACATTTTTTGAAAAATACTTATTTTAACCGAAAAATTTATTTTGTTCTTATACCATGTTCTAGAAAATGTTTAAGATGAATAATAATGTTATAAAATTAAAAATTTAGTTAATACTATTCACAATGGGTAGTTCATAATAATATTATAATAATATATTGTTGTTTTGTAAAACTCGGTATTGCCTACAACACACGCTATCAAGGAAGGTCGCGATTGCGTGTAATGCCAGCCAAGTCAGGGTTGTGTGTAGTGCATGACTCCTTTGTTGTTGCATATAACAAAATTTATTGAATATATATATATATACAATGTTTTGTATAATAACTACTATAAAAAACATGAAATTGTGTGTAACACGATCCAAGATTAGTGTTTCGTATACTACAAGCTAATACGGTGTTGCGTATAGCACAGATAATCTTGGTGTAGCATACAGTAGAAGATATGAAAGAGATTAAAAAGAATATATCTTATAAAATCTCGGGTTGTTACATTCTACCCCCCTTAAAATGAATTTCTCCCTCGAAATTCATCGGGGTTATAAATCGTTTACTATTCATAAAACCCATATCGTAAAAAAGATTACAAAAACATAATTTTAAAAACTAAAGTATGAAACTTAATGATTACCCAAAGTAACTCATCATTGGGTTTCTATATAGGAGAACATAGGTTAAAATATGGATATGGAAGAAAAATCTGACCATCAAGTTCTGATGGAGAGTGGTAGAGAACATGGTTATGAAAAAGCCATCAATCATAAAGCCATAAATTTGTGATGATTTAAGGTACCATCTGATTCATTGGATACTAGGACAACATTTTTGGTTTTCAATATCATTTCCCTAGAGTTGAAAATTTTGAATTAGAAGAAATACTTACTTGATTTTGGTACAATCTCACTGTTGTTCGTGCTTTGAACAATTTCCACTTCATCTCTTAAAGAAATGAAGTTGAATTTGTTATTCGTGAAGTGTTAAGAGATCATGTGATAGAATGATGGGTCATTCCATTTGTTTCAAACAAAAGGTTAGAAAACGTTATCAAATATACATAAGTCTATCTATGGTGAGTTTAATCGTATACGATTCCAAAAAATGAACTTATACTTCATCTATCATGCCTCTTAATAAAATAAAACTAGTTTATACTAACTAGGGACTTATTGTAGGCCATTGGTATGTGATAAAGGCCAGTCGCACTTCAGTTTTGGGTTCGATTCCCACAGCCTTGTCCGACGCGTGGGGCCATCGCCCGTCGTGCAGGTTGTCCTTTTTCTAAAACTACATTACTATAACATCTCATCAATAATATCGAAAAAAGTTCTATCCTTAAAGAATACTAACTTATGTCCAACATAATCCATTCCAATATTTAGGCTTATCTAAAATACTTTGGTCCAAGCTCATAGTATAACGAAAACAATTACTAGAAAGGTTATCTACCAAGAATGTGAATACAAGCATTTATCCCACATATATAATAAAATATATCTTGTTGGTTGTATTCCAAACACATGAATACCTTAGTCATATATTCTCTTGAAACATAAATTACCATATAACCTTAGTGAAAACATGAATATTGTCAAAAGGTAAGTCTTTCCACATACCAAAATCCCAAAAAATCTATATAATCAAACCATAATATCACTTAGTCATTATATCAGTCATGAGCTTATGAATACAATCAAACATCTCACTATCTTCTTATCCCTTCATTATGTGCATATTATCTACTTTCCAAAAATATCTAAATAACCTTCATATACTTTAAAATATTTTAGGAAAAACAATAGTGTAACAATCCTTAGATGATTCTTTATTCCGTAGTAACATACATTATTCTTTATACAATCATTCCACTAACTTCTTAAACCACTGACTGAGCTTCATCATTTCTTTCATATCATATTTCATTTGTAGTCTCTTCATCATCATCCAAATAAATATTACTCATATGACCATGTTTATTCTCTTCATGAGATTTTCCCTTAGGGAATTGGTTTGCATAATGCCCATACATTCCACATTTAAAAAATCTAATAATTGTTGATGTCGTAGTAATACCATTATCCTTGTCCATGGTGTTAACTGAACCTTTTACTTTGCACTTACTGGCTTTGTGTCCTTCTTTTCCACACCCAAATAATCTTCTAGTTCCTCTGAAAAAATCTCCCCGAAGCCTCTTCCCACATGATTTACATGAGGGAAATTGATCTTTCTTTCCTCTATGATCATCATGAAACTCCATCTTTCTCTTATTATCTAAGTCAGGAATCTTACCAAAGATGACATTATTGATCATATTATGAGATTTCTGATTAGGCCTAATAACAATGTTTGGACATCCAAAACCCATTTCAATTGGTTGCTCATGAAGAATATCATTCCATTGCCCGTCATATCCTCGATTATCGTGAATCTTTCTATTTCCATCCATTTTCTAAAACCCAAAAAGAATAGTGTGAGAGGAAAAAATCATGCTAGGAAACACAACATAGTAAAGGGAGAGTACCCTCACTATCTAACATCTTAGGTTAAATTCTAATATCGTTATCGTAGTTCTAGGACTATATCCTATACGTATAATTATCCTTAGGGAAATCCCTACACATACCTTAGAAATATCTCTAGGGATGTCACTAACGTTTTCGCATCCTAGTTTCCAAAGGTTGACTAAACCTTTCCTATGATACCAACTGTAGAGACCCAAATCCTTATATATGTGGACATTACATTACTTTTGCGGAATACTTAATACATATGAAAACCAGACACCAAAGGACCGTAAAAGTTTAGTGTCTTTGGAAACATGGAATATAAACTTCTAATCTTGGTGAAAGATCTTCAACAACTCCTATAACGATCTTACCCTTTTTGTTTCCTTACCTAAAACCTTTTTTTTATTTCCTGAGGAAAATAAAACATAAAAAGGGTGAGCTCAAATGCTCAGTAAGGGAAAACATATAGAATCATAAAACATTCCATAAACATTTGAAAACAAAAACATGAACATGAAATTTAAACATCAAAATCATGAGCAAAGACATAAATCCTGGAAGTACGTATGGAATATATCGCAATAAATCATCAACCATGATAAAATATAATGGGAATAAAACATGTAATTGTGGAAACCATTCATCACATGTTATGATTTCCATAGTATCCAAGACATTGCTTCCAAGACCATCTTAGTGGACAAAGTCCCTTTCTGAATCGAGTTCACTCCTCGTTTCAGTCCTGTAACACTGAACCAGATTACCTTACCGTTCCAGCCATGTCTACCTCATGAGATATAAATCTTTACCCAATTCATTAGAGGGATATATAGGTCCCACCCATCTCATAATGAAATGATTCATTCGTGTGCCACAAAATCATAAATCATACATCATAGCATAACCCACATAATAGAATGGGATTTTTAAACATCATGTCATCATAACATAATCCATATAAGAAAATGGATATCATTTCATCATAAGGAAAATAAAACCATGTAAATAATGGATACATTAAACTTGAATCATAAACAAATTAAATAATGTCATTTTTATATGGAAAATAGTTTTGATAAAACACTTGAAATGAATTCTCGAGGAAAATATCCTTTCTTCTTCAAAATCATTTTCTTTTCACAAAATGCCATGAAATTTTAAACGAAAAGGATTTTTTTGAAAATAATGATGAAATATTGTAGAGTAATATTCTTTAAAATAAGGCCCTATGAAACTGTAAAAAATCCGTTCATGCCGTATAAGTTAAAAAAACATTCTTCTCGTACTTTTGATGGAAAAGTAAAAAAAGTACCTCGTAACTTAACAAAAAGTAATAATTCCTTAAATACCATATAGTAAAAGTAAAAAATGGGTAAAAAAGACTTTAAACATACATGAAACCATTTTTAGAAAATTGGGTCATGGATGATAAATATAACCCCTGTAAATACTTACGAATAAACAATCTCGGCTAAAAATGAGATTGGAAAAGTTATCCATTACCTTAGGTCCGATATGCTTCGTACGTATCCGAACCTCCTATATAATAATTTTAAAAATTTCATTGACTTATTACAGAATCATATTCATTGTTATGATATCATATATGGTTCAATTATGACTTTATATTACCCCTTCTTTTGTAAATTCCATGTTAAATAGCATTTTGGGTGAAATCGTTTCATTTGTTGTCCGTGTTTTGACTTGTAATTATTCATATGATTAATTAGATCATGATTAATTAATTCCAGAATATAAAACATGATTTATATAAAATATATATTAAGAATATATATATATAATAGATTTATAAATGGAAATAAATACACCATTCATGGAGACGGTAGGCCGTACGTACGCATGAACGTTGTTTTCGTTTCCTCATTGAACTGAATGGAATTAATTGGATGACATACATATATATATATACATAAATAAAGTATCATTATTATGTCATATATTTAATGACTACTTATTATATATACTTTATAATCATTCATGAATGGTTAATCATTGAGAATGAATTTCATCGCGTCGTGGAGACGGTATTCCGTACGTACGCACACGCGGTGATTTCGTTTTCCGTGGGATGGATAGAAGGTGAAATGGGGTTGTTTCATATTTATAATAACATATCAGTATATTAGTGATACTTATGTTATTAATTTATAATGAAACAACTAAAGAAGGAGAATTTGAAGAAGAAATAACCTTGAAATAATCGGTAGAAGAGATTACCTATTCTTTGACGCACCTCCTTTAAAATTCTTCTTAGGGCAATAGGTTTGGACTTTTGAGAAGACCCGTATCTCTATAAGGTTTCTAGGGAAGTGGGGAAGTGAAATGGGTAGAGGTTTTCCGAGATTGAAGGCTAAAAATGGTGTGAGGAAGAGAGGGAGGAGGTTCCCTTTTATAAGGGAGGAGAGGGGCACCTTTGGAATCCTCAAAAATATTAGTTTAATATAAATTCAAAACCCACATAAAAATCTCCAAAAATGACTCAATTCTAAGATTAGATGAGATAGGGTTGTAATCTCATCAACAAATAAAATATGGACAAGTTTAGATCTTATTTTAAACCTTATCATTTTGATTTATCCTTATTTAATCTATTTAAGTTTATTTGTGGTAATAAAATTATAAATTTTAAATGGTTATAAATAATCACTTATGTGTTGTAAATTTTCCATAATTGGATAATTTATGAAATTTTAGACAATATAAATTTCAATATATATTTTTTAAATATTTTTGTGATTTTTAAACAATTTAATAATATGTTATTTTTATAAAATAACAATAGTGTCAATTTTGACACTATTCATTTATTTGAATTTAAATAATATCTAAATAGAGGATATATTCAAACTGAAATATTTAATAGATTCATAACATGTAAAATATGTCTATAAAATTCTTGGAGCACATTAAATAGGTCATATAATATTTATTTTAATATTTTTAAAACCATTTATTTGTTATATCTCTTAATAAAATAATTAGTACATCATTTTTTTATAATTATTTAATATAATTATTTGTTGCATAAAAATTAAAAATAAAATCCTTTGATGAAGATAAATTTCAAATATTTTATAATAATAATTTTACTCGAATTTATCATCTTAAAATAACAACATGTAAAATGTTATCTTTATTAAATTATGAAGGTGACAACTTTGGAATCATTTAAAATAAAATATTATAAGTGTCATAATTTCCATAATAAGGATCCAAATTGTAAAAAATTCAGCCAGTGGATGATTAGCGTTTATATATACACTAATAATAAGTTTTGTGCAGATTTTGGGGCCTTTTGATATATATTACTTTTTCAATAAAAACTATATTATTGATTTTTCAATAAATATATAATTTGTGCATCATTAATGTATAAGATAATAAGGTAATTAAATAACTCTTAAAAATTACAAATAAATTACCATGATAAATAAAAACATTTTATCTTTTAAATGAGTATTTATAACCGAATTTATATTCTGTATAAACTTATATTAAAAATAATTTATTTATTAAAGTTGAGTGAGACATATTTCACTTTCCTTTAAATAAAATAAACTAAAGGTCTTAATCACCTCCAAGTGGGTACTAATGGATTCCATTTTGACCCAAATATGACTTAGGACTGATTATAATCATCCAATTGTATTAATACAAGTATTAGGATTATTTTATAATATTATATTTACCCTTAATTACCCAATTTACCTTTTACTGCGGTAAATAAAATTTACCGTTGTTACTATTCATAAAGCCCAAAAATAAAAAGTAGTCTATTAATATAATTTGGTATCACTTATTCCAAATATATAATCCATTTTTCCAAATAATATACACAGAAGTTTCATAAATTAAATTAAAATTAATCTCATTGTCGAAAGAAAATGAGTTTCTGTTTAAAACATTGCAAAAGATTGAATTTATTTAACCTATGAATTCAATGTAAAATCAATGATAATGAAATACATTATATGAAATGGTAAAAATATATTCTATTTATACTTTAAAACCATTCAATATTATAATTTAACCACATACGTTATTACGATGAAAAAGTTATTTTAAATTAAAATATACCGTGTTTTTAATATTCATTAAAATATGAAAGTTATCAGAATAATAAGAAAAATTTATCCAAGGTAAAATTTTATATCCTGATTCCAAAGAATAATTTTATTTTGTAAAATTGAACTTATAAACATGTCAAAACTAGATTTAATGCGGGTGCGCCATCAAAAGGCGACAAAACTGCATTTTTTGAAAAAAAACTTATTTTACCGGAAAAATTTATTTTGTTCTTATACCAGGTTCTAGAAAATGTGTAAGATTAATAATAACGTTATAAAATTAAAAATTTATTTAATACTGTTCATAATGGCTATTTCATAATAATGTTATAATAATATATCGTTGTTTAGTAAAACCTGGTATTGCGTACAACACACGCTATCGAGGAAGGTCGCGATTGCGTGTAATGCAAGCCAAGTCAGGGTTGCGTGTAGTGCACGACTCCTTTGTTGTTGCATATAACAAAATACATTGAATATATATATATATATACTCAATTTTTCGTAGAATAACTACTATCAAACAAACATGAAATTGTGTGTAACAGGATCCAAGATTTGTGTTGTGTATACTACAAGCTAATACGGTGTTGCGTATAGCGCAAGCTAATCTTGGTGTAGCATACAGTAGAAGATATGAAAGAGATTAAGAAAAATATATCTTACAAAATCTCGGGTTGTTACATTCTACCCCCCTTAAAATGAATTTCTCCCTCGAAATTCATCGGGGTTATAAATCGTTTACCCTTCATAGAAACCCACATCGTAAAAAGGAATACTAAACTTAATTTTAAAAACTAAAGTATGAAACGTAATGATTACCCAAAGTAACTCATCACTGGGTTTCTATATAGAAGAACATAGGTTAAAATATGGATATGGAAGAAAAAGCTAACCATAAAGTTCTTATGGAGAGTGGTAGAGAACGTGGCTATGAAAAATCCATCAATCACAAATCTCTAAATTTGTGAGGATTTAAGGTACCATCTGATTCATCAGATACTAGGACAACATTTTTTGTTTTCAATATCATTTCCCTAAAGTAGGAAAATTTTAATTAGAAGAAATACTTACTTGATTTTGGTACAATCTCACTATTGTTCATGCTTTGAACAATTTCCACTTCATCTCATAAAGAAATGAAGTTGAATTTGTTATTCGTGAAGTGTTAACAGATGATGTGATAGAATGATGTGTCATTCCATTTGTTTCAAACAAATGTGTAGCAAAAGTTATCAAATATACATAAGTCCATCTATGGTGAGGTTAATTGTATACAATTCCAAAAAATGAACTTATACTTCATCTATCATACTGCTTAAAAACTAGTCTCTACTAACCAGGGACTTCCTGTAGGTCATTGGTATGCGATAAAGGCCAGTCGCACTTCAGTTGTGGGTTCGATTCCCACAGCCTTGTCCGACGCGATGGGCTGTCGCCCATCCTGCTTGTTATCCTTTTTCTAAAACTACATTACTATAAAATTTCATCAATAATATCGAAAAAGTTTTATCCTTAAACAATACTAACTTATGTCCAACATAATCCATTCCAATATTTAGGTATATCTAAAATACTTCGGTCCAAGCTCATAGTATAAAGAAAAAAATAACTAGAAAGGTTATCTACCAAGAATGTGAATACATGCATTTATCCCACATATATAATAAGATATATATTGTTGGTTGTATTCCAAACACATGAATACCTTAGTCATATATTCTCTTGAAACATAAATTACCATAGAAACTTAGTGAAAACATGAATACTGTCAAAAGGCAACTCTTTCCACATACCAAAATCCCAAAAATCTATTTAATCAAACCGTAATATCACTTAGTCCTTATATCAGTTATGAGCTCATGAATACAATCAAAAATCTCATTATCTTATTATACCTTCATTATGCACATATTATCTAGTTTCCAAAAATATCTGAATAACCTTCATATACTTTAAAATATTTTAGGAAAAACAATAGTGTAACAATCCTTATATGATTCTTTATTCCATAGTACCATACATTATTCTTTATACAATCATTCCACTAACTTCTTAAACCACTGACTGAGCTTCATCATTTCTTTCCTCTCATATTTTATTTGTAGTATCTTCATCATCATCCACATAAATACTACTCATATGACCATGCTCATTCTCTTCATGAGATTTTACCTTAGGGAATTGGTTTGCATAATGCCCATACATTCCACATTTAAAACATCTAATCATTGTTGATGTCGTAGCAATACCATTATCCTTGTCCATGGTGTTAACTGAACTTTTTCCTTTGCACTTACTAGGTTTGTGTCCTTCTTTTCCACACCCAAAGCATCTTCTAGTTCCTTTGAAACAATCTCCCCGACACCTCTTCCCACATGATTTACATGAGGGAAATTGAACTTTCTTTCCTCTATGATCATCATGAAACTCCATCTTTCTCTTATTATCTGAGTCGGGAAACTTACCAATGATGACATTATTGATCATATTATGAGATTTCTGATTAGGCATAATAACGATGTTTGGACATCCAAATCCCGTTTCATTTGGTTTCTCATGAATAATATCATTCCATTGTCCATCATATCCTCCATTATTGTGAATCTTCCTGTTTGCAGCCATTTTCTAAAACCCAAAAAGAATAGTGTGAGAGGAAAAAATCATGCTAGGGAAAACAACAAAGTAAAGGGGGAGTACCCTCAATATCTAACATCTTAGGTTAAATTATAATATCATTACCTTAGTTCTAGGACTATATCCTATACGCATACTTATCCTTAGGGAAATCCCTAGACAGACCTTAGAAATATCTCTAGGGATCTCACTAACATTTTTGCATCCTAGTTTCCAAAGGTTGACATAACTTTCCTTTGATACCAACTGTTGATACCCAAACCCTGACGTACATGGACATTACATTACATTTGCAGAATAATTAATATATAAGAAAAACAGACACCAAAGGACCGTAATAGTTTAGTGTCTTTGGTAACTTGTAATATAAACTTCTAATCTTGGTGAAAGATCTTCAACAACTCCCATAAAGATCTTCCCCTTTTTGTTTCCTTGCCTAAATCCTTTTTTTATTGCCTAGGGAAAATAAAACATAAAAAGGGTGAACTCAAATGATCAGTAAGGGAAAACATAGAGAATCATAAAACAATCTATAAACATTTGAAAACAAAAACTTGAACATGAAATTTAAACATCAAAATTTTGAGCAAAGACATAAATCATGGATGTACGTATGGAATATATCATAATGTAACATCAACCATGATAAAATATAACGGGAATAAAACATGTAATTGTGGAAACCATTCAGCACATGTTATGATTTCCATAGTAGCCAAGACATTGCTTCCAAGACCATCTTAGTGGACAAAGTCCCTTTCTGAATCGAGTTCACTCCTCGTTTCAGTCTTGTAACACTGAACTAGATTAACGTACCATTCCAGTCATGTCTATCTCATCAGAAATAAATTTTTACCCAATGCATTGGACGGAGATATAGGTCCCACCCAACTCATTATGAAATCATTCTTTCGTGTGCCACAAAATCATAAATCATACATCATAGCATAACCCATGTAATAGAATGGGATTATTAAACATCATGACATCATAACATAATCCATATAAAAAATGGATATCATTTCATCATAAGAAAAATCAAACCACTCAAATAATGGATACATTATACTTGAAACATAAACATATTAAATAATTTCATTTTTAGATGGAAAATAGTTTTGATAAAACACTTGAAATGAATTCTCGAGCAAAATATCCTTTCTTCTTCAAAATCATTTTCTTTTCACAAAATGACATGCAATTTTAATATAAAAAGTTTTTTTTGAAAATAAGTATGAAATATTTTAGAGTAATCTTATTGAAAATAAGGCCTTATAAAACCGTAAAAATCTGTTCATGCCATATAAGTTAAAAAAAACATTCTTCTCGTACTTTTGCCAGAAAAGTAAAAAAAGTACCTAGTAACATAAAAAAAAGAATGATTCTTTAAATACCATGTCGTAAACGTAAAAAATGGGTAAAAATTACTTTGAACATACATAAAACCATTTTTATAAAATTGGGTCATGGATGATAAATATAACCCTAGTAAATACTTACGAATAAACAATCTCGGATAAAAACGAGATTGGAAAAGTTATCCCATACATTAAGTCTGATATTATTCGTACGTATCCAAACCTCCTATATAATGATTTAAAAAATATCATTGAATTATAAAAGAATCATATTTATTTTTATGATATCATATATGGGTCACTTATGACTTTATATTACCCGTTCTTTTGTAAATTCCATGTTAAAGAGCATTTTGGGTAAAATTGTTTCATTTGTCGTCCGTGTTTTGACTTGTAATTATTCATATGATTACTTAGATCATGATTACTTAATACCAGAATATAAAAAAATATTTATATATAATATATATTCAGAATATATATATATATATATATATATAATATATTGATAAATGGAAAGAACTACACCGTTCATGGAGACGGTAGGCCTTACGTACGCATGAACGTTGTTTTCGTTTCCTCATTGAATTGAATGGAATTAATTGGATGAAATAAATATATATATACATAAATACAGTATCATTATTATTTCATATATTTCATTATTACTTATTATATATACTTTATAATCATTCATGAATGGTTAGTCATTGAGAATGAATTTCATCGCGTCATGGAGACGGTATTCCGTACGTACGCACACGCGGTGATTTCATTTTCCATAGGATGGATAGAAGGTGAAATGGGGTTGTTTAAAATTTATAATAACATATCAGTATATTAGTGATACTTATGTTATTAATTTATACTGAAACAACAAAATAAGAATAATTTGAAGAAGAAATAAGCTTGAAATAATCGGTAGAAGAGATTACCTTTTCTTCGACGCACCCCCTTTAAACTTCTTCTTAGGGAAATTGGTTTGGTCCTTTGAGAATACCCATACCTCTATATAGGTTTCTAGGGAAGTGGGGAAGTGAAATGGGTAGAGGTTGGTCGAGTTTCAAGGCTCAAAATGGTGTGAGGAAGAGAGGGAGGAGGTGCCCTTTTATAAGGGAGGAGAGGGGCACCTTTGGAATCCTCAAGAATATTAGTTTAATATAAATTCAAACCCCACATAAAAACCACCAAAAATGACTCAATTAGAATATTAGATGAGATAGGGTTGTAATATAATAAACCAATAAAATTTAGGCATGTTTTGATCTTATTTTAAACCTTATAAGTTTGATTTATCCTTATTTAATCTATTTAAGTTTATTTGTGGTAATAAAATTCTAAATTTTAAATGGTTATAAATAATCACTTATGTGTTGTTAATTTTCAATAATTGGATACGTTATGACATTTTAGACTATATAAATTTCAATTTATATTTTTAAAATATTTTTGTGATTTTTAAACAATTTAATAATATGTTATTTTTATAAAATAACAATAGTGTCAATTTTGACACTATTCATTAATTTGAATTTAAATAAAATCCACAGAGAGGATATATTATAAATAAGATATTTAATAGATTCCTAACATGTCAAATTTGTCTATAAAATTCTTTTATCACATTAAATAGGTCATATAATATTTATTGTAATATTTTTAAAACCATTTATTTGGTATATCTCTTAATAAAATAATTAGTACAAACTTTTTGTAAAATTATTAAATATAATTATTTGTTGCATAAAAATTACAAATAAAATCCTTTGATGAAGATAAATATCAAAGATTTTATAATAATAATTTTACTCGAATTTATCATCTTAAAATAACAACATTAAAATGTTATCATTATTAAATTATGAAGGTGACAACTTTGGAATCATTAAAATAAAATATTATAAGTGTCATAATCTCCATAATAAAGATCCAAATGGTCATAAATTCTTCCAGTGGATGATTAAGGTTTATATATACACTACTAATAAGTTTTGTGAAGATTTTGGGGCCTTTTGATATGTATTACTCTTTCAATAAAAACTATATTATTGATTTTTCACTAAATAAATAATTTCTCCATCATTAATGTATAAGATAATAAGGTAATTAAATAACTCTTAAAAACTACAAATAAATTAACATGAAATATAAAAACATATTATATTTCAAATGAGTATTTATAACCGAATTTATATTCTGTATAAACTTATATTAAAAATACTTTAATTATTAAAGTTGAGTGAGACATATTTCACTTTCCTTTAAATAAAATAAACTAAAGGTCTTAATCACCTCCATGTGGGTTCGAATGGATTCCATTTTGACCCAAATATGACTTAAGACGAATTATAATCATACAATTATATTAATACAAGTATTAGGATAATTTTATAATATTATATTTACGCTTAATTACCCAATTTACATTTTACTACGGTAAATAAAATTTACCATTGTTACTATTCATAAAGCCCAAAAATAAAAAGTAGTCTATTCATATAATTTGGTCCCACTGATTCCAAAAATGGAATCCATTTTTCCAAATAATATACACAGAAGTTGCATAAATTAAATTAAAATTAACCCCTTTGTCAAAAGAAAACAAGTTTTGGTCTAAAACATTGCAAAAGTTTGAATTTATTTAACCTACGAATTCAATGAAAAATCAATATTAATGACATAAATTATATTAAATGGAAAAAATATATTCTATTTATACATTAAAACCATTAAATATTATAATTTAACCACATAAGTTATTACGATGAAAAAAGTTGTTTTTAATTGAAATATAGTGTGTTTTTAATATTCATTAAAATATGAAAGTTATCAGAATAATGTAAAAAATTTATCCAGGGTAAAATTTTATATCCTGATTCCAAAGAATAATTTTATTTTATAAAATTGAACTTATAAACATGTCAAAAACTAGATTTAATGTGGATGCGCCATCAAAAGACGACAAAACTGCATTTTTTGAAAAATACTTATTTTACCCGAAATATTTATTTTGTTCTTATACCATGTTCTAGAAAATGAGTGAGATGAATAATAATGTTATAAACATCAAAATTTAGTTAATACTATTCATAATGGCTAGTTCATAATAATGTTATAATAATATATCGTTGTTTAGTAAAACCCGGTATTGCGTACAACACACGCTATCGAGGAAGGTCGCGATTGCGTGTAATGAAAGCCATGTCAGGGTTGCATGTAGTTAACGACTCCTTTGTTGTTGTGTATAACAAAATACATTGAATATATATATATATATGTATATATATATATACTCAATTTTTCGTAGAATAACTACTATCAAACAAACATGAAGTTTTGTGTAACACGATCCAAGATTAGTGTTGTGTATACTGCAAGCTAATACGGTGTTGCCTATAGTACAAGATAATCTTGGTGTAGCATACAGTAGAAGATATGAAAGAGATTAAAAAGAATATATCTTATAAAATCTCGGGTTGTTATAAGGGTTATAAAACAAAAAATGATAAAATTATTTCATCATTTCATACATAACATAAGCTCTTTAACATACCTCATGAAATCATAAGATTCGTGAATAACATGTAGGAAAATTAAATCACAAAGGTAACTTCTGGAATCCGTATCATACTTACATTGTGGCTATCACGGCTACGTATGGAGTTACGTTTGTAATACCCATCATAATATATTTATTAAATCAATTCATATAAACATTCAAATTTACCTATGTCACGTTACCCAATGTATTGTGGAGATATCTCAGGCTCACCCACCAAAGGTTAATCACGGAACCACCCGTATACGTAAACAATTCCCATGAACAATAACATATTCCCAACACGTAAACCGAACATAAATGAAAGATAAAATTTACACATTTCAATAAAAATATATCATCTCAATTTATTGACATAAAAAATCCATTATAAGAACCTTTTTCAATACCAAAATACGTAAAATATTATATGGTATTTATTTTCCTTTTAAAAACATCATGGCTTGTTTAGGAATCGAAAGATAAAATAATACTTGCAGCGGCAGAAAGGTCATTGTCACCGCTTATGTTAAAAAGAAACATTATTTTTTATCATTTAGTTAAAATCTTTAAATAAAAATATTCCCTTTGAATAAAATGATAATTCAAAGTTGTTTATTCACTGTATAAAATAAAGTCATGTATAAAACCAAATATGCCTTAATGAAAGGAGATTGAGACGAAGTCCCTTTACTCAGGTCTGACATGACTCGATCATTCTTTAATATCCTGAATAATAAACTATAGTTAATTTATACTTGCATAAGAACCCTTTTCAGGTTTGTTATTCATTTTATATCACTTCTTACCATGTTATAAACATTATGTAATAATTTATGTTAATAACGATTGTTTTGTTGATATTTGGTACTTGAGTAAAAAACAGACTTCTTATAATTACATGTTGTCCACATGGTCAAAAAATCATTATATCCAGAATTATATTCATGATTTAGGTATCATATATATCATATATATCCAGAATATACATGTATTTATATTAGTATATAACATTTTTAGGTAAGAAATGAAATGCACCGTTCATAGAGACGGTAGGACGTACGTACTCCTAGACACTATTTTTGTTTATATTTCATATTTTAATTGAATTGAAACATAATGATAAATAGGTATACTATAATTAAAGTCTAATATCTTATATAATATCATTAACTCCATCCTATATATGTCCCACGCATGGCATTAACAAGTCATATCACTTTAAGGGGGTGGTAATACGCACTTCCTCAAATGCAATTATCACGTTTACCCATAATGGAAACTATAAATATATGATATAAAAGAAAAATACAGAAGAATAAAGAAAACATAATAATAATATATATCATATATAAATATAGTTCCATATAAATGGCCACTATAGGTGGAGGTAGTAGATAATTGAACAATCATTGTTTCATGAGGCGTTAGTTTTCCTTCCATAGAAACGGTATGTTCTTTACCCATTAGATGGTGGTGTGTGAAAGTGTCATTCGAATACTTCTCATGAAAATATCCTAGTATTTTGAGGATACTGGTGTTGTTATAAAATAAAGTAATAAAAAGAGTTTAGGGGATTGGAGAAGTAAAATAAAAAAAAGAACCTAAGAGAAGACATTACCTTTAAATTGGGTAACTCCCTTTGGTTTGAACCAAAACGATTTAATGAAGTGGATTTTGCCTAAGGTAAAGCTTCAAAGAGGAAGAGGTGGATCTTTAAAGCTTATTTGGGTAGGGGTATTATGATCCAAGGGGATTTAGAGGTGTGTGGAATGGGTTAGAACTGAGGGCTTTTTATAAGGGGGCGAGGGACTCTTTAGAATGTTTGGAAATATTATTTTATTATAAATTTTTCTTTAGTTTCTAAATATCCAAAACTCAATAAAGTTTAATATACTATGACTTAAGTTCTATATAAAATCATCCAACAAGAATTGGAAGAGTTTTAGATTTTTTTTTAATATTTATAATCTTTTTTATTTAAATCATTTATTAATGAGGAAAATATTGCATAATTATTTTGTCGTAAATAATTTAACTTATTTGATGTCTAAAAATTATAAAATAAATACTATAATGTAGGAAAGAATTTTATATTTCCAATTAATATTTATAGTTTAAAAGATGACTTATATAACCCCATGTAAAAAATAACTTACTAAACGATATTTGTTTATGCAATTTTTTCCTTTACTATAAGTTAATTAAAAGAAAGTTTCATTATCACTCACAAGTGGTTCCATGGGGTCCCAAAATCATCTCAAATATTCCCATGGTCGTACATGACTCAACCAATAAGGTTAGGACAATATTTAAAGTAATTTTTTATTATTATAATATTATTTTTACCTTGAATTTCCCTATTTACCTTTAACCGAGGTAAATAAAAGTCCGATGTTACTATTCAATAAAAATTATTTTCATCTTATTGAACCACATTTTACTTACTAATAACAACCATGTATATCATATTTTTGAAATTCAACCCACAGATGTAGTAAAACTACATGTAAATGAAAAATATAGTTTTTTAACTACGACTAAGTGGTTTCCCTATTCTTCAAAAATTGAAGTTTTTCAGAAAAATACCAAAAATTCAGACTAAGAATTATTTGATATTCAGAATTAAAAAATGTTGTCTATTTTACCAAATTGAAAACATATAATTAGCATTAATTTCTTTAAAAGTAATTCTCGTAGTCAAAACAAATAGCGTGTTTTTAAGAAAGAATAACTATCAAAAGATTGATGCTTGTTTATGTCCAATTTCAAAGTGAAATTAATTCCAATGACCAAAATTGGATTATATGGTAAAAACCTAATATAATTACACTTTAAAACCAATTAAAAATATAATATAACCATATATATAAATTAGATTAAAAATAACATTTGAATTAAAATACATTATTTTCACTATTCATTAATAAATGAATTGTATCAGAAAAATACCAAAATGTTACCTAGAGTGAATTTTGATGACCCGATTCTAAATAATAATTTTTATTTCTTCATATATAACATATAAAAGTGACAAAAACTAGATTTAAATATGATTTTCCAAAAAAGGTTGTAAATCGACCATTTAAAAAATATTAGAGTTTTTATGCTTAAAATTAGATTAATTCACATTTGAAGACTCTAAATTCTATTAGATAAATGTAAACAGAATTTAACAAACTTGTATAATCATATTGTAGTTAGTTCTATTCATTTTTTCCAATATAACATCTAGTCATTAACTACATTTAAAATAATAATATTATAATATTTATGTGCATCGTAATATTTCAAAGAAACCCGTTGTTGCGTATCAGGTACGCCAACGAGCATATCAAACCCTTTAAAGTAAAATTAATATTTAATTCACAAATTTTAATAATTATGAAAATGTATTATATCTTTATTAAACCAGGATGTTACATCCTTCCCCCCTTTTTGAAATTTCGTCCTCACAATTTTATTCACTTATCAAATAAATGGGGGTATTTATCCCTTATAGCATTTTCAGATTCCCACATTTCCTCTTCAACCATATGGTTTTTCCACAAAACCATTACCTGGTGAATTACCTTATTTCGTAACACTTGCTCTCTTCTGTTAATAATCTGGACTGGTTGTTCCTCATAAAAGATATTTTCTTTCTCACTGAACTACCTCTTGACTTGAAACATGAGATGGATTTTGCATAAACATTTGCAACATTGAAAAATGAAAAACGTTGTGTACCTAGGATAAACATGGAGGTAAAGCCACTCCGTAAGTAACTGATCCAAGTTTCTCAAGGATTTATTAGGGTGAAATGAACCTTGTACTCAACTTTTCCTTCTTACCAAAATAAATCACACATTTCCATGGAGAAACTTTGAGAAAGACATGATCACCTACCTCAAAAGATAGTCCATTCTTTTGATTATCCGCATAACTTTTTCACCTTCTGTGAGATGTTCTCATGTGATCTTGAATCAATTGAACCTTTTCAGCCATCTCTTCTACCAATTCTAGTCCCATCAACTCCCTTTCACATAATTCATCCCAAAAAGATGTAGTTTGACATCAATTTCCACATAATTCCTCAAATGGAGACATCAATATTCTGGAATGAAAACTATTATTATAAGAAAATTCAACCAAAGAAATATGGTGGTCCTAACTACCCTGGTAATCATGTGAACAAGAATGTATCATATCCTCAAAGCTCTGAATTGTCCATTTTGACTGCCCATCTGACTGCGAATGAAAAGTGGTACTAAAATTTAATTCAGTAACCAAAGACTTTTGAAGGGCAATCCAAAAGATAGAATTAAACCTGGGATCATGATCAGATACAATTGAGAGGGGAATACCATGCATCCTGACATTATCTTTATCATACAACTGAGAAATTTGATCTAGAGACAATGTATCTCGAATTGGAATTAAATGCATAGATTTAGTCAATCGATCAATAATAACATTTATTCCATTATTATGTTGAGATTTCTTCTGTAATACCAGAATGAAGCCCATGGATATATTTTCCCATTTCCACTCTGGCACCGGTAAAGACTGAAGAATCCCTTTTGGTAACTGCCACTCTGATTTAACCTGATGACAAGTCAAACACTTCACCGTAAAATCAGCAATATCTCTTTTCATTCAATCCCACCAGTAATACTCCCAAATATCTCTGTACATATTAGTACTGCTAGGATGTACAAAAAATTGAGTTCTATGAGTTTCACGTAACAACTCATTATTCAATTGTGAATCAAAGGGAACACATAATCTCTTCCCAAACATCAAAACACAATCATTATCAATGTTATATTCAGGCAACTTACCCTTATGAACCAACTCTACCTTTTTTTGCAACTCACCATCTTCCTTCTATGCTTGATTTATTCTGTCTGATAGAGATGATTACACTTACACCTTAAACAAAACAGAAGAATTTACAACACCGACAACTTCTAGGAAAAATTTTCAGAAAATAAAAAACCAAAGGATCTCGTTACAAAATTAGAATGGTTAATGAAGCATTACATTTTCTACTCAAAGCATTATCCACTTTATTTTCTTTTTCAGGATGGTAAAGTATTGTGCAATCATAATCCTTGATTAATTCTGACCATCTCATTTGCCTCATGTTCAATTATTTCTGAGAGAATATATACTTCAAACTTGTGTGGTCAGTATATATTTCAAATTTTACACCATGCAAATAATGCCTCCAAAATTTTAAACCAAAAAAACGACAACTAATTCCAAATCATTTTTATGGTAATTTAACTCATGAGGTTTCAAATGAAGTGAACCATAAGCAATTACCTAATCATTATGCATAAGGACACATCCAAGTCCATTCAACGAAGAAACACTATAAATAACAAACTCACTATTTCTGGAAGGTAGTGCCAAAACAAGTTCATTCACCAATCTTCTATTCAATTCTTGAAAACAATCATCACATTATTTTTTCCAAACGAAGATAACACCTTTTTGAGTTAACATAGTCAGTGGACTAGATAACGGTGAAAAAGTTTCATCAAACCTCTGGTAATAACCTACCAAACCAAGAAAACTATAGATCCCCATTATATTAGTGGGTCCAGGCCATTCTTCAAAACATTTTGTTTTAGCATAATCAACAGTTATTCCATTTTTTGAAACAATGTGACCCCAGAATGAAATTTTCTATAACCAAAACTCACACTTTGTTAACTTCCCAAAAAGTTTCTTTTTCTTTAATGTTTTAAAGACAACCATTAAATGATATTCATTATCCTCTTTACTTTTATAATAAATCAAAATATCATCAATGAACACAACCACCAACTAATCTAAGAACTCACATAAAAATAAATTCATAAGATCTATAAATACAACAGGTGCATTGGTTCAACCAAAAGGCATAAATACAAATTAATAATGGACATATCTAGTATGGAACGTGGTCTTCAGAATGTCTGCTTCCTTTAAATTCAACTGATGGTACCCCGACCTCAATTCAATCTTCGAAAAATAATGAGCTCCCTGGAGCTGAACAAATAAATCATCGAAATGAGAAAAATGATACTTTTTCTTAATAGTGATGTTATTTAATTATCTATAATCATTGAAAAGTCTCATTGAACCATCTTCCTTTTTAACAAACAACACAGGAACACCCCATGGTGATATGATAGGTGGAATGAAACCTGTAAAGAACCAAAAAATTCAATGTAATTTTTTTAATTAGATGATAATTTTACGAGTCTGTGAAATTTGATGGTGCGTGATTCTGAAGCCCATTGTGCCCGAAATAAATTTATGAAATTTTCTTAGGAACCTTCAATAAACGTGCGAGCAGGTTTTTGTAACCTTTCAACCGGTGTTGGGAATTTATATCTGAGGACACCTTTGAACTCACTGCACTGGTATTTTCTTGTGGAGACTTTCACCTTGACCACAATAGGACGAAGGTGAAAGTTATTTTTCATGTTTTTCGTGGAAATGAAAATAAGATAAAGAACAAACTTTTATTTTATTTTTAACCTCCCATTTGATCGCTCGGTGGTGGGACCACCCAAGCTGGAAAACCCCCCCAATTTGATATTAATGGTGGGGACCACCTAACCCTTGAACTCCCTCTTTAATGAGGGAGGTGGCTCTTGGTTCTCATCTAAATAATTGTGCCACCTTCCATTAATTTATTATGGATACATCAATTTAATTAATGGAAAACTCTAATTAAATTAATAAAATTTAATTTAATTAGTTGGCTATTTCATTTTGGTGGAATTATGGGGGATGTGTTGGAAAAGGAGAGAAATTTGGAGAAACACCTTTCTCCAATGATGAATGCTTTCTCCAATGGAGAACAACTTCTTCAATGAAGAACTCTATCGAAGGATCACCAATGTGGAACGTCTTCAACGACGATGAACTGACGTCCATTTTTACTCTCTCCTCACTAACGTCAATGATCCTTTGAGGTAGGGATTGTTGTTTGATTATTCCTTTCCCCTTTAATGAAGATCATCTTAATTTATGAATATTTATATTCTTCTTGATTCAAGAACAAATAAACCACTTTCTATTGTTCTAACGTAGAGGGTGTGGGCTGAAAGAACACGTCCCAACCTCTCCGCAACCTTTTTGGGATTTTTGATGAGATTAAATCGACGAAGACACCCTGAGGAGAGTGACAAAGTCTACGGAATGAAGAATGGGCAATCGGGGCGCACCCGGTGACCCGA